>CM022300.1:37674977-38874977 GCA_011799875.1 Thinopyrum elongatum | reverse complement strand
GATTTCTACATCTATCTAGGAAGATGTAGGAGCGGCACCGTAGCAGTGAAGTGTTGCATGCATGCGTGCATGCATCATACGTACATGCATTTTCTCCTCTTCTTTTTAAATGCAAAAAGAGCATGACAATGGGGGAGACCGGTTAGAATGGATACAGACGTGCAAATAAACACAACACAAAATTACTATTTCGCTTTCTTTTTATTTGGTTGAACTGACTGTTGTAAGTCGATTTGTGAACATACTTGGGCACGGTGCACAAGAAAACGTAAGTGAAACTTCTGGCATGACACTACGAGCAGATAATTAACATGACAAAAAGTTGTACCAAACCAGCAACAATTAATATGGATCGGAGGGAGTAGATTAGATATAATGTTATTCTTTCTTCCAACATTATGATTTTGAGTTCGAAAACTAAATGATTTCAATTCGCCTCAAGAGCCTGTTTTCAAAAAATAATTGCGATTTTGCACTAGAATTTTAACATTCCATTTTAGTTACCACTTAGTGTGATAATTTGGTATTGCACTGTAAGTTTGACGGGCGAAGCGCGTGCAAATTACTAGTGTAACATAGTACCCCTTTTTTTACTGTCCGGTCGAGAATGAACGGTGAGATCAATGTTAACAGAACTAGGTCTACATCGCACGGAGAATACTGTGCTACAGTACTCCACGGAACATGAACCATATGAAGCACGAATCAGTGTTAGGCAGGGTGTATGAAGGGTGCATGGGATGGGAGCAAAAGTTCCCTTCTCGACCCACTTTTGGGTGTTTGGCAGAGTGCATGAAGGGTGCATGAGTCCACACTAGTAGGTTAACACAAATACACTAGGAGCATGCATGAAGAGGGGTGCTGAGATGAGCATGCACGAAGAGGGAACAACTATATTGAGATGAGAATGCAACCAAACACACCCACACGCTTTGTGCTACAGTGACTGATCTGCACCATCTGAGTTTGATCCAACGGTCATATTGCGCCGAGACATGGACATGCCCATGCAGAGGACGCCTAAACACCACCGAAGTCCCTCTACTTCTTGAGGCGCACGACGTTGGTGATGCAGGGTGCCACCGCCCGCAGAGCCCGCTCCCGGTCGACGAGGGCCAACTCGTCAAAGACGGCGTCCAATGGTACGAATGGATTCCGGTGACGGAGCCCTGAGAGGATTCACCCGGCAACAGCGACGGCAGCCCGCAACCCCTCCTTGTCCAGCTCCGCCCCCACCATCACGCGGAGACGGCTCAGCTCCTCGGAGATATAGGTGAAGAAGGAGACCAGGTCAGGAAGTCGCAGCTCGTTGAAGTCGACGGGTGTTCGACGACTTTTTGTGCACTGATGCATAAAATATATTTTTTAAATAAGTTTTGATGCAGGCTATATACGGAGGCGGATTTGATCCGGAGCATGTGGGCATGGCAAAGCTACGTACATGCATATGGCCATGCATGTGTGCATGCATTGCAAAGAAACCACGTAGAAGTTTCCATACTTGCATGCGTTCATGCATGTAACTTGGCGTGTACAAGTACACAGTAAAATACTCCTGTACCGGCAATATCACACGCGCGCACAAGCCTGAGTACCCGCAAGTATGCATACACCGTATATGTACGTATTTGGGTATTTGCGGCCGGCCGGCAAGCGCGCACGTATTCATACCCGAATAGCCGGTGCAAGTAAAGTTTGACAAAATTTGGAAAGAAAGGCAACCGACTTCGTGGATCATTGTTGGAAAGCATGCATGGTTTAAACAAGGTAAGTACTAGATATTTCTTTACTTGTGCAAAACGTGCAGGGCAAGAAGTACTGGAAAGGAAAATTTAAGATGGAAAGCTTCGGATGCGATAGCAACGAGCAACAGCTTTGGAAAGTTTGCACCGATGTACGGCGGCCGAGGGTTCTGCCTCCTCCCTATAAATACACGAGGACCTTGCAACCGAGAGGAGAGGGAAGCCAGCCGGGAGAGGCGCGCCCACGGCGGCAGCGTGTACGGCGGCGTCGCTCGCTACAGAGCACGTCGACACATGTGAGAAGACCGGCGTATGCGGCGGCGGCAACTACACCCCGTGGCAACGCTCACGACGGTTGCGTGGCTCTTTAGTTGCCCATGACACGTACGATGGATGCCCTTGTTTCTTTTTCTTCTTCTTTTCCGTTCTTAATTTACCAGGGTCCAGAGACACAAACACGGAGAGACGAGGCACGGGAGAAGGAGACGCGCACGTGGCGGCGGCGTCCAGAGAACTCATGCGGCAAACACAACCAGGCGACCAAGACGGGCTGTGCACTCACGAGAACGTGCCCATGGCAGCGGCGTGTGCCAATGTCACAATAATATTTCTTTTTCTATGTGTTCTCAGCTATTTTGCAGAGGGTTCGAGCAGCAGCAGGAGGTGTGGCGCTCATTGGGGACACTGCCGACGCCTTCTTCATCAAGTCGGAGCCATGGAGGATGAAGGCGCGGATCTCGCCAAGACGACGCCCATCGCTAACATCATCAACACGGCGCCGCGGACGATCATGGCGTGGAGCTCGCAAGGAGGACGCCCGCCGTCTACTTCGTCAAGCTGGAGCCCGGAGGCATGGAGCTCTCAGGGATGCCGCCGCGTGCAGCGGAGGATGGCGACACGGAGCACGACGCCCATCGTCTTCTTCATCAAGTTGGCGCCATGAAGGAGGGAGGCGTGGAGCTCGCCCAGACGACGCCCTCGACTTCGCCATCAAGCCGGCGCCATCGAGGATGGTGGCGTGGAGCTCACCAAGACGACGCCCATCGCCAACATCATCAACCCGGTGCCGCGGAGGATCGTGGCGTGGAGCCAGGAGGCGTGAAGCTCGCGGGTATGCCGCCACGTGCCGCGGAGGATGGCCACTCGGAGCTTGCTAGGACGACACCCGTTGTCTTCTTCATCAAACTAGTGTTATGGAGGACGGAGGCCTGTAGCTAGCGAGGATGCCGCCGCCGTGCCATGATGGATGGCGACACCGAGCTCGCTAGGACGACGTCCATCGTCAACATCATCAAGCTGGTGTCGCGGTGGACGGAGGCGTGGTGCTCGTGGGATGACACCACCGATGTCTACCTCATCAAGACGGAGCCCGCGCCCCGGAGCCCATGAAGATGACACACGCCCCCGGTGCTGCCCGCAACACGGAGCCCGCGATACGAAGAAGATGGTGCTACGCGATGACACGTCTTCACCGACCCTTACCACGATCCTGCGATGTGTTTCCTTTGCCTTGGCGGACCACCGAATACGACGTCCAGCCGAGACGAGGTGCACTCTTCATGGCGTACAGGTCTCGGCGTACAGCCAGCGTGCTCCTTGTTTTAGCAGACCACCGAATATGGCGTCTAGCTAGGACGGGGCATCAACCACGCCCTTCCATGATGTCACCTTTCTTCGGCACTGCGATGCTTTACCCTTGTCTTGGTGGACCACCGAATACGGCGTCCAGATGAGACGAGGTGCACCCTTTACTGCATCAGGTCTCGTTTGTCGTACGGGTGGCGTGATCCTTGTCTTAGCAGACCACCGAATACGGCGTGTAGCTGAGACGGGGCATCAACCACACCCCTCCATGATGTTACCTTTCTTCGGCCCCGGGCATGATCCTTGTTTTGGCAGACCACCGAATACGGCGTCTAGCCAAGACGAGGCATCCACCATGCCCCTCTAAGATGTTAGCTTCCACGGTCTCGTGAGGTGGAGTCTTTGTCTTCAGACTGTCGTAACCTCGGCGTCTAGTCGAGACGAGGCACCAACCACACCGGCAATGCCGATGCAAGCGGCCGTTGGTTTTACACCGACGTCGGTCTCCATAAAAGAATACTCCAGCGAGGCAACCCCTTGCGTACCCCGACGAAGCCGCTATATCGTCAAGAAGTCCGAGCCAAGCAGGATCCATGCTACTCCAACACCGACTACATCAACGCTGTCAAGACCAACGAGGAGCGATGGCGAGGGCGGACGTGGCTAGCACAAAGCCATGTTTTGAGCGGCACGTGTACCGACAAGGACACGGGCTTTGCCGCTGCCCACATCTACACACACCATCATCATCATGCATGGAGAATGCGAAGCGAAGACGACAAAGACGACCACACGGCTTAATCGGAGGTATCTCGCGGAGCAACCCGCGGGAGTAATTAACCGGGAGCCTCTCGAGGCCCCGGGAACCAGGAGACCGCACATCGCCACAGTCAGGCTGGCCGCGCTAGTAGGCCAAGGAGCGCACTCATTTTATGGGATCTTGTAATTTTGTTTATCCGATGAGATTAATGAAATACTTGTTTCCCGTACCCCTTTTTGTGTACTACGGTACACTGGCATGCCCGCACTTTTCTTTTCACCGGCGCATGAGAGAAATCCATACTCCTTCTCTTCCCTTCTTCCGGAGCGCTTTTAAGATTTTTCTCGTGTCAAACAATGGGGTGATCGAACAGGTTTAGCCCGACGCCCGGCATGGTCGCGCTGGCACGACGGTAGGCATCGCGCAGCCGCAACACATGTGTGGCAACATGGTCCACCAAGTGGCTGAGGCGATCCTGGACCTCGTCACGATCGGCCCGATCGCGCTCCAGCCGGCTCGCCTGACCGCCTATCGTATCTCCCGCTTTCTGCAGCAACGCCGCCGACGCCTCGAGCATCTTTGTGGTGGACGCCTGCCGCTTTTGAAGCTCCGTGAACTCCCGCACATAAAGGAGGAGCATGGCACTCCTCTCCTCCTTGAGCTCACGGAGCTCCACATCCTTGGCCCTGAGCTCCGCATCCTCACCTCATACTCCGTGATCTGGTGCGCCGCCATGAAACCAGGTAGAAGCAATGGAGAGAGGAAGCAAAGGGGGCGAAACGGCTGAAAGGCAATGCAATCTACGGGAAGGCGGAGGGAGCTAACCGAGGAGCGGGGTGAATCTTTTGGTTTTCACCATGGGAAAACACCAGTCGATGACTTTTCACATCAAGGAGCAGTGGGTTTTACAGGCGGAGTTATCGTGACTAATTGCTGCCACGCCTGCTCCCGTCAATCAAAAAAATAAAAATCCTGCCGCGCTTGCCGCACCCAAAGACCAGAGCAACGCCGCGGTGGATATTTAAATTTACCTGCCGGCAAGGAGATAAAAAAGGGGTGAAAAAACAAATATGGCGGCGGCCTAGCTAATGGGTCGCACTAGCCCAACTAGCTAGCCACCGTGCTTCACTGATGTACTCAGCGGGAAAGGTGGTCTTTCGTGATTTGATGACTCATTTACTTGCTTCGGCGCTACGACCGAGGAGGACCCAGAAAACACGCGGTAGGGCATCCCACGTCTCGGCAAGGAAGAAAATATGCGTGCACCACCCGGGAGGACCCCAAAACCGCGCGGTAGGGTGTGCCACGTCTCGGCACGGAGGAAAAATATGCGTGTAAAAATATACTCGTATCAGACGTACTACCTATGGTTCGACCTCGGGACCCAGCCAGTCGGTCGAACACACCCCACTAGCCACACAGCTTCATCATGCTAACGTGGCATGGAGGATAGGTGTGGTTAGCTCTGTCTCGACCAGCCACAACGTCTCTTGTTCTAGGCGATTCTTCTATTTTCCAAGCTTTTTTTAGTTATAATAACACCACGGCAAGCTCGCGCCGCTCTTCGTGTGTTCCCGTGCGTCTAAAGGTTAGACGATGGAGAGTGTAACACCCCCAGTGGTTAAGTTACAGTAATCACCCTGTTGATTATGCCATGTCATCATGATTATCAGTGCCTAATCATCATCTGCATCCATTTTGCATTCAGCTCCTAACTAAAATTTCAAATTTAAAATTAAAGTGGAAAATAAAAGTTGACCAAACCTGAAAACTAAAATGTGCATCATGTTGCAAATATTCCCATAGCATTTATAAAAATGATTGCAACATTTATTGGAAATGTAAAAGGATTCAAACAACAAGAAACAGCAGCAAAACAGCACTATTTAATCCTTTTTCAATTAAATAAAATCCAAATAAAAAGATATGGACACCAAACCAATTTCTAGCAGTGACTAATGTTGCACTGTGATTTATGGACCAGTTCTTATATTTTACAAAAGTCCATAGGTGGCCTAAACATTTTTGTAAACAGAAAATAAAGGAGAAAACAGAAAAGGAAAGGAAGAAAAAGAAAAAGGCCTAGTCTACTGTGCACATGGGCCCTAGTCACTACAGGCGCCGGCCCAGCCCAATCCCCCCCTCTCCTTCTACCTCTCTCCTGTTGTCGCCCGCGCAGCACCCGCGCACACTGGCCCCCCCTCCTCGCAGCTCGACACCGCGCCCCGCCGCTCGCCCCGGTGGTTAAGGCCCCCCCATCCCCTGCGGCAAACCCTAGCCTCACTGGTCACTCTCTTCACCCCTCTTTCACCTCGCACGAGCTCGCTCGAGCTCGGCCGTTGACACGCCGCCGTCGATTTCGCGCACCGGAGCCACCTCGAGCCACGCCAGCATGCCCAGCTGCTCCGTCGCCCTCCCCTACCTCATCTGCGCCGCTGGATCGGAGCCGTGGGGCATCACCGTCGTCGCCTGCGCCGTTTCCCTCCGTCGGCATCGGCGACGAGCCGCCGCATCGATCTGCTCGCTCCGACCGCCCCAGCTCCCCTGAGCCCCTCCGCGAGCCTCACAGTGAGCTCGCCTTTCTCCCCGACCTCTTAGTGCTTTCCCCGTGCCTCGTAGCCGCCGTTTTCCTTCGAACCCGAAAGCTCTCACCGCCGGCCATGGCTTCGCCGTGACCACCGTACGCTAAGCTCGAAACCGAGCTTTGCCCCGAGTTCCTGGAGCTCCTCGGCGCCGAACGCGCCCACCAACTCCTCCCCTCGTGCCCTGTGTGCAAAAACCCAAGCTCACCCGAATTCCGGCAGCCGCCGCGAGCTCAGTTCCGGCGAGCCCCGGCCACCACTCACCCAGCCACTTGTTCCCCTGGATCGGCACGAGCGCGGGCTGCCTTCTGGTGGTCTTTGCGTGTCTAGCCGCTGTCCGTAGCGAAGTCCGGCGAGTCCGCTACCGCTGCTTTGGTCGTCGCCGGCCGAGCTCCGGCGAGTGCCAGCGTGGCACTGTCATTAGGCCTAATCACCGCTAATTAGATCCCCCTACAGCCACTGATAGCGGGCCCTACCGCAGGGTCAAACCCCGGTCAGTGTCAGGTTTGACCAGGATTAGCCCCTGAGCCGCTGACGTGTAGGCCCCACCACTTAATTAGTTAAAACGTTAGTTAAATCGATTAATTAATTTAATTAACTAATTAGACACTGACCAATGGACCCCGCACCCCTAATTAATCAGTAATTAGTTCAATTAATCCTAATAAACTAACAGAGGCTGACATGTGGGCCCCACACGTCAGGTTTGACCTGGTCAGCTGCACTGTTGACTGCTGACGTCACCTCTATGTCATGATGATGTCATCTTTTACTGTTTTGGATAATTCAAATTTTAATAATTAAATAAATTCCAGAAAATCAATAAAACTTTAGAAAATCATATCTTTTAATCCGTAACTCCGATGAAAATAATTAATATATGAAAAATGATCAGAAAAATGAGACAAATTCGAATACGCTACCCACATACCTGTTAGATGCATCTAACTAACCGAACATGCAACTTTTTGCCTGTTTCAGATAGATGAATAGTGCATGACTCTAATAAAATAAATCCAAACAAATTCCAAAAATAACTAAATAACTTGGACATGTCTTCAGGCAACCATGCACTGCACGTTAGCATAGCATGCTCCGTATTACTTATGTTTGCTCTATATTTATGCTATTTCCTCCCCCTCTTCTCTCTCGTTAGACCCCGACGCAGTTTTCGGTACCGCCGCAGCTCCGGAGCCCGAAGACACTATTGACAACCTTACCCTTGCCACCGAGCAACCAGGCAAGCCCCCCCTTTGATCATCCCGATATCGCCCATTCTATTTTCTCATGCTTGCATTAGAATTGCTGCTGCTACCGCTTTACCTATTCTGATGCATAGCCTGTTTATTGTAACCTGCTGTTGATAATTACCTGCATATCCTAAACTGCTTAGTATAGGCTGGGTAGAGACCTATCGGTGACCCCATTTATCCTGATTGCCCCGCTGGATTATCCGAAGACCCGATCAACGGGATTGAAGACCAGGCCTCGGCACCGCACATCACCCCCTAGTTGTAACGACACTGCAGCGTTACTATCGAGTGCCGAGGATGAAACCTCTTGTAGCACTTCTGATGTTAACTCTGTAGAGTAGCTATTCGGTCGTGGTCATCGAGGGTGATTCCTCCTTCACCGCTTCCGATAACGACGCCGTCGTACAACACCTCAAGTGTGAACCCAGCGAGGGTGATTCCTCCGAGTTCACCTTGACGGATACATCGAGTAGGAATCCAACAAGGGTGATACCTCGGATTCCCCTGATGTTATGGACACACGGATACTTGGACTGTACTATTGTTACTTGGAAAGGCGGGTCGACCCTGAGGGGTACCCGCGTGTGATGTGAAGATGGGTTGCCTGTATGGTGCCCGAGTGATGAATACGAGGCGCGGCCGGGCATTCTTAACCCTTGCAGCAAGTCCTTGAGACGGGGCGACGGGGTCACATCTTTCGTGAGTCTCTGCTCGTTACCGCAAGCCCTAGTCCACTAACGATTTGGATATTTGATCCGAGCAGGCCTCTGGTCTGATAGCACTAACCATCACGTGGGCATAGTATGGGTGTTCTGCATCGTAGCATCAGCCGAAAGCTCTGTCAGACGTCCAGTTCAGCATGGCGGCACGGTCGGATCATGTCGGCCACCGGAGGCGATGCTGGTATCCACCCTGTGCGCAACGACCCGGAGGGTGAGGGGCGATGGCCAAGACCCCCTTGCGCTTAGGATGTAGACCGGCGGGGACCTCTCTGCTGAGCTGTAAGTAGGGTTGCGATGTATCATTTGGCCGAGGCCGGGCATGACCCAGGAAAGTGTATCCGGCCGGAGTTAATCAAGTGTGTTGGGTAAGTTGGTGCACCCCTGCAGGGAAGAACACATCTATCGATAGCCGGTCCTACGGTAAAGGACACTCGGAGTTGTATCCTGATTGATACAATTAGAACTGGATACTTGGATACTATGGCTCTGGGATTGCTTCTCGCAGGGAGTCGAGAAGGGATCTCAGGACGAGGTTGATGACTGTATGGCTCTGGGATTACTTTCTCGCAGGGAGTCAAGAAAGGATCTCTGGGTGAGGTTGATATCATTACTGCTACATTATATTGTACTGTCCTACTCTCTTCTATTGCTGCAAGACCACTGAAGATGCTAGTCTTCGATAGGACTAGGCCTTCTCTCTATTCTAGCATTTCTGCAGCCCAGTCCATATATACAGCCTCTCTTTGAAACTGCATATGTACTGTAGATCCTTGCTTGCTGAGTACTTCGGTTGAGTACTCACGGTTGCTTTGTTTTCCTTTTCTCCCCATATCAGTTTGTCGTGACCAGAGGACGGAGCCCCCTGAGACAGATGCCCCGTCGATCGACTACTACTACTACCCCGAGGAGGGATACTACTACGAGTTGACTGACGACCAGGAGTAGGATCGGAGGGTCCCAGGCAGGAGGCCTGCGCCTTTCGATCGTAGTGTTTTATTTTGCCCCGCCTTTCTAAAGGCCTTTCTGTTTCTGTTTCATATCTGTACTCAGATATCTGATGCTTCCGCTGACGCTTGTACGCAAGCTTATGTATTCGAGCCCCCGAGGCCCCTGGCTTGTAATATAAAGCTTGTATGACTTATTTATGTTTTATAGTTGTGTTGTGATATCTTCCCGTGAGTCCTTAGTCTTGATCATGTGCATTTGCGTGTATGATTAGTGCACGATTAGGCCGGGGGCGTCACAAGTTGGTATCAGAGCCGACTGATTGTAGGATCCCCCTTTCCAACTCCTTGGCCGAAGTTGAGTCTAGTGGTCCAAAACTAATTTACTAACTTGGCCGTGTGGCTTACGGGCCCACGTCGCCAATTGGGTGGTATTAGGATCTTTTATTCCTCATATATACTCTCGGACTCTGATCTCTCTTCCTTTCGGGTTAGAATTTTACTAACTCCAACATTAGGATCTCGTAAATCTCGTCCACCCGGAGAGCTGGATATCTGTGCTTATTCCTTACCATTGATCTGATTAGTCTGATAATCATTTTCCTTTCCATTGGGTTGTTTAACCTTTTCTTTCCAAGTTATCATATACCTCGCACACCGTCATTTGACACTTTTTGAATATCGCAGAAAAATGTGTCGTGTTCAGCGTCAACATTTTGAGTTCTTCCGAGATGTTAATTAAATTCATGAACGGCAATGCCATCCTTGCCCCTCGCTGATATGTGTTATCATCGTCAATCTCTTTGACTACCTGCCCACGTATTGCTGTTAACCCGGAACGGGTTCAGGCTATTCTTGATTGAACTCCTCCGAAGAACGTCAAGCAAGTGAGAAGTTTTCTCGGCCTTGCAAGCTATTGCCGTCGATTTGTCGAGAACTTTTCTAAGATTGCTAAGTCCTTGACTGATCTGAAGGCGTTAAGTTTGAATGGACAGAAAAATGTCAGGAAAGTTTTCAAACACTCAAAGACAAGCTAACATCTGCCCCAGTACTTGCTCCTCCAGATTCTCGCAAAGACTTCGTGATTTATTGTGACGCATCCCGTCAAGGATTAGGTTGTATCCTAATGCAAGAGCGTAAAGTGATTGCCTATGGCTCTCGTCAGTTGCGCCCACATGAAGAGAATTATCCAGTACATGATCTAGAACTAGCTGCTGTCATCTATGCACTGCAGTTGTGGCGACATTACCTTCTCGGTAATCGTTGCGAGATATACACGGATCATAAAAGTCTGAAGTACTTATTCACCCAGCCATCTCTAAACCTCTGTCAGCAAAGATGGATGGAGGCCATTGCGGACTATGATTTGGGTATTTCCTATACCCCTGGCAAGGCTAACGTGATGGCTGATGCCTTAAGCCGCAAGTCCTATTGCGACAACCACATGGTTAGGCGAGCTCAACCTCGTCTTTTTGAAGAACTGCGCAAGCTGAATCTCCGTATTGTCCCACAGGGTTCTCTTAATAACCTTGTGATACAACCAGATCTCGAGAAAGCTGTTAAGAATGCGCAAGCTAAAGATGTTGAAATTGATCTGATGAAGAAAAATCTTCACCTTGAAAAGTACAGGGATTTCTCGCTGTCTAAAGATGGAACCTTGTATTTCAGAGACCGCATCGTCGTACCTCGCTTCGAGCTTATGACTGACAAGGTCATGAAGGAGGCACATGACACACCATTGTCTATTCATCCGGGTAGCACCAAGATGTATCGTGATCTCCGTCAAAGGTACTGGTGGTCTAGAATGAAGCAGGACATTGCTCGATATGTTGCTGAATGTGATGTTTGCCGTCGCATTAAAGCAGAACATCAGAAGCCTGCTGGAATTCTGCAACCGCTGCCTATTCCTCTATGGAAATGGGATAAGGTTCAAATGGATTTCATTACAGGACTTCCCAGGTCACAGAAGGGTCACGATGCTATTCTTGTCGTCGTCGACCAACTTTCTAAAGTTGCACATTTTCTTCCTGTCAAAGAGACTATCACTGCTAGTCAGTTAGCAGAGTTGTATATCTCCAGAATTGTATCACTTCATGGTATTCCGAAGGAAATCAGTTCGGACCGTGGCGGTCTTTTCACTTCCAAATTCTGGGAAAGTTTCCAAACAGCTATGGGAACTCTTATTACCTAGAGTTCAGCATATCACCCCCAATCCCAAGGCCAAGTCGAACGAGTAAATCAAGTGCTTGAAGACATGTTGCGAGCTTGTGTTATTTCTTTCGGCAAGAAGTGGGAAGAATCTCTTCCATATGCCGAGTTCTCTTATAACAACAGCTATCAAGCCAGCTTGAAGATGACCCCTTTCGAAGTACTATATGGACGTAAGTGTCGAACCCCTCTAAATTGGTCAGAAACTGGGGAACGACCGCTCGTGGGTCCGGATATTATTCAACACGCCGAAGAGCAAGTTCGTATTGTCCGGAAAAATCTCAAGGCGGCTCAGGACCGCCAGAAGAGCAACTATGATCGCAAACGATGGGGTTTGACTTATCAACCTGGTGATCAAGCTTATCTTCGTGTCACTCCTATGAAGGGCACTCGCCGCTTCGGAATTAAGGGCAAGTTAGCTCCACGCTACATTGGTCCTTTCCGCATTGTTGCAAGATGTGGTCAGGTGGCATACAAATTGGAGTTGCCGCCGCAATTCTCTCATATCCTCGACGTCTTCCATGTGTCGCAACTTTGTCATTGCTTCAAGGAATCTCCACACCGAGCGGTGGATCATGAAATGCTCGAATTGCAAGATGATCTTTCTTATAAGGAGCATCCGATCCGCATTCTCGATGAAGCTGAACGTCGGACCCGTCAGAAGGTTACCAAGTTCCTGAAAGTGCAGTGGTCGAACCATACTGAAGATGAAGCCACTTGGGAACGCGAGGATAATCTTCGTGCGGAATACCCCAAACTTTTCACTTCTACCTCTTAATTCTCGAGACGAGAATTCTTATTATGGAGGAGATTTGTAACACCCCCAGTGGTTAAGCTACAGTAATCACCCTATTGATTATGCCATGTCATCATGATTATCAGTGCCTAATCATCATCTGCATCCATTTTGCATTCAGCTCCTAACTAAAATTTCAAATTTAAAATTAAAGTGGAAAATAAAAGTTGACCAAACCTAAAAACTAAAATGTGCATCATGTTGCAAATATTCCCATATAATTTATAAAAATGATTGCAACATTTATTGGAATTGTAAAAGGACTCAAACAACAAGAAACAGCAGCAAAACAGCACTATTTAATCCTTTTTCAATTAAATAAAATCCAAATAAAAAGATATGGACACCAAACCAATTTCTAGCAGTGACTAATGTTGCACTGTGATTTATGGACCAGTTCTTATATTTTACAAAAGTCCATAGGTGGCCTAAACATTTTTGTAAACAGAAAAGAAAGGAGAAAACAGAAAAGGAAAGGAAGAAAAAGAAAAAGGCCTAGTCTACTGTGCACATGGGCCCTAGTCACTACAGGCGCCGGCCCAGCCCAATCTCCCCCTCTCCTTCTACCTCTCTCCTGCTATCGCCCACGCAGCACCCGCGCACACTGGCCCCCCCTCCTCGCAGCTCGACACCGTGCCCCTCCGCTCGCCCCGGTGGTTAAGCCCCCCCATCCTCTGCGGCAAACCCTAGCCTCACTGGTCACTCTCTTCGCCCCTCTTTCCCCTCGCACGAGCTCGCTCGAGCTCGGCTGTTGACACGCCGCCGTCGATTTCGCGCACCGGAGCCACCTCGAGCCACGCCAGCATGCCCAGCAGCTCCGTCGCCCTCCCCTACCTCATCTGCGCCGCTGGATCGGAGCCGTGGGGCATCACCATCGTCGCCTGCGCCGTTTCCCTCCGTCAGCATCTGCGACGAGCCGCCGCATCGATCTGCTCGCTCCGACCACCCCAGCTCCCCTGAGCCCCTGCGCGAGCCTCACAGTGAACTCGCCTTTCTCCCCGACCTCTTAGTGCTTTCCCCGTGCCTCGTAGCCGCCGTTTTCCTTCGAACCCGAAAGCTCTCACCGCCGGCCATGGCTCCGCCATGACCACCATACGCTAAGCTCGAAACTGAGCTTTGCCCCGAGTTCCTGGAGCTCCCCGGCGCCGAACGCGCCCACCAACTCCTCCCCTCGGGCCCTGTGTGCAAAAACCCAAGCTCACCCGAATTCCGGCAGCCGCCGCGAGCTCAGTTCCGGCGAGCCCCGGCCACCACTCACCCAGCCACTTGTTCCCCTGGATCGGCACGAGCGTGGGCTGCCTTCTGGTGGTCTTTGCGCGTCCAGCCGCTGTCCGTAGCGAAGTCCGGCGACTCCGCCGCCGCTGCTTTGGTCGTCGCCGGCCGAGCTCCGGCGAGTGCCAGCGTGGCACTATCATTAGGCCTAATCGCCGCTAATTAGATCCCCCTACAGCCACTGATAGCGGGCCCTACCGCAGGGTCAAACCCCGGTCAGCGCCAGGTTTGACCGGGATTAGCCCCTGAGCCGCTGACGTGTAGGCCCCACCACTTAATTAGTTAAAACGTTAGTTAAATCGGTTAATTAATTTAATTAACTAATTAGACACTGACCAGTGGACCCCGCACCCCTAATTAATCAGTAATTAGTTCAATTAATCCTAATAAACTAACAGAGGCTGACATGTGGGCCCCACACGTCAGGTTTGACCTGGTCAGCTGCACTGTTGACTGCTGACGTCACCTCTACATCATGATGACATCATCTTTTACTGTTTTGGATAATTTGAATTTTAATAATTAAATAAATTCCAGAAAATCAATAAAACTTTAGAAAATCATATCTTTTAATCCGTAACTCCGATGAAAATAATTAATATATGAAAAATGATCAGAAAAATGAGACAATTCCGAATACGCTACCCACATACCTGTTAGATGCCTCTAACTAACCGAACATGCAACTTTTTGCCTGTTTCAGATAGATGAATAGTGCATGACTCTAATAAAATAAATCCAAACAAATTCCTAAAATAACTAAATTACTTGGACATGTCTTCAGGCAACCCTGCACTGCACGTTAGCATAGCCTGCTCCGTGTTACTTATGTTTGCTCTCTATTTATACTGTTTCCTCCCCCTCTTCTCTCTCGTTAGACCCCGACGCAGTTCCCGGTACCGCCGCAGCTCCGGAGCCCGAAGACACTATTGACAACCTTGCCCTTGCCGCCGAGCAACCAGGCAAGCCCCCCCTTTGATCATCCCGATATCACCCATTCTATTTTCTCATGCTTGCATTAGAATTGCTGCTGCTACAGCTTTACCTATTCTGATGCATAGCCTGTTTATTGTAACCTGCTGTTGATAATTACCTGCATATCCTAAACTGCTTAGTATAGGCTGGGTAGAGACTTATCGGTGACCCCACTTATCCCGATTGCCCCACTGGATTATCCAAAGACCCGATCAACGGGATTGAAGACCAGGCCCCAGCACTGCACATCACCCCCTAGTTGTAACGACACTGCAGCGTTACTATCGAGTGCCGAGGGTGAAACCTCTTGTAGCACTTCTGATGTTAACTCTGTAGAGTAGCTATTCGGTCGTGGTCATCGAGGGTGATTCCTCCTTCACCGCTTCCGATAACGATGCCGTCGTACAACACCTCAAGTGTGAACCCAGCGAGGGTGATTCCTCCGAGTTCACCTTGACGGATACATCGAGTAGGAATCCAACGAGGGTGATACCTCGGATTCCCCTGATGTTATGGACACACGGATACTTGGACTGTACTATTGTTACATGGAAAGGCGGGTCGACCCTGAGGGGTACCCGCGTGTGATGTGAAGACGGGTTGCCTATATGGTGCCCGAGTGATGAATACGAGGCGCGGCCGGGCATTCTTAACCCTTGCAGCAAGTCCTTGAGACGGGGCGATGGGGTCACATCTTTCGTGAGTCTCTGCTCGTTACCGCAAGCCCTAGTCCACTAACGATTTGGATATTTGATCCGAGCAGGCCTCTGGTCTGATAGCACTAACCATCACGTGGGCATAGTATGGGCGTTTTGCATCGTAGCATCAGCCGAAAGCTCTGTCAGATGTCCAGTTCAGCATGGCGGCACGGTCGGATCGTGTCGGCCACCCGAGGCGATGCTGGTATCCACCCTGTGCGCAACGACCCGGAGGGTGAGGGGCGATGTCCAAGACCCCCTTGCGCTTAGGATGTAGACCGGCGGGGACCTCTCTGCTGAGCTGTAGGTAGGGTTGCGATGTATCATTTGGCCGAGGCCGGGCATGACCCAGGAAAGTGTGTTCGGCCGGAGTTAATCGAGCGTGTTGGGTAAGTTGGTGCACCCCTGCAGGGAAGAACACATCTATCGATAGCCGGTCCTACGGTAAAGGACACTCGGAGTTGTATCCTGATTGATACAATTAGAACTGGATACTTGGATACTATGGCTCTAGGATTGCTTCTCGCAGGGAGTCGAGAAGGGATCTCAGGACGAGGTTGATGACTGTATGGCTCTGGGATTACTTTCTCACAGGGAGTCGAGAAAGGATCTCTGGGTGAGGTTGATATCATTACTGCTACATTATATTGTATTGTCCTACTCTCTTCTATTGCTGCAAGACCGCTAAAGATGCTAGTCTTCGATAGGACTAGGCCTTCTCTCTGTTCTGGCATTTCTGCAGCCCAGTCCACATATACAGCCTCTCTTTGAAAATGCTGCATATGTAGTGTAGATCCTTGCTTGTTGAGTACTTCGGATGAGTACTCACGGTTGCTTTGTTTTCCTTTTCTCCCCATATCAGTTTGTCGTGACCAGAGGACGGAGCCCCCTGAGACAGATGCCCCGTCGATCGACTACTACTACTACCCCGAGGAGGGATACTACTACGAGTTGACTGACGACCAGGAGTAGGATCGGAGGGTCCCAGGCAGGAGGCCTGCGCCTTTCGATCGTAGTGTTTTATTTTGTCCCGCCTTTCTAAAGGCCTTTATGTTTCTGTTTCATATCTGTACTCAGATATCTGATGCTTCCACTGACGCTTGTACGCAAGCTTATGTATTCGAGCCCTCGAGGCCCCTGGCTTGTAATATAAAGCTTGTATGACTTATTTATGTTTTATAGTTGTGTTGTGATATCTTCCCGTGAGTCCTTAGGCTTGATCGTGTGCATTTGCGTGTATGATTAGTGCACGATTAGGCCGGGGGCGTCACAAAGAGGAGAGAGAGAGATCGCAGACATGGGACCCACCAGTAAGTGAGTCAACGGTCATGCACGTGTTGACGAGCCACTCCCTCTACTCTACTCAACGTAATACTGTATAAAATCAAGTTATGGGACAAAGCCAACAACCGTTGTTGTTTCGGGCTATCGACTTACGCTTTGTAGTCCAGGTTGCCAGTTCGAATCTCATCTTTCAGATTTGTTAGTTTTAGGTCCAAATTTGATCAATGACAAGTGGGACCCCCGTGTGTTGTTCCGATATTTCAGTGTAGGATGGTTTTTTTGCACAAACACTTTGCGCGGTTAGACAAGTAATAGCACGAGTTACACGTATTTTGCAAGTTTAGGAACAAAAATGACAGCGGCATAGAATATCACATCCACCCCGCATGTTAGATGCTATGGTGATACGAGTTTTTAGGTCGTTGGAACTGAGATCCAATGGCTTGGGAGTAGTCTTTGTAATTATGCGCAATTTCCAAACTCTCCAAGGTTTTTTTTGCAAATAAAACATTCAGGCCTCGTGTGTGCCGCTGCATCTTGGATCCAATGGCTCCCAGTTGCTCATATTAAGTGCTCCCCGTAGCTTAATTAGCCGCTACGGTGATACGAGCATCTAGGTCGTATGATCTGTGATCAGATGCCACATGCGTAGTACTTGTACTTTCTACGCAATTCCCAAACTCTCTCGGGTGTATATTGCAAAAACATTCAAACCTCCTACTGTGAGCCGTTAGATCTCCGAGAACTCGTATCACCATAGAATCTATGGTGCAGGAGCACCTCATATTCTCCCGTGCGAGAAAACATTAGGTGCTCTCGCAGCTTGGATGCTACGGTGATACGAGCTTCGAGGTCGTTCGATCTGAGATCCAATGGCATCTGAGAAGTCTTTATGCTTGTAAGCAGTGGCCGAACTCTTTGGGGGCTTTTCTGCAAAAAAACATTCGAACCACCAAGGGCTTGTTGGATCACAGATCCAACGGCTCCGAAGAGCTTGTATCACCAAAGCATCTAAGGTGTGGTAGCACGTGATATTCTTACATACAGGAGAATATGAGGTCCTCCTTCATCTTAGATGCTACGGTGATATGAGCTTCGAGGTCGTTGGATATGGGATCCAAGGGCATCTGAGTAGTTTTTGTACAAATTGTGTGTAATTCTCAAACTCATTAAGGTTTCCTGTAAAAAATATTAAGACATCCTGTGAGCTGTTATATCTCAGATCTACAAGCTCCAAGCAACTCGTATCAGCATATAGCATCTAAGGTGTGGGGGCACATGATATTCTCCCGGGGAAGGGGGGTGCACAACCAATCGGTGTTTGGGAGGGTGGGGACAAATATAATATTCAAAAAATATAATCTAAACAATCCTAAATAGAGCTTCACAATTTTATCTAAGGTCGAGGGGTTAACCCCCGACAATCTACATAGCTCCGCCTAAACACAACATTTGCATGTATGTAGTACTAGACTTAATATTCATGTTTCAGTTTCCTGTTCATTTTAAATATTGAATTGAGGACCATGCATGTCTTACATTTTAGTCCCTTCGTTCCTAAATATTAGCCTTTTAGAGATTTCAAATGGACTGCCACATACGGATGTATATAGACATATTTTAGAGTGTAGATTCACTCATTTTGCTCCATATGTAGTCACTTGTTGAAATCTCTAAAAGACAAATATTTAGGAACAGAGAGAGTATTTTTGAATTCGTGTCATACATGCATGGTTTGGAAAAATATATGCACTATACTTACTGGATTGTTGTTGTATTCGTGTGTGTGTGTGTGGTCATATGCTTGATACATACAAAGTTTTCTCACCACCATACCGTTCATCTTTTAAGTTTGAATTTGCAATGAAAAACTTACTAGGGATACCATGAAATGTGAAATCCACGTTGAGATCACTATATCACAAACTCACTCTAATTCAAGAACTCGTCATAAATCAATTACCACGTTGAGATTACTATTTGCAAGGAAAATACGGGCATTGTAATACATATAGATTCGTTCGGCAATTTAAAATATTTCTTTCATATTCTCGAATGGTAGCACCCAATGGTGTACCAGCCAGACCCGGGCTCGTGTTGATCCTCAAAAAAAAACCGGGCTCGTGTCTTTGTGGTGGCGTGTGTGGTACGCACATTAGCCAACCCCAACCAGTCGAGCCTCCGCGTTTCGAGTCAAAATATCTGGCGGCCAGAATTCCAGCCCTAGGAAATTCGCCTCATGTCCTCGGTCCATAATGACTACCGATGAACAATGGAGGGATGCTTTAGTAACTAGACAACGTTACCTACCGTGCCGAGCACGGTTCAATTCCCTCGGTCGCCGCTACCCAAGGTCACCCGTCAACTCCATTGCCTAGTACTAATAGGAGTACTACACCAGGATGAGCACAGAATTGAGCCCCGTTTATTCGTGCCTAGTACTTGAGTTAATATATCAGGCAGTGCACTGGTATGGAGGGATTATCCTTTTACTCTGCATATATAACTTGTCTGAAGTCTAACTAAGAAAAATGTTTGACCAAATCCTTTCTTAAGAAATATTAACATCTACAACAGTAAAGATGTATCGTTTGAAAATTTATTGCATAATGCAGGTTATGATATTGTTTCGAATCCTGGATTTTAAATTTCAGAAAATCCAAAAGTGACCGGAAATTCATGAAACTGAGCATGGTCTTGTGATATGGCACAAATATGCTGTCGTAATTTTTTTTGTTCAATTTGAGACAAGCTGTTTATGAGAAGTTGTACAAATGAAGAGCCAAGGTATTTTGGAACAAAGACCTATCACGTTAAGGCGAACGCTTTCACTATTCAAACCATGGGTGTTTACATGCCGCCACGAGTCCCGCTTCTCATCGGCAGGTGCCGTCCAAGCAAGCGTGCAACTCGACAGGAGGCGTGCGAGCAGACCGCTGTGCCGGCTGACCGGGAGGCGTGCGAGCAGGCCACTACGCAGGCTCACCGGGAGGCGAGCCCTTTGACCAGGCTCCGCCACCCACCTTCGTCCCAACTGCCCCCACTTTTAATGGCGCCGGCGCCGCAGTTTAAAATCACCCCCGCACTACCCGGTATCGCTACAATCTTCTCTCTTCCTCTCCAATTCTACTGTCGTCTACCTCCAACCAGCCTGACCTAACCGTACGCCATGCCGCATCATGATGGTCTGCCCTTAGTCTTCCAGTTTCCTGAGGAAGACACCCAGCCGGAGTCTCAAGAACATAAGGCGCTTTGGGACGAGCTTGAACTGGCCTTGCGAGAAGACGCCGCGCCTGTCCCCTCTTCCGTTCCAGCTCCCGTCGCCCCGACTGCGCCAGCGCGCATCCCCGTGGCATTGATGGGTTGGGAGCCGCACATTGTCGCCGAGCTTGATGCCATGGGGTTCCACGAGGTCCTCGTCGAATTTCACGCGCCTGTGCACCTGCCAGCGCATGCGCCTGCGCGTGCACTGACGCGCGTGCCCGTGCCGGTGCCCGTGCACACGAATGTCTCCGCCGCGCCGTTGCCAGCGCCTGTCCCCACGCGGGTGCCAGTGCCCCCCTCAACGGCATGGATGGCCGCCGTCGACCGCTTCCTTGCACCAACGTCAATCGCCTCCTCCCGCCAGTTGACTCGCTCCTGAAGACCGAAGTCCAGAACATTATGGCCTTCCTTGAAGCTAGGGCCAATGTCCAGGAGTACGCCAACAACGGTGCAAGACGCCGCCGTCGCCGTCGCCGTCGGTCAGTGGCCCGACGACACACAGAGCACGGCAGAGGAGCCGCTTCCCACCGCAAGACGCCCCCGCCGCCGCGTAATTTAAATTTGCCATGAAAAACGTTCGGATTGCCATGCTTAAAATCCGAACGTTTATCATTTCCGTTTATTTTTGATCGATCGTCGTATGAATGTAAAGTCGGAGTCAGACTGAGTGAAATCTATGGTTTGATCGATTGAATGTTCTGCTAGAGCCGTATCAAATTAAATATAAAACGTCATCAAGCCACATGTATTCCTTCTCATCGCAAACATTTCATATTAAATACCACGTCAATTCCAAATATTTTCTTAGGGAAGTCAATTCCAAATACTTGTAGGGCGCGACCAGTCCCCTTGTTCGAGCACTAGGCGATACATCTATTTATCAACGCATTTAATTATTACGGAGTAGTAGATAAATAATACTAGATAACTTGTCCGTCACGGTCACTTTTGTTCCTAAACTTGTTACATGTATAATCTATATCTATACCATATATACCAAAGGGGCAGATCCAATTAATCTCAGTCATCAAATCATGTCAATCCAATGACCTAGACTGCTTCAATGTCGAGCGCTCAACACGTTTAGCGTGCTATTAATTTCATGCCAAAAATAGTGCTAATCACATAATAACACGCAAATAATATCCTACTTAATATCTGCATGCACTTAATATACTTCCAAATTAACGTGCATTGCACGTACACATTGACTAGTACTACTAGTACGTGAAACTGGTGCCGTAACTTGTGAACGCGTCCAGATATGGTCAACGGCAACATCGCCCGCGAGTTCTTCGTGTTTGCCCGTGCGTCTAAACGTAGAAGGGGAGGAGAGAGAGAGAGAACAGACATGGAACCCACCAGTAAGTGAAGGCGAATAGTACGTGCTAACGAGCCGGTCCCACTAATATACTAAAAATAATATTAAAACATGTTATCCATTAAATAGGTTGTGGTAATATAAAAACATTATATCAACAAAGGGGGGTACAACAAACGTTGTTGTACTATGTTGCCTATTGACGTGCGGCTTGAAGGCCCTGGTCGCATGTTCGATCCTCGTCCTTTTTAATTTTTAATTTATGTATGGGTCCAAATTTGTTCCATGACAGGTGGACCCCTCGGTGTGTAGTTTGTAGCACTTTAATTTGTGGGTCGAAATTTGTTCCATTACAGGTGGACTATCGGTGTGTAGTTTTGTAGCTTATCTGTAATAATTAAAGAGAACAACAATTTTTTTTTGCAGAAATACCATGGTGCGACGTTGAAGGTGAGAAAGGACGTGCGAGAGAGCGATGACCGAGCCAGAGGGAAATCAATTGGGGGAGGTGTGGGGGTTGCAACGGTGTTTGGAGTAGTTGTGGGCCGAATGCTACGAAAATATAATCTAAACCCACCGGAATAAATGCCTTCACAAATTAATCCAAGGTTGGAGTCCCCCTCGCAATATAAATAGCTCCGGCTCTGCGAGGGATGGAGAGGTAGCTTCAATGTGTGGAAGATACGGCGTGACAAAGCGAGGTCAATCGAGACACGGATAGATAGAGAGACAAAGTGAGTGTGGTCCGGCATTCGTTGAAAAGATATATATGCTCTGGAGAGATATTGTCCGATTGAGATTTTGGGAAGGGTGAGGGCTGTAAGATAGAGCTTGAGAGATGATCCAGTCACAGACATGTAGATATATTTTGTGCGTGGGAGGAAGCAAGGTCAATCGATTACATATATAAAGGGAGAGAGATTGAGCGAGTGTGGGTCGTCGTGCGATCGAAAGAGTGAGACGGGTTGGAGAGAGTGACCTAGATAGACAATATGCGTGAGAGAGTATACAATATGAATATGTCGAGTTGGGCTCAAACATGGAGATATATCGTTTGTGTCCGAGAAAGAGCGAGGTCAATCGAGACATACAGAGAGAGAGAGAGAGAGAGAGAGATTGAGCGAGCGTGGCCCGCCATGAGATCGAAAGAGTGGGGCGGCTTGGATGGACTGACCTAGATAGACAACCTGCGTGAGAGAGTATAGAGTGTGTCGATCGAGGCCTGAACAGGGAGATATATCATTTGTGTGAAAGAAACTGAGGTTAATCAAGACTTAGATAAAGAGAGCGAAATTGAGCGAGTGTGGCCCGTCGTGCGGAAGGAAGAGTGTGACAGTCTCGAGAGAGTGACCTAGATAGACAACGTGCGTGCGTGCGCACGAGAGGGGGGTCTAGATAGGCAATGCATGTATCTAGCGAGAGAGGGTGGGAGGAAGAGAGAGAGAGCTCGGCATGGAGTGCAATGGCGGGTGTGTGAGGTAGATACATTTGGTAACAGAGTGGAAAAAGGGGGTTGTGTAGTTGAGAGAGTTAGAGATCGAAACATGGAGAGAAAGAATGAACGTGTGTCGGAAACCGATAGCTTCCTAAGGTGGTTAGGAGAGGAAGATTGATCGATACAGGAAGTATGTAGCGTGTGTGCCGAGGGGGGTGGGGCTAAAAACAACATTTGAATGTAGATAGTACGAGACTTAATATCGACGTTTCAATTTAGTGTACATTGTAAGATTTGAATTAAGGACCATGCATATGGCTTCCATAATTATTTTGAATCCGTGCCATACTAGGTTTGGAAAAGTTGACATTGACTCGATTGTTGTGCTATTTTGTAGGTCATATGTTTGAATCCATCCAAAGTTTTCTCACTACCATGGTGTTCATCATATACATATGAATTTGTATTAAAAAAGTAGCGTGGATACCATAAAATGCGAAATCCACATTAGAATTGGAGATCGCTATGTGACACACACTCTAATTCAAATAACTCCTCATTAATTAATTTATAGTATCTCGTTTCGAATGACTAATTATTTGCAAGGAAAACACAGGCATGGTAATACATACAGATTCGTTTGCAAATGAAAGAAGATTTGTTTGCATTCTCAAATGTAGGCGCACCAGGTAGACCAGGGCCGTGTCGTGGTGGTCGCGTGTGTCGTACGGACGCTAGCACCCAGCCACCCACCCCCTCCCTTCCTCCCCTCCCACCCCCCCCCAAAAAAAACAACGACGACAAAATAAGTTCGCGCTTCCATGTTTCGGATTGAAATATCTGGCGGCCCCAATTCCAGCCCTGCAAAATCTCCCTTCTCCACTGCCCCTTCCGCGCCCAAGCGCTCAAATCCCTAATTCGCCGCCAACCCAAGCAAAGTTCGAATCGCCCCTCGCCTCGTCTCTTTCCCCACCTCTATGCCGGACGACGACGACGAAGACGATGGTCGCACTTCACCACCGCACCGGAGCTACCTCATCTACGCCCTCGTCCACCGCATCGGGTGGTCCACCGACAACGTCGGCCGCCGCAACCGATGTGCCTCACACACACCGACTTCCACCGCATCAGGTGCGCTTCACCGACGCCATCTCCCACCTCACCGGGGCTACTTCACCGAGCACATCGTTGCACCTCCGCCCCCGAGGCTGTTGGGGCTTCACCAACAGTCTCGTCCACCGCATCGTACCGCTCCGCTGCCACTCAAGATCTGCATCCGTGCGCGGCCAGCCAACGCCAACGCATCACCCTCAACGGCTCTGAAGTGACCCGCACTCTAGCTAGCCGAGCATGCCCAAACGCCGGCCCGAACTAGGTATCCACATATCACTCCCTTGTGCACTGTTCCGACGATGTTTGGATATCCTTTCACTGCTCTCTTAGCTTATACGCCTATGCAACTCTGACTTTAACTCTTATTTCTTCTGGAGATATCATCTGAAATAAGCAAAACCATTTTTTAGCGAAGCATGATGGCGCTACGGGATCTGGTACACATCCTACACACCGGTATAACCTTGTAAGTACATGTCCTCCGGTACAACAGCAAGGTCGATTCCTTTTATTTGATCAACCATTCGCCGTGTCAAAAATGCAGAGGGGGATGCAAGGAGCACAAGGCCTGCACATCCAAGCAAGTGGTAACATGTACTTGTACATGGAACATCCCAAGCGCAAGCAGAGCTGCAGTGAGCCTGTACAACGAGCTAGCGTAAGTCCTTGCATTTCATTTAATTCGTACTGGCCTGCGTGTATGATTTGTGTGTAGTGGCAGATCCACGAATTCAAGTTACCAGGGGCGAAAATTTAACTTAAAAAATACGAAGGCACTTGCACTCCGGAAATCAACATAACTTGAGAAATGTGAAGCTACATGCACTTTGAAAACCAGCTAATGATCCAAAGTAGTTCCAGATTATAAAACACTAAATGATGTAAGCACCAAAAAACACAAAATGCAACATGGTGTACAAGGACTACTAACATGATTTGTACCTGCTTGAATTATTTGTTCTCTGGCTGAAAATATCGAAGTGTAATTGCACCTATAACCAGTGCCCAAACTGCATATCAATATATCTATCCTGCACAAGTATGCCAATAGTTTCAAACAACAGATTAGAAAAGTATTTATGCTACGTTGTCATGATACGGGGACTTTCTGGTAGATGGCCTCGATGTTTCCTCAAGCCATGAAAATGTACTATAATTTGCTTGTCATCAATGCCTGTAAATCTCTATGTCTCTCTCAACATAGCAGATCATCATTAGACACTAAATCCTTCAATGGGAGCTTGCAAAATGCTTGCATTAGATCCCTCATTAGACACTATATGTTCATCACCAGGAGCTTGTAAAATGTTTGCATCAAATCCTTCATTAGCAGTCTGTTCATTAGACACTTCAGGCTCAAGAACAACATGAGCTTGTATGTTTGCACCAGAAACTTGATTAGATACATCAGGTTCAGTCAGTTCAATATTGATTGGGGGAGTTATAAAATAAGCAGAAATTGGTTTCATTTTCTCATAGATTCCCTACATACAAGCAGTTTTACAACACCGTCAGGTTTAACTAGTGGCCAGAAATTCAACAGTTGAATTAGATATAATCAGGGATGTGATGTACCTGCTCGTTGCGCATGCTGCTCTTGCAAGCTGCGACTGTCCGTTTGCGCAAGCTCGATGCCATGCCCGTGCTGCCGCCACTACCTCCCACGCAGGCTACACCCAGGGTTGGATCCTCATCTTCTTGTCCTTCCATTCGCTTGAAGCCTGGCGACCGGCGTCCAACGAGGGCGCGAGGAAGTGTTGTGTCGGTCTGTCCAGCGGCGGCTAGGTTAGGAGCGAACCAGACTGGAGGCTGGAGCGAATGAATTGGGATTTTTCCTACGGTCGATCGATATGGGAGGCGCTCGTTTGGGTCGCGAGCCTGCTATAGGGCCTGCCTTACACGTACGTTATTGGCCCATCCAAATTAAAACGTTTTTCTTCATTTTTTACATTGCCTGCTCGTGCGTTGGGACGAACAAAACTAGCCTGGGCCAACCTGGACGACTCAAACTAGGTGCACACTTTCCAGCCACCCGAGGCGGCCGCCCATACCAGCCCCTACGGTGGCGTCGCCCCTTTTTGCGTGTATGATTGGGTAGTGAAAAATATTCCAGTGGCGCTTTTGATTTACCCACAGAATTGTTGAATTGCTTGTTTCTATGAACTGAGTTCGTCAATAATATGAAGGATGCCAGTCTTGTCATCCTATTGTAGATTGCTTAGATCTCGATATGCCAAATGTAATCGCATAAAATATACAGTAA
Organism: Thinopyrum elongatum; assembly: GCA_011799875.1. Classification (NCBI taxonomy): domain Eukaryota; kingdom Viridiplantae; phylum Streptophyta; class Magnoliopsida; order Poales; family Poaceae; genus Thinopyrum; species Thinopyrum elongatum. The sequence goes on along the minus strand of CM022300.1, from coordinate 38,848,761 downwards.
AAGCTAGTGTGATGTGTGTGGCTACAACTAATCTGACAACCCGTCCTCATATAACATATTAAGGACGCACCATCTTATTAGATTAACCATTCGACTTACCAATGCAGTGTGGGAAGAAAGAAGTATTGGGACTGCGTATCCAAGCAATTGATGCCATGGACTCCTTCGTAGAACCTTGTAAGCGAAAAAGAAGTTGCAGTGTGCCTGTACAAAGAGCTAGCGTAAGTTCAGTTACCTGCTTCTCGGAATTTTAGTTAGCCACTTATTGCAAAATTGTTCAACTATGTTGCTTGGCTGAATTTAGTTTGCTACTGATTACATAATGCCATAGCCTGTTAATCCTATTATAGACTGCGCCTATCTATGTGTTTGATACTTACTGTTAAGAATTACCTGTTTGCCTGAACTTAAATAGCTACTTAAGCACGTAGATAGCTGGTCATATGTACTTCTAGGGTGCAGCAGAATTCACGTGTAATTTACGTTCTGATACCCTGTTTGTTTAAATGGTTTGCTGTTATCACTTGTAGCACTAGTAATGTTTGCATGTTCATAGATAGACAACTGTCAGGTTTATATGAGGGACACCGTCTTTTTAACTTTTATTTATATATATATATATATGTGTGTGTGTGTGTGTGTGTGTGTGTGTGTGTGTGTGTGTTGGAATCATTTTGCTTACATCAAAGAAATTTACAGATGTCTGTGTTGCTGGTAAATGATACCGACTTGTTACTTTAATACGTTGCCAAGAACTTGTTAGTTTTACTAGTTCATGTGTAATTAAATACGTTACCAAAACTGGTTAGTTTTACTAGTTTGATGTTAGTTTCTTATGGCTCTTGCAACACTTTATTTATGATTGCTAACATTCAAGTTTGCAGGATCCAACTGAAACTCCGTTGGCACAACAGGTATGTTTTCAAAAACTTTCATGTTTACTTGGTTTGCTGTTGTAACTTGTTGTTGTAATTATCTTACCAACTTCAAGTTTTCAGGATCCAATTGGAAGTCCAATTGCACAGCAGGTATATTTTCAAAAATATATTTGTGTAACAGGTTTGCTGCTGTAACTTGTTGCTCTAATCAAGTTACTGACTACTCAACTTTTCAGGATCCAAGAGAAACTCCAATGCCACAACAGGTTCCTTTTGCAAAACTTGTTTGTTTAACTGCTTTGCTGCTGCAACCGGTTGCTCTAATCACGTTACTGGCTACTCAACTTTTCAGGATCCAAGAGAAACTCCAATGCCACAACAGGTACCTTTTGCAAAACTTGTTTGTTTAACTGCTTTGCTGCTGCAACCAGTTACAATAATGTTAATAACTACTTTTCAGCATCCAATTGAAACTCTTTAATTCCTTGTTTGTTTAACTGGTTTGATGTTATAACTCCTAGTTGAGATGTTTTGCTAACTTCAACTTTTCGGAATCCAATCGGAACTTTAATGGCAAAACAGGTTAGCCCAAAATCAAAGAGCGAGGTCCCCATGGACGTTGTATCATCCCACAGCAGTGGCACCGGCCCAATCGTGCATCATGAATTGCCAACTGCTGATGCTCTAGAGGCTAAACTATTGGTAGAAAGAGATTCTGCTTCTGCACTTAGAGATGAAGTTGACATGTTGAGGAAGCAAACAGCACAATCACAAGCAGTACTCAAGACAACTATTAAATATTTGGTGGATTTCAAAACGAAGCAAGCTGAGACTGGCCGCATTGTTAAGGTCCTGAAGGAAAAAAGGAAATTAAATTTCCACTTGGTAAATCATAGGTGAAATGTTCTTTCCATCGTTGAATAACCTTTGTGTTGTTTGTTCATGTAATCGATCAAACCATTTGTTTTAGAGATCATGTAATAATTGTTTTTTGTTTTTTGGTTTGTAATTTTTTTTAGCACGAGTCTGTATTAATTGATAAGACTCTGAGACATTTCATTTTGATTGCTGTGCCAGACCTACAAATATGCCAATCGGGCTGAATGTGCATTCAACAATAATAGTAGTATAGATGGTCCTTAAGTGGCACGCATCTGAAAGGGCGAAGATGTTGTACTAGCTTCACTAAAAAAGCATGCTCTTCTAGCAAAAAAAGTACAGCGGCCTGGCTTATGTATGTAGTTGATATTATTGATCCATATACTCTGTAAGTGTTTATATGTCTGTTAGTTTTGTACATTATTGGCTGATTGGCTCGGTATTTTGAATCTTGAGACATCGCTTGTGTACATATCTAAATGGGAGCACACATTATGCTGCGTGTGACACTTGAGTTGGACATAAAGTGGTTTCAAATATTCGAATTCACCTTAAACTGGATTCTAGCTTCTGAATTCGAGTATCGGCATTTGTAAATCATATTCATATATGACAGTGGAATACATCTTTGTCGTGCTTTTGAAGATATATAAAAACACATAGAATGATTTATAAAGATTCGTATAGGAATACAAAATGGATTCGAATTTAGTTGCCAGGGTAAACGTGGATGCTTATTGTCCCAAAATTCGAAAGAAGCGGCAAAATGTCCACTCCCACGTCGGCTGTCGAAGCCAGTGTTTGGGAGATGGAAATTACTGTCTACCCCTTACACGGACAATCCATCGGCCTGATTTCCACTGCTCTCAATAGGGGTAGGTTAGTAACTTCAATTAGACGTGACACGACCACCTCTGAGCCCATTCCGACACGGTGGGCGCCAAACATGGGCGGAAAAACACATTTGATTCAAGCTCGTCTGAAAGACCTCTATCTCTCCCTCCATTTCCCCATTCATACACGGTGGGCGGCAAAACAAACTTGACTCGGCCGAAATCGATGTAGGCAAATATTTTCAATAGGGGCGGGTTTGTAACTTCACTCAGACGTGACACAACCGCCCTACCTGTCAGCCCCGTTCATACACCGTGGGCGCCAACCGTGGGCGCCAAAACACCCTCTCCTCGCCCGAAATCGCTCTGGGCAAATATTGGGGAGATGCGAGATTACCGTCCTATCCCCAACCGACGAGACGTCCAAATTTTAAACGGGGGCTAAGTTCGTAACTTTCCCATATTTCAGACAGGCGCGTCCCAAAAACATGGTTCCCCGTACCTCTCCCTCCATTTTCCCATTCATACACCCTCCGCGCTAGAACACCATCCCCACACCAGCCTCCTCCGTCCGCCACCCCATCCATCGCCGCTGTCCTCCACCCCATCCATCGCCACCGTCCTCCACCATGCCGGAGCGCCTACCAAGACCGCATCGTCCACTGCTAGAGATGGACGTTTCTCATCCACGGCGATGGACCAGGAGCCTTGCATCGCGTCCTCTCGCTTCATCGGCGCCGTCGTCCTCTTTGTCGGGGCCACTCACACGACCTTCTCATCCACCGCAATGGGACTTATCCCCCGATGCACCCGTCTACCGTCGCAGATCTGCTTCAACGCCACCGACAGCCATCACACCCCTGATGCCTACACGGCGCCGCAAGAGAGGTGGTACTTCATATCTGCACAACTTTTTGATCTCAACTAGAAAATAGATCGTAACTTGGTTACTGTACTTTCTTTTCAGCTCTTAGAATTTAGTTCTTAGTTCGAAGCAAACAATGGATGCTAAATAGCATTTCTGCGGTTTGCAGCTTTAAATCTGCCATGGCACAGTCATAATAGGGTTTAATTGATCATGCTTAAGGTTTAATTGATCATGTTGGTTCCGTGGTGGTTTCTTTAATAGAAATCGGAGGGAAAACCTTCTTTTGCTCAAAAAAATGCTTAGGGTTTCCCCCTTTTATGATCACTATACGATCAGCATACGTGCTTCGTGTCATAATAGCACTGCTCCACCCATCAAGCTAAACAAGCTTAGTTGTTCAAATACGAATCTGATATTATTAAACCAGAGTCGTTTAATTGGTCAGCTAAATGTTCCTAATTTAGTTTCGAAAATGCATGTACGCCGCTCGGGTGTGTATCTACAGGGTGCCCACGGTGGGCCGCGGCCCACCCTGGGATTTTGGGTCAGCCCAGGCCCCGATTCCCCTCTGTTCTGCTACGCTTCTGATCTCTACTCACCCCCGACCGCCTGCCTCACCGACGACTTGCCGTCCCCGGACGGCATGACTCTAAGAGGAGACGCTGGACTAACAGGAGGTCAGGAGCAGCTCACCCAACAGCGTCACCGCTGCCCGGGCGCGTCGCCGTGCCTACCTTCCCAGTCCATTCAGGGCTCAGGTATGCAGCAGCCACTAAGCCAACCCGATTTATCCTGAGATACGTCCTCAACACTCAGCAGCCACTCCTCATCACCCATTTTCTAATTGATTCATTACTCATTAGGCAGGACTGTCATTAGGGTTTATTGTGTACTGAGTGCTACCTACACTTAATGGTTCAGATGTATTTCAGTAATCTTTAGTACCTGTAAAGTTCACAGGGTTTCAAAATTCCGGCCCTAGGAACAGACACTAGTCATTTTGGATTGTTGGTCATAGTGACATTGACCCAGATTACTACTGCAAGCCAGGTTTGTTGACAATTTTACTTGTCTTTCTGACTCATTCGATATGATATCCAATTATTCACGTCGATTAATTGCAAACAATAAGTGCTAGACCAACTTCTTGATTCAGATTTTGGACGGTCTCTTACTGCAGTTACAATTCTGCATACATGTCCTAGTAAGCTCACAAGTAATGATTGATTCACTACATCTATGCTTGCCTTGTCATATTTGTTGTCAATATTCTTTTAGGGTGGACCACCCTGTTTCAAAATACTAGAACCGCATACATGAGTGAATAGTATTTCTCTATGTGATCTCTTCCATCATGTGTGGGCAACGAACACTGCATTGTATAGAAAGAAAGTGTCATTTCCACCTTTTACATAGACTACGATCTTTTACATGGAATACAATCTGTCTACTTGCTTTGTGTCGCACTACCAGCACTCCGCCCTTGAAGCTAAACATTATGTCACTCATAATTCCTTAGTTTATTTGTTCAAATACGAATTTGATATGATTCTAATGTTCCTACTTCAGTTTTGAAATGTGTGTCTGCTTGTTATAGAGACATAAGAGGTTTGTATTTCTATGTGTGGTCTGGTCAACACGGTTGGGGGTGAACTTTGCATATGCAGGGGTTTATAGGGAGACACTCTTCGAGTAGAATCCACAATGCATTCCATAGATAATCTGACTACTTTTTATGTTTTCATGAATCTCAGATACTGAACAGCATCATAATGATTATGAGCTTGCATGCATGAAAAGAATAAAGCAGAAAAATGCCATGGATGTCCAACTTGGCATTAAGGGACTGAAATCAAGTCTGGATGCAATGCAATGCAAACGCTCTCCACCTATAGATTCATGCTCAGAATATGATCCTAAGAGTGATTCTGAGCTAGAGGGAGACCTAAGTCAATGTAGCTCCCTAGTGGAGGAGTCAGAGGCAGATGCCCTATCTTATTCACACATCAAGGTGCTTGCTCTAACTTTCCAAGGTTATATTGGTCGCACATATCTTGCAACTGATGCTTTGCATTGCTTCTACTTTGTTGCACTGCCATTAGCTTAGTTTACACATTGTGTATGTGAATACGCCCTGCCTATCCATTTTCAGTACATATTCCATCTGTCATCATACCATATTTATCCATTCAAATGTTGTTCTTGTGTATCAGACGTTCAAAAGTAAGAGGGTGATTGCTGATCGCGGAGGAGCACGAACAAAGTATTTGGAAAAGGTAGTGACACCTGATAAATCAAATAGCCCATTAGGTGTAGTTGCGATATCACTAGACCTAGAAAACACGGCCACAACTCTAGCAGACTCTAGCCCTACTACACTGGCCATCTCTAATGCCCCAACTCAGCAGACCCCAACTGCCGCAAACAGTATGATGATGCCAGTTGACATAGCACCAGCTCTACGACGCAAAACCCCCATTCCAGCAAAGAGTACACCAAATCTAGTTGCCAAATCCCTTTTTGAATGAGAGAGAGCCCCAATAGCAGCAAATAGGACTCATGTTCCACTTCTTCCCAGTTTACAAGATGAAGCTTATATTGTTGTCAGGAACTTTGTGCGCATCTTTCCTTCATGGAAAGATTATACCACAGACAAAGAACAATTTCCAATCTTCCTCCGCAACTTACGCGTAAGTAATGTACTAATGTTATTCATGGTAATTACTGCATATGTTTATGCTGACAGAAGACACAAGATTTCATTCTTTTAAATAGGTGAGGACCAAACTGGATTGTCAAGATGAGCAAGGGTTGGTTGCGCTTTTGAAGCACTCATTGATGAAGTATCGTTCCTACCTGAGGCAAGCGCACTTCGATGGCAAGCCTCTAAACGAAATTTCTGTAAAGTCTCCGGTGCTACATTTATCAGACAGTGACTGGAATAATCTTGTTACACATTGGTCTCGTCTGCAGCGTAAGGTACTGTCTATGATATCACATCACAATTTGAACTACATTTCTGCATGTGCCTTAATGTCTCACTTGTACAAAAACTGTTTGCAGAAGAACATTCATTCTCAAGGGACCATAGAATCTCGCATCTATACTGCACACTGCATTCCTCTTGTGAGTACCTCTTGCCCTGTATGACCATACTTACTTTCATAGCTGGTTGATTATGTAGCATCACTGCACATGTTAGCCTCGTTATCGCCCATTTGGTGGACATTATAAGATCCGTATGGACTCTTACATAAATTTAGAATCAACCCAATGCTTTTGAAGAGGTTTAGCTCTGCAGTCCTCTTGTAAGGACAGAACGTCGTCTATCACTGTACTTACATTAACAGCTACTCCCTCCGTCCCATAATATAAGAACGTTTTGTACAGTACACCAGTGTTCAAAACACTCTTATATTATGGGAAGAGGGATTGGTTCATTGTGTAGCATTCTGCATCTTATCTCCCTCGCCCACCATTTACTAAAAAATATCAGATCTATATTTAATCTTACCAAAAAGTTGAATACACAGACAATGCTAGTGCAGAAGTGTAGTCCATTGCTCTTGTCAGTACATTTTGTCCTGTAACGCTTGTACTTCCACGGATTGGTAGTTGATTATGTAGCATCAATCTGCATCTTATCTTCATTATCCTCTATCCCTTCCAGTATTATCAAAAGTTATACCGCTCCATGATTGGTTCTTTATTGTACTTATGTGCATCTAGGCCAGATATAATGCTTAGAGTTTGCATGTATGCCCAATTCCAAGTGGCACCAAAGGAATCGCATCACCTCGCGGTGAAGCGAATACTTTGACATTTGGCTCACACCCCAATGCTAGGATTATGGTATCCAAAGGGCTTAGAGTTTGATCTTGTTGGGTTCTCCGATGCTGATTATGTTGGTGACAAGGTGGATCGCAATTCTACATCAGGCACATGTCACTTCCTTGGTCGATCCCCTGTCTGTTGGTCTTTGAAGAAGCAGAACTGTGTATCACTCTCCACTGTTGAAGCTGAATAAATAGTTGTTGGACCTTGTTGTGCTCAGCTTCTCTGAATAAAGCAAACCCTCAAGGAGTATGGCATCAACAAGAAGAAAGTACCTCTATTCTGCGACAACGAGAGTGCCATCAAGATCACCCACTACTCCATTCAGCACTCCAAGACGAAGCATATCCAGATTCGACATCATTTTCTTCATGATCATGTGCTCAAGGAAGACATTGACATCATTCACGTCAACACTGAAGATCAACTGGTAGATATCTTCACGAAGCCTTTGGATGAGAAGAGGTTTTGCAAGTTGCGGTGTGAGCTAAATATCTTAGAATCCTCAAATGTCCAGTGAATGGACAAACTTCCAAACGCTTATGCATTGTTGGTGATCTTCATGTACAACACATGAAGTAACGTATGCCTTCAATCCATGAAGATATACACTCTAAGTGTGAAGAAATTAAAATGGAATTTGACCTCAGAGCACCACGATAAGTTGTGCATTGTGTCTGGGTCTAATACTTCCTATACAGTGGGTAACGCCACCACCAACTTTCTTGAGGATTTTCATTTGGCGTCACATCTTTTGCAATATCTTGTTGATTTGGTTTATCTTCGAACTAGCGTTTATCTTTGAACTTGTTTTGAATCCTTTGGCCATTATGAGTTTGTCCACAACAACATTCACTTTTAGCTATGTCTTCAAGTTGCGCTTTCTACACTAAGTGAACATGATCAGACCCTAACTGATACGTCTCCTACGTATCTATAATTTATGAAGTACTAATGCCATGTTTACAACAATTTTATATGGTTTTGGTGCACTTTTATATGATTTTTGTGGACTGACCTATTAACCTAGTGCCCAGTGTCAGTTGTTGTTTTTGGCAATTTTTTGTTTCACACAAAATCCATACCAAATGAAGTCCAAATTGAAGGAAATATGCCCTAGAGGCAATAATAAAGTTGTTATTTTATATTTCCTTATTCATGATAAAGGTTTATTATTCATGCTAGAATTGTATTGATCGGAAACTAAAATACATGTGTGAATACATAAACAAATACTGTGTCCCTAGTAAGCCTCTACTAGACTAGCTCATTGACCAAAGATGGTTAAGGTTTGCTAACCATAGACATGTGGTGTCATTTGATAATGGGATCACATCATTAGGAGAATGATGTGATGGACAAGACCCATCCGTTAGCTTAGCATATGATCGTTCAGTTTATTGCTATTGCTTTCTTAATGTCAAATACATATTCCTTCGACTATGAGATTATGCAACTCCCGGATACCGAAGGAATACCTTCTGTGCTATCAAACGTCACAATGTAACTGGGTGATCATAAAGATGCTCTACAGGTATCTCCGAAGGTGTTTGTTGAGTTGGCATAGATCGAGATTAGGATTTGTCACTCCGTGTATCGGAGAGGTATCTCTGGGCCCTCTCGGTAATGCACAGCATAAGAAGCCTTGCAAGCAAAGTGACTAAGGAGTTAGTTGAAAGATGATGTATTACGGAACGAGTAAAGAGACTTGCCAGTAACGAGATTGAACTAGGTATGAAGATACCGACAATCGAATCTCGGGCAAGTAACATACCGATGGACAAACGGAATTACGTATGTTGTCATAAGGTTCGACCGATAAAGATCTTCGTAGAATATGTAGGAGCCAATATAGGCATCTAGGTTCCGCTATTGGTTATTGGCCGGAGAGGTGTCTCGGTCATGTCTACATAGTTCTCGAACCCATAGGGTCCGCACGCTTAACGTCCATTGACGATATAGTATTATATGAGTTATGTATGTTGGTGACCGAATGTTGTTCGGAGTCCCAGATGAGATCACGAACATGACGAGGAGCTCTGGAATGGTCCGGAGGTAAAGATGGATATGTGGGATAAGAGTGTTTGGTCTCCGGAAGGGTTCCGGAATTCACCGGAAGGGGTTTCGGATGTTTCCCAAAATGATCTGGTGCGAGAACACTTTATTTGGGCCAAGGGGTAAAGCCCACGAGGTTTTTGGAAAGTGCAAAAGGAAGTTTTGCGAAGACCAGAGGCCAGACGCCAGGTTCCCTGGCATCTAGGCCCAGACGCCGGGAACCCTGGCGTCTAGCCCTGGAATCCGAGAAGGACTCTTGCCTGTCGGGCAAAACCGCCTTTTAGGAGGCTTTTACTCCAAGTTTCGACCCCAGGGCTCAACATATAAATAGAGGGGCAGAGCTAGCACCCAAGACACATCAAGATTCACCAAGCCGTGTGCCGGCAACCCCGTCCCCTCTAGTTTATCCTCCGTCTAGTTTCTGTAGTGCTTGGCGAAGCCCTGCGGAGATTGTTCTTCATCACCAATCGTCACCACGCCGTCGTGCTGCCGGAACTCATCTACTACTTTGCCCGTCTTGTTGGATCAAGAAGGCGAGGACATCATCGAGCTGAACGTGTGCTGAACACGGAGGTGTCGTACGTTCGGTACTTGATTGGGAGGGATAGTGAAGGTGTACGACTACATCAACCGCGTTGGTAAACGCTTCCGCTTAGCGATCTTCAAGGGTATGAAGATGCTCTCCCCTCTCGTAGCTATGCATCTCCATGGATAGATCTTGAGTGTGCGTAGAATTTTTTTTGTTTTCCATGCAACATTTCCCAACAGTGGCATCTGAGCCAGGTCTATGCGTAGATGATATGCACGAGTAGAACACAAAGAGTTGTGGGTGGTGATAGTCATACTGCTTACCACCAACATCTTATTTTGATTCGGCGGCATTGTGGGATGAAGCAGCCCAGACCAACCTTACATGTCCACGCACATGAGACCGGTTCCACCGACAGACATGCAACTAGTTTTGCATAAAGGAGGCTGGTGGGTGTCTGTTTCTCCTACTTTAGTTGAATCGAATTTGACTACGGCTGGTCCTTGAAGAAGGTTAAAACAGCAAACTTGATGAATCACCATTGTGGTTTTTGCGTAGGTAAGAACGGTTCTTGCTAGAAGCCCGTAGCAGCCACGTAAAACTTGCAACAACAAAGTAGAGGACGTCTAACTTGTTTTTGCAGGGCATGTTGTGATGTGATATGGTCAAGACATGATGTGATATATGTTGATGTATGAGATGATCATGTTTTGTAATATCAACAACCGGTAAGAGCATTAGGGTTGTCTCTTTATTGTATCCAGCATGCATCTAGAGTATTAAGTTCATAAAGAACAGAGTAACGCATTAAGCAAGATGACATGATGTAGAGGAATTAACTCAAGCAATATGATGAAAACCCCATCTTTTTATCCTCGATGGCAACAATACAATACGTGCCTTGCTGCCCCTACTGTCACTGGGAAAGGACACCGCAAGATTGAACCCAAAGCTAAGCACTTCTCCCATTGCAAGAAAAACCAATCTAGTTAGCCAAACCAAACCGATAGTTCAAAGAGAATTACAAAGATATCAAATCATGCATAAAAGAATTCAGAGAAGATTCAAATAGTATTCATAGATAAGCTGATCATAAATCCCCAATTCATCGGATCTCGGCAAACACACCACAAAAAAGTATTACATCGAATAGATCTCCAAGAACATCGAGGAGAACGTGGTATTGAGAATCAAAGAGAGAGAAAAAGCCATCTAGCTACTAGCTATGGACCCGTAGGTCTGTGGTAAACTACTCACGCTTCATCGGAAGGGCAATGGTGTTGATGTAGAAGCCATCCGTGATCGAATCCCCCTCCAGCAGGACACCGGAAAAGGCCCCTAGATGGGATCTCACGGGTACAGAAGGTTGCGGCGGTGGAAAAGTATTTTCGTGGATGCCCCTATTGGTTTGGGGGTATATGGGTATATATAGGCGAAAGAATTAGGTCAGGAAGTGCACGAGGGGCCCACAAGGGTGGGGGGCGTGCCCTACCCCCCTGGGCGCGCCCTTCGTCCTTGTGGCTGCCTCGTGGCTCCTCTGACTTCATCTCCAAGTCTCTTGGTTTCCTTCTGGTCCAAGAAAAATCATCGCGAAAGTTTTATTCCGTTTGGACTCCGTTTGGTATTCCTTTTCTGCGAAACTCAAAAATAGGAAAAAAAACAGGAATTGGCACTGGGCCCTAGGTTAATAGGTTAGTCCCAAAAATAATATAAAATAGCATATTAATGCATATAAAACATCCAAAACAGATAATATAATAGCATGGAACAATCAAAAATTATAGATACGTTGGAGACGTATCAAGCATCCCCAAGCTTAATTCCTGCTCGTCCTTGAGTAGGTAAATGATAAAAACAGAATTTTTGATGTGGAATGCTACCTAACATATTTATCCATGTAATTTCTTTATTGTGGCATGAATTTTCAGATCCGTATGATTCAAAACAAAAGTTTAATATTGACATAAAAACAATAATACTTCAAGCATACTAACAAGGCAATTATGTCTTCTCAAAATAACATGGCCAAAGAAAGCTTATCCCTACAAAATCATATAGTCTGGCTATGCTCCATCTTCATCACACAAAGTATTTAAATCATGCACAACCCCGATGACAAGCCAAGCAATTGTTTCATACTTTTGATGTTCTCAAACTTTTTCAACCTTCACGCAATACATGAGCGTGAGCCATGGACATAGCACTATAGGTGGAATAGAAGGTGGTTGTGGAGAAGACAAAAAGAAGGAGATAGTCTCACATCAACTAGGCGTATCAACGGGATATGGAGATGTCCATCAATAGATATCAATGTGAGTGAGTAGGGATTGCCATGCAACGGATGCACTAGAGCTATAAGTTTATGAAAACTCAAAAAGGAAACTAAGTGGGTGTGCATCCAACTCGCTTGCTCATGAAGACCTAGGGCAATTTGAGGAAGCCCATCATTGGAATATACAAGCCAAGTTCTATAATGAAAATTCCCACTAGTATATGAAAGTGACAACATAGGAGACTCTCTATCATGAAGATCGTGGTGCTACTTTGAAGCACAAGTGTGGTAAAAGGATAGTAACATTGCCCCTTCTCTCTCTTTTTTCTCATTTTTTTTCTTTTTCTTCTTCTTTTTATTTGGGCCTTCTCTCATTTTTTTTCCTCTTTTTTTTCGTCCGGAGTCTCATCCCGACTTGTGGGGGAATCATAGTCTCCATCATCCTTCTCCTCACATGGGACAATGCTCTAATAATGAAGATCATCACACTTTTATTTACTTACAACTCAAGAATTACAACTCAATACTTAGAACAAAATATGACTCTATATGAATGCCTCCGACGGTGTACCGGGATGTGCAATGAATCAAGAGTGACATGTATGAAAGAATTATGAACGGTGGTTTTGCCATAAATACGATGTCAACTACATGATCATGCAAAGCAATATGACAATGATGGAACGTGTCATAATAAACGGAACAGTGGAAAGTTGCATGGCAATATATCTCGGAATGGCTATGGAAATGACATAATAGGTAGGTATGGTGGCTGTTTTGAGGAAGGTATATGGTGGGTTTATGGCACCGGCGAAAGTTGTGCTGTACTAGAGAGGCTAGCAATGGTGCAAGGGTGAAAGTGTGTATAATCCATGGACTCAACATTAGTCATAAAGAACTCACATACTTATTGCAAAAATCTATTAGTTATCAAAACGAAGTACTACACGCATGCTCCTAGGGGAATAGATTGGTAGGAAAAGACCATCGCTCGTCCCCGACCGCCACTTATAAGGAAGACAATCAATAAATAAATCATGCTCCGACTTCATCACATAACGGTTCACCATACGTGCATGCTACGGGAATCACAAACCTCAACACAAGTATTTCTCAAATTCACAATTGCTCACTAGCATGAGTCTAATATCACCATCTTTATATCTCAAAACAATCATAAGGAATCAAACTTCTCATAGTATTCAATGCACTTTATATGAAAGTTTTTATTATATCCCTCTTGGATGCCTATCATATTAGGACTAAATTTATAACCAAAGCAAATTACCATGCTGTTTAAAGACTCTCAAAATAATATAAGTGAAGCATGAGAGTTCAATAATTTCTATAAAATAAAGCCACCGCCGTGCTCTAAAAAGATATAAGTGAAGCACGAGAGCAAAATTGCCTAGCTCAAAAGATATAAGTGAAGCACATAGAGTATTCTAATAAATCACGATTCATGTGTGTCCCTCTCAAAAGGTGTGTACAGCAAAGATTATTGTGTCAAACTAAAAAGCAAAGGCTCAAATCATACAAGACACTCCAAGCAAAACACATATCATGTGGTGAATAAAAATATAGCCTCAAGTAAAGTTACCGATAGACGAAGACGAAAGAGGGGATGCCTTCCGGGGCATCCCCAAGCTTAGGCTCTTGGTTGTCCTTGAATATTACCTTGGGGTGCCTTGGGCATCCCCAAGCTTAGGCTCTTGCCACTCCTTATTCCATAGTCCATCAAATCCTTACCCAAAACTTGAAAAACTTCACAACACAAAACTCAACAGAAAATCTCATAAGCTCCGTTAGTATAAGAAAATAAATCACCACTTTGATACTGTTGTGAACTCATTCTTTATTTATATTGGTGTAATATCTACTGTATTACAACTTTTCCATGGTTCATACCCCCTGATACTACCCATAGATTCATCAAAATAAGCAAACAACACAAAGAAAACAGAATCTGTCAAAAACAGAACAGTCTACAAATATCCGAATTGTTCTAATACTTATGTAACTCCAAAAATTCTGAAAAATTAGAAAAACATAGTAAATTTGTCTATAAATCTCGTATAAAAAAATCAGGGTTTTTAAACACCTCAGTGAATTATTGAAATTCTGATACTGGACGCAAAATTTTCTGTTTTTCAGCAAGATCAAATCAACTATCACCATAAGCCATCCCAAAGGTTTTACTTGGCACAAATACTAATTAAAACATAAAACCACATCTAACCAGAGGCTAGATGAATTATTTATTGCAAAACAGAACCAAAAAGCAAAGAACAAAAATAAAATTGGGTTGCCTCCCAACAAGCGCTATTGTTTAACGCCTTTTTAGCTAGGCATTGATAATTTTAATGATGCTCACATGAAAGAGAAGAATTGAGGCACAAAGAGAGCATCATAAAGTACGTAAAAAACACATCTAAGTATAACATACTTCCTATGCATAGGCATCTTATAGGTAAACAAATTATCAAGGCAAGCAAATCCTAGCATATGCAAGGAAGAAGAAAGAAACAATAGCAATCTCAACATAACGAGAGGCAATTTAGTGACATGAAAATTTCTACATCCATATTTTCCTCTCTCATAATAATTACATGTAGGATCATAATCAAATTCAACAATATAACTATCACATAAAATATTCTCTTCATGATCCACATGCATGCAAAGTTGACACTCTTCCAAAATAGTGGGATTAACATTAACTAAAGTCATGACCTCTCTAAAGTTGACACTCTACCAAACCCACTTTCAATATTATAGCAAACATTATTATCAATCTCATATTCATCATGGGGCTTAAATAAATTTTCAAGATCATAAGAAGAATCACCCCAATCATGATCATTGCAACAAGTAGTGGACCTAGCAAAACTAGCATCCCCAAGCTTAGGGTTTTGCATATTATTAGAACAACTGACATTAATAGAATTTATAGTAGAACCATTGCAATCATGCTTTTTATTCAAGGAGCTATCATGAATCACTTCATAAATTTCTTCATCACAATTTTCAGATTCACGAATTTCAAGCAAAACTTCATAAAGATAATCTAGTGCACAAAACTCACTAGCAATTGGTTCATCAAAATTGGATCTCTTAAAAAGATTAGCAAGTGGATGAGGATCCATAAACTTTTAGCAAGCGAAGATGCAAGCAAAAAGAAGGCACATGGTAACACAAGCAAACAAAAGATCAAACGGAAGAAGGGCGAATAAAAAGGTAAATCTTTTCGAAAATCGTTTTAGAAGTGGGGGAGAGGAAAACGAGAGGCAAATGGCGAATAATGTAATGCAAGAGATGAGAGTTTATGATGGGTACTTGGTACAGCTTGACTTGGCATAGATCTCCCCGGCAACGGCGCCAGAAATTCTTCCTGCTACTTCTTGAGCTTGCGTTGGTTTTTCCCTTGAAGAGGAAAGGGTGATGCAGCAAAGTAGAGATAAGTATTTCCCTCAGTTTGAGAACCAAGGTATCAATCCAGTAGGAGACAACGAACAAATCACCGAATACCTGCATAAACAATCAAACAACTTGCACCCAACGCGATAAAGGGGTTGTCAATCCCTTCACGGTTATTTGCAAAAGTGAGATCTGATAGAGATAGATAAACGATAAAGTAAATATTTTTGGTATTTTTGTTTTATAGATCGGAAAGTAAAAGATTGCAAAATAGTAGATCGGAAACTAATATGATGGAAATAGAAGATTATATGATGGAAAATAGACCCGGGGGCCATAGGTTTCACTAGAGGCTTCTCTCAAGATAGAAAATATTACGGTGGGTGAACAAATTACTGCCGAGCAATTGATAGAAAAGTGCAGAGTTATGATGATATCTAAGGCAATGATCATGAATATAGGCATCACATCCGTGTCAAGTAGACCGAAACGATTCTGCATCTACTACTATGACTCCACACATCGACCGCTATCCAGCATGCATCTAGAGTATTAAGTTCATAAAGAACAGAGTAACGCATTAAGCAAGATGACATGATGTAAAGGAATTAACTCAAGCATTATGATGAAAACCCCATCTTTTTATCCTCGATGGCAACAATACAATATGTGCCTTGTTGCCCCTACTGTCACTGGGAAAGGACACCGCAAGATTGAACCCAAAGCTAAGCACTTCTCCCATTGCAAGAAAAACCAATCTAGTTGGCCAAACCAAGCCGATACTTCGAAGAGAATTACAAAGATATCAAATCATGCATAAAAGAATTCAGAGAAGATTCAAATAGTATTCATAGATAAGCTGATCATAAATCCACAATTCATGGGATCTCGGCAAACACACCGCAAAAAAGTATTACATCGAATAGATCTCCAAGAACATCGAGGAGAGCGTGGTATTGAGAATCAAAGAGAGAGAAAAAGCCATCTAGCTACTAGCTATGGACCCGTAGGTCTGTGGTAAACTACTCACGCTTCATCGGAAGGGCAATGGTGTCGATGTAGAAGCCCTCCGTGATCGAATCCCCCTCCGGCAGGACGCCGAAAAAGGCCCCTAGATGGGATCTCACGGGTACAGAAGGTTGCGGCGGTGGAAAAGTATTTTCATGGATGCCCCTGTTAGTTTGGGAATATATGAGTATAAATAGGCGAAAGAATTAGGTCAGGAAGTGCACGAGGGGCCCACAATGTCGGTGTTCTGGGAACGGGGGTACCCAGACTTGCCTGCCTGCGGCCCACGGCGTGGCTCCATCGACGGCCTGGTACGGCCCAGCTTCAGCGACAACAACTCAAGACCCTCGCGAGGGGCCAAGCCTTGCGAGGCGGACGACACCAAGACCTCCACGAGGAGCGGCCTCCTCAGGCTGGCACCCGAGGAGCGGAGATCTCTATGCAAGCCTCACCTCGTGAGGTCCGGATGACGTGAGCCATGACGACCAAGGCCAGGCGAGCACCAGCGGGCGCAGTGTACCAGTTTCCTCTTCGGTGCTAAAGAGGCGAGCGCAGGGGCGGAGTCCCGTGGAATCAACCAAAGGTTTCTATTCCCGTGCAACAAGACCAAGACCGCCAGGACGGTAGGACAGAGGTCATCACCGAGCCCACCACGGTGTCACGACCAGAGGCTTTTGCAGGCGAAGACTACTTTTGTCAGGATAGCATGTACTAGCTGTCTCCCTTCGAATTTGGCCGTTGTGGGATCCCTTCCCGCCTTTCATTTGGGAAGAGGACCAAGGCCACTATAAATAGGGCTTAGCCACCACCGTAGAGACGGGATCTGACCGACGGATCATCCAGACAGGATCTGATCGACGGATCATCCAGATCACCCACACACTCACCAGCTCACCCGAGCCCAAGAACACCTCTCCTCCTGAGGCTGTTCGCCACTGTACTAGTTCATCCTCAGCCCCTCGAGGCCAATCCACCACAAAGCAGGAGTAGGGTTTTACACCGCAAGGTGGCCCGAACCTGGGTAAACTGCTGTGTCTCTTTTCCTTACAGTTCGTCGAGCTAGGCTGTGAGATTAGCAAGTAGGCAGACTGGGGAGGACGAGTTCTTTGCACGCACCCCAGAGTTTGAACCTCTCAAGGGTTTGCGGAACCCGAAATCCGACATTTGGCGCGCCATGTAGGGGTGCGTCGGAGCCTCTCTTCTGCCGGTTGATCCGCCATCGCTCCACCGCTTCCATGGCTGACGCTCGTCGCGCTCGTGCTAAGCGCCGGGCCGCCCTCGCCGCCCGCGTCGCTCAGATGGCGCCGGTGGGTGACGGCTGCCCTCGCCGTCCCCCGTCTCCAGTGGCGAACGCCGTCACCGGCCCCGCGGGGCACGAGCAGCAAGCTTCGTCGCTGCACCCTTCTGTGCGGCGGGATGGACGCACCGCCACCCCGTCGCTGACTCCGGCTGGTTCGTCGTCTCATGCTCGTCGCGGGCCGGCGAACACGCGGGCTGCGTTGCTCATGGCGCGCGAGCTCCTGCGCTACCGCCCCATCGACGACCTCTACGAAGACTGGCTGGACCGCATCGCCGAGCTTGTCAGCGCCGCCGGGGACACTCCTGCACCGTCTCGCTCGCTGCCTCACCCGCCGCCTGCTGCGGGTGACGTAGCCCACGGAGCACCTCCTCCACCTCCCCGTCAAGACATCGCCCTCGAGCCAAGGCGCGAGGCCCCGCGGTGCGACCCGCCGCGCAGGACGCCGGCGCATGAAGGCGAAAGCTGCCAGGTGGTGCAGCGGCCCCGAGAAGATGCTCGTGCACTCCCAGCACCGCCACATCAAGACCGCGCACCGCCTGCAGCGGTGGCGCGCGAGTGCCAAGACCAGGCTCCACCTCCACGACGGGCTTCCGTGACCACAGTAGGTTGCCATGCATTCACTTCGGAGCTTCGCAGCGTCGTCTGGCCGGGGAAGTTCAAGCCCGACCTACCTCCGCACTACGACGGCACCCCCGACCCGGCCGAGTTCCTGCAGCTCTACGAGTTGAGCATCGAGGCAGCCAACGGCGATGAGAAGGTTATGGCGAACTGGTTTCCCATGGCCCTCAAGGATGGTGCGTGATCGTGGCTCCTGAACCTGCCCGCGGGATCGATCTCCTCCTGGGACGAAATGCGAGAGCGTTTCGTCGCCAACTTCCAGGGCACTCGCGACCGTCCACCGGCTATGGGCGACCTGCGGCGCATCAAGCAGCAGCCAGGAGAGACCTTGCAGAAGTACATCCAGCGCTTCAACAGCGTCCGTCTCAAGATCCCCAAGGTGTCGGACGAGGCCATCATCTCGGCGTTCATTGATGGCGTCCGCGACGTCAAGATGAAGGAGGAGCTCGCCATACATGAAGACATGTGCACGGCTCTGGAGATGTTCAACATGGCAACCAAGTGTGCGAGAGCTGAGGAAGGTCGCCTCTCTCTCCTGGAGCTCCCGGAGGCCGACCCAGAAGACAAGAAGGCCAAAGCCAAGGACGTGAAGCGCAAGGGACCGGCCGTGCTCGCGGCCGAGCCAGAGATGAAGCGCGGCTGCGACCACCCAGAGTCATCCAAGGGCAGCCGCCCATTCTGCGTCTTCCACAACGTGCACAGCCACAACACCAACGACTGCCAGGAGCTCAGGGCCATCCGCGACGGGCGCCTCGGTCGTCGCCCCGAGCGCAGCGACCGAGGCTACAGCCACGGAGGAGGCCGAGGTGGAGGACGCTGGGACGACCGCGACCCCCGCCAAGAATGGCGCGACCAGCCTCGTGAGGACCGCTGGCAAGGCCAGCCTCGCGAGGGCCCCTGGAGGGACCAACCTCATGAAGACCGTCCTCAGGGCAACGCTGGCCTTCCTCCGCTGCCGCCACCACCAAGAAGGAATGACGACCATCACCAGGACAAGGGGGCTGGGGGCTTCCAGGAGCCTCGTGCCATCGCCTGCATCCTGGGCGGCGCTCAGGCCCCTGCCTCTCATCGCATCTTCAAGCAGTTTGCCTGTGAGGTGACGACGGCCCTCCCCAAGCTCGAGGCAACGCGTCCGCTCAGGTGGTCCAAGTGCATCATCACCTTCAGCTCATCCGACCAGCTCAAGTGCGCGGCAACTGCCGGCTCTCTCCCGATGCTCTGCTCGCCTACCATCAGCAACGTGCTCGTCACCAAGACTCTCATCGATGGCGGTGCGGGGCTCAACGTTCTCTCCATCGAGACATTCGACTGACTTCAGGTGCCCTACGACCAGCTGCAGCCTACCAAGCCTTTCTCAAGAGTGACCGATGGCTCCACCACCCCGATAGGGCAGATCCGCCTCCCTGTCACCTTCGGCAAGCGCGACAACTACCGCACTGAGCTCATCGACTTCGACGTTGCCCACATTCGCCTCCCATGCAACGCCATCCTTGGGTATCCGGCCCTGGCCAAGTTCATGGCGGTGACTCATCATGGTTACAATGTCCTCAAGATGCCAGGGAGCTGCAGCGTCATCACGATCGCCTGCGAGGAGAAGGACGCGGTGTGCTCTCTCGAGCGCGCCTACCAGGCTGTGGCGGTCGAGAACCCAGACGATGAAGGCGCCGTCTACCCTCCTGAGGCTGTCCCCAAGAAGAAGAAGCAGCTGCTCCGCCAAGGACCTCAAGAGGGCGGGGTGCCCAGCGGCACCACCTCAGGCCCAACGCCCACTAACGGGGCGCCTCCTTCTCTCACATAGGAAGGCGCGCCCGGCGCCCCTCTTGTCCTGGGCTCGGGGGCTCTCCTTTGGAGGGCCTCTGACCTGGCCAACGTCACGAGGGAGGCGCTCGGGCACCATGTGGAGGCGTGCTTCAGCGCACGCTTCTGCCAGGAGGGTACAAGGCGCGAGGCACCAGGTGCTCAAGAGTTCATCACCAAGGCAATCAAGGAGCTTCAGGACGCAAGAGCTATGCGAGGCGACCATCACCCACCACCCGGCGCTGCTCCTTGTCTCGGCGAGGACAGCGAGCTGCGCGTCTGCATCAACATCCCAGGGCTCAACAGGGCTGCATCTCAGGAGTTCTTCTGGCCGTCCTGCGCTGGCCGATCCGAGGGTCCCCCTCACAGCTATGTTCGCATGCCTTTGGGCTTGCCGAGCGCAGCTGTTGCATTCCAGCGCCACATGCGGGGCGTCCTGGCGGCTCATGAGGCCAGAAGCCAGGCGATCCTGTCAGAGGAGGAGATGGATCCTCGCGAGCCCCCCGGGCCCCCAAAGCCTCCCGAGGTTCAGGGCCTGGGCGGCTCATGAGGAGCGATTTCTACGGCACGCATCTTCAGCTACTCCAACATCTCTTCAGCAACGGTGCCAGGTGACATTTTCTGGTTTATTCAGTTGGGGGCGCCCCTCGGGCTGCATTATCCCCAAGCCGCGTGGGTCCGTCCCTGCGGCATGTATCATTTTGCATCTATCAGAACTAGCTCTACCTTATCTATGGATTGATTTATGCTATCACCTGCTTGCCTGGCGTTCTATCGCCTCCGCGGCCTCCCGCATTACTAACCAGCCTCTTGCTCATTCCACAACAGGGGCTACACATGCTGGCACGGCGCTTGTGCTCGGGTCCGTCCCTGCAACGCTGACAAATCTGAGAGATTGAGCTCTGGCTCGCGGCCTGCCCCCCGCACGTCACCTCGCCAGATCCTCAGTGCCTTCATCTTTTTGCGGAAAGATCAGCGGCAGGACAGCAAGCGCGGTCATGAGTTATACTCTCCTCTCGGACTAACCTGCAGGAATCCATGGAGTTTAGCCATGGGTGGCCCCGCCGGCTGTCCCTTTTTTCACGCAATTCCCTTGCACGTTAAAGGGGGGGCTCCTGAGCATCGCGCCTCAAGAGCTCTTACTGAATCTCCAGCCCTCACCCCCTGGCCTTGACCACGGCATCGCGACCTGGCATACCAGTGGCGGCTGAGCCTCGCTCGAGGGTAGGGACCCGAGGACGTAGAGCACATAGATGACCGACGATCAGGCACCGTCGAAGCCCTACCTGGAAGCATCACTGCCAAGGCACTATCAGGCGCTGCGCAAAGGAATCATGTCAGGCCCACTAAGATAAGTCACCCATGCATATCAGAGTGAACCTCATCGTCCGGTATTTTGATTCTCGCAATCTCGCTTCGGCAATGCCGCCTCCCTTTTCGGCCTCCAGGGAGCTGCTTGCACGCCAAAGGGGACCTCTTGAGCATCGCGCCTCAGGAGCTCTTATCGGACCTCGGGCCGCTCACCTCCTGGCCTTGACCACGGCATCGCGACCTGGCATACCAGCGACGGCAGAAGCCTGCCTGGGGACTGGGACCTGCCGGCGTAGAGCACCAAGCTACCGCGGGAACGAAAAGGGGGAACCATGCCGAAGGAAGATACGCGATTGCAACATCATACTAGGAATAATAAACATTGGAGCAAAAGCATTATAGTTTTTTACATACCCCCATGGGGTTTGTCACAATTCCGCACAGGGAAACAAAAAAAGGGAAACGTCAAGGGACCCCGGTTGCTGGGCATCACCGACGACGCCGAGCGGACGCCGCTGCCGCGCTACGGGCATGGCGAGAACTCGGCGGCACGTAGTTGTCGTCACTGGACTCCGGAGAATCGCTGGGCTCGGGAGAGTCGCTGGATTCCCAGGAGCCGTCGATGCTGCTGGAGGAGCTGCCGGAGGCGGGTTCGACCTCCGCAGCCGCGCCGCGCGGACTGCTTCCCCCGGGGCAGCACTCCAAACGTCGGCCCTCCTCATCGAAGACCTTGAAGAACAACGTGGAGGCGCCATTGTACTCGAAGTGGATGGCGAGGGCCCCCTCTGGACGGCAGGCGTGGGCGACCTCGCCCCATCCTCAGGTCATGAAGACGTCGCCTGGGGGCACGACCTCGACCTCTGCCCCCGTGGCCAGGCCGCAGCACCCGGCATGCTGCAGCCACAGTTCAAGCGGCCCCCTCGGCGGCATTTCCTCGGCGAAGAACCTCGGGAGCTGGATCCACGTGCGCGGCGGCATTGCCACCCACACCACGAACTCGCGCGAGGTCCCCTCGCCATGGGTTCGCCGGCCTGCTGGCCGCGCAGCTTCGGTTCGTCCACCAAGACCCCGGCCCGCGCAGCGCCGGGCATTGCCACCCTGTCCAGAGCCCTGCGCGCGGGCGTACAGAGGAAGCGGGAAGCCGGGCGAAGGACGCTCGTACCAAGGCCGCGTCACCCCTTGCCCTTCGCCGGCGTCATGAGGACAGCCGAGCCTCTTCTTCGGCGGAAGTGGCCCCGACTCCTCCCGAGGGGTTTTTCCCTTCTCCACCGCAGAGAATCTTCTGATCGGCGCCATGGATGTTGCTGCAAGACGGCGAGACAAGGAAGAAGAAGAAGGAGCGAGCGGCGAGAAGATGGAGATGAGTGAGGGGGGCTCTGCCCTTCCCCTCATTTATAGCCGGAGGGAGGCCAACCGCCGGCCTCCACGACCCCACGCAATGATGGTTCTTCTCTGCATGCAGCGGAGTCTCGTCAAGTCGAACGGTTGCCGAGGCGATGTGGGGAAGCGGGGGCGCCCATGTCCCATCAAACGCCACACGTCGACCGGGCCCGCAGGCGGTGGGGGCCCGCGGCGCTCCGCACTTGCCCCTTGGCTTCGCCTCGAAGCCAAGTTCGAGCGCGCCTTGGGCCCGAGGGCTACTGTCGGTGTTCTGGGAACGGGGGTACCCAGACTTGCCTGCCTGCGGCCCACGGCGTGGCTCCATCGACGGCCTGGTATGGCCCAGCTTCAGCGACAACAACTCAAGACCCTCGCGAGGGGCCAAGCCTCGTGAGGCGGACAACACCAAGACCTCCACGAGGAGCGGCCTCCTCAGGCTAGCTCCCGAGGAGCGGAGATCTCTATGCAAGCCTCACCTCGTGAGGTCCGGATGACATGAGCCATGACGACCAAGGCCAGGCGAGCGCCAGCGGGCGCAGTGTACCAGTTTCCTCTTCGGTGCTAAAGAGGCGAGCGCAGGGGCGGAGTCCCGAGGAATCAGCCAAAGGTTTCCATTCCCGTGCAACAAGACCAAGACCGCCAGGATGGCAGGACGGAGGTCATCACCGAGCCCACCACGGCGTCACGACCAGAGGCTTTTGCAGGCGAAGACTACTTTTGTCAGGATAGCATGTACTAGTTGTCTCCCTTCGAATTTGGCCATTGTGGGATCCCTTCCTGCCTTTCATTTGGGAAGAGGACCAAGGCCACTATAAATAGGGCTTAGCCACCACCGTAGAGACGGGATCTGACCGACAGATCATCTAGACGGGATCTGATCGACGGATCATCCAGATCACCCACACACTCACCAGCTCACCCGAGCCCAAGAACACCTCTCCTCCTGAGGCTGTTCGCCACTGTACTAGTTCATCCTCAGCCCCTCGAGGCCAATCCACCACAAAGCAGGAGTAGGGTTTTACACCGCAAGGTGGCCCGAACCTGGGTAAACTGCTGTGTCTCTTTTCCTTACAGTTCGTCGAGCTAGGTTGTGAGATTAGCGAGTAGGCAGACTGGGGAGGACGAGTTCTTCGCATGCACCCTAGAGTTCGAACCTCTCAAGGGTTTGCAGAACCCGAAATCCGACACACAAGGGTGGGGGGCGCGCCTTACCCCCCCGGGCGCGCCCTCCGTCCTTGTGGCCACCTCGTGGCTCCTCCGACTTCATCTCCAAGTCTCCTGGTTTCCTTCTGGTCCAAGAAAAATCATCGCGAAAGTTTTATTCCATTTGGACTCCGTTTGGTATTCCTTTTCTGCGAAACTCAAAAACAGGGAAAAAATAGGAACTGGCACTGGGCCCTAGGATAATAGGTTAGTCCCAAAAATAATATAAAATAGCATATTAATGCATGTAAAACATCCAAAACAAATAATATAATAGCATGGAACAATCAAAAATTATAGATACGTTGGAGACGTATCACGGACTGGGTCCGTAACCTGAGGATTATCCTCATTGCTGCACAGAAGAATTATGCCCTTGATGCACCGCTGGGTGACAGACCTGCTGCAGGAGCTGAAGCAGATGTTATGAACGTCTGGCAAGCTCGATCTGATGACTACTCGATAGTTCAGTGTGCCATGCTTTACGGCTTAGAACCGGGACTTCAAAAACATTTTGAATGTCATGGAGCATATGAGATGTTCCAAGAGTTGAAGTTAATATTTCAAGCAAATGCCCGGGTTTAGAGATATGAAGTCTCCAACAAGTTCTATAGCTGCAAGATGGAGGAGAACACTTTTGTCAGTGAACACATACTCAAAATGTCTGGGTATCATAACCACTTGACTCGGCTGAGAGTTGATCTTCCAGTTGATAGTGTTATTGACAGAGTTCTTCAATCACTGCCACCAAGCTACAAAGGCTTCCTGATGAACTATAATATGCAAGGGATGAATAAAACGATTCCTGAGCTCTTCGCAATGCTTAAGGCCGCGGAGGTAGAAATCAAGAAAGAGCATCAAGTGTTGATGGTTAACAAGACCACTAGTTTCAAGAAAAAGGGCAAGGGAAAGAAAGGGAACTTCAAGAAGAATGTCAAGCAAGTTGCCACTCCCAGGAAGAAGCCCAAAGCTAGACCCAAGCCTAAAACTGAGTGCTTCTACTGCAAAGGGAATGGTCACTGGAAGCGGAACTTCCCCAAATACTTGGTAGATAAGAAGGATGGCAAAGTGAACAAAGGTATATTTGATATACATGTTATTGATGTGTACCTTACTAATGCTCATAGCAGCGCCTGGGTATTTGATACTGGTTCGGTTTCTCATATTTGTAACTCGAAATAGGAGCTGCGGAATAAATGAAGATTGGCTAAGGATGAGGTGACGATGCGCGTCGGGAATGGTTCCAAGGTCAATGTGATCGCTGTCGACATGCTACCCCTACATCTACCTTCGGGATTAGTTTTAGACGTCAATAATTGTTATTTGGTGCCTGCGTTGAGCATGAACATTATATCTGGATCTAGTTTATTGCGAGACGGTTATTCATTTAAATCAAAGAATAATGGTTGTTCTATTTATATGAGTAATATCTTTTATGGCCATGCACCCTTGATGAGTGGTCTATTCTTGTTGAATCTCGATCGTAGTGATACACATATTCATAATATTGATGCCAAAAGATACAAAGTTGATAATGATAGTGCAACATACTTGTGGTACTGCCGTTTAGGTCATATTGGAGTAAAGCGCATGAAGAAACTCCATACGGATGGACTTTTAGAATCACTTTATTATGAATCATTTGATACTTGTGAACCATGCCTCATGGGCAAGATGACTAAAACTCCATTCTCCAAAACAATGGAGCGAGCTAAAGACTTATTGGAAATAATACATACCGATGTATGCGGTCCGATGAGTGTTGAGGCACGCGGCGGGTATCGTTATTTTCTGACCTTCACAGATGATTTGAGTAGGTATGGGTATATCTACTTGATGAAACACAAGTCTGAAACATTTGAAAAGTTCAAAGAATTTCAGAGTGAATTGGAGAATCATCGTAACAAGAAAATAAAGTTTCTACGATCTGATCATGGAGGCGAATATTTGAGTTATGAGTTTGGCCTTCATTTAAAACAATGTGGAATTGTTTCACAACTCATGCCACCTGGAACACCACAGCGTAATGGTGTGTCCGAACGTTGTAACCGTACTTTATTAGCTATGGTGTGATCTATGATGTCTCTTACCGATTTATCACTATCGTTTGGGGGTTATGCATTAGAAACAGCCGCATTCACGTTAAATAGGGCACCGTCTAAATCCGTTGAGACGACACCGTATGAACTGTGGTTTGGCAAGAAACCTATGCTGTTGTTTCTTAAAGTTTGGGGTTGCGACACTTATGTCAAAAGGCTTCAGCGTGATAAGCTCGAACCCAAATCGGAGAAGTGCGTCTTCATAGGATACCCTAAGGAAACAATTGGGTATACCTTCTATCATAGATCCGAAGGCAAGATCTTTGTTGCCAAGAATGGGTCCTTTCTAGAGAAGGAGTTTCTCTCGAAAGAAGTGAGTGGGAGGAAAGTAGAACTTGATGAGGTAATTGTACCTTCTCTCGAATTGGAGAGTAGCACATCACAGAAAACTGTTCCAGTGATGCCTACACCAACTAGAGAGGAAGCAAATGATGATGATCATGAAACTTCAGATCAAGTTACTACTGAACCTCGTAGGTCGACCAGAGCATGATCCGCAATAGAGTGGTACGGTAATCCTGTCCTGGAAGTCATGTTATTAGACCAAGGCGAACCTACGAACTATGAAGAAGCTATGATGAGCCCAGATTTCGACAGATGGCTTGAGGCCATGAAATTTGAGATAGGATGCATGTATGAGAACAAAGTGTGGACTTTGGTGGACTTGCCCGATGATCGGCAAGCCATAGAAAATAAATGGATCTTCAAGAAGAAGACTGATGCTGATAGTAATGTTACTGTCTACAAAGCTCGAATTGTCGCGAAAGGTTTTCAACAAATTCAAGGAGTTGACTACGATGATACTTTCTCACCCGTAGCAATGCTTAAGTCTGTCCGAATCATGTTAGCAATTGCCGCATTTTATGATTATGAAATCTGGCAAATGGACGTCAAAATTGCATTCCTTAATGGATATCTTAAAGAAGAGTTGTATATGATGCAACCAGAAGGTTTTGTCGATCCTAAAGGTGCTAACAAAGTGTTCAAGCTCCAGCGATCCATCTATGGACTGGTGCAAGCATCTTGGAG
This sequence comes from Thinopyrum elongatum, assembly GCA_011799875.1. Taxonomy (NCBI): domain Eukaryota; kingdom Viridiplantae; phylum Streptophyta; class Magnoliopsida; order Poales; family Poaceae; genus Thinopyrum; species Thinopyrum elongatum. The sequence goes on along the minus strand of CM022300.1, from coordinate 38,821,451 downwards.
TTGAAATATACACTTTGATGAGGTGATCAAAGCATATGGTTTTATACAGACTTACGGTGAAGCCTGTATTTACAAGAAAGTGAGTGGGAGCTCTGTAGCATTTCTGATATTATATGTGGATGACATATTGTTGATTGGAAATGATACAGAATTTCTGGATAGCATAAAAGGATACTTGAATAATAATTTTTCAATGAAAGACCTCGGTGAAGCTGCTTATATATTGGGCATCAAGATCTATAGAGATAGATCGAGACGCTTAATAGGACTTTCACAAAGCACATACCTTGATAAAGTTTTGAAGAAGTTCAAAATGGATCAGTCAAAGAAAGGGTTCTTGCCTGTGTTACAAGGTGTGAAATTGAGTCAGACTCAAAGCCCGACCACTGCAGAAGATAGAGAGAAAATGAAAGTCATTTCCTATGCCTCAGCCATAGGTTCTATCATGTATGCTATGCTGTGTACCAGACCTGATGTGTGCCTTGCCATAAGTCTGGCAGGGAGGTACCAAAGTAATCCAGGAGTGGATCACTGGACAGCGGTCAAGAACATCCTGAAGTACCTGAAAAGGACAAAGGATATGTTTCTCATTTATGGAGGTGATGAAGAGCTAGTCGTAAATGGTTACGTCGATGCTAGCTTCGACACTGATCCGGATGACTCTAAGTCACAAACCGGATACGTACTTATATTGAATGGTGGAGCTGTCAGTTGGTGCAGTTCCAAGCAGAGCGTCGTGGCGGGATCTACATGTGAAGCGGAGTACATAGCTGCTTCGGAAGCAGCACATGAAGGAGTCTGGATGAAAGAGTTCATATCCGATCTGGGTGTAATACCCAGTGCATCGGGTCCAATGAAAATCTTTTGTGACAACACTGGAGCAATTGCCTTGGCGAAGGAATCCAGGTTTCATAAGAGAACCAAACACATCAAGAGACGCTTCAACTCCATTCGTGAAAAGGTCAAGGATGGAGACATAGAGATTTGCAAAATACATACGGATCTGAATGTGGCAGACCCATTGACTAAGCCTCTTCCGCGAGCAAAACATGATCAGCACCAAGACTCCATGGGTGTTAGATTCATTACAATGTAATCTAGATTATTGACTCTAGTGCAAGTGGGAGACTGAAGGAAATATGCCCTAGAGGCAATAATAAAGTTGTTATTTTATATTTCCTTATTCATGATAAAGGTTTATTATTCAAGCTAGAATTGTATTGATCGGAAACTAAAATACATGTGTGAATACATAAACAAATATTGTGTCCCTAGTAAGCCTCTACTAGACTAGCTCGTTGATCAAAGATGGTTAAGGTTTCCTAACCATAGACATGTGTTGTCATTTGATAATGGGATCACATCATTAGGAGAATGATGTGATGGACAAGACCCATCTGTTAGCTTAGCATATGATCGTTCAGTTTATTGCTATTGCTTTCTTAATGTCAAATACATATTCCTTCGACTATGAGATTATGCAACTCCCGGATACCGGAGGAATACCTTCTGTGCTATCAAACATCACAACGTAACTGGGTGATCATAAAGATGCTCTACAGGTATCTCCGAAGGTGTTTGTTGAGTTGGCATAGATCGAGATTAGGATTTGTCACTCCGTGTATCGGAGAGGTATCACTGGGCCCTCTCGGTAATGCACATCATAAGAAGCCTTGCAAGCAAAGTGACTAAGGAGTTAGTTGCAAGATGATGTATTACGGAACGAGTAAAGAGACTTGCCAGTAACGAGATTGAACTAGGTATGAAGATACCGACGATCGAATCTCGGGCAAGTAACATACCGATGGACAAAGGGAATTACGTATGTTGTCATAAGGTTTGACCGATAAAGATCTTCGTAGAATATGTAGGAGCCAATATGGGCATCCAGGTTCCACTATTGGTTATTGACCGGAGAGGTGTCTCGGTCATGTCTACATAGTTCTTGAACCCGTAGGGTCCGCACGCTTAACGTTCGTTGACGATATAGTATTATATGAGTTATGTATGTTGGTGACCGAATGTTGTTCGGAGTCCCAGATGAGATCACGGACATGACGAGGAGCTCCGGAATGGTCTGGAGGTAAAGATTGATACATGGGATAATAGTGTTTGGTCTTCGGAAGGGTTCCGGAATTCACCGGAAGGGGTTTCGGGTGTTTCCCAAAATGATCTGGTGCGAGAACACTTTATTTGGGCCAAGGGGTAAAGCCCACGAGGTTTTTGGCAAGTGCAAAAGGAAGTTTAGCGGAGACCAGAGGCCAGACGCCAGGGTCCCTGGCGTCTGGGCCCAGACACCGGGATCTCTGGCATCTGGCCCTGGAGTCCGAGAAGGACTCTTGCCTTTCGGGCAAAACTGACTTTTAGGAGGCTTTTACTCCAAGTTTCGACCCCAGGGCTCAACATATAAATAGAGGGGCAGAGCTAGCACCCAAGACACATCAAGATTCACCAAGCCGTGTGCCGGCAACCCCGTCCCCTCTAGTTTATCCTCCGTCTAGTTTCTGTAGTGCTTGGCGAAGCCCTGCGGAGATTGTTCTTCATCACCAACTATCACCACGCCGTCGTGCTGCCGAAACTCATCTACTACTTCACCCGTCTTGCTGGATCAAGAAGGCAAGGACATCATCGAGCTGAACGTGTGCTGAACGCGGAGGTGTCGTACGTTCGGTACTTGATCGGGAGGGATAGTGAAGGTGTACGACTACATCAACTGCGTTGATAAAAGCTTCCACTTAGCAATCTTCAAGGGTATGAAGATGCTCTCCCCTCTCGTAGCTATGCATCTCCATGGATAGATCTTGCGTGTGCGTAGAAAAAATTTTGTTTTCCATGCAACGTTTCCCAACACAAATGCTATGAAATTTTATGGTGATTTTTTTTGGAACATAAGAGACCCCCGAAGCTTCGAGGAAGGACCAGAAGACCCACGAGGGAGTCACAAGCTCACCCCGCGCACCCTTGGGGTAGGGAGTGTCGTCTAAGCTCATGGGTCCCACGTAACTCCGATTGGTGTGATTCCAACGCTGAAAAATCCTATAAATACATAAACCCCAAAAAGAAACCTAGAACTCCCACGCCACCGCCGCAAGCCTCTGTTCTGAAGCGATCTCATCTGGAGGCCTTTTCCAGCACCCTGCCTTAGGGGGAAATCATCACTGGAGGCCATCTTCATCATCCCGACGGTCTTCATGACGAGGAGGGGGTAGTTCACCCTCGGGGCTGAGGGTATGTACTAGTAACTATGTGTTTGATCTCTCTCTTTCTCGTGTTTTTGATTTGGCACGATCTTGATGTACCACGAGCTTTGTTAATAGAGTTGGATCATATGGTGTTCTTCCCTCTCCATCTTTGTTGTGATTAATTGAGTCTTTCCCTTTGAGGTTTCATTATTATTGGATTGAATATTTTGGATATGAGAACACTTGATGTATGTCTTGCATGTGGATACCCATGGTGACAATGGGGTATTCTGTTGAATCACTTGATGTATGTTTTGGTAATCAACTTACGGATTCCCTAGGTGACAATGGGGTAATCTAGGCACATAGGTTGATACATGTTTTCGTCCTACTTTCTCCGATAGAAACTTTGGGGTACTCTTTTTAAGTTCTTTGTGTTGGATTGAATATTATGAATCTGAAACTGTTTGATGCATATCGAATAATTAACTCATAGATACTTGTGGTGACATTGGAGTATCTAGGTGACATTAGAGTTGATTGATGCATATCATATAGTGTTATTTTAGTATGAACTCTAGGGCTGTTTGTGACACTAATAGGGATGGCTCAGTAAATTGATCGGAAAGGATAACTTTGAGGTGGTTTGCTACCTACAACAGTTTCATCTTATGTTATCCACTATTGATAAGAACTTTGGAGTGATTCTTTGTCGCACGTTGAGGGGTTGTTATTTGATTCAATTATGTTAGCACTGTTGAGAGATTGCACTAGTGAAATTATGAACCCTAGGCCTTGTTTCCAAGCATTGCAATACCGTTTGTGCTCACTTTTGTCACTTGCTACCTTGCTATTTTATTATTTCAGATTACAAAAACCTATATCTACTATCCATACTAAACTTGTATTACCATCTCTTCGCCGAACTAGTGCACCTATACAAATTACCATTGTATTGGGTGTGTTGGGGACACAAGAGATTTCTTGTATTTGATTGCAGGGTTGTTTGAAAGAGGCCATCTTAATCCTACACCTCCCACGGATTGATAAACATTAGGTCATCCACTTGAGGGAAATTTGATGTTGTCCTACAAACTCTGTGCTTGGAGGCCCAACAAAGTCTACAAGAATAAAGTTGTGTAGTAGACATCAAGCTCTTTTCTGGCGCCGTTGCCGGGGAGGTGAGTGCTTGAAGGTATATCTTTAGATCTTGCAATTGAATCTTTTAATTTCTTGTTTTTCACTACTTTGGTTTTATAAAAAAGAAAATTACAAAAAAATGGAAGTGAAGTTACGTCAAGTTCTTTACCTTTGTGATGTCTTTCTTGAAAATGATGGATCAGAAAATTGTGCCAAAGTGTTAGAAGAAGAATTCAATAAAATGTTTGGCATAAAATCCTTGAATGATAAGCATGATTGCAATGTTGTTAGTATTCTCTCTAAGAATATCCATAATGCTAATAATAATTGCACTAGCCATGATAAAATTTCTCAAAAAAGGGTTTCTTATAAGCATCTCATGCGTGCATGCATGCCACGCATCATGCATGCCACGCGTCAAGCACGTACGAAGCGCCAGGGACAAAATCATAATTTCACCCGGGTCAAACTCCTCCTTATAAATACTTCGCCCCCGCGGTCATTTATGACCTTCTCACCTGTCTCTCTCGCCTCCTCAAACCCTATCGCCGTCGCTAAGATTCATCTTCGCCAGAGAAGAAGTGCTTTATTGCCACGACTCCTCCGTCGAAGTACTCACGCGGGCTGCGGAATATATTCGCACCGCCGCCACCATAGTTGTATTCCATCAACAAGTTAGGGCGTGGAAGATTGGACTGCTCAACTTCTCTGCCTCGTCAAGTTGTTCGTTGTTTGTTCTTCGTGCGGTAATTAAAATTCCATTTTTACTACCCGTTTGATCCGACAATTTTTCAATGTCTTCAAAAGTTTTCACTTCTAATATACATCTTCTATCATTTCCTCTCATATTTCACAAATCTTTTCACTTGTGATACATGAAAGTATGATTCCTCACTTGTACTTATTCACGAATTCATACAAATCTAGAACCAACCTCTCACACAACAAGTGAATGTCTTTGCAGTATGAGGTCATTATCTTGAAAACTGATTTATCTTCAAATCCTCTGGGAACGCATATAACCTCTCTTACTTCCCTTGCATCTCTAATTCTTTCATAGGTACATGTCTGTGGCCGAGTGGCATGGTTCTCATAGTCTGAATTCATTTGCAGACTTCTTACAGCTTCACCTTGACTCTCCGAAAGCTAGTTCTTGTCGTATTAGCCGTGCGAAGCTTATCAGTCATGTGAAGCCAATCACATCAGTGAAGCCAATGGCTGAAGATAATGCTCCTGGTCACAGAATGGGCGGAAGGCAAGACGTCACAATACTGCTCAAGATCTTCCTCCCTCACTATATGAGAAGTACAAATCTGATCCTAAGGAAACTTATGGCCAACGCAAATTGTGCACTCAGTGGATTCAAAGATATTGGGCTGAGGAATGGTTCTTCTATCACTTTGTCACCCTAGAGTATGCTGCTAAGAACGTTGTTAGGCCCCCATGGGCGGATATTGTATACGGGAAACTTGTTCCGAAGACAAAGGCTGATGCCATTGGGTTAGGCTTCTACCCATGTGGTGAGATATGCAATGCCTCAAGATCTTGACCCATCTAGCATTCGATGGTGTCGAGAAGATGATCTGATTGAAGCCAATTATCAGTTTGCAAAGGCTTCAGCAGAGATCAACAAAAGGAGTATGGCGTTGATTTCAATCCTGGCCCCTCTGCACCAAGGCCGGATGGCACACGTGAAGCCGATCCCTACCTCGCGGGACCTTAGGAAAACTGCAAGGCTTACTTAGAGCATCTTGCCGCTCTTCATACTGCCGCTGTTGCTACTCAAGGACAAGAACCACTCAAAGCCATCCCTTCAGAGTCACAGAAGCCAAAGCGCAAAGCTAAGGCTTCAAAGGCCCAAGAGCCACAGGCATCAAGGCCAGCAGTTGCTCCAAAATCTTCAAAGGCGAAGCCATTGAAAATTGCACCTCCTGAAACCAATGTGCATTCTGAAAATGTGTTTAGGAATTCTCCGAAGACAAGAAACTTTAGGGCGAGGCCCCAAACCACCAAGTAATCTGCGAGACGATGATGACATTATTGACCTATCTGATGATGATTTCGATGATGACACACTTGAACATGTGATCAAGAACAAGCAGGAAGAATCAGATGTCTTCAAGGACCTGCCCCTGTCCGATCATGACATTCTCAACTTCATTGATGAATGGTTTCGTGACACATCGCTCTCATGATCTTCAACTGCCCATTGACGTAAGTTTCACATTCCATGACTTCATAGCCAAAGAGCTGGGCATTGTTCAGAAAGTCATTGAGCAAAAGAACAAGATTGACCATGAGAAGAAGGTCTTCAAGAAAAATATGGCTGATATCAAAGGCTTCAAGAAGATGATATCAAAGGCTTCAATAAGATTGACCATGAGAAGAAGGTCTTCAAGAAAAATATGGCTGATATGATGGCTCATATCAAAGGCTTCAAGAAGAAGCCAAACATATCAAAGGCTTCAAGAAGATGATGGCTGATATGAAAGAAGAGTTTCATAGGCTTCGTGAGGATGCTACAGGCGCCAAAGAGCGTCTGAAGAAATATGCTGAGAAGACTGTGCAAGCTCACAATGAGGGCTTGAAGAGAAAGGCTCTTGGTCATCCTACCATCAGCCCAAGGCTTATTAAGAAGAAAAAGAAGGTTGCATCTTCTACTCAAGCTGCTTCGGGGCAAGATGTGCCCAAGATTATCTTCCTTCCAAATTTCTATCGCTCAAGGCCAATGGCTTCTTCTGTAGCTTCAGAATGACAGAAGACTAAGCTTGCTGAAGTCGAAGCTCGCAAGCGCAAGCAGTCTGAAGCTCATGAAGCCTCCCCCTCACAAAAGCGTCAAAAGACAAAATCTTCAAAAGCTTCACGGAAGGCCCAAGTGCCTCAAACTTCTCAGCCATCTGCTCAAGAGGAAGCAATGTTTGTGGAGCCTATCTCTAGTGCTCCACCCACCTCAACCAACATGGAGAGACGTGTTATAACTGTTGAGCTTACTCCCACAGAGGCTCATCAACATGAGTCTGAAGACGTTCCAGTTGTCAACTTCACCGCAGCTGAAGACATTGGTCATGACAACAATGTGAATCAAGATGATGCAGTTCTTCCTCAACTCTAGGCTTAACCGGTATCGTCGCTTGTTCAAGAGAACAGTGAGCAAGTTAGCATTGGCAATCCTCCGATGCCAGTCATTCAAGATGAGTTATGCGAAGAGCAGCACCCAAATTCACCAGTTGATGAAGTGATTCCCCATTCTCCTCCTGCTCAAGTTGCGACACATGTGCTTGAGTTACCTGAATCACCGCTGGAAACCGTGGAGGAAGATACTACATCTTCACAAGCGTCACCCTCCTTTCATAGGCTTTGTAGAGGCCCAAGGGCCTCCTCCTCCATGTCAAGAATTCCTGAAGAGGAAGTGCATACTGACGCCTCTGTTGCACAAGAGGTAAATCATGAAGTCATTCTCGCCAGCACTGAAGAGCTTGAAGCCAAACATGCTGAAGATATTTCGGCTGCATCAGCCAAAGATAATCAAGCTCAAGCTTCTGAAACCACTGCTGCTGCTACTGAAGATAATGCAGCTGAAGCTAATCTTATTGAAACCAATGATCAGCCTAAAGTCAATGATGGCACCGTTCTGGCTAAGACAAATCTGGACCTATTGTTCACCAAGACCGTGATCAATGGCCTCGTCTCTCAACATAGAGTGGCCTACCCCCCAATATGAATTTCATATCAATAATAGACCTCTCATTCAGAAGCCAATGCCAAGAATGCCAAGGCTTCATAGTGCACATTCAACTGGTTGCTCCTTCAGTGTGTTAAGCTTCAGAGAAAACAATACCTTCTTTGGTCGCGCCAAGAACCCATACAACAAACCCCGTATGTCTTCGGATAGGTTCTGGAGCCATCAACAGCGAAGCTATTACATGTGCGTCTTGTACAATCAAGACAGGATTCATCCTCACAAGTGGCTCAGCTATGAAGCCATGACTGATCTGCCTTGTTTCGATCAAGCTTTGGAGTGCTTCAAAGATGTTGGTTTGTTTCCCTTCGTCACTGACAAGGAGCATTGGAATGAAGAGTTGATACTTCAATTTTTTGCAACACTCCACATCTCAGGCTACAAGAGAGATCCCAACACTTGGGTTCTTGAGTGGATAACAGGTGACACGCATCACAAAGCTCATACTCGAGAGCTTCTTAATCTTACAAACCTGCCCACTCCTGGTGATAACTATGAACCAGACTATGATGCCTATGCCAAAGAAGTGGAAAGCATCTTTCACAAGCCTTAACCAAATATGATAGAGATGTTGACTATGATGAAGCAAATGCCAGTTCAAGCTCGAGTACCTGCCTCGCACCATCTATCACATACTTAGGCATACTCTCTGGCCAGTCAAAGGCATTCTTCTTCACATAAGCTCGAAGGCGCTTTGAAGACTGTGGTCTACTATGCCTTCAATGGCATCAGATTCAATATGCATGACTTCTTCATTCGCCAGTTGGATGCTTCGGGCATGGATCCGTTTGGCCTCAAGTTCTATGCACCATGGTTCATGCGCCTCATCAAGCTTCGCTCTACTATGCACTATCAACCTTCAGGCCGCACTCATCATATTTTTCTACCTGAAGTGGATGCTCCTCATGAAGTCATTTATCCTTCAGCTGATAAAGATCCAAGGCTGGTGGAACCAAGCCACTCTGCTCTCATGTTCCAAATGTTGTCACCTCTGCTATCTTGGCCGGCCAGTTTTGTCAGCCTCGTGAAGCCATACTAAAGCCACAACCAGTACAGTTCCACAAAGGCCTCAGAGGCGTGCACGAACACTGACCGGTAGGGAACTCCTGGTTTCGCTGCATCAAAAGCAAGATAAGCATCATGAGTGGTTGAAGCGTTAGATGCAAAGTCTTCTTTCTGACTTCAATCGCATCAGAAATTTGTCTACAAAGAATGCCTTCGTGGCGCATGAAGCTAATCGACGTGCTTGGAAGAGCCTCACATTGCTATGCTCTGAAGATGATCTTGTTGCTGATGGCTTCAAGGAAAGCTTCAAATTCAGCTCCAAGCCTCCGTCAACTGAGAAGTGGCGTGCTACTCCATCTATTGAAGATTCTGACTACTCATCTTTCGTGCCAACTATACATGCGCGTGTGGTAGATGAAGAAGATGATGCCACCTCTCCAGCAATGACTTCACTACATCACGACTCTGCATCAGGCCCTTCTGCACCACCAAACTCCAACGTCTACCCAGCTGCTCCAACATCTTCAACATCTCCTACGGACGTGTAGACACTCTATGTCTTCAAACCTTTTTGGTCATTTGATGACAAAGGGGGAGAAGCATATGAGTTGATAGTCTTCAAGTGGGCATATGGGCTGGGCTTGATACATTTTTGTTAAGTTTGCAACTCTCGTTCTTCACATTTGATGTTTTGGGTTGTAAACTTAAGTCCTGGTGGACGTCTGTACATTTGCTACTTTCCATTTTTGCGTGATTTTGATACTTTATCTTATGCGCTTGAAGTCATTTTGTAGATGCCCATTTTTCATTGTGCATTTCATTATCTTCAAAATATTATCTATATGCATTATGATTTGACTTCATGAAAAAGAGGGAGATCTCCACAAAGTGAAATCTGCCATGTGCATTTGCATTCAAAAGCAAGTTACTTATATGCACATCTTCAGGGGGAGCCCCTCCAACTTCATGAAGCCAAACACCATGTTCCTTAACTTTCACATACTATTATCCTCGTTGATAACTTCAACCAGTTTGTCCTCAGTCACCAAAAAGGGGGAGATTATAAGTGCATCTAGTGCCACCCTTTGTTGGTTTTGGAGTATTGACGAGAAACTTGGTTGAGGGACTAATGTGTTTGTAAGATTCACAGGAGAACTCGGGTATAGGTCCCTAAAGATTCGATTTACCCATCGAAGATGACCCCTAAAAATGTGTGAAGACATTGAAGATAATGGTGGTACGCGAAGGCATTCGCTTGAAGACAATGGAGCGCGAAGACATAGTCTTTTGGTAGTTTCATTTTCTTATTTTTTGAGTCATAGGAACCACCGTACTGTTAAGTGGGGTCAAGGTAAACAAAGTCATAAACTGACGTGATGCTCAACCTAAATCCTATGTCTTTGAGTGAAGACAATGAGAGAAAACCTCTTCCAGAGTTGGTTGGGTCAGCTTTACTTGAAGTCCAAGTCAAGCTGCCGCGTGTGTTTGAAATCCGACCGTTGGACACGTGTCGGTTGTCCACTGACCCAAGGTCAGTTCGGTCATATCATGTCGGGTTGCCTCCTGGCTATAAATAGCCCACCCCCTCCACTATAAATTGGTGGATGCTCTGAATTATTACACGGCTATTGTCATTTGAGAGCAACCCACCTTCTAAGCCTGTGAGAGAGATTCCTTGTGAGGATAAGCCCAAATCACCCAGAGCTAAAGTGATTGAGCATCACTAAAGACATATTGTTCTACGTGAATTGAAGACTCGTTACACTTGAAGACTATGATCTTCCAGCCAGTTAGGCGTCGCATTCTGAGCATCCAAGAGTCATTGTGGATTGCTGGTGAACGAAGTTTGTGAAGGTTTGGAAGTCTACCTTGAAGACTTACCTGAGTGATTGGGCGAGATTATTGGATCTTAACTCAAGGGGAATAAGGTGAAGACTAGGTCTTCAGAGTTCAATCTCAGCCTCCCCAACCAGACGTACAACTGTCACAGCAGCTGGAACTGGTCAAACAAATCTCGTGTCTTCTCCGAGCAACTGGTTCTATCACTTCACTCCTTTACTTCTTGTTTAGTTTCATGAAACCTTGATCATTCTGTTTGAAGACATTGTATGAAGACAATCACCTGACTACATCGTTATCTTCACATTAACTGCGCTATCATCCCACTGCTACCTAGCTTGTTGTTTGCTTTCACTTCTCTCTTCAATTGTGTTGCCATGCCAGCATGCCTAGTGATGTGTACTACGCAACCTTTCTTCTTGTAGACTCGTGTTGGGCCTCCAAGCGCAGAGTTTTGTAGGACAGTAGCAAATTTCGCTCAAGTGGATGACATAAGGTTTATCAATCCGTGGGAGGCGTAGGATGAAGATGGTCTCTCTCAAACAACCGTGCAACCAAATAACAAAGAGTCTCTTGTGTCCCCAACACACCCAATACAATGGCAAATTGTATAGGTGCACTAGTTCGGCGAAGAGATGGTGATACAAGTGTAATATCGATAGTAGATATAGGTTTTTGTAATCTAAAAATATAAAAACAGCAAGGTAACTACTAACAAAAGTGAGCAAAAATGGTATTCCAATGCTTGGAAACAATGCCTAGGGTTCATACTTTCACTAGTGCAAAATCTCTCAACAATGATAACATAATTGGATCATATAACATTCCCTCAACGTGCAACAAAGAATCACTCCAAAGTTTCTATCGGAGAATGTAGGACGAAAACGTGCATCAACCCCTATGCATAGATTACCTCAATGTCACCTCGGGAATTCGCGAGTTGAGTGCCAAAACATACATCAAGTGAATCAATATAATACCCCATTGTCACCACGGGCATCCATATGCAAGACATACATCAAGTGTTCTCAAATCCAATATTCAATCCAACATAACGAAACCTCAAAGAGCAAGACTCAATTCATCACAAGAAGGTAGAGAGGGAAGAACACCATAAGATCCAAATATATTAACAAAGCTCGCGGTACATCAAGATCGTGCCAAATTAAGAACACGAGAGAGAGAGAGAGAGAGAGAGAGAGAGAGAGAGAGATCAAACACATAGCTACTGGTACATACCCTCAGCCCAGAGGGTGAACTACTCCCTCCTCATCATGGTGGCCGCCGGGATGATGAAGATGGCCTCCGGTGATGATTTCCCCCTCCGGCAGGGTGCCGGAACGGGGTCCCAATTGGTTTTTCGTGGTTATAGAGGCTTGCGGCGGCGGAACTTCTCATCTAGGGTACTTTCTGGGGGTTTGGGTACTTATAGGAATTTTTGGCGTCGGTCTCACGTCAAGGGGGTGCCCGAGGGGCCCACAAGCTCGGAGCTAGCGCCCTGGGGGGTAGGGCGCGCCTAGCGAGCTTGTGGCCTCCTCGTCCACTTCATGGCCCAGCTCCGGTGCTTCAGGGGTCTCTTTTGGTCCATAAAAAATCATCGTAAATTTTCAGCCCATTCCGAGAACTTTTATTTGTGCACAAAAAACGACACCACGGTAGTTCTGCTGAAAGCAGCATCAGTCCAGGTTAGTTCTAATCAAATCATACCAAAACCATATAAAATTGTTGTAAACATGGCATGAATACTTTATAAATTATAGATACGTTGGAGACGTATCACCTAGTGTAGCTTATCTTCCGTTGTACCCTATTTAGTTACTGTTTCACTTCCACGTCTTCGAAGACATTGCCTGTTTCGAAGACTTTCATAAAAATGCTATTCACCCCCCCCCCAACCCCCCCCCCCCCGCCCCTCTAATCGATAACTAGCACTTTCAAAAAGTACTTGTGATAGTCTCACGTCTAAGGACGTAGCATATTACATTGTAAATAGACAACTAAAAGCATTCCCACTATGTGTCAAGTTGGGTTTGTCCAACCCCATGTTTATAATATGTGTTCACATTATTTGTTCTACATCTTCATTTCAATGACCTATGAAACATGGTCATCAACCAATTCATGTGCTAGTCTAGTATTCTTATGTGTCCACGTATGAAATCTAACTAGGCACTAGTTTATAATAATCATTAAAGCACAGAGTTTTACAAACAAGTCACATACTTATCAATTAATACAAATGATATTATTCAAGTAAAATTCAACAATTCATGGACACAATGAAATATAATCATCTCTATGACTGCCTCTAAGGGATATTTCCAACACATGTGTCTATCATTCTCTCAATAATTTTGGACCCACCACATACATCGGTTGACACGTGGTACCAAGTGAGGTTGTGGGTGGGCCCTTCACGCCCTCACTTTCAAAACAAGTTAGTGTGTGTGCCAAAAAAATAATCTCCAAGGAAGAGATTGTCAATCGCACCACAGGTTCTCCTTCACCTAAGAAAGCGTGCAATATTTTTGTCATTATCCAACGGCAATAAGGAAATTTCTTGTTGATGTAGAAATCTAGGAGTTTTGCACATCACCATTAAGCAGACGAACTAAGATACGATAGAAGAATGCGTTGGTGCAGAGGTTCCCTCTCAACACGACATTTCAGGCATATTTGTAGTATGATATATGGGATTTTGCGCATGACATTAGAAGGAAATTGGTACAACTTTGGTCATTCTTTCTCCCTTTGAGCTGCTAATTCATTTTGTTTGACGAAAATGATGTGAAAGCTCTAAGATACAATTTTACATATGATTGATTGGAGATGTCCTGGCATATGTTACATGTAAGCAATACACCGATGTTATGGCATGGCATACAACACCTGAAAGTAGGTATATCTTTTCCTTTGTAATTCTAGCCTCCCCAGCGCCTATGTGAGACTATATGGGTGGCTTCTTCATGCCCTTAATTCCAAAACAAGTAAATGAGTGTGCAGAAATATAACACACACACACACACACACACACACACACACAACAACACACACACACACACACACAGAGAGAGAGAGAGAGAGAGATGAGAGAGAGGACTAGAGAGAGAAGAGAGAGGAGGGAAGAGAGCGAGAGAGAGAGAGAGAGGAGCGAGGGAGAGAGGAGAGAGAGGAGTAGAGAAGAGAGAGAGAGAGAGAGAGAGAGAGAGAGAGAGAGAGATTGTCAATCGCCCCACAAGTTTTGTTTGATCTAAGAAAGCATGCAATATTTTCCTCCTTTGTCCACTAGCAAAAGAGCATTTTCCTACTAACATGGAAAGTTGGGAGGTTCACACATCACCATTTTGCAGACAAGCTAAGATACAATGAAAGGATAAGTTGGCGGGTAGGTTGCCTCTCATCCGCGAGGTTTGAGGCATATTGTAGTATGCCATATGGAATTTAGCGTATGACAAAAGTTTGTTAGGAGGAAATTGGTATAGTGTTGCCTTAGCTGGTTGCTCTTTCTCCTTTCGTATTGTTGGTTGTTCTTTCTATTTTAAGTAAATGATTTGACTAAATATGTAATTGATTGGAGATGCCCTAACGAAATGATATACGTAAGTGCCACCTAATATTTGTACTAGCATGATGCATACACTTGAATAACATAATCGCATTGCGACGTTCCATCGACTGCGAGGCGTCTGTGGTGACTTCGTAAAACCTCAAGATGATATGCCGGCTCAGCCTTTCAAAGGTGCTCATAGGGGTATAGTGTGTGTGTCCGCGTTCATAGGGGTCAGTCTATGCTCATGTATGTGAGCGACTTTGATTATACCGTGTTCAAAAAAAAAAGAATAACATAACCGCATGAAACATGTGGTTAGCAAACACTAGAATAACATGCTTGTAAAAAAAACTTGAATAACATATTGCAGAAATCTTTTTTAAATGCTAAGAAAATTACGGGGAAAAATGGATAGAAACGTGTTCATGAGAATTTGATTACTGTAAAAATGGATATGAATGTCTCCAATGGGAACATTGTTGCACAATAGGTTGCATAACTTTGTAAGAAGTTTATTATGAAATATAATCATTTTAGTTTTTGCACGACTTGCAAATGGTCGTATTTTTACAATTTTTATGAAATAATGCATTTTACATTATTATTTTTGCATGACTTGCAATGGTTACGCCTTCTTATCAAAATCAATAAAATATTTGTACACCGATTCTCTACGTGTATAATCATTTCCACAGCTTTTTTAGGGTAATTTCCACAGCTTTATAGCATGTAATCCTTTACCCGCAAAAAAAGAACATGTAATCCTAACAAGTACTGTACCTTCACTCAAAAAAAAACAAGTACTGTACCTTAGCCAAATTAGTTATCGGTGATGCTCACAGGACAGTGATGGTAGCGCACCACAAGTACAGTGAAAACACACCCACACAGGGATGCACATGTAGGCAAGGACCGACGTGTCGACCCGACGCGGCCACTCCGGCTTGCCGCCCCATACATATTTTCGGCATCTCGCCCTCCGGCGACTCGGCTTATAGCGGCGCCAGATCACGGCGGACGGCGACGGCGCCTGGGGCTCGACGTGGCCCGGTCCGCCCCGCGGGCTCCCTTGTGGCGCGTAGGCATCGGAGACCACGACCGTGCATGGCCCGTAGTAGCCAGCTACCAGGTCCCTCCCGGAGCCAACCTGCGGCCGCCTGTCGATTCGGCGCTGCGCTACGCGCCTCCGTGAATTGACCGCAAACAGTGACCCTAGTACAGCCCGGTCTGCCTCCCCCTCTGGCTCCTAGCTGCGCGCGAGCCTGTGTGTGGGCTGCCCCTCGGCTCCTCGGCGGTCCACAGGTTCCCCGCGCCGTCGCTGTTGATGTCACTTGCGGGTGCCGTAGGGTCGGCACTCGGCAACAACCAGAAGGGGAGGGGGAAAACGGTGTGAATTTTTTGTAGCACGGGAGAGGTTGCGGGTGGCAGTGGATATGCACGGTGGTTGGGGACAATCCGTGGGCGTGCCAGCGTATAGCGACTGATCGTGGTTGAAGACAAGCAGGTTTACTGTGCGTGCGGGTGGGTTTCGACAGGTAATCCGGGTGGATGACTCTTCAGATAAAGCTCGACAGGGTTTTTTTTTTTTTTAAAAAAAAAGAGGATAAAGTTCTCCTGGCTTCTTAGGGAGTAATTTTACTCTCGGACGCATCGTCTCTCTGACTCTCCCAGTTTTGTATCCTTCCTTTCAAAACTTCCCGATGCGAATTGATCGTCCTTTTTCAGGACAAACGCTTTTACTTGGAAGATTTCAAGTTTTCAATATTCTAACTTGTAAAATTCGTCTTTCACCAAGAAGGGCCTGGACATTCAACTTGAGCTCGAAAAAAAAAAGAGAAATCATTTGAGCTTTAGGGGAGGTCCAGATAACTTGCTTCTTCCAAATACTCCCTCTGTAGTGATCTAAAACGTTTTATATTAATTTATATATAGGAGTATCTACTTAAGACTGTCCCTGCTAAAGACAACTCTAATATTACTCACCAATTCTTTTGGGCAATGTTTTCCAGCAAAGAAGGGTGGCAATTGCGAACGTTTCGATGGCAAATTTAGTTGTCGCAAGGATGGGTTAAGATAGCAATTTAATTTTGCAAGCACAACAATTTTCTGACAAAAAACAGAAGTGCAGTATGGTTGCCATACTCGAGGCAACTAAAATTGTCATCAAAACATTCACAATTGCCATCCCTTCCCACCAAAGGTTCGCTGGCTATTAGGAACCATTCTTTTTATTTCTAGATTCTGTACAACTGTCCTCGACACAAACTCCCGACCATTTACGCTGAAACATACTCTGGATGGCATTGTGTTTGTACATATGTGCTTTCATTTGTCATCAAAAGGGCAATTTGGTAATACAACAGTTTACAGAATGACTCGAGCGCCACACCTCATCCGCCACCTCGTCCCTTGGTCCTTACCGCTTTACTGGAAAATTATCTACAGAAGAGAACATATCAAGGCACCTAAAGGGCATAGTAAACTAAAAACTTCAGTCATAATCCTATGCAGAGATTCTCCAGACCAAAACCCAGGAACGCTTCGTTTTCAGTACTGATCAAGTGATAATACTGTTACATCAAACTTGGCTCAGGGCATATGCGATAGTGTCTGATTGCCAGCGTCGAGGATGATCTCATCATGTGCAGGTGTTATGCTGCACAAATGTTTTCAAGTCAGCCAAGCTCATGCTCAGGACATCAAATTCAAATTGACGATGCAATGCATGCTTACCTCAGATAGCTCAAAGCTGACATTCTGTACAGCAGTGTGAACACAAGGAGATGCAATCCAATAGTGTAGAAGAATATAAATGTCCGGGCAAATCTGTGAATACAAACAGAACACATGCTACATTAATTTCTTGTTTCAGTCCGCTTCATTGGTCAAATACAGAAATTCAAGCAATTCATTAGTGTAGGAGAATATAAAAGTCCAGGCAAATATGTGAATACAAACAAAACACTTGATATATTTATTTTCAGTCCGCTTCATGGATAAAATCATACAATAAAGAAACTCAGGCATCATGTAATACAAAATGGCAATCACTTGTGCATTCTTATCCATGAAGGGCTAGGATTAATCAATGGTGGCCAGTTTTAAAGTTTAGACATGAGCACAATGACCAAATATAAAATCTAAACAAAGATTCAGACGAAGGGTATAATTTAAGAAGTTGGAACCAAATTAACTACTCCCTCTGTAAAGAAATATAAGAGCACTATCTAAACGCTCTTATATTTCATTACGGAGGGAGTACATCTCAGTGGCAGATCCATGCACACCTGAGTCATCGGTGTTGTACTTATTTAATTCAAAAAAGACATACGACATTGGGAATGGTCAAATAAAAAACTTGGCATGTATAGCTCTGCTGTTTCTACAACAATTTAAAAGTTATCATCAAAGATCGGTAATACAACAAATACAAAGAAAAGGAAAACCTGAAGTGCACACCCCACAAAAAATGATAGTATCATACTTGTTACCGAGGAGAAAACGGCCACTACTGAGAGTGATCTTATCTCTTATACCAAGTTCCTTGTATCTTTGATCCTTTTCCTGGATATGGCAAAAAAAGAACATAATTGAGCTGTGTACAATACCAGAGATAACATGTGTTGCTGATGATATGTTCAAATATATCTACCTTCCTCGAGAAAGCTGCAAAAGGATTTATGTCATCCTCGTACATTTTCTTGTACTTTGTTTCAACATCTGAAGAACCACTTTCAATATCTTCTGCGTACTGCAAGGCGCAACATAACAAAGGTCAAATGCTAGACAATGTGAAGTATGTAAAGTCCACCATAAGGATTTATGCTAAACCTTCTTTGGTCCTCTAGAAACAATCTTCTCATGACTGTAGTCCTGGACGTATCGAATCTTTCCGTACAATTGAACATTATCAGCTTTTGTTTTTTCCAATTCTACAGCTAGCATTTCATACTTCTCTTTTAATCTCCTCAGTTCCTGGGATACGTAAAAATGACAATACATGGTCAGTGGTGATGCATTTTCATATTTCATGAAGCAAAGAGACGTCATGGGATAAAAAAAAAATCCAAGAAAAGCCTAACAGAACCACAACTTTCAAGAAAACCAAGGAAAATGACCCTCTTATATCATTACCAAACCTTGTCGAAAATAGAAGCCTATAATATATACCTCTTCGGTTTCACGTAGTCGTGTACGGAAACGGTCCCTCTGATTGCAGATGACCTTGAGCATGGAACTTTGATCTTGGTCTGGTGATGAATTCCTTGGATCAGTACCCTGTAAATAAATGAAAAGAAACAAGTGAAGCTACACATGGATGTAGTGACCATCTGATTAGGCACATTTGGTGTTTGCCTTAACATCTAGAACTGTGGATACTGTTGATAACAACTACATATACTGCTAAATATTAAAATCACACGCATGTTTGCAAAATCAGTGTATCAAGAGTTTTTTTCTGGGAAACTGAGGCGCTAAATATTAAAACATATAAGAAAGATTGCTTATATTAAGAGTTATTTTGTTTCGAGGAGAACAACTGTTCTACCAAGAAATGGTTAACACAGACCACTTGCTGACTAGTGGGCCACGTAGTAACATAGATTTCAGAATTAGACAGTAAATTCACCAACTGAATGTAGCAGTTGTTGATTTGAAACCAGTTATGATTTGTGAAAATCATGGTGCAAAAAAGACAAGTGTTTGGTAATTCACTAACTCTTCAATGTTTCAGTGTTGTGTATTAACAGTTGTAACGGTAACATTTATGACAATTGCAGATCTTTATACTAGCTTTAAGATGATGTCTATGAGGACTTAAAGTTGATCATCTGAACTGTGTTTCCCGTGCATTTATTGTCCACGGCTGAACTATGCAGCTTCTAAGAGTAATGCAGAATTAAAGCGACATGGTTCGCCATAAGTGAAGCCAAACTAGAATTTTACCTCCGATACTTCATTTGAGCCTATTTCTTGAAGATCCCAATCATTCAAAAGAGAACTCCTCCTATCAGTTGAACTGCAGCCCTGTAACAAAGTTAATAAACATATCAGCTACACATGTGCTTCAAAAAACAAAAGGCATAACAAATTCTTTGATTTCTTAAGTATCGAAATCCAGGATTGTGTAGTTTATTGTAATAACATAATATCACTATTCAGACTGTAGCACTAAATAAGGTAACCGTATATGCAGAAGACATGCTCGTAAGGATTATATATTCAAATTCAAAGGACAATAGGATCAACTGGCAATATGTGAAATATCACAAGGGTAAGGAGAGCAACCTTTAATATGTCATCCTCAAGTTTCAGAATCAATTTTTGCTGCTCTTCAACCTTTGAAGTTAGTTCAGCGATCTTTTTCTCAGCTTCCTCAAGAAGACTTGACTTCTCTGATATTTTAACCTTTAAGAGATGCAAAAAAAAAACTTACAAGACAGTTCCAGCAGAGAAGATAACAAGTATGTAAACATGACAAATACTGATTGTCCTCCAAAGAGCCAAACCATTTTCCAGCATATAAACTAGGTACCAACCTTCAACTGTGTAAGTTCATGCTCCATTTTGCGGTTCTTATCAAGAAGCAAAGCTTCCAGTTTGCTCATTTCTTCACCATTAGTTGCTAGCTCCCAGTCTTCAGCTTCAATTGAGTTGTACCCAACAGCCTATTGGAAAAAAAATAGGAATTTCAACAAGCATGGGGACAGAAAATCAAAGATAGTGAGGGTAATATGGAGGAATAACAAAATGTATCTCAAGCATATCTCTGTGATCACCAACAAAATGATGTGGGCAAATTTAGTATAAGATGCAACACTGAAAAGCTGATCTCATGTATCATGTGTATTTGAAATTTCACTAAAGGATAAAGAGGCAATGAGTTCAAGTTCAGATCCAGTTGATTATGGATGGTACGTCGTCAAATGTCCGAACTAAAGTAGATGGTTTAACAAAAACATGTTTATCCATAGAGCTTGTTTTGTTCCAACCTGCAAAATCTGAACCTTTTTCTTGAGATCATCAACTAGTCTAGTCGTAGGTCTTTCTTGAAGTTCTTTCTTCAACTCTGTTATCGCAGTTTCCTACAAAGAGAAAGTAATTAGCAAAACAACAAATAAGTGGACCATGGGTGCATAGATACAAATCATTCCAAGAGCATATATTGGTGGATCGACTCGTGACTGGAAAATGGCTCACACATATAGTAGAAAAAGTAACTTATTATTATCTTCATTAGAACTATTCACTCTGTGTGCTTTTTTCAGGTTCAGATGCAAACCTAGTGGCTGTAGCCATGTCTATGAAACTCACCTATCACAGAATGTTGATAGTGATAGAAGCAAAGAAAATAATATATTGAACAATATTTGGAATATGGATTGTAAGTAAATAGACAGGTTGATGATACACATAAGAAGACTACTGTGCCCTTCAGATGATGGAAAAGAATAAACAGGGGGACTCTCTAAATAAGAGAATGGTTGAGTCCCTCACTTATAGCTTGGCACCCAGTAGCCAACATTAAGAGTAGTGAGTTACTGACAACTGAATTTTGACATAGCAATTTTAATGACTGGGTACCTTCTCAGTGAGTAAAGCAGTCAACTTCTTTACTTCATTCACATGCATTTCTTTCTCACTTGATAAAGTACTTTCAATGTTACGCAGTTCTGCATTCAACTCTGATATAATCTTCTCCTTGGCATTCAAAGAACTCTCAAGTATATCACTTGGGTCCATGTAATCACTGCATAATTACATAATTCAGATAATAAGTTAGTATTACGTTCTAGATAATCATAAAGGCCCAGCTAAAATAATAGCAATACTGCTGAAAGTCACTGTATCAACAGCATTATGAATGATAAAAATTATGCAAATACACACTTGCATATTCATTCATACACAGGAAAAATGCAAACAAAATTACCTATTATTACTTGTGTCTTCATTTGTTGTCTGCAACTGAGACCGTAAATCCCCCTGCAGTGAACATAAGAATAAAATCGTATGTTAGGGAAACCAATAATAGATGTGCACATTTTGGTCAACACATGACATGTCAGTCATCAATTCAATGTATTCACCGACTGAGGATTATTTGATAATAGTCTATCACCATAAGTTTCATGCAGTAGTATGAGAGAATGTGCATAGATCTCAAGGCACAGATCTCGATTGCCATAGTGGGAGAATTGCAACCATATGAATGCAAGGGATTTTCCTAAAGCCAAACAGCAACATGCAACATTACCTTTTCTCTCTCAAGGCTAACTAATCGTGATTGAGCGCGTTCAACTTCATCCATCAGAAGGCTCACTTCAGCTTCCTTTGCTGTCCGGTCCTCCTCTGAACAAAATATAAAACTTCATTAGAACTTCCATAATTATTGAACCATTAAGCATAGCGATCGTCAAGGTAACACAACTAAAGAAAGGAAGAAAACCTGATTGAGTACGAAGCTCAAACAATTGGCTTTGTGCCGATTCATGTAACTTCTGCATATTCTTGACACTTTCTGTAGCTTGCCTTAGTTGGTCCTGCAACGCCCGTTCCCTACAATCATGGCAATCGAAAATTCAAATCAGCATATGCATCATCATATATGATGTGGCAAATTCTCGAAATCAAGAAGCTTAAATTTAAATTGTGATAATCGTTAAGCAATTATTTTCTTCGTTGCAATTATTTATCATACCTATCTTTCAAGGCTTCGAGAGTTTTCTGACTATCTTCTGCCAAGCTTCGCTGTTTCATTTCAACCATCTCTCTAACTTTTTCTTCCATCTAAAATCACAAAAATAAAATAAATCATTAGAAGGTAAAAGAGATATGATTCAAGAAACAGGAAGTGTGTTAAAACTATGTGGAACAAGAAATCAGCGATGTTTTTTCATCAAAGTAGTTGCTCGCTATACACAAACTTCATAAACTGGAAGGAATGTATATATTTCAGCTGCAAGTGCAATGCCACTTAGATATTTACAAAATATTTTGACTAATGGTGTTATGTCTAAAAAGCAGTATTAGTGGCTAGTGGGCCAGTATATTCGCAGACAGACCATGGTACAATTGTTTTTAGTTCAGGTGAAATTTGGAATTCATGCATCAATGTAAAAAGAAGGGCTTAAGTTTTCTATCATAAAAAGTATGAGGCTTCTGAAACTTTGTAAACAAGAACAATACGGCCATTCAAGTATGAAAATGAAAATTAAGAATACCATTGTATGGATACAGGAAGTCAATTGGATAATTTCATAAAGCACCAGTGTGAAGGAACTAACATTATTCGACTGTGAAACTGACACCGTTCGTGCAGAACATCAAAACCAGAAGGAAAACTAACTAGTTTAAAAAACAGAGCGGGAAACCAAGTGACCTTGGAACAGACCTGTTGTTCTAGTTGGCGGTTTCGCTCCTCAAGTCGCCTAATCGTCGCCTGTTGGTTCTTTAGGTGCGCAGATTCCGCCCGGTATTCTTCAAGCTCAAGTTTCATCTTCCGGTTTTCAGTCTCCAGTTCAGATAGTTTCTGGTCTTGATCCTGAATGAATTGAGATCATTAGCAACAAACTTTGGTGAAATCTGACTGAATGTCATTTATTATATTCGAAGAAGATGCTAGTTATTGACATTCAAGCAAAGGAATAAACAAAACTGAACACATCAGACTTTTGTTGGAGGAAACTGCAGTGCCATATCATGTTTTTTCCAAAGTTGCTAACTCTGATCTGCACTAGTGTTAACACGTGACCGCTACTTTTAAGTTGGAACAAACTAACTCGCATCTATATTTGCAGATTAACAGCTTCCCACCTATAGTTTAATTTAGTGCAAGTTGACACATATTATAGCAAAAGTTCTATGTTCGGAGAGTGACGATAGAATCATACAAATAATTATCTGTTATTATCAGATATCAGTAGGTGTCAATACTGAATACCAATAAGATGGCAAGTGATTATTGCGACAAGGCAAGATATTAAGTATTGGTGGCAACTTGCAATTTAGAGAAGTCGGGACAGCCATGAAGGCAGTTTCCTCTATGAATACAACAAACAATGCCGAATTAGAGAAGCTACGGTAGAGAGTAAGTTTGAAAGACATACAGCCATAGAAGCAAGAGCTGGATATGGATCAGGGGCTTCATAGAGCTTCTGATAGATGTTGAGAAATGCATTTTCTCCAAACTTTGCTCTCTTTGTGAGATTGTCAACTTCCTCCTGGTAACTCTTAAGCAATGAGTTGAACAAACCAAGCTTGTCATCTGGAGATGCCTTCTTGAAGTCCCGAGTATTCTCAGCAAGTCTACGTCGGTTCTTCTGGCTCGTCTCTTGATTCTCCGCAATCTTTAAACCCTGCTCATCCAACCCACTTCTTTCTTTCTCCAAATCAAAGTCTAAATTGTACAAGAGACAACAGTCAGATTCTCCACCATGGATAGCATAAAATTTTACATGGCAAAGGCATCAGCCTACATTCCACATACAATAACTAAATAAATCAATATGTTATCTACAGCACATGAGCATTCACACTTGGAAGCTATTTAGGCGTTGTAGCTTTCCAAACCCCCACATGGGAACCACAGTATCGATCACGTGGCACGACAACTCACAGCTACTCTCCCTACTTGGTATGGATGCAAATAATTCAAGGAGACAATAAAAGTTCATGACGTCTGTGATCAATCACTAACTCATTGTTCGAATGATGTAGAGTAGCTATACATGGCCTATGCACAAAAACTAGTAATATCTATTATTTGCTTTTTTTTCGATCAGTGCAGAAACTAAACTAGGACAGCAAAAGCTTGCCAAGCTTCACAGATAACGAATTTAAGTTCGAGACGAAGACTCGGGCCTTCTCTACTGAAACTACTTGGTCTCCCTGTCACGAGCATGTCATACAGTTTGGAGCCAATTGAGGAGGTGGCACGCAAAAACATGCTAGTAGCAGATTTGAATGCAGGAGGAAAATGTAAGCATCTCAAGGAAATTAAGATCTCTCCAGTCGCGATTAGTGCAAAACCCCACAGATTCTGCACCCTACGAGCCAGTACAGGTGCGCGCAACTGGGAATCGCGACGCTCCGCGGCAATTCAGACCAACCGGCCTTCCGGGCACACCAGTTCGAACCAAACGAAGCGAAGGTGGGGATCGACGCAGACCTTTCCAGAAACTGCAGACGACGGCGAGAGGCGAGGCGGAGGACGACGGGGGCGGGGGAGGGGGCGGCGGCGGCGAGCGGTCGCGCTCCCCCGCGGCCGCCTGAGCCGGCGAGGGGTCCATCGGACCAGTCGGGCGCTCCGGGATCTGGGCACCTGGATCTGGCGGGATCCGGTGGGGTGGGGCGGCGCGGCGACGACGCGCGGTGCGGTGCGGTGAGTATATGTGATCTGCTTTACAAGTGGTTTTCTTTTCTTCAGTACGTAGTTGTTGGCTTTGTTGCGGCGATGGTGCGTCTGCTCGCTCTCCTCTTCCTTCTGTCTGGTAGCCGCGTGGGAGCAAACGTTCGAGTGACGTTTGTGACAATGGTAATATTATCTTTCTCTAAGTTCTTTTCTGCGAAAAGATCAGATATATTATAAAAGTTCATTGAAAGTACAAAGCATCTCAAATATACTCCCTCCGTTTATTTTTGTAAGTCGTTTCAGACAACTTAAAATAAGCTGTTTTGCACATTGTCTGAAATGTCTTCAAGGTCTTAAAAAAATGAACAGAGGGAGTAATAAAAATTACATTGAGATTTCAAGATCATCAAACGACCACTAGTGCCGTCAGGACAAGCCGCCGACGCGCTGCTGTCGCCGCTCCCCTATCGGAGCGAGCTTCACCTTATCGATTACAGTCGGGAAGTCTTCGTACACGTGAAATAAGGACCAGGGCCCTGAAGCTGCAGTCGTCGTTGTTGAACCCTTGCATAGATCTGAAGCACCTGACATCAAATCTCGTCACATGACGAAAAACCCTAACCTCGCCGTCCCAAGGAGATGTCGGGATTCTATGTCGGAGCTCCGTCAACTATGTCCAGACGGACGAACTCGAGGAGCATCACAGCCCGGAAGATAAACTCGAAGAAGAAGCGTCGTCGTCCGTCCGAGCGCCGTACCTACGAGGACTAAAAAAAATCTAACCTAAACTACTAATCGAGGCGAAGGCAACGGAATTCCTCTTCCCGTCACCAGCCGCCGGAGTCGCAGGTAGAGGGGAGGCAAATCCACGGGCTCTCTGGTGAAATTTGGAGGGGAGAGTTTGCCCTAACCGCCTAGGGTTAGGGGAAGAAAACGAGAGAAGCCTTGCACCTTGCAGGTTGCGAGAGCCTTTCTAGTTAGAAGTATTTTAAAAGACTAGAGTTTTATTTACGAAAAAAAAATATCGGAGATACAAAGCACACCAAACATAATAAAAATGTATTGAGGTCTCTGAACCACAGAACGCGCGTTGACGTGCCGATGTCGCCTCTCTCTCTCATACCGGAGCCGATCGCATTATATTGATGACAACCGGGAAGTCTGTGTGGATGTGCCCCTAAGGACTGGCGCCCTAAAGTCGAAGTCGTCGTCATTAAACCTTGGGTTAATTGGATAAATGCCACTCCAATTCTGGTGATTCTGAAAAATGCCACTCCAATTTGCAAACTTCGAAAAATGCCACTCCAATTCTCGCGTACTTCTGTCGATGCCATTCTGGCCATTTGAGCTGGTTTTTAATACAAAAATGCTCACGTATACGTCCCGTATTTTCTCTTGGACAGAAATGCCCCTGCATCCATCTGGTTAACACCCACCAATCCAGCCCGTGCGTATCTTCTTCCCCTTGTTCCTCTCCCTGTTTTCGCTCCTCTCTCGCCAAGAACGCTAGCCGCCGCCGCCGCCGCGCTGCTGCTGTTGCTCCACATCCGGGCCGCGCCCCTCCTGCTACACATCCCCGGCCACGACCCTGCTGCTCCACACCGTCCGCCGCGCCCTGCTGCTTCTCACCGCCGGGCAGGAGTCCCAGCCGGCACGCCGCACCCCAACCGCCTTTCCACTCCGGCACCCCAACTCCCCCTCCCCCTGCACTATCTCCTGTGGTCCTTCCGCCGGAGCTCGCTGCCAGCCTCTTCTGTCCTCATTCCCCCCTGCCTCAGCTTCCTGTACTCCATCCGCCATGGCAAGGAGAGCTGTCGGGGCCATTGGAGGTGGAGGATGGAGCTCGTCGTCGTTATTTAGGTGATCTGAAGAGTAAGGAGAAAGAGAAGATTGCAGGTGGCCTTGCTGAATTTAAGAGGAAGGAAAATGATGCAGGCTGCTTGTCTTTGAATGAACTGAAGATTGCTGAATGAAGATTGCACAATGGAAGATCGAAGAGCTGAAGATTGATAGTGCAAAAATATGTGTGTTGTAAACAGACTGAGAATGCAAAAATATATGTGTGATGTGCAGATTTAAGCGGAAAAATGATGAGATCATGCTTGTAATGTGTGCATTATTAGTGGCTGTACCGAAAAAGATGTAATATTTCTATGAGTAATGAAGAATGTGTTATTTTCCTGTGCACAAGAAGCATGATTGTACTGTGCAGAGGAAGCATGAAGTTAGTGGGAAAAATGGACATGACCTCGGCCAAAATACATATAATTTGCATCAGATGACAAGTCATAATATTTTGCATCAATAGAAGATGAACCAAAATAGTCTTAAAGCTCCAGTTTGAGCATCAACAGTAGATGAACCAAAATAGCTAAGCTCCAGTTTAAGCAACACACATCAGGCTCTAGTTTGACCATCAGGCTCTAGTTTGAGCATCACACACACACACAAGTTCAACCTCTAGTTTGAGCATCACACGCATACAAGTTCCAGCTCCAGTTTGCGCATCACACACACATACATGGTCCAGTTCAAGCAAATTCATCCCCCAAGCCAATAAAGCAGATTTTTCTTGGTTCCTAGAGTTGGCTTGAGAACAGCATCACTAGTAGATGGTGTAACAAACTGCAGTTTTTTGCTCTTCTTCCCTGCAGTTTTCTCCTTTCCAGTACCTTCACTTTGCTTGCCTTTCCCCTTGACTGGAGTCTTCTTCTTGGCCGGCGTCTTCTTCTTCTTAACCGGTGTCTTCTTCTTGACCGGCGTCTTTTTCTTCTTGACCGGTGTCTTCTTCTTGACCGGCGTCGTCTTCTCCTTGACCGGCGTCTTCTTCTTGACCGGTGTCGTCTTTTTAGCCGGCGTCTTCTTCTTGACCGGCGTCGTCTTCTCCTTGACCGGCATCGTCTTCTCCTTGACCGGTGTTGTCTTTTTAGCCGGCGTCTTCTTCTTGACCGGAGTCTTCTGCCTGCATGTACATTAAGAGCAAATGTCGGAACTAAGTATTGTGTGTTCATAAATATAATTTGTGGTAAAAGAATGAACATAAGTTAGTATTATACCTTTTATAATTTGCTATAGGTTCATCATCTTCCACAACTTCCTCCTCGGTTGGAGTAGCATCTCTCTTTCTGCATGATAGAAAAAGGTGAAATGGTTTAGCAACATGAACCCATTTGACATAAACAAATTTGGTAAGTACAATGGCACCTTTTAGTAGGAGTGTGCTCCATTGGTGGTGGTTCTGCAATAACTAAAGGAGGGAGATTGCAAGTTTTGCAAAGTGGCCATTTCAACCACATTTTTTGCATTCAACCACTTTCCTGCCTGGGTCTTCAAGAAATCCTCTAATTCTTTGAACCCTGGGCCTTCCAGGTGGCCTTTTCTCTTGTATAGGTGGGTAAACAAGGAATCCAAGGTCAACTTGCTCCCATTGTGTCCTATCAGTCATGGTTGGCAGTGCCCCAGCATAAGCAGCTTGAAATTTTGCCACGCTGTAATACTCATCAACAAAGGACTCAATCTTTGCGCCCCTCATTGAACAAATGAAAGTCAATGCATGAATGCAAGGCTGCCCAGAAACTTGAAATTTCCGACATGAGCATGTTCTCTGTTTTAGATCAACAGTGTGCCTCTGGTCATACGCTTTCACATCATATAGTGTAATCTCTGCCTCATGTTCAGTATTCCACACCACTTTATGGGGCCCAATTGTTTTACTGAGTGCATTGAGCCTCTTGAGAACCTCGGGCAAGATTATGCCGGCCAAATACCTACCAACATGCCTCCTCACATTGAAGTTCACCATTATTAGCTCTCTAATCCTATCTAGTAGCTCACACAAATTTAGCCCTTTCAAGTCTTTGATCTGCTTGTTAAAACTTTCAGAAATGTTGTTAGTGAGATAATCAACCTTGCTATCCACACCAAAGACACACCTATACCAAATCCTTTTTTTTTTGAACCGGGCATAATCCCTTTCCATTACTGCGACATAACGGAACCTATACCAAATCCTATTGTGGTGTTTCTCAAGGTACTCGATAGCACTTGGATCTGCCTCAAATATCTTTTGCATATGCCATCTAAACTTGTGCTCTGTGAATCCCCTAGCAGCTGGGTACAAATGGTCTGTGTACACTTTACCATGGAATTTTTTCATAAAATTTTGGTATAAATGGCGCATACACTCCCTATATTCGCACTCGGGGAATACTTTGTCAACTGCATTTTCTAGTCCCTTGCAAGCATCATTGGAAATTACTAGCCCTGGTGGACATCCTACAGCCCTGCGCAGCTGCTGCATAAACCATACCCAGTTTTCTGTAGTTTCTGAATCAAATACGGCATATGCTACATAATACAACCAGTTGTGTCCATCAACTCCGGTCACTGATGCTAATTGACCAACATATTTGCCATTCAGTGCAGCTGCATCTACTCATATGTATGGTCGACAGCCAGCTAAGAAACCATCTATGCAGGGTTTGAAAGCTACAAAGACTCTATTGAAATAGTACTTATCTTTTTCCTTGACCAAATCAATCTCAACAATACTACCAGGGCATCTCTTCTCTATCTCTGCTTTCCAATTGAACAACAACTGAAAACTATCCTCATATTTACCATGCATTTGTTCTAGAGCTATCTTCATACCTGCCCAAGCCTTGGAATACTTCAGCTTGAAGTTGAAGTCACCCTCCAACTTAGTTTTCGCTGCCTTTGCTCCCTCTCCTGGGTTTTTCTTCACCCAATCAACAAGCTTCTCTGCAACCCAACCTTGTGTTGCCATTCTGCTGTCTACAAGCTTTGTAGTAGGGCAATTGTGCTTAGAGGGAATCTTCTTTATCGGCACAAAGATGCCATGATTAGTTCACACACACAAAAACAAGATACATGTAGGATATAACAGCCATAAGAGAAAGGTGAGAAAATGCACAAATAATTACAACATGAGTAAGCATACCATGACAACTTGTTGATCACGCAACCTCGATGCGTGAATGCACCAAGGGCAACTAGGATATGAGCAATTAGCCATGAATCTAGTAGAATCAGTCCTTACTTTAGCTAGCTCAAAGTCTTTTACCACAGCATGATGTCTTATTGCTTTTCTAAAGGTTACAATGTCAGGAAAAAGAGCCCCCACTTTAATGTCAGCATCATAAGGATCAGTTGCCACATTGTACTGAATAGGCATGTCAGTAACCTCTTCCTCCTGCTGGATAAGATGCTTAACATCAGAGATATCCATATCATCTTTGACCAATGGATCATCATTAGGCACAACACTAATAGGAACAAAATCTGCAATTTTTGATCCACCATTGAATACACTAGATCCAATTACATCCACCACTACCACACTAAGTGGCACTTTCAGCTCAGCTGCATACATATCAAACATCAAGTAGTGTTGCTCATCATGCAACAGCCTGACATTTTCACCCAACACTTTGTCAAAATATGAAACTGACACCAATTGATTAGTGCCAATGTTCAACTCTAAAGCTAGCTGGCGTGTTAATGCATCAACACTGAACTTTTCTACGACTACAGTCCATAGCAAATTCCTTCCCTTCACATAAATCTTCCTACCATCAGGACTTGTACAGAAAAAAGCCTCCACAACAATTTGTAAATTAAAAGCATTGCTGCCACTGTACCTATGAAAATCATATGGGTAATCAAACATCAACAATTGGGGAAGAACTAAACACACATGCAACAAATCGGTGGAACTTGAGCATTTTTTCTACAAACTTGCTGAGAATTCGGGGCCGGGGATGACATTGTTGCGGTGTTACTTCGAATCTTCGGCAGTGGCGATCGAGGATGCGCGATTCAAGTGGCCTCCAGCATGGCCACCGCCATGCTCGCTTGCTGGTGGTGGAGCGCTCAACAGCAAGGCGTCGGCTGGGGCTCCTGCTCGGTGGGGAGAGAAGCAGCAGGACGGCGGCACCGGGATGTGGAGCAGTAGGGCGCGGTCGAGGATGTGGAGCAGCAGGGCGGAGGCTCGGGATGTGGGGGAGCAGGGCGACGGCGGCTAGGGTTCTTGGGAGAGAGGAGGGGAATGAAGAGAGGAACGCGAGGAAGACGATAGGCACGGGGCTGGACCGGTGCGTGTTAACCAGATTGATGCAGGGGCATTTCCGTCCAACAGAAAATACAGGGCGTATACGTCAGCGTTTTTTCTTAAAAAACCAGCTCAAAAGGCCGGAGTGGCATCGACAGATGTATCCGAGAATTGGAGTGGCATTTTTCGAAGTTTGCAAATTGGAGTGGCATTTTTCAGAATCACCAGAATTGGAGTGGCATTTATCCAATTAACCCTTAAACCTTTGAATCGATCTGAAGAACTTGACACCAAATATCACCGTCGCGCACACACGGTGATAAACCCCAACCTAGCCGCTCCCGAGGAGCGGGCAGGAATCTACACCAGAGCTCTACATAATTTGTCCTAGCGGACGAACTTGTGGAGGGTTGGAGCCCGAAAGACTGACTCGAAGATGAGGCATCAACATCCGTCGAGTGTCGCTCTTGCTAGGGCTAAAACCATATATACTAACCATAGCCAAGGCACCAAGATTCCCTTCCCACCCCCGGGTTGTCGGAGCAGCAAATAGAGGTGAGGTGAATCCACGAGCTCACTAACAGAGATCGAGGGGAGGAAGACTTTGCCCCGGTCGCTTTGTGAGAGGGGAAAGAAGAGGCTAGCGATTGGTCAACATTTTCCTCTAGGGCTAAAATGCCATACTATGGAACCATAAATTAGACATTGAATATAATCGGTTTGGCAATGGAGAAATCATTAGCAACACATCTCTATTTATGCTCCTAAGCAATTTTGAGTTCTGATCTGAGCCGTGGAATAAAGAACAAATAAAAGGTAGTGCAAAAGCAACTACAAACTTGGGAATACGCAATAGGAAAACATGAATCTGCATCGGTTTGCTGTACTAATGAAAAGTGGGAGAAAATAAGAAAAAATAACATGCTTGCTTAGAGCGTTTACATTAAAATTATCTTAGCGGTATCAGGTAGGATAAATGGTGAGGCGGGAAAGGGAGAAATGAAGAGAAAATAAAAACTTGACCTCTCATAGCTAAGAGTTGATCTCTTACAAGAAGATAAGACATATCTCTCATCCTGAATTGTTCGATGCCACATGACAATTATGTACAGGCATATGCCTAAGTCCGAACGAAAGTTCTCTACACTTCATCACTATTGTGCATTTCTGAAGAGCAATAAAAAGTGACAATCCAGGAATGGTGACGCTCCGCCTAAAAGACTGATGTCAAATCACTCCTCTTCTCAAAGAGCAAGGATGGAGTAGATGGGGAGGAGGAGGGTGGGAGATCTAGAAAGTCATGCTAACTTCATAGAGGCTCGTAGGACGAAGAAAGAGTAGGAGAGGCTTTGGAAGGGAGCAAAGTTTTATGCCTAGAGAGAAAAGTTTGAGATGATTTTGTCGAGGGATGAGTTGGTAGAGATAATGTGGAATTGGCATTGAAGAAAGAGCACCTCTACACATGTAATAAGATCGGTACGATATTTGTACTAACACACAATAGCAACCATCCATGTTAGGAGTGCGAAGTTTGTGTGGACGGGGGCATTGGAAGACTTTATTTCAAATGATTCAAAAAGGGTATTTCTAAGTTTAAAAAAATCTATGAAAACCTATACATATTCATGGTGGATCTGTAAAAATTCGTTCAAAAATATTATGAATTGCAAGCTGCACAAAAAAAAACAAGATTCCGGCCCAACAATAATAAGAAAATGGTGGCCCATTTCCATGTATGTATTTGTTTTTTTTTTGTCTATGCCACTTATGCTAGTACTGTATATTGTTATGAAACTTTTTGTGAACGTGTTATATATGTATTTGTGTAAGTTTGCAATTTGGAAATATGTTTTTTTGTACACCAATGCGGCAATGCCCCGTCCTCCATTTGCACTTTTCGTCCATGCTAGCATCTATTTGGGCCTACAACCATCCATCTATGCAAATCGGACACAAAGCATCGTACATGAAGTGATCCCGTTCAAGAAACCGGAGAAATTAGCAATGAAGTAATCCCGTTCAAGAATGTGCAATATCGTATATGTGGCAAGAGTGTGCATATTGCTCTTGGCTTAGCTTTTGTTTCTTTGATGTCCCATCATATATCTATGCTCATTTTATTGAATTTTAAATTTGAGTCACAAAATTAAGACCAAGTTGAATTGTTTTCAGTAGAAACATAAAGGGGATTTATATATCACCAGTAAAAACACGACAGGATATCAAATATAAATAATACGAAAATACATTTCACAATTTAACTAAGGGAATAAAATTGATTTTATAGATGCTGATATAATTTCATATCAAATTTATCAAACTTATTGACTTGGGAGAATCCTAGAACTCAATTATTTTGAGAGGGAAGTAGACAAGAAAAACTCAGTTGTTGCCTCATAAGAAAGGCAAGCTTTGGGGGTGCTTGACGCCAAGTATGATCAATCATCAACAAGCCATGAAAATTGCTAATACAGCAATACTAATAATGTGCTGCAATACAGGAAATAGTTTGAAATCAGCTAATGAACTAAGAAGCGACGATGTCCACATGACCGTCCTCATGACTGTAGTCCACTAGGTACTTCAGCTCGACACGCTTCGCATAGCACCATCCTACCACATCTTATGATTCACATAGTGCAACCGACCCTAGTACATCTTATGATCCGAATGATACAGGTAGCTGCGTAAATGGACTCAGAAATAAACTTGGGCACGCTCAAGGGCCAATCAGTGCCCCTCTCCCTCAGGCTTTGAGGCAGCTTCCTTGATCTCATCGCCGCCCTCCTCCTGGAAAAGTTTAACAGGATTATGAGTAACAAGGTTTTCAACACCACCCATGACAAGCCAATACAGGTAGAAGTTTCGATGGGGACACATACTGCGTTATCGGAGGTCCAGAGAGTCAAGTTGTCACGAAGAAGTTGCATGATCAAGGTGCTGTCCTTGTAGGATTCCTCGCCGAGGGAGTCCAGCTCAGCAATAGCTTCATCAAATGCCTACCAACAAGTAAACATTCCAGAATTAATCGCATTCTAGATATATAACAGAGGTATAGACTGAGACCCTTTTCCTCGATGTCAAGTGATGGTTCAAACTATACTTTCAATAGCATCAATCATTTCGACTGGTTGGCATAGTTAACAAGGATTGTTGTTCATCTTTCATAAAAAACTTTAATGATATAGTACCATAAAGTAAAGCATAAGAAATGCTGAAAGAACAATTTCACCAGAGATCAGAATTGTACTCTATAGCTTCCATGAGAAATGGCACTCAGGTGTAGTTCCCATCAAATAAAAGAATTAACAAGCAGGGCAAAATAGTTTCCACACAGAAGAACTGATCAACAAAAGATGTGATGTATAAAACAGAAGACTAACCTGCTTGGCAAGGTTGCAAGCACGGTCTGGAGAGTTCAGGATCTCATAGTAGAACACTGAGAAGTTGAGTGCAAGTCCAAGCCTTATCGGGTGGGTGGTAGGCAAGTCGGCAAGCGCGATGTCCTACATAATAATAGGTAAATTAATGTCAGCATGCACACTCAATGAAACAATACACACACAAACAAAAGAATAGCCTGCACAGTACATCCCAAGCAGGAATGACAGAACATGTATTCAACTTTGCAAGAGAAAGATGATGATAACGCAAACTGGTACATGATACTGTATGTTTCAAATTAGCAAACAGTCCATGAAAGCTAACCTGGGCTGACTTGTATGCTACAAGAGTGTTCTCAGCTGCTTCTTTCCTCTCAGCACCCGCCTTGAACTCCGCAAGGTACCTATGGATTCACAATAAGGGAGTAGAAAGTAAATTGGTGTACATCCAAGTATCCAACAAGTATGGACTGGCATAATTCTCTGTATGCGGCAAGTAAATACCTGTGGTAGTCACCCTTCATTTTCAGATAGAACACCTTGGACTCTGCTGCAGTGGCAGAGGGGACAAGGTGGGAGTCCAGAAGCTTGAGGATGCCATCACAGATCTTGCTGAGCTCAGTTTCAATCCTGGTACGGTACTCCTTGATTGAAGCGACATAGGCCTCGTTCCCACGGCTCTCCTCCTTCTGCTCAATGGAGGAGATGATCCTCCAGGAAGCCCTCCGGGCACCAATCACATTCTTGTAAGCCACAGAGAGCAGGTTGCGCTCCTCAACAGTGAGCTCACCAACATCAGCGGTCTTTGCCACCTTCTCCATGAATTCAACCATTTCCTCATAACGCTCAGCCTGCTCGGCGAGCTTGGCCATGTACACATTCTCCTCACGGGTTGCCTCAGCGGTAGACATTTTCCCTCTTCTTTGTTGCAAACTAGTTCAGTGCCTGCAAATACAAATTGTCACTGTTACCACTTGCCCATATATGTACCGTGCTACGAAAAGCAGTGCATATGGGATCAACAAGCAAACTAATTCCAGAATCTGAAGAAAACGAACCAAACGAAAGTGAATATACAATTGCTACAAATCCTCTTTCCCAGATTCGCAAGTGGTGTGAGCAGTTTTCATATGATAGAGCATAGTTACAGAACTAGCCCAACTTTTACAACCTAGGTAAGGAATCACTTTTGGGGAGTGTATGCATCTAAATATCCTACTACATCCTCAAAAGGAGCCATCAATACTCGCCTTTGATTCTTCGGCTTTTCTGATATTCTATTGAACAAATCTAATCTAACACCACCGAGCTTCAGGTTGAGAAAACAATATTCCACAGTATGACAAGCAAACAGAACTGGAAGTTGAAATTAGATTGGCACAAGCAAATAAAAACCTGCATCCTTCTCTTAGGAAGGCGACTAGATCTAGACCTCATCACAGGAGATTCGCATCGCATCCACCCAGATGCGCGCTGGATCTAGAGAACTAGCACTACAACGAACATCAGCACGGTGCGCATTTTCATGTTTCTGGGCAGATCTCGAATCCCTGCCGAAATCCCCCGTCGATCCCCACTGAACTCACTCCAAAAAGAGGGGAAATACGCTCAACAAGCCGTACTTCCGGCAGGAAGAGCACTGCTCACGGAAACCCTAACTTGCGCGTCAGATCGGATCTCGAACCCTAACCGATCCAACAAGGCAAGCCTAGATCTAGCACGATCCAGGCCAGGATCTAGCCTGACGCACGCAAATCAGAAGCAAAAACGGAAACGGAAATGGATCCGTCGCAGAACGAGCGGAATCGCCTCACCTCGGATACCCGCAACCAAAAGCAACAATCAGTCGGTGGCTCGCACCCACAGCAACCGCAGCAAAGGGGAAAGGGATGGAGGGGAGGGGGAGAGGAGGGAGGGAGGGGTATACCTTTCCTCTCGCGCTTCGCTTTTCTCACGGGCTTCGGCTGCGGATCTCGGGTGCGCGCTGTGGGTTCGTGGGGAGGCGGGGGGGATAGGAATAGGGAGGAGTGGGGGAGGGGAGGGGTGGGGGAGGGGGGATAGAAAAATAGGAGGGCGATGGGTGCGGCCCCTCGAGAAGCTCGCCTGGCTACGGGGGCAGCCGTCCAATCGCGGGCCGACGCGTCGCGCCCGGGAGGCGACACCGCGCGTGGGCGGGCCCGGTCAAACCGGGAGTCCGCGCGAGCCGGGCGCGGGGGTGGCCGGGCGGCGTGAGGCGTGTCCAATGGACCGGTGGGGGAGGGGCGGTACGTGTCGGCGCCCTACTGGACCACCCTCCTCTGGAGTCTTTGACCTCACGGGGGATGGTGTGCACCGATCGCGCCCCCGTGGTCACATCGCATGCTACGCCCTGTGCCCTCAACAAATACACCAACCGCCGCCGCTAGGGCTGTCTGTGATTGGATCCAAATCCAAAGCTGGCCTGCTAGGGGTTGTCAATTTTTTTTTCTACTAGTAGTTGTTACTCCTAATTTTATTTTCGCAAAATATTTACTCTTGATTTTACGCGCGAGGATAGATCATTGGTTCCGATGATCAGCGCCGTGATGATACTTTGAACGGGGTAAACTATGATGTCTTAGTCAAAAGGTCGAGAAAGGTAAATTTTTTTTAGAGAAAACTTCCGATCTACTTGTCAATTGTTAAGGTAGTACAAAGAACATTAGAAGTAAAATTTACATTCAGGTTCGTAGACCACCTAGCGACGACTACAAGCATTAGAGCGAGCCGAAGACGCGCCATCGCCATCGCCCCTTCCTCGTCGAAGTCGGATAAATATTGTTATAATAGACAGTCGAGAAGTCGTCGTGCTAAGGCTAAGGCCTATAGGACTAGCGCATCAGAACAACAACCGTTGCCGATAAAGAGAAGCTTAGATCGAAAGGATCCAACCTGCAGACACACACGTAGACGAACAAAGACCGGATTCAGTCGGATCCACCGAAGACAAACGCCGACTAGATCCCATGAGATCCGTCGAAGACAAACCTACACACGTCTTTCGACGATGCTTGAAACATCACCGGGACAGGGGCTAGGCGGGAAGGACCTTATTTCATCTTCAAGAAGCCGCCACAACCTCGTCTTCTCGAGCATGGCACAAACCCTAACAAAATTCAGAAAACCACCTAAAAACGAAGTCCTCCCGCAGGCAAAGGTCGGGATCCACCGCAGCTCCATGGTCCAAGTACCATAGGGGACGAGGGGGACCGCCGGCGGCGCCAGCGGGAGACAGGGAAACCCTAGATGTGAGTTCACACGAGGGGTGGAGCGTTCGATACGCGGGATTTGTTAAAAGGAAAAAAGGGCGTCGGGTATTTGTGGTCGAGAAAGGTATACGACGGGTCAAATTTAATTTTACATCCATTGTGTCATGTTAGTGCATCTCCAAGGCGGACCCGCAAAACTCTCGCAACCGTTCGGACCGCAGAAGTCATCCAACATGGTCCTGTATCGGTCCGCAGGGCGGTCTGGACGCTATTTCTCCCGCAAACCGCAAACAAATGTAGGGGGGCTTTGCGGGGGTTCCCACCCGGCGCGCGTTCTTTTGACCGCCCTGGCCCACCAAAACCCCTCCACGTCGCCCGCGCACATTCCTGCCCGGCGCCAGCTACCTGCATTCATGCCGTTGTAGAGCGCGACGCTCAACATTGAAGACGGCTCAGGGCGGACGCGCCCTCTCACTGCCTCCATCATTGAAGCGGCGCGCCAACTGAGGGTGCCGCCCGCGACGCGTCTCTGTTGTCCGCGCTTGTTCAATGCCGTAGACGCATGATTGGACGAGATGAATATCTACCGCGCTCGTTCAATGCCATTGTCCATCCGTATGCCGCCATTAAGCAAGCTCGTCGCCCGAGAAACCCACTCCGGCACCACGCATTGACACACTCAGACGCCTCGCCTCACCGAAATTCGCTAGATAAAGGTGGCCACGCCCGGCTAACTCCACACCATAACACAAGCCCCTCCCCATCCTCCTCCCTTGCACTCCATCCGCCATGACTGCAAGTAGCGAAGCTTTGTGGGAGAGCCTTTCCACGGAGATGAAACATGACGTGGCCGCCGCCTGGCAGAGCCATTGTGCCAAGCGGATCGAGGTCGGCTTGCCGGCCATCTCACCCAAGGTCTCCGATGATGAGGACAAGACCACGATAGAGATTGGCTCCGACGACACTGCCTCGGCTCCCGTGCCTCCTGTGCACGTCGGCTTCACCATGGAGCAGCGCGCAGGCGCACTACAACGCCACCATGGCGGAGGTGCAGCTTGCGCCGGCGCCTCTATCGATGTTCCAGTAGGCGCATGAGGAACAATGGTACAACATGTTCCTCCTGGAGCAGCACCCGCTGGCGGAGGGCTAGATCTACAGCGAGCGGGCGAGCGAGGAGGCCTTGGCGGCCATGGTCGCGGCGAACCCCAACTTCGTCATGGAGCAGCGTGCCATCTACGGTGACGTCTGTGCTCAAGCCGCCGCTCGTCAAGAAGCGGCCGCTGCGGAGGCGCACCTGCAGGCGATCGCGGAAGAGAACAACGCCAGCTGCGCCTCCTACGCGCCGCCGACGAACCATCAGCCGACCCGGTGGGACAAAGATAGCGTCGGCGCCACCATTCCATCAGGGACCTCACGTTCATCGGCGACGGACAGGTCGCAGACTCCTCCAAGGATGAGTAGGCCACGGGAGGCGTCGGTGCCTTGTGTCCCATGTGGGCCGGTTCGTCTCCCGTGTTTTACTCTTCCTCGCCGAAGACCGCGCTTTCACTTCATCGGTCTTATCGCCGGTGCTCATGGAGACGGCGGATGGAGGACGACACGGGCTTGGACGCCGGGCACCACCGCCGTAGGATAGGTTTAGGGTCTGGTCTTTTATTTTGTTCTAGCTGTTCGAAATGTAATGAAAATCTGTCGTGTTTGTATGAAAATTCATCTTTTTTATATGACATTCAGCCATGTTTGGACGAATTTCGTCCGGTTGGTTCGAGTTAGTCAAAATGTATGCGGCTAGCGTTGTATGTCGTCCTCCCGCATCCATGTCCGCAGACTGGTCCCTCTTGTCTACGGAACCAGTCCGCGGACTGATGCGGGAGAAAATTTGTGGGTTGCCGCTGGAGATGCCCTTATTCTGAGCAGATTATGCATAAAGAAGCCTTTCAAATGGTTTTAAGGTATCATTTTGAATTTAAAGCCTAGAAAGCATGTGTGCAAAGTCAATTTTAAAAAAAAAATGTCTTCATAAAAAAAACTCTCATCCATGTGTATATAAACTCCAAACAATTTAGATCCATAAATTCAAATTTTAAAAACAAATTTAAGCATAACATAAGGTCCAAATGCAACAAATGATCGAAATAACTTTGACTCGCAGACCCCCCCGAGCTCCCGCGTCGTCCTCCTTGGGCGACTCTGGGGCGACTAAGGTTTCCCCCGGCGCCACCACCACCTCTAGCCTCTGCTCGCCTCGCCGCCACCTAAGGGACACCAGGAAAGCCTAGGCTGGCGCCGATGAAGGTGGCGGCGAGGCTTCTCGTCGCTTCGTCCCTTGGCGGAGGACCCCGGACGCCGGGGCGGAGGACCGGGACGGCGAGGCGGTGCATCCTTCGCGGCAGGAGGCGTGTGCGGGATGTGGCAGATGGCCTCCTCGGCTGCTTGGGCAGCATGGAGCCAGCAGGAGGTGGTCGCGGTGCGGTCTTCTTCTGCTCCAAATCTGAAGGCTGGGCTTTTTGAAAGTGCAACTAATCCCCGGGTGGTTTTGGTAATTAATAACAACATATAAGTCATTGATCTAATGCTTATTCATAATAGATTTCAGAGAAGATCAATGATTGGCATGGCAAGGAATAGTGAAGGTGGACCCCTCAAAATGCTAAGGACAAGATTGGCAAAGCTCCAATACTCTACATTTTTTGTTAAGTGATCCAAGATCACATTGGGTCCATAGGAAAGCCAATACTACTAAAAGGGGATGAGGTTTTGGTCATGACTTAATTACTCAAGTGCTTAGTGGTATTGCTCCAAACTCCTCATACACTTCTCCACATCACTTTCATCCAAAACCCTAAAGTTGATCTCGGTCCCACCAAAAAGTTCTCATCCAGACCCACCGAGATTACCATATACATTGCCACATGCCAAACCCTAGCACTTTGGTACAGCCGAAATGGATCTCGGTCTCATCGAGATGGCCTGACCATGTTTCTGTGATGATGTTGTTTCATCTCAGAATCACTGAGATGAACCGATCGGAATTTTTGAAACGCGGTCTTGCCCTAGCCATTGCACTTCAGTCTCACCGAGATGTTCTGTTCAGTCTCACCGAAAGGCCTAACGGTCAAGTCTTTTACACTAGTTGGTCTCACCGAGAATTTCATGTCGGTGTCACCGAGTTGGGTCAAAGGCTTATAACGGTTGGATTTTTGGTGCTGCCTATTTATACCCCTCCACCACCACCTACTCTCTAAGAGAGCCATCAGAACGAACCACCACTCCTACTACTCATTTTCTGAGAGAGAACCACCTACTCATGTGTTGAGATCAAGAGATTCCAATCCTACCATTTGAACCTTGATTTCTAGCCTTCCCCAAGTTGCTTTCCATTCAATTCCCTCTCCTGCCAAAGCCAAATCTATGAGAGAGTGTTTGAGTGTTGGGGAGACTATCATTTGAATCACAAGAATAAGGAGTTCATCATCAATAGCACCGTCTATTACCTTTTGGAGACTGGTGTCTCCTAGATTGGTTAGGTGTCACTTGGGAGCCTCCAAGATGAGGAGTTGAACCAAGGAGTTTGTAAAGGAAATGAGATCACCTACTTCGTGAAGATCTATGCTACTTCTTGAGCTTGCGTTGATTTTTCCCTTGAAGAGGAAAGGGTGATGCAACAAAGTAGAAATAAGTATTTCCCTCAGTTAAGAACCAAGGTATCAATCCAGTAGGAGGTACAAGCAAGTCCCCCATAGATGCACCTGCACAAACTAACAAACACTTGCACACAACGCGAAAAAGGGGCTGTCAATCCCTTCACGGTCACTAGCAAGAGTGAGATCTAATAGAGATATATATAAAAGATAAGTAAAAGACAAAATAAAGTAAATATAAATAAATTGCAGCAAGGTATTTTTGGGGTTTTTGTTTTATAGATCTGAAAATATATGATGAGAAATAGACCCGGGGGCCATAGTTTTCACTAGAGGCTTCTCTCTTGAGAGAACACATACGGTGGGTGAACAAATTACCGTTGAGCAATTGATAGAAAAGTGCAAAGTTATGACGATATCTAAGGCAATGATCATGAATATAGGCATCACGTCCATGACAAGTAGACCGACTCCTGCCTGCATCTACTACTATTACTCCACACATCGACTGCTATCCAGCATGCATCTAGTGTATTAAGTTAACAAGAACGAAGTAACGCCTTAAGTAAGATAACATGATGTAGAGGGATAGACCCAATCAATATGGTAAAAACCCATCTATCCTTAATGGCAACAATACAAATACGTGCATCGCTACCCCTACTGTCACTGGGTGAGGATACCACAAGATTGAACCCATCACAAAGCACCTCTCCCATTGCAAGAAATACCAATCTAGTTGGCCAAACCAAATCGATAGATCAGAGAGAAATACAAAGCTATCTTAATCATGCATAAAAGAGTTCAGAGAAGACTCAAATAATATTCATAGATAATCTGATCATAAATCCATAATTCATTGAATCTCAACAAACACACCGCAAAAGAAGATTACATAGAATAGATCTCCAAGAACATCGAGGAGAACATTCTATTGAAGATCAAAGAGAGAGAAGAAGCCATCTAACTACTAGCTATGGATCCGAAGGTCTGTGGTAAACTACTCACACATCATCAGAAGGGCAGCAAGGTTGATGTAGAGGCCCTCCGTGATCGAATCCCCCTCCGGCAAAGTGTCGGAAAAGGCCCCAAGATGGGATCTCACGAGAACAGAAGCTTGCGGCAGCAAAAAAGTATTTTTGGCGTGCCCTCTGACGCAAGGGGAATATTTGGGTATTTATAGAGCATAGATTAGGGTTAGTGTTGGAAATATGCCCTAGAGGCAATAATAAAGTGGTTATTATTATATTTCCTTAATCATGATCAAGGTTTATTATTCATGCTAGAATTGTATTAATTGGAAACTTAAATACATGTGTGAATACATAAGCAAATACCAAGTCCCTAGTATGCCTCTACTAGACTAGCTCGTTGATCAAAAGATGGTTAAGGTTTCCTGACCATAGACATGAGTTGTCATTTGATAACGGGATCACATCATTAGGAGAATGATGTGATGGACAAGACCCATCCGTTAGCTTAGCATATGATTGTTCAGTTTATTGCTACTGCTTTCTTAAATGTCAAATACATATTCCTTCGACCATGAGATCATGCAACTCCTGGATACCGAAGGAATACTCTATGTGCTATCAAACGTCACAACGTAACTAGGTGATCATAAAGATGCTCTACATGTATCTCTGAAGGTGTCTGTTGAGTTGGCGTGAATCGAGATTGGGATTTGTCACTCCGTATGATGGAGAGGTATCTCTGGGCCCTCTCGGTGATACAACATCACAAGAAGCTTGCAAGCAAAGTGACTAAGGAGTTAGTTGCAATATGATGTATTACGGAACGAGTAAAGAGAATTGTCGGTAATGAGATTGAACTAGGTATGGAGATACCAACGATCGAATCTCGGGCAAGTAACATACCGACAGACAGAGGGAACTATGTATGTTGTCATAAAGGTTCGACCGATAAAGATCTTCGTAGAATATGTAGGAACCAATATGGGCATCCAGGTCCAGCTATTGGTTATTGACCGGAGAAGCATCTCGGTCATGTCTACATCATTCTTGAACCCGTAGGGTCCGCACACTTAACGTTCGTTGACAATATAGTATTATATGAGTTATGTATGTTGGTGACCGAATGTTGTTCGGAGTCCCTGATGAGATCACGGACATGACGAGGAGCTCCGGAGGTAAAGATTGATATATAGGTTGATATGCTTGGGCCAAAGGGTAAGGCCCACGGGGTTTTAGGTTGGTGCAAAAGGAAGTTTTGCGGTGGTCAGGGACCAGACGCCAGGGACCCTGACGTCTGGGCCAGACGCCGAGGACCGTGGCGTCTGGTACTGGAAACCGAGAAGGACTCTTCCTTGCGTTCCAAACTGACTTTGAGGAGGCTCTTTGTAACACCCCCTTGTAATAAGCTCTGTGACACTGTTAATCTTGCCAAGTCATGATCATTTGCAGAGCCAAGTCATAAGGGTTAATGATCCAATTCAAATTCACATCTGAAAATCAACTCAAATTCAAAAGTGAAATATAAAGTTGATCAAACACTGTTGGGAAAATGTTCATTAAATGGCAAATAATCCAGGAACATTTCTAAAATCAACATCAAAATAATTGGAGTTGGACAAGTGACTCAAACAAGATGAAACAGCACCAAAACAGAATATTCAAATCCATTTAAATTCTTTTCAGCTTCAAATGAATTCCAAATCTGTCCAAACCACTTTTTGGTGAGAGCTAAAATGGCACTGTAATATTTGGACTAAGTCCCACATTTTACAAAACTGCAAAAGTGCTCTAACTATTTCAAAACAGAAAATAAATAAAGAAAATAGAAAACAGAAACAGAAAAATAAAAACGAGGCACTGTGCACTGGGCCTTAGTGCACAGTGTCCCGACCGCGGCCCACCTGGCCCATCTCCTCTTTCTCTCCCCTCGTGTCGGCGCGCCCCTAGCCGAGCGCGCGCGCGCCGGCGCGGCGCCGCCACCGACGAAACAGGGGATGGAGGGGATAAGGCCGACGCCCCTCCGCTCCTCCCCGGCCTCCCCGTTCACTCTCCCCTCTCCTCCCTCGCTCGCTCCGCCCCTCGCTCCCTCCCAGATCCGGCCACCGAGCGCTGTCGTCGCCGCACTTCGCCATTTGCCGTGGCCACCGGCGCCCCCATGCTCGTCCACCGTGCCGGCCAGTTCCGCCGTCGTCTTCCACATCTACTGGAGGCCTCAGCTGGAGCTGGGGAGCACGGAGCCACTGGATCCCCTTCGATCTCAACTGCGTTCGCCGTCGCTCTTCTTCGTCTCCGGCGCCGTCTCTGCTGCTACTAAACCTACGCCGGGCCACCTTGTGCCTACCCGGTGAGCATCTCCTCCTTCTCTCGCTCCCTGCATCGCT
Organism: Thinopyrum elongatum; assembly: GCA_011799875.1. Taxonomy (NCBI): domain Eukaryota; kingdom Viridiplantae; phylum Streptophyta; class Magnoliopsida; order Poales; family Poaceae; genus Thinopyrum; species Thinopyrum elongatum. Next base: position 38,776,966 of record CM022300.1, on the reverse strand, counting down.
GATAGACGCTCGCAGCGAGCCATCGCCGTTGCCGCACTCTGGCCTCCGCTGCTAAGCTCGCCGCCGGCGATGCGGTGACCGTCATGCTCACCCAAGCCCACCACCTGTTGGGGAACGTAGCAGAATTTTAAAATTTTCTACGCATCACCAAGATCAATCTATGGAGTCATCTAGCAACGAGTGAGAGGGGAGTGTATCTACATACCCTTGTAGATCGCGAGCGGAAGCGTTCAAGAGAACGGGGTTGATGGAGTCGTACTCGTCGTGATCCAAATCACCGATGACCGAGCGCCGAACGGACGGCACCTCCGCGTTCAACACACGTACGGAGCAGAGACGTCTCCTCCTTCTTGATCCAGCAAGGGGGGAGGAGAGGTTGATGGAGATCCAGCAGCACGACGGTGTGGTGGTGGAAGCAGCGGGATTTCAGCAGGGCTTCGCCAAGCGCTACTGGAGGAGGAAGAGGTGTCACGGGAGGGAGAGGGAGGCGCCAGGGGCTGAGCTGTTTCTCCCATGCACCTCCCCACTATATATAGGGGTGGAGGGGGCTGGTTTCTTGCCCTCCAAGTCCATTGGGGCGTTGGCAAAGGTGGAAGGAAAGAAATCCCATCCTTTCCCTTCCCCACCGATTGTTATCCCCCTTTTTTAGGGATCTTGATCTTATCCCTTCGGGATATGATCTTATTCCTTCTAAGGGGGAATCTTGGTGCGCCTTGACTAGGGGTGTGGGGCCTTGCCCCCACTACGCACGTTCATGTGGGTCCCCCCATGCAGGTGGGCCCCACTCCGGAACCTTCTAGAACCTTCTCGGTACAATACCGAAAAATCCCGAACATTTTCCGGTGGCCAAAATAGGACTTCCCATATATAAATCTTTACCTCCGGACCATTCCGGAACTCCTCGTGACGTCCAGGATCTCATCCGAGACTCCGAACAACCTTCGGGTTACCGCATACTAATATCTCTATAACCCTAGCGTCACCGAACCTTAAGTGTGTAGACCCTACGGGTTCGGGAGACACGCAGACATGACCGAGACGACTCTCCGGTCAATAACCAACAGCGGGATCTGGATACCCATGTTCGCTCCCACATGCTCCTCGATGATCTCATCGGATGAACCACGATGTCGAGGATTCGATCAATCCCGTACGCAATTCCCTTTGTCTATCGGTACGATACTTGCCTGAGATTCGATCGTCGGTATCTCGATACCTTGTTCAATCTCGTTACCGGCAAGTCTCTTTACTCGTTTCCGTAACACATCACCCCGTGAACAACTCCTTGATCACATTGAGCTCATTATGATGATGTCCTACCGAGTGGGCCCAGAGGTACCTCTCCGTTACATGGAGTGACAAATCCCAGTCTCGATTCGTGCCAACCCAACAGATACTTTCGGAGATACCCGTAGTGCACCTTTATAGCCACCCAGTTACGTTGTGACGTTTGGTGCACCCAAAGCACTCCTACGGTATCCGGGAGTTGCACAATCTCATGGTCTAAGGAAAAGTTACTTGACATTGGAAAAGCTTTAGCAAATGAACTACACGATCTAGTGCTAGGCTTAGGATTGGGTCTTGTCCATCACATCATTCTCCTAATGATGTGATCCCGTTATCAATGACATCCAATGTCCATGGTCAGGAAACCGTAACCATCTATTGATCAACGAGCTAGTCAACTAGAGGCTTACTAGAGACATGTTGTGGTCTATGTATTCACACATGTATTACGATTTCCGGATAACACAATTATAGCATGAATAACAGACAATTATCATGAACAAGGAAATATAATAATAACCATTTTATTATTGCCTCTAGGGCATATTTCCAACAGTCTCCCACTTGCACTAGAGTCAATAATCTAGTTACATTGTGATGAATCGAACACCCATAGAGTACTGGTGTTGATCATGTTTTGCTCGTGAAAGAGGTTTAGTCAACGGATCTGCTACATTCAAATCCGTGTGCACTTTACAAATATCTATGTCTCCATCTTGAACATGTTCACGTATGGAGTTGAAGCGACGCTTGATATGCCTGGTCCTTTTGTGAAACCTGGGCTCCTTGTCAAGGGCAATAGCTCCAGTGTTGTCACAGAAGAGAGCCATTGGACCCGACGCATTTGGAATGACTCCTAGGTCGGTGATGAACTCCTTCATCCATACTGCTTCGTGTGCTGCCTCCGAGGCTGCTATGTACTCCGCTTCGCATGTAGAACCCGCCACGACGCTTTGCTTGCAACTGCACCAGCTTACCGCTCCACCATTCAAAATATACACGTATCCGGTTTGTGACTTGGAGTCATCCGGATCTGTGTCGAAGCTAGCGTCGACGTAACCCTTTACGACGAGCTCTTCGTCACCTCCATATACGAGCAACATATCCTTAGTCCTTTTCAGGTACTTCAGGATGTTCTTGACCGCTGTCCAGTGTTCCTTGCCGGGATTACTTTGGTACCTACCTACCAAACTTACAGCAAGGTTTACATCAGGTCTGGTACACAGCATGGCATACATAATAGACCCTATGGCTGAGGCATAGGGGATGACACTCATCTCTTCTATATCTTTTGCCGTGGTCGGGCATTGAGCCGAGCTCAATTTCACACCTTGCAATACAGGCAAGAACCCCTTCTTGGACTGATCCATATTGAACTTCTTCAATATCTTATCAAGGTATGTGCTTTGCGAAAGACCTATGAGGCGTCTCGATCTATCTCTATAGATCTTGATGCCTAATATATAAGCAGCTTCTCCAAGGTCCTTCATTGAAAAACACTTATTCAAGTAGGCCTTTATACTTTCCAAGAATTCTATATCATTTCCCATCAGCAGTATGTCATCCACATATAATATGAGAAATGCTACAAAGCTCCCACTCACTTTCTTGTAAACACAGGCTTCTCCATAAGTCTGTGTGAACCCAAACGCTTTGATCATCTCGTCAAAGCGAATGTTCCAACTCCGAGATGCTTGCACCAGCCCATAGATTGAGCGCTGGAGCTTGCATACCTTGTCAGCATTCTCAGGGTCGACAAAACCTTCCGGTTGTATCATATACAACTCTTCCTTAAGAAAACCATTAAGGAATGCCGTTTTGACGTCCATTTGCCATATCTCATAATCATAGTATGCGGCAATTGCTAACATGATTCTGACGGATTTCAGCTTCGCTACGGGTGAGAAAGTCTCATCGTAGTCAACCCCTTGAACTTGTCGATAACCCTTAGCGACAAGCCGAGCCTTATAGATGGTCACATTACCATCCGCGTCAGTCTTCTTCTTAAAGATCCATTTATTTTCTATGGCTTGCCGATCATCGGGCAAGTCAGTCAAAGCCCATACTTCGTTTTCATACATGGATCCTATCTCGGATTTCATGGCTTCAAGCCATTTGTCGGAATCCGGGCCCGCCATCGCTTCTTCATAGTTCGAAGGTTCACTGTTGTCTAACAACATGATTTCCAGGACAGGATTGCCATACCACTCTGGTGCGGAACGTGTCCTCGTGGACCTTCGAAGTTCAGTGGTAGCTTGATCATGATCATTATCAATAACTTCCTCTCTAGCCGGTGTAGGCTCCACAGAAACATTTTCCTGTTCTGCGCTACTCTCCGGTTCGAGGGTCATCTCATCAAGCTCCACTTTCCTCCCACTTACTTCTTTCGAGAGAAACTCTTTCTCTAGAAAGGATCCATTCCTGGCAACAAAGATCTTGCCCTCGGATCTTAGGTAGAAGGTATACCCAATAGTTTCCTTAGGGTATCCTATGAATACGCATTTTTCCGACTTGGGTTCGAGCTTCTCTGGTTGAAGTTTCTTCACATAAGCATCGCATCCCCAAACTTTCAGAAACGACAGCTTAGGTTTCTTCCCAAACCATAATTCATACGGTGTCGTCTCAACGGATTTTGACGGTGCCCTATTTAAAGTGAATGCGGTAGTCTCTAAAGCATAACCCCAAAAAGATAGCGGTAGATCAGTAAGAGACATCATAGATCGCACCATATCCAATAGAGTGCGATTACGACGTTCGGACACACCGTTACGCTGAGGTGTTCCAGGCGGCATGAGTTGTGAAACAATTCCACATTTCCTTAAGTGCGTGCCAAATTCATGACTCAAATATTCTCCTCCACGATCTGATCGTAAGAACTTTATTTTCTTGTCACGTTGATTCTCAACCTCATTCTGAAATTCCTTGAACTTTTCAAAGGTCTCAGACTTGTGCTTCATCAAGTAGACATACCCATATCTACTCAAATCATCGGTGAGGGTGAGAACATAACGATAACCACCGCGAGCCTCAACACTCATTGGACCACACACATCAGTATGTATGATCTCCAATAAGTTGGTTGCTCGCTCCATTGTTCCGGAGAACGGAGTATTGGTCATCTTGCCCAAGAGGCATGGTTCGCATCTGTCAAATGATTCATAATCAAGAGACTCCAAAAGTCCATCTGCATGGAGTTTCTTCATGCGTTTAACACCGATATGACCAAGGCGGCAGTGCCACAAGTATGTGGGACTATCGTTATCAACCTTGCATTTCTTGGCATTCACATTATAAACATGTGTAACATCACGTTCGAGATTCAATAAAAATAAACCATTCACCAGCGGGGCATGACCATAAAACATATCTCTCATATAAATAGAACAACCATTATCCTCAGATTTAAATGAGTAGCCATCTCGCATTAAGCGAGATCCAGATACAATGTTCATGCTCAAAGCTGGTACTAAATAACAATTATTGAGGTTTAAAACTAATCCCGTAGGTAGATGCAGAGGTAGCGTGCCGACGGCGATCACATCGACCTTGGAACCATTCCCGACGCGCATCGTCACCTCGTCCTTTGCCAGTCTACGCTGATTCCGCAGTTCCTGCTTTGAGTTACAAATATGAGCAACCGCACCGGTATCAAATACCCAGGAACTACTACGAGTGCTGGTAAGGTACACATCAATTACATGTATATCATATATACCTTTGGTATTGCTGGCCTTCTTGTCCGCCAAGTACTTGGGGCAGTTTCGCTTCCAGTGACCGTTTCCCTTGCAATAAAAGCACTCAGTCTCAGGCTTGGGTCCATTCTTCGACTTCTTCCCGGCAGCTGGCTTACCGGGCGCGGCAACTCCCTTGCCGTCCTTCTTGAAGTTCTTCTTACCCTTGCCCTTCTTGAACTTAGTGGTTTTATTCACCATCAACACTTGATGTTCCTTTCTGATCTCTGCCTCCGCTGACTTCAGCATCGCTGATACCTCAGGAATGGTCTTTTCCATCCCCTGCATGTTGAAGTTCATCACGAAGCTCTTGTAGCTAGGTGGAAGCGACTGAAGGATTCTGTCAACGACCGCGTCATCCGGGAGATTAACTCCCAGCTGAGACAAGCGGCTGTGCAACCCAGACATTTTGAGTATGTGCTCGCTGACAGAACTATTTTCCTCCATCTTACAGCTGTAGAACTTATCGGAGACTTCATATCTCTCGATCCGGGCATGAGCTTGGAAAACCATTTTCAGCTCTTCGAACATCTCATATGCTCCGTGATGCTCAAAACGCTTTTGGAGCCCCGGTTCTAAGCTGAAGAGCATGCCGCACTGAACGAAGGAGTAATCATCGGTGCGTGTCTGCCAAACGTTCAAATCGTCTGGCAGTGCTGGGAGAGCAGGTGGGTCACTTAACGGTGCTTCAAGGACATATGATTTCTTGGCAGCTATGAGGATAATCCTCAGGTTACGGACCCAGTCCGCATAGTTGCTACCATCTTCTTTCAGCTTGTTTTTCTCAAGGAACGCGTTGAAGTTGAGGGTAACATTAGCGTTGGCCATTTGATCTACAAGATAGATATGTAACATTTAGACTAAGTTCATGACAATTAAGTTCATCTAATCAAATTATGTAATGAACTCCCACTCAGATAGACATCCCTCTCGTCATCTAAGTGATTACATGATCCGAATCGACTAGGCCGTGTCCGATCATCACGTGAGACGGACTAGTCATCAACGGTGAACATCCCCATGTTGATCGTATCTTCTATACGACTCATGCTCGCCCTTTCGGTCTCTTGTGTTCCGAGGCCATGTCTGTACATGCTAGGCTCGTCAAGTCAACCTAAGTGTATTGCTGTGTAAATCTGGCTTACACCCGTTGTATTCGAACGTTAGAATCTATCACACCCGATCAACACGTAGTGCTTCGAAACAACGAACCTTCGCAACGGTGCACAGTTAGGGGGAACACTTTCTTGAAATTTTAGTAAGGGATCATCTTATATATGCTACCGTCGTTCTAAGCAAATAAGATGCAAAAACATGATAAACATCTCATGCAATCAAAATAGTGACATGATATGGCCATTATCACTTTGCTCCTTTTGATCTCCATCTTCGGGGCTCCATGATCATCATCGTCCCCGGCATGACACCATGATCTCCATCATCATGATCTCCATCATCGTGTCTTCATGAAGTTGTCTCGCCAACTATTACTTCTACTACTACGGCTAACGGTTAGCAATAAAGTAAAGTAATTACATGGCGAATTTCAATGACACGCAGGTCATATAATAAATTAAGACAACTCCTATGGCTCCTGCCGGTTGTCATACTCATCGACATGCAAGTCGTGATTCCTATTACAAGAACATGATCATCTCATACATCACATATATCATTTATCACATCCTTTGGCCATATCACATCACAAAGCACTTGCTGCAAAAACAAGTTAGACGTCCTCTAATTGTTGTTGCAAGTTTTTTACGTGGCTGCTATAGGTTTCTAGCAAGAACGTTTCTTACCTACGCCAAAACCACAACGTGATATGCCAATTTCTATTTACCCTTCATAAGGACCCTGTTCATCGAATCCGATCCGACTAAAGTGGGAGAGACAGACACCCGCTAGCCACCTTATGCAACTAGTGCATGTCAGTCGGTGGAACCTGTCTCACGTAAGCGTACGTGTAAGGTCGGTCCGGGCCGCTTCATCCCACAGTGCCGCCGAATCAAGATAAGACTAGTAACGGCAAGAAGATTGACAAATCGATGCCCACAACTACTTTGTGTTCTACTCGTGCAAGATACTACGCATAGACCTAGCTCATGATGCCACTGTTGGGGAACATAGCAGAATTTTAAAATTTTCTACGCATCACCAAGATCAATCTATGGAGTCATCTAGCAACGAGTGAGAGGGGAGTGTATCTACATACCCTTGTAGATCGCGAGCGGAAGCGTTCAAGAGAACGGGGTTGATGGAGTCGTACTCGTCGTGATCCAAATCACCGATGACCGAGCGCCGAACGGACGGCACCTCCGCGTTCAACACACGTACGGAGCAGAGACGTCTCCTCCTTCTTGATCCAGCAAGGGGGGAGGAGAGGTTGATGGAGATCCAGCAGCACGACGGTGTGGTGGTGGAAGCAGCGGGATTTCAGCAGGGCTTCGCCAAGCGCTACTGGAGGAGGAAGAGGTGTCACGGGAGGGAGAGGGAGGCGCCAGGGGCTGAGCTGTTTCTTCCATGCACCTCCCCACTATATATAGGGGTGGAGGGGGCTGGTTTCTTGCCCTCCAAGTCCATTGGGGCGTTGGCAAAGGTGGAAGGAAAGAAATCCCATCCTTTCCCTTCCCCACCGATTGTTATCCCCCTTTTTTAGGGATCTTGATCTTATCCCTTCGGGATATGATCTTATTCCTTCTAAGGGGGAATCTTGGTGCGCCTTGACTAGGGGTGTGGGGCCTTGCCCCCACTACCCACGTTCATGTGGGTCCCCCCATGCAGGTGGGCCCCACTCCGGAACCTTCTAGAACCTTCTCGGTACAATACCGAAAAATCCCGAACATTTTCCGGTGGCCAAAATAGGACTTCCCATATATAAATCTTTACCTCCGGACCATTCCGGAACTCCTCGTGACGTCCAGGATCTCATCCGAGACTCTGAACAACCTTCGGGTTACCGCATACTAATATCTCTATAACCCTAGCGTCACCGAACCTTAAGTGTGTAGACCCTACGGGTTCGGGAGACACGCAGACATGACCGAGACGACTCTCCGGTCAATAACCAACAGCGGGATCTGGATACCCATGTTGGCTCCCACATGCTCCTCGATGATCTCATCGGATGAACCACGATGTCGAGGATTCAATCAATCCCGTACGCAATTCCCTTTGTCTATCGGTACGATACTTGCCCGAGATTCGATCGTCGATATCTCGATACCTTGTTCAATCTCGTTACCGGCAAGTCTCTTTACTCGTTTTCGTAACACATCATCCCGTGAACAACTCCTTGATCACATTGAGCTCATTATGATGATGTCCTACCGAGTGGGCCCAGAGGTACCTCTCCGTTACATGGAGTGACAAATCCCAGTCTCGATTCGTGCCAACCCAACAGATACTTTCGGAGATACCCGTAGTGCACCTTTATAGCCACCCAGTTACGTTGTGACGTTTGGTGCACCCAAAGCACTCCTACGGTATCCGGGAGTTGCACAATCTCATGGTCTAAGGAAAAGTTACTTGACATTGGAAAAGCTTTAGCAAACGAACTACACGATCTAGTGCTAGGCTTAGGATTGGGTCTTGTCCATCACATCATTCTCCTAATGATGTGATCCCGTTATCAATGACATCCAATGTCCATGGTCAGGAAACCGCAACCATCTATTGATCAACGAGCTAGTCAACTAGAGGCTTACTAGGGACATGTTGTGGTCTATGTATTCACACATGTATTACGATTTCCGGATAACACAATTATAGCATGAATAACAGACAATTATCATGAACAAGGAAATATAATAATAACCATTTTATTATTGCATCTAGGGCATATTTCCAACACCACCGTGCTCAGGGCACTCGTGTGGTGCGGCTAGTGCCCTCCGTTTGCCCGCTAGGCCGCCGTAGGCTCGTTTCCCTCGACCTCCCGAACGCGCCACCGCCTTTGCTCGTCGCCGGCGCCGCTTCCGGCCAAGTCCGGCCGTGCTGCCGCCACCAATCGACGCGGCTCGTTCGACTCGTTCGAACGCGCCCTCGTGCGAGTCAAATGGACGCCCGTAGGCAAAATCCGATGAGGCCCGAGGCCTCCGCCGCGTTCTGGCATTGCCACCGGCGAGCCGCCGGCCACCGCCGACGTGGCAAGGCCGGCCCCACCTCAGGGTGGCTGCCAGTGGGCCCTGGGGGCCCCAGTTGACTGGGCTGACCCAGTCAACGTGCTGACTGGGCAACCCCAGTCGCTGACGTGTGGGCCCCGTGGCTAATTAACCTAATTAAACATTTAATTAAATAAAACTAGTTAATTAGCCTAATGTCTCACTGACAAGTGGGGCCCGCCCCCTAATTAACCCTGTGGATTAAGTTAATCCACTGTTAGACTAAACAAAGACTGACATGTGGGTCCCACTGGACCCACATGTCAGGTTTGACCCTGGTCAACCGCAGTTGACCTGCTGACGTCACTGTGACGCAAGGCTGACGTCATAATTCACTTTTCTGTAAATTAAATAAATTCCAGAAATTCAAATAATCTTTAAAAATTAATAACTTTTAAACCGTAGCTCGGATCGAAAAAGTTAAAACATGAAAGTTGCTCAGAACGACAAGACGAGTTTGATCGTGCCGTCTATTTCTTCATTGGAACCCCCTATGTAGGAGAACTCATAACTCCGGACCCGAATCCGGTAGATGAATAGTGCACACACGTCGGATATTAAATCCCAGATTAATTCTAAAAATAACTAAAATGACTTAGATGCATAATTAGGCAACCCTGCACTGCATCATAGCATCACACGCACCGTATTGCATTTGTCTGCATTATGTTTACCTGTTTCTTCCCCCTCTTCTCTCTCGGTAGACCCCGACGTTGACGTAGCTCCCGAGGCAGACGCCGCACAGGAGTACGACTAAGTCCCCGACGGTACCACTGAAGACCTTGTCCTTGCCCCAGAGCAAACAGGCAAGCACCCCCTTTTTGAGCATGCCTATATCGCCTATTCCCTTCTCTCTTATGCTTGCATTAGAACTGCTACTGCTACTGTTTTCCTATATTTGCTGCATAGCCTGATTATTGTACCCTGCCTTGTTACCTTTCTGGTTATCCTAGACTGATTAGTATAGGCTGGGTAGAGACACGACAGAGACCCCCACTTGATCCCGACTGCCCTGCTGGATATCAGAAGACCCGATCAACGGGATTAAAGACTAGACCCTGGCACCGCACATCACTTCCCCTTAGTTGCCGACACTGCTGGGTTACCGTCGAGTGCCGAGGGTGATACCTCGTCAGCACTTCTGATGTTAACCTTGTAGGTTAGTTACTCGGTCGTGGTAAGCGAGGGTGATTCCTCCTACACCACCCCCGATAACGACGTCGTCACGCAACTCCTCAAGTGTGGACCTCGAGGGTGATTCCTCCTTCGTTCACCCTGATGATAACATCGAGCGGGAATTCCATCGAGGGTGATTCCTCAGGGTTCCCCCTTGGTGTTGGACACACGGATACCATTGATACTGTGGCTTGCACTGAACCATGATACTAAAGACGGGTCGGCCCTGAGGGGTACCCGCGCGAGCTTAACACGAAGTGATGTGGAGTCGGGTTGACCTGGATGGTGCCCGCGAGATAACTACGAGGCGTGGCCGGGCATTCTTAGCCCTTGCCGCAAGTCCTCGAGACGGGGCGACGGTGTCACATCGATCGTGAGTCTCTGCTCGTTTCCGCGCGCTCCTAATCCACTACGGTTTGGATATTTGATCCGAGGGGCCTCTGGCCCGATAGCACTAACCATCACGTGGGCATAGTATGGGCGTTCTGCGTCGTATACATCAGCCGAAGCTCTATTGACGTCAGCGAGGAGCGGCCCGTTTTGGATTGGACTGGGAACGCAACTGCGCTTGTATTAAGGGGTTGCTAGGTCTGCTTCCAAAACGTCCTCGCAACGTGCAGGGTTCCCGGGGCGAAGGCCCAAGACCCCCGGGGGCATAGGTTAGTCCGGCATGCTGACCTCTCTTTAGAGCCTAGGTCGGGTTGCGGCGTGTTGCTTAGCCGAGGCCGGGCATGACCCAGAAAAGTGTGTCCGGCCGGAGTTAAGCGAGCGTGGTGGGTAAGTTGGTGCACCCCTGCAGGGAAGAAACTTCTATCGATAGCCTGTCCTACGGTAACGGACACTCGGAGTTGTATCCCGATCGGTACAACTAGAACATGTGATGAGAACTGGATAGTACGGCTCTTGGATTGCTTTCTCGCAGGGAGTCGAGAAAGGATCTCAGGTCGAGGTTGATGATACTACTACTACTACTTTACATTATGTTCATCTGCTCTCTCCTGATGCTGCAAGACTGTCGAAGATTGTTGAAGATGCTAGTCTTCGATAGGACTAGGCTTTCCCCCTCTATTCTGGCATTTCTGCAGCCCAGTCCACATATACAGCCATTCCTTTGACAATGATGCATATGTAGTGTAGATCCTTACTTGCTGAGTACTTCGGATGAGTACTCACGTTTGCTTTACTTTCTTTTCCCCCATATTTCCATTTGATGCCACCAGATGACGGAGCCCCTGAGTCAGACGCCCCAGCCGACGACCAGTACTACTACCCGCCTGGCGAGTACTACTACTACGAGGAGCCGACTGACGACCAGGAGTAGGATCGGAGGGTCCAGGGCAGGAGGCCTACGCCTTTCGATCGTAGTATTTTATTTTACCCCGCCTCTGTGAAGGCTTATAATTCTCTCTCTGTAATATATCTGTACTCAGATACCTAATGCTTTTGCTGACGCTTGTATGCCATCGAGCTATGTATTCGAGCCCTCGAGGCCCTGGCTTGTAATATAAAGCTTGTATGACTTTATTTATGTTTTAGAGTTGTGTTGTGATATCTTCAAGTGAGTCCTTAGGCTTGATCGTGCGCATTTGCGTGTATGATTAGTGCACGATTAAGCCGGGGTCGTCACAGGTTGGTATCAGAGCCGACTGCCCCTAGGTATCCCCCTTTCTAACTCCTTGGCCGAAGTTGAGTCTAGTGGTCCAAAACTGTTTTACTAACTTGGCTGTGTGGCTTATGGCCCCACGTCGCCAATTGGGTGGTATTAGGATCTTTTATTCCTCGTCTTTACTCTGGGATTCTAATCTCTCATCTATTCGGGTTTAATAAAATTTACTAACACCGACATTTAGGTTCTCGTTAATTCTATCTACCCGGAGAGCTGGATTCAGTGCGATTTCCCTGTCGTTGATCTGATTAGTCTGATAATCATTTTCCTTTCCATTGTTTTGTTTAACTTTTCCTTCCGAGATCGGTTATATTTCTCATTGTCTTATGACAACCCTGAACCTCTCTGTTTCAGATGGATCGACTGTTTCCACCGCGGCCTACGACCCAGCTTGTGCTTCGCACTTGGGCTCGTGATGCCCTTGGATTTCCAGCTGTTCTGGTCGCCCTCCTGAGTAGACTGGGTTACCGCTGGTATCCCGAGTACATGGTCTATGAGGTTTACCGCGAGTTCAACCAGGAACAGTACTATGCTGAAGTTTGGATCTATGATCAGCAGAACAACTCAGACACCGAGCTACACCTTTTTCACGGAATAGGCGTGACGATTGAGATGGCAGTACATGATGCCGCCTACTCTGTTGTCGCACGTCTCCGAGGAGAGCACAATGCTAACTTGGATGATACTGTGTTTCGGTACATTCCGTATGCACCTGTTGGAGATGCTACTGGATTTTACACAGCTATCTGTGCCCCGTACGAGTCTCGACGCTACGACCCGCAGGTTCTGATTCAGTGCACTCAGGCTCTGGATCGCACTGTTCGGGCTCTGGCCGTCGAGTTGTTCGCCACTCGAGCACGCTACTACGAGGCAATGACACAGTTGCTACCAGCTGTTCGTGCAGGGATACATCCGGAGTATATTCTTTACCCACGCAGGACCGAGATGCCGCCAGGTATTGATTGGCCTGCAGTGGGAGGTCACACGCCTGCACGTGGACCTCTTCTTACAGTTCGAGACCGGGTTCTGCATCAGAGTGCACATGGAGCACAGGATTCTACCGCGACGAACATTCGTCGTCCGCACTTGCAGTTACCCCGTTTCAGTGGTTTTCTCCGACGCTGATGTAGCCTTTGCTATGTCACGTTGTGTACTTCCTTACCGCGTGCCTGCGTGCCGCCTAGTGTGTCTCTAGTTTTTCAATTTGCGTCGTTATGCTGCCCGAATTTAACCGACTGTGTATGGATATGTATGTCTTAATGACTACTTTAAGCATCTATTGCACTCTTTCAATAATGTCGAGTTACCTCATGTTTATTGTTAAACACTTGCATAAGCTATTGCTGAAATACCCCTGTTGAAATAGCAGGATGGCTGACAACAACCCGCCACCGCCGCCACCACCGGATTACATGGCAGCGATGATGCAACAATTTGAACGCAACCGCCAGTTTATGACGGGGATTATGCAGCAATTCCCTCGTCCTGATGCTAATCAGCAGCAACCATCCATTACCTTGCCAGAGTTCATGAGGCTCAGTCCATCATTTTTCCGCAACACAGTCAACCCACTAGATGCAGATGACTGGCTGCGTGACATCTCACATGAGATGGAGTCTGCTGGTGTCGCCGAAGTTAACTATGTCACTTTTGCGACTTATCTTCTTAAGGGCCCCACAGCCCAATGGTGGGCCACCCACCGACAGACTCTGCCGCCTAGTACTGTCGTCACTTGGGCAGAGTTCAAGATTGCTTTCCGTGCCCGCTACATTCCTCTAGCTGTCATAGCTAGGAAGAAGGCTGAGTTCCGTAGCCTTGTCCAAGGAAACAAGACTGTGGAAGTCTATCAGCGCGAGTTTCTAGACTTATCTCGCTACGCTGAAGAGGACATTCCTACTGATGAGCGCAGACAGGAGAAGTTTTGTGAAGGACTGCACCATGACATTCAGTTAGCCCTTCTTGTTCAAGATTACCCTGATTTCGCCACCTTGGTGAATAAGGCCATCATGGTTGAAACTGGACTTAAGAAGCACAAGGAAGCGTCCAGACGCACCCGTGAGTCGGGCTCATCTTCGGGCTCGTCTTCCCAGAAGCGACGCATCTGGTTTCCCCAAGGCATGTTCCGTTCAGCAGCCCCTGCAAACAGGCCTTCTTATGCTGCACCACGTCTGCCACCTCCACCACCGAGGCAGCCTCTGCCAGCTCCAGCACCTCGAGCTCCAGTACCTCGTCCTGACAGTGGACTATGCTTCAAGTGTGGCAAGCCAGGTCACCGTGCTAGAGATTGTTCTCAGAATCAGAATCAACTGGCTCTTCCTTCTGCTGGCCGTGGTATTCCTCAACAGCGTAATTATAATGCCAGACCTTCTTATGGTCGTGGGCAGAGCTACCACGTCAACATGTCTGAAGCTCCAGTTCAACCAGATACTGTGATGGGTACACTTCTCGTAAATTCAGTTCCAGCATCTGTTTTATTTGATTCAGGAGCATCACATTCATTCATGTCGGAAGACTTTGCATTCATGCATGGCGTTAAGTGCGACAACCTGCATCATCCATTAGGAGTTGATACTCCTGCGGGTAGATGCCGAGCCTCCCTGTTCAGCCCCGAATTTACTATTGAAATTGAGGGGTTGAAGTTTCAGGCACTCCCAATTATCTTGAGCTCTTCCAAGATTGATCTTATCTTGGGAATGGATTGGTTGAAGGCCCATTATGCCTCAATCAATTGCGCCACTAAAGTTGTACACCTCTTGCACCCATCGAACGAGATGGTGAACTATCAAGCTCACCTTACTCAGAACGCTGAGGCTCAAATTTATGCCTTGAATGCGTTGAATGCTTCTCCACTTGATGGGATTGAGAACATCCCAGTTGTCTGTGACTTCCCGGATGTTTTTCCAGAAGAACTTCCAGGAATACCCCCTGCTAGAGCTGTCGAGTTCGTCATCGACTTGAAGCCTGGCACCACTCCTATTGCGAAGCGTCCCTACAAGATGCCTCCACACCACCTCATCGAGCTTAAGGAGAAAATTGATAAATCCTTAAGGAAAGGTTTCATTCGCCCTAGTTCCTCTGCCTGGGGAGCACCGTCTCTTTTCGTCAAGAAGAAAGATGGAACGAATAGGTTGGTCCAAGATTATCGTCCTATCAACCAGGCAACTATTCAGAATAAATATCCACTTCCCCGGATCAACGATTTATATGACCAACTTGCAGGATCTTCGGTGTTCTCTAAACTCGACTTGAGGTTGGGTTATCACCAGATCCGTGTCCGCGAAGAGGATATTCCGAAGACTGCATTCGTTACCCGTTATGGCTCTTACGAGTACACAGTCATGTCGTTTGGCTTAACAAACGCTCCAGCTACATTCACCCGCCTAATGAATTACATATTCATGGATTACCTCGACAAATTCGTCGTGGTATATCTGGATGATATTCTGGTTTATTCAAAGAACAAAGAAGAACATGCTGAGCACCTTCGCCTTGTTCTAGAGAGACTCCGAGAGCACCAATTATATGCCAAGTACTCTAAGTGCGAATTCTGGCTTTCTGAAGTAACCTACCTTGGACATGTCATTTCCAAGGATGGTATCGCAGTTAACCCGGAACGGGTTCAGGCTATTCTTGACTGGACCCCTCCGAAGAATGTCAAGCAAGTCAGAAGTTTCCTCGGGCTTGCAAGTTATTGTCGCCGTTTCATCGAAAATTTCTCTAAGATTGCCAAGCCCCTGACTAATCTGCTCCACAAAGGCGTTAAGTTTGAGTGGATAGACAAATGTCAGGAAAGCTTCCAGACCCTCAAGGACAAGCTGACATCTGCTCCAGTCCTTGCTCCTCCAGACTCTCGCAAAGATTTTGTGATCTTCTGCGACGCCTCTCGCCAAGGACTAGGTTGCGTCCTAATGCAAGAGCGAAGAGTAATTGCTTATGCTTCACGACAACTGCGTCCACATGAAGAGAATTACCCAGTGCACGACCTTGAACTTGCTGCTGTCATTTATGCTTTGAAGCAGTGGCGTCATTACCTCCTTGGTAATCAGTGTGAGATTTACACCGATCATCAGAGCTTGAAGTACTTATTCACTCAACCGGAACTTAATCTTCGTCAGCAGCGTTGGTTGGAAACTATCACCGATTATGACTGTGGTATTTCCTACACTCCTGGTAAAGCTAATGTGATGGCTGATGCCTTGAGCCGCAAGTCATATTGCAGTAACCTTATGGTAAAGCAAGCTCAGCCCCAGCTATACGAAGAATTGCGCAAGCTGAATCTCTGCATCATCCCGCAAGGTTCTCTTAATAATCTTGTGATACAGCCAGATCTTGAGAAAGCTGTCAAAATTGCGCAAACTAAAGATGCCGAAATTGGTCTAATGAAGAAAGAGCTTCACCTTGAAAAGTACAGGGATTTCTCAATTGCTGAAGATGGAACCTTGTACTTCCGAGACCGCATTGTAGTACCTCGCTTCGAACTGATGACTGACAAAGTCATGAAGGAGGCCCATGATACACCGCTATCTATCCATCCGGGTAGTACCAAAATGTATCGAGATCTTCGTCAAAGGTACTGGTGGTCTAGAATGAAGCAACATATTGCTCGTTATGTTGCCGAGTGTGACGTTTGTCGTCGCGTGAAGGTAGAACATCAGAAACCTGCTGGAATTCTGCAACCGCTCCCCATTCCTCTATGGAAGTGGGATAAAGTGCAAATGGACTTCATTACTGGTCTTCCCAAGTCTCAGAAGGGTCACGATGCTATTCTTGTCGTCGTTGATCAACTCTCCAAGGTTGCACACTTTCTGCCAGTTAAGGAGACTATTACTGCTAGTCAGTTAGCAGAGCTATATATCTCCAAAATTGTTTCACTCCATGGTATTCCCAAGGAAATCAGTTCAGACCGTGGCAGCATTTTCACTGGTCATTTCTGGGAAAGTTTCCAGAAAGCAATGGGAACTCATATTACCTGGAGTTCAGCTTATCATCCACAATCCCAAGGTCAAGTTGAGCGCGTTAATCAAGTGCTTGAAGATATGCTTCGAGCCTGTGTTATATCCTTCGGTAAGAAATGGGAGGAATCTCTCCCGTATGCCGAGTTCTCTTATAACAACAGCTATCAAGCCAGCTTGAAAATGGCCCCCTTTGAGATTCTTTATGGTCGTAAATGTCGAACCCCTCTGAATTGGTCAGAAACTGGGGAACGACCTCTTGTTGGACCGGACATAATTCAACATGCCGAAGAACAAGTCCGAATTGTCCGGGAGAATCTCAAAGCAGCTCAAGACCGTCAGAAGAGTAATTATGATCGAAAGCGATGGGGTGTGATCTATCAACCTGGTGATCAAGCCTATCTTCGTGTCACTCCAATGAAGGGCACCCGTCGTTTCGGAATCAAGGGCAAGCTAGCTCCTCGCTATATTGGTCCTTTCCGCATCGTGGCTAGACGTGGACAGGTGGCATATAAATTGGAGTTGCCACCGCAATTCTCCCATATTCATGATGTCTTCCACGTGTCGCAACTCCAAAAGTGCTTCAAGGAATCCCCGCACCGTGCAGTGGATCATGAGATGCTCGAGCTACAAGACGATCTTTCTTATAAGGAGCATCCGATCCGCATCCTCGACGAAGCTGAGCGTCGTACTCGTCAGAAGACGACCAAGTTCCTAAAAGTGCAGTGGTCGAATCACACTGAAGATGAAGCCACTTGGGAACGCGAGGATCATCTTCGGGAAGAATATCCGGGACTTTTTCCTTCTACCTCCTGAATTCTCGGGACGAGAATTTCTTTTAGAGGAGGAGAACTTGTAACACCCCCTTGTAATAAGCTCTGTGACACTCTGTTAATCTTGCCAAGTCATGATCATTTGCAGAGCCAAGTCATAAGGGTTAATGATCCAATTCAAATTCACATCTGAAAATCAACTCAAATTCAAAAGTGAAATATAAAGTTGATCAAACACTGTTGGGAAAATGTTCATTAAATGGCAAATAATCCAGGAACATTTCTAAAATCAACATCAAAATAATTGGAGTTGGACAAGTGACTCAAACAAGATGAAACAGCACCAAAACAGAATATTCAAATCCATTTAAATTCTTTTCAGCTTCAAATGAATTCCAAATCTGTCCAAACCACTTTTTGGTGAGAGCTAAAATGGCACTGTAATATTTGGACTAAGTCCCACATTTTACAAAAGTGCAAAAGTGCTCTAACTATTTCAAAACAGAAAATAAATAAAGAAAATAGAAAACAGAAACAGAAAAATAAAAACGAGGCACTGTGCACTGGGCCTTAGTGCACAGTGCCCCGACCGCGGCCCACCTGGCCCATCTCCTCTTTCTCTCCCCTGAGTGTGGGCGCGCCCCTGGCCGAGCGGGCGCGCGCCGGCGCGGCGCCGACACGTCGCCGCCACCGACGAAACAGGGGATGGAGGGGATAAGGCCGACGCCCCTCCGCTCCTCCCCGGCCTCCCCGTTCACTCTCCCCTCTCCTCCCTCGCTCGCTCCGCCCCTCGCTCCCTCCCAGATCCGGCCACCGAGCGCCGTCGTCGCCGCACTTCGCCATTTGCCGTGGCCACCGGCGACCCCGTGCTCGTCCACCGTGCCGGCCAGTTCCGCCGTCGTCTTCCACATCTACTGGAGGCCTCAGCTGGAGCTGGGGAGCACGGAGCCACTGGATCCCCTTTGATCTCAACTGCGTTCGCCGCCGCTCTTCTTCGTCTCCGGCGCCGTCTCTGCTGCTACTAAACCTACGCCGGGCCACCTTGTGCCTACCCGGTGAGCATCTCCTCCTTCTCTCGCTCCCTACATCGCTGATAGACGCTCGCAGCGAGCCATCACCGTTGCCGCACTCTGGCCTCCGCTGCTAAGCTCGCCGCCGGCGATGCGGTGACCGTCATGCTCACCCAAGCCCACCACCGTGCTCAGGGCACTCGTGTGGTGCGGCTAGTGCCCTCCGTTTGCTCTCTAGGCCGCCGTAGGCTCGTTTCCCTCGACCTCCCGAATGCGCCGCCGCCTTTGCTCGTCGCCGGCGCCGCTTCCGGCCAAGTCCGGCCGTGCCGCCGCCACCAATCGACGCGGCTCGTTCGACTCGTTCGAACGCGCCCTCACGCGAGTCAAATGGACGCCCGTAGGCAAAATCCGATGAGGCCCGAGGCCTCCGCCGCGTTCTGGCGTTGCCACCGGCGAGCCGCCGGCCACCGCCGACGTGGCAAGGCCGGCCCCACCTCAGGGTGGCTGCCAGTGGGGCCTGGGGGCCCCAGTTGACTGGGCTGACCCAGTCAACGTGCTGACTGGGCAACCCCAATCGCTGACGTGTGGGCCCCGCGGCTAATTAACCTAATTAAACATTTAATTAAATAAAACTAGTTAATTAGCCTAATGTCTCACTAACAAGTGGGGCCCACCCCCTAATTAACCCTGTGGATTAAGTTAATCCACTGTTAGACTAAACAAAGACTGACATGTGGGTCCCACTGGACCCACATGTCAGGTTTGACCCTGGTCAACCGCAGTTGACCCGCTAACGTCACTGTGACGCAAGGCTGACGTCATAATTCACTTTTCTGTAAATTAAATAAATTCCAAAAATTCAAATAATCTTTAAAAATTAATAACGTTTAAACCGTAGCTCGGATCGAAAAAGTTAAAACATGAAAGTTGCTCAGAACGACGAGACGAGTCTGATCATGCCGTCTCTTTCTTCATCGGAACCCCCTACGTAGGAGAACTCGTAACTCCGGACCCGAATCCGGCAGATGAATAGTGCACACACGTCGGATATTAAATCCCAGATTAATTCTAAAAATAACTAAAATGACTTAGATGCATAATTAGGCAACCCTGCACTGCATCATAGCATCACACGCACCGTATTGCATTTGTCTGCATTATGTTTACCTGTTTCTTCCCCCTCTTCTCTCTCGGTAGACCCCGACGTTGACGTAGCTCCCGAGGCAGACGCCGCACAGGAGTACGACTATGTCCCCGACGGTACCACTGAAGACCTTGTCCTTGCCCCAGAGCAAACAGGCAAGCACCCCCTTTTTGAGCATGCCTATATCGCCTATTCCCTTCTCTCTTATGCTTGCATTAGAACTGCTACTGCTACTATTTTCCTATATCTGCTGCATAGCTTGATTATTGTACCCTACCTTGTTACCTTTCTGGTTATCCTAGACTGATTAGTATAGGCTGGGTAGAGACACGACAGAGACCCCCACTTGATCCCGACTGCCCTGCTGGATATCAGAAGACCCGATCAACGGGATTAAAGACTAGACCCTGGCACCGCACATCACTTCCCCTTAGTTGCCGACACTGCTGGGTTACCGTCGAGTGCCGAGGGTGATACCTCGTCAGCACTTCTGATGTTAACCTTGTAGGTTAGTTACTCGGTCGTGGTAAGCGAGGGTGATTCCTCCTACACCACCCCCGATAACGACGTCGTCGCGCAACTCCTCAAGTGTTGACCTCGAGGGTGATTCCTCCTTCGTTCACCTTGATGATAACATCGAGCGGGAATTCCATCGAGGGTGATTCCTCAGGGTTCCCCCTTGGTGTTGGACACACGGATACCATTGATATTGTGGCTTGCACTGAACCATGATACTAAAGACGGGTCGGCCCTTAGGGGTACCCGCGCGAGCTTAACGCGAAGTGATGTGGAGTTGGGTTGACCTGGATGGTGCCCACGAGATAATTACGAGGCGTGGCCGGGCATTCTTAGCCCTTGCCGCAAGTCCTCGAGATGGGGCGACGGGGTCACATCGATCGTGAGTCTCTGCTCGTTTCCGCGCGCTCCTAATCCACTACAGTTTGGATATTTTATCCGAGGGGCCTCTGGCCCGATAGCACTAACCATCACATGGGCATAGTATGGGCGTTCTGTGTCGTATACATCAGCCGAAGCTCTATTGACGTCAGCGAGGAGCGGCCCATTTTGGATTGGACTCAGAACACAATTGCGCTTGTATTAAGGGGTTGCTAGGTCTGCTTCCAAAACGTCCTTGCAACGTGCAGGGTTCCCGGGGCGAAGGCCCAAGACCCCCGGGGGCATAGGTTAGTCCGGCGTGCTGACCTCTCTTTAGAGCCTAGGTCGGGTTGCGGCGTGTTGCTTAGCCGAGGCCGGGCATGACCCAGAAAAGTGTGTCCGGCCGGAGTTAAGCGAGCGTGGTGGGTAAGTTGGTGCACCCCTGCAGGGAAGAAACTTCTATCGATAGCCTATCCTACGGTAACGGACACTCGGAGTTGTATCCCGATCGGTACAACTAGAACATGTGATGAGAACTGGATAGTATGGCTCTGGGATTGCTTTCTCGCAGGGAGTCGAGAAAGGATCTTAGGTCGAGGTTGATGATACTACTACTACTACTTTACATTATGTTCATCTGCTCTCTCCTGATGCTGCAAGACTGTCGAAGATTGTTGAAGATGCTAGTCTTCGATAGGACTAGGCTTTCCCCCTCTATTCTGGCATTTCTGCAGCCCAGTCCACATATACAGCCATTCCTTTGACAATGATGCATATGTAGTGTAGATCCTTGCTTGCTGAGTACTTCGGATGAGTACTCACATTTGCTTTACTTTCTTTTTCCCCCATATTTCCATTTGATGCCACCAGACGACGGAGCCCCTAAGTCAGACGCCCCAGCCGACGACCAGTACTACTACCCGCCTGGCGAGTACTACTACTACGAGGAGCTGACTGACGACCAGGAGTAGGATCGGAGGGTCCAGGGCAGGAGGCCTACGCCTTTCGATCGTAGTATTTTTTTTACCCCGCCTCTGTGAAGGCTTATAATTCTCTCTCTGTAATATATCTGTACCCAGATACCTAATGCTTCCGCTGACGCTTGTATGCCATCGAGCTATGTATTCGAGCCCTCGAGGCCCTGGCTTGTAATATAAAGCTTGTATGACTTTATTTATGTTTTAGAGTTGTGTTGTGATATCTTCAAGTGAGTCCTAGGCTTGATCGTGCGCATTTGCGTGTATGATTAGTGCACGATTAAGCCGGGGTCGTCACACTCTTTCTCCAAGAAACGACCCCAGGGCTCAACACATAAATAGAGGAGCAGGGCTAGCCCATGGAGGACACCACAATTCACCAAGCCGTGTGTCGGCACCCCCTCTCCCTCTAGCTCATCCTCCGTCCTAAATCTGTTGTGCTTGGCGAAGCCCTGCGGAAATAGTTTCACCACCACCATCACCACGCCGTCGTGCTTCCTAAACTCATCTACTACTTCGCCTCTCTTGCTGGATTGAGAAGGCAAGGACGTCATCGAGCTGAACATGTGCTAAGCGCGGAGGTGTCGTACGTTCGGTACTTGATCGGGACGGATCGTGAAGGTGTACGACTACATCAACCGCGTTGATAAACGCTTCCGCTTAGCGATCTACAAGGGTATGTAGATGCTCTCCCCCTCTCGTAGCTATACATCTCCATGGATAGATCTTGCGTGTGCGTAGAATTTTTTTGTTTTCCATGCAATATTCCCCTACAGTGGCATCATGAGCCAGGTCTATGCGTAGATGATATGCACGAGTAGAACACAAAGGAGTTATGGGCGGTGATGTTCATATTGCTTCCCACCAATGTCTTATTTTGATTTGGCGATATTGTGGGATGAAGCAGCCCGGACCAACCTTACATGTCCACGCACATGAGACTGGTTCCACCGACTAACATGCAACTTGTTTTGCATAAAGGTGGCTGGCGGGTGTCTGTTTATCCCACTTTAGTTGAATCTAATTTGACTACGACGATCCTTGCAGAAGGTTCAAAGGCAACTTGATAATCACCGTTGTGGTTTTGCGTAGGTAAGAATGGTTCTTGCTAGTTGCCCGTAGCAGCCACGTAAAACTTGCAACAACAAAGTAGAGGACGACTAACTTGTTTTTGCAGGGTATGTTGTGATGTGATATGGTCAAGACGTGATTTGATATATGTTGATGTATGAGATGATCATGTTTTGTAATAAGTTCACGACTTGCATGTCGATGAGTACGACAACTGGCAGGAGCCTTAGTGTTGTCTTTAATTATTGTATGACATGCGTGTCAATCACTAAGCGCCATGTAATTGCTTTACTTTATCGCTATACATTAGCAATTGTTGTAGAAGCAATAGTTGGCGAGACGACCCCAACGCAACGATGGAGATCAAGGTGTCACGCCGGTGACGATGGAGATCATGCCGATGCTTTGGAGATGGAGATCAAAAGCACAAGATGATGATGGCCATATCATGTCACATATTTTGATTGCATGTGATGTTTATCCTTTACGCATCTTATTTTCCTTAGAACGACGGTAGCATTATAAGATGATCCCTTCACTTAATTTCAAGATAAAAGTGTTCTCCCCGAGTATGCACCGTTGCTAAAGTTAGCCGTTTCGAAGCACCTCGTGATGATCGGGTGTGATAGACTCTACATTCACATACAACGGGTGTAAGCCAGTTTTGCACATGCAGAATACTTGGGTTAAACTTGACGAGCCTAGCATGTACAGACATGGTCTTGGAACACTGGAGACCGAAAGGTCGAACATGAGTCATATAGTAGATATGATCAACATAGAGATGTTCACCATTGAAGACTACCCCATCTCACGTGATGATCGGACATGGGTTAGTTGATTTGGATCATGTATCGCTTAGACAACTTGAGGGATGTTGATTTAAGTGGGAGTTCATTAGTAATTTTATTATTTGAACTAAAATTTATCATGAACTTAGTCTTAATAGTTTTTGCATATCTATGTTGTAGATCAATGGCCCGTGCTTACGTTCCCTTGAATTTTAATGCGTTCCTAGAGAAAGCTAAGTTGAAAGATGATGGTAGCAACTACACGGACTGGGTCCGTAACTTGAGGATTATCCTCATTGCTGCACAGAAGAATTATGTCCTTGATGCACTGCTAGGTGACAGACCTGCTGCAGGAGCTGATGCAGATGTTATGAACGTCTAGCAGGCTCGATCTGATGACTACTCGATAGTTCAGTGTGCCATGCTTTACGGCTTAGAACCGGGGCTTCAAAGACGTTTTGAACGCCACGAAGCATATGAGATGTTTCAAGAGCTAAAGTTGATATTTCAAGCTAATGCTCAAGTTGAGAGATATGAAGTCTCCAACAAGTTCTATAGCTGTAAGATGGAGGAGAACAGTTCTGTCAGTGAACACATACTCAGAATGTCTGGGTATCACAACCACTTGACTTAGCTGGGAATTGATCTTCCAGTTGAGAGTGTTATTGACAGAGTTCTTCAGTCACTGCCACCAAGCTACAAAGGCTTTGTGATGAACTATAATATGCAAGGGATGACGAAAATGATTCCTGAGCTCTTCGCGATGCTAAAATCGACGGAGGTAGAAATCAAGAAAGAGCATTAAGTATTGATGGTTAACAAGACCC
The DNA here is from genome assembly GCA_011799875.1 of Thinopyrum elongatum. Classification (NCBI taxonomy): domain Eukaryota; kingdom Viridiplantae; phylum Streptophyta; class Magnoliopsida; order Poales; family Poaceae; genus Thinopyrum; species Thinopyrum elongatum. The sequence continues at coordinate 38,752,522 of CM022300.1, read as the reverse complement.
CAGTTTCAAGAAAAAAGGGCAAGGGAAAGAAAGGGAACTTCAAGAAGATCGGCAAGCAAGTTGACGCTCCCGTGAAGAAGCCCGAAGATGGACCCAAGCCTGAAACCGAGTGCTTCTACTGCAAAGGAAATGGTCACTGGAAGCAGAACTGCCCCCAGTATTTGGCAGATAAGAAGGATGGCAAAGTGAACAAAGGTATATTTGATATACATGTTATTGACGTGTTCCTTACTAATGCTCGTAGTAGCGCCTGGGTATTTGATACTGGTTTGGTTGCTCATATTTATAACTCGAAACAGGAGCTGCGAAATAAACGAAGATTGGCTAAGGACGAGGTGATGATGCGCGTCGGGAATGGTTCCAAGGTTGATGTGATCGCCGTCGGCACGCTACCTCTACATCTACCTTCGGGATTAGTTTTAGCCCTCAATATTTGTTATTTGGTGCCAGCGTTGAGCATGGACATTATATCTGGATCTTGTTTATTGCGAGACGGTTATTCATTTAAATCAGAGAATAATGGTTGTTCTATTTATATGAGTAATATATTTTATGGTCATGCACCTTTGATGAATGGTCTATTCTTGTTGAATCTCGATCGTAGTGATATTGGTGTAAAGCGCATGAAGAAACTCCATGCGGATGGACTTTTGGAATCACTTGATTATGAATCATTTGATACTTGCGAACCATGCCTCATGGGTAAGATGACTAAAACTCTGTTCTCCGGAACAATGGAATGAGCTACTGACTTATTGGAAATAATACATGCCGATGTATGTGATCTGATGAGTGTTGAGGCATGCGACGGGTATCGTTATTTTCTGACCTTCACAGATGATTTGAGTAGGTATGGGTATATCTACTTGATGAAACACAAGTCTGAAACATTTGAAAAGTTCAAAGAATTTCAGAGTGAAGTGGAGAATCATCGTAACAAGAAAAAAAAGTTTCTACGATCTGATCGCGGAGGCGAATATTTGAGTTACGAGTTTGGCCTTCATTTAAGACAATGTGGAATTGTTTCACAACTCACGCCAACTGGAACACCACAGCGTACGTCGTAACCGTACTTTATTAGATATGGTGCGTTCTATGGTGTCTCTTATCGATTTGCCTTTATCATTTTGGGGTTATGCATTAGAGACAGCCGCATTCATGTTAAATAGGGCACCGTCTAAATCTGTTGAGATGACACTATATGAACTATGGTTTGGCAATAAACCTAAGTTGTCATTTCTTAAAGTTTGGGAATGTGATGCTTATGTTAAAAGGCTTCAGCCTGATAAGCTCGAACCCGAAGCGGTGAAGTGCGTCTTCATAGGATACCCTAAAGAAACTATTGGGTATACCTTCTACCACAGATCTGAAGGCAAGATCTTTGTTGCCAAGAATGGGTCCTTTCTAGAGAAGGAGTTTCTCTCGAAAGAAGTGAGTGGGAGGAAAGTAGAACTTGATGAGGTAGTTGTACCTTCTCTCGAATTGGAAAATAGCACATCAGAGAAAAATGTTCCCATGATGCCTACACCAACCGAAGAGGAAGCTAATGATAATGATCATGAAACTTCGGATCAAGTTACTACTGAACCTCGTAGGTCGACCAGAGCACGTACCACACCAGAGTGGTATGGTAATCCTGTCCTGGAAGTCATGTTGTTAGACAACGGCGAACCTACGAACTATGAAGAAGCTATGATGAGCCCAGATTCTGACAAATGGCTAGCGGCCATGAAATCAAAGATAGGATCCATGTATGAGAACAAAGTGTGGACTTTGGTGGACTTGCCTGATGATTGGCAAGCCATTGAGAATAAATGGATCTTCAAGAGGAAGACAGACGCTGATGGTAATATCACTGTCTACAAAGCTTGACTTGTCGCGAAAGGTTTTCAACAAGTTCAAGGGGTTGACTATGATGAGACTTTCTCACCCGTAGCAATGCTTAAGTCTGTCAGAATCATGTTAGCAATTGCCGCATTTTATGATTATGAAATCTGGCAAATGGACATCAAAACTGCATTCCTTAACGGGTTTCTTAAAGAAGAGTTGTATATGATGCAACCAGAAGGTTTTATCGATCCTAAGGGTGCTAACAAAGTGTGCAAGCTCCAGCGATCCATCTATGGACTGGTGCAAGCATCTCGGAGTTGGAATATACGCTTTGATGAGGTGATCAAAGCATATGGTTTTATACAGACTTATGGTGAAGCCTGTATTTGCAATAAAGTGAGTGGGAGCTCTGTAGCATTTCTGATATTATATGTGGATGACATATTGCTGATTGGAAATGATATAGAATTTCTGGATAGCATAAAAGGATATTTGAATAAGTTTTTTTCAATGAAAGACCTCGGTGAAGCTGCTTATATATTGGGCATCAAGATCTATTGGGATAGATCGAGACGCTTAATAGGACTTTCACAAAGCACATACCTTGACAAAATTCCGAAGAAGTTCAAAATGGACCAGTCAAAGAAAGGGTTCTTGCCTGTGTTGCAAGGTGTGAAATTGAGTCAGACTCAAAGCCTGACCACGACAGAAGATGGAGAGAGAATGAAAGTCATTCCCTATGCCTCAGCCATAGGTTCTATAATGTATGCCATCCTATGTACCAGACCTGATGTGTGCCTTGCCATAAGTTTGGCAGGGAGGTACCAAAGTAATCTAGGAGTGGATCACTGGACAACGGTCAAGAATATCCTGAAGTACCTGAAAAGGACCAAGGATATGGTTCTCGTTTATGGAGGTGACGAAGAGCTCATCGTAAAGGGTTACGTCGATGCTAGCTTCGACACAGATCCGGATGACTCTAAGTCACAAACCGGATACATATTTATATTGAATGGTGGAGCTGTAAGTTGGTGTAGTTCTAAGCAAAGCGTCGTTGCAGGATCTACATGTGAAGCGAAGTACATAACTGCTTCGGAAGCAGCGCATGAAGGAGTCTGGATGAAGGAGTTCATATCCAATCTGGGTGTAATACCCAGTGCATCGGGTCCAATGACAATCTTTTGTGACAACACTAGGGCAATTGCCATAGCAAAGGAATCCAGGTTTCACAAGAGAACCAAACACATCAATAGACGCGTCAACTCTATTTGTGAACAGGTCAAGGATGGAGACATAGCAATTTGCAAAGTACATACGGATCTGAATGTGGCAGACCCGTTGACTAAACCTCTTCCGCGGGCAAAACATGATCGACACCAAGACTCCATGGGTGTTAGATTCATTACAATGTAATCTAGATTATTGACTCTAGTGCAAGTGGGAGACTGTTGGAAATATGCCCTAGAGGCAATAATAAAGTGGTTATTATTATATTTCCTTAATCATGATAAAGGTTTATTATTCATGCTAGAATTGTATTAATTGGAAACTTAAATACATGTGTGAATACATAAGCAAATACCAAGTCCCTAGTATGCCTCTACTAGACTAGCTCGTTGATCAAAAGATGGTTAAGGTTTCCTGACCATAAACATGAGTTGTCATTTGATAACGGGATCACATCATTAGGAGAATGATGTGATGGACAAGACCCATCCGTTAGCTTAGCATATGACCGTTCAGTTTATTGCTACTGCTTTCTTAAATGTCAAATACATATTCCTTCGACCATGAGATCATGCAACTCCCAGATACCGGAGGAATACTTTGTGTGCTATCAAACATCACAACATAACTAGGTGATCATAAAGATGCTCTATAGGTATCTCCGAAGGTGTCTGTTGAGTTGGCGTGAATCAAGATTGGGATTTGTCACTCCATATGATGGAGAGGTATCTCTTGGCCCTCTCGGTAATACAACATCACAAGAAGCTTGCAAGCAAAGTGACTAAGGAGTTAGTTGCAAGATGACATATTACGGAACGAGTAAATAGAATTGCCGGTAACGAGATTGAACTAGGTATGGAGATACCGATGATCGAATCTCGGGCAAGTAACATACCGACAGACAAAGGGAACTACGTATGTTGTCATAAAGGTTCGACCGATAAGGATCTTCGTAGAATATGTTGGAACCAATATGGGCATCGAGGTCCCGCTATTGGTTATTGATCGAAGAAGCGTCTCGGTCATGTCTACATCATTCTCGAACCCGTAGGGTCCGCACGCTTAACGTTCGTTGACGATATAGTATTACATGAGTTATGTATGTTGGTGACTGAATGTTGTTCGGAGTCCCGGATGAGATCACAGACATGACAAGGAGCTCCGAAATGGTCCGGAGGTAAAGATTGATATATAGGATGATATGGTTGGGCTAAGGGGTAAGGCCCACGGGGTTTTAGGTCGGTGCAAAAGGAATTTTTGCGGAGGTCAGGGACCAGACGCCGAGGCCCATGGCGTCTGGGCCAGACGCCGAGGACCGTGGCGTCTGGTACTAGAAACCGAGAAGGACTCTTCCTTGCGTTCCAAACCGACTTTGAGGAGGTTCTTTCTCCAAGAAACGACCCTAGGGCTCAATATATAAATAGAGGAGCAGGGCTAGCCCCTGGAGGACACCACGATTCACCAAGCCGTGTGCCGGCGCCCCCTCTCCCTCTAGTTCGTCCTCTGTCCTAAATCCGTTATGCTTGGTGAAACCCTACAGAAATAGTTTCACCACCACCGTCACCACATCGTCGTGCTGCCGGAACTCATCTACTACTTCGCCTCTCTTGCTGGATCGAGAAGGCGAGGACATCATCCAGCTGAACGTGTGCTGAATGCGGAGGTGCCGTACGTTCGGTACTTGATCGAGACGGATCCTGAAGGTGTACGACTACATCAACCGTGTTGATAAACGCTTCCGCTTAGCGATCTACAAGGGTATGTAGATGCTCTCCCCCTCTCGTAGCTATACATCTCCATGGATAGATCTTGCGTGTGCGTAGAAATTTTTTGTTTTCCATGCAACGTTCCCCTACAGTTTGAAGGTCTGCGAGGGGCCCACAAGCCTAGGGGGCGCACTCCTATGGCTTGTGGCCCCCTCGTGGGTATTATGGCCTCTTCCCAAAGCTTCGTGGTTGTCTTCTGGTCCAAGAAAAATCCTCAAAAAGTTTCGTTCCGTTTGGTATTGTATTTTCTGTAAAAGACAAAAACAAGGAAAAACAGCAACTGGCACTGGGCACTAGGTTAATAGGTTAGTCCCAAAAAATGATATAAAATAGCATATTAATGCATATAAAACATCCAAGATGGATAATATAATAACATGAAACAATAAAATTTTTATAGATACGTTGGAGACGTATCAAGCATCCCCAAGCTTAATTCCTGCTCGTCCTCGAGTAGGTAAATGATAAAAACAGAATTTTTGATGTGGAATGCTACCTAACATATTTATCAATGTAATTTTTCTTATTGTGGCATGAATATTCAGATCCATAATATTCAAAACAGAAGTTTAATATTGACATAAAAACAATAATACTTCAAGCATACTAATAAAGCAATCATGTCTTCTCAAAATATCATTGCTAAAGAAAGTTATCCCTACAAAATCATATAATCTTGTCATGCTCTATCTTCATCACACAAAGTATTTTATCATGCACAACCCCGAAGACAAGCCAAGCAATTGTTTTATACTTTAAATGTTCTCAAGCCTTTTCAACTTTCACGCAATACATGAGCGTGAGCCATGGATATAGCACTATAGGCGGAATAGAGTATGGTGGAGGTTGTGAGGAGAAGACAAAAAGGATAAAGTCTCACATCAACTAGGCAAATTAATGGGCTATGGAGATGCCCATCAATTGATATCGATGCAAGTGAGTAGGGATTGCCATGCAACGGATGCACTAGAGCTATAAGTGTATGAAAGCTCAAAAGAAAACTAAGTGGGTGTGCATCCAACTTGCTTGCTCACGAAGACCTAGGGCAATTTGAGAAAGCCCATCATTGGAATATACAAGCCAAGTTCTATAATGAAAAATTCCCACTAGTATATGAAAGTGATAAAATAGAAGACTCTCTATCATGAAGAACATGGTCTATTTTTGAAGCACTAGTGTGGCAAAAGGATAGTAACATTGTCCCTTCTCTCTTTTTCTCTCATTTTTTTCTTTTTTTCATTTTTTTTCATTTGGGCTCTTTGGTCTCTTTCTCTTTTTTATTTTATTTTTATTTTTTGTCCGGATCCTCATCCCGACTTGTGGGGGAATCATAGCCTCCAACATTCTTTCCTCACATGGGACAATGCTCTAATAATGATGATCATCACACTTTTATTTACTTACAACTCAATAATTACAACTCGATACTAAAACAAAGATATGACTCTATATGAATGCCTCCGGCGGTATACCGGGATGTGCAATGATCTAGCATGACATGTATAAAAAAATATGAACGGTGGCCAAGCCACAAATACTATGTCAACTATATGATCACGCAAAGCAATATGACAATGATGGTATGTGTCATAATAAACGGAATGGTGGAAGTTGCATGGCAATATATCTCAGAATGGCTATGGAAATGCCATAATAGGTAGGTATGGTGGCTGTTTTGAGGAAGGGTATATGGTGGGTTTAATGCACCGGCGAAAGTTGCGCGGTACTAGAGAGGCTAGCAATGGTGGAAGGGTGAGAGTGCGTATAATCCGTGGACTCAACTAGTCATAAAGAACTCACATACTTGTTGCAAAAATTTATTAGCCATTGAAGCAAAGTACTAATACGCATGCTCCTAGGAGGATATATTGGTAGGAAAAGACCATCGCTCGTCCCTGACCGCCACTCATAAGGAAGACAATAAAAAATAAATCATGCTCTAACTTCATCGCATAACGATAGACCATACGTGCATGCTTTGGGAATCACAAACTTTAACACAAGTATTTCTACTAATCCACAATTACTCTCTAGCATGACTCTAATATCACCATCTTTATATCTCAAAACAAATGCAAGGAATCAAACTTCTCATATATTCAATGCTCTTTATGAAAGTTTTTATTATATCCCTCTTGGATACCCATCATATTAGGACCAAATTCATAACCTAAGCAAATTGCCATACTATTTTTAAGACACTCAAAATAATATAAGTGAAGCATGAGAGTTTATCAATTTCTACAAAATAAAACCACCGCCGTGCTCTAAAATGATATAAGTGAAGCACTAGAGCAACTACCTAGCTCAAAAGATATAAGTGAAGCACATAGAGTATTCTAATAAATTCACAATTAATGTGTGTCCCTCTCAAAAGGTGTGTACAGCAAGGATGATTGTGGCAAACTAAAAAGCAAAGACTCTTATAATACAAGACGCTCCAAGCAAAACACATATCATGTGGTGAATAAAAATATAGCCTCAAGTAAATTTACCGATGGATTGAAGACAAAAGAGGGGATGCCATCCGGGGCATCCCCAAGCTTAGATGCTTGGTTGTCCTTGAATACTACCTTGGGGTGCCTTGGGCATCCCCAAGCTTAGGCTCTTTCCACTCCTTATTCCATAGTCCATCAAATCTTTACCCAAAACTTGAAAACTTCACAACACAAAACTCAACAAAAAACTCATGAGATCCGTCAGTATGATAAAACAAATCTCCACTTTTAACAACTGTTGTGAACTCATTCTAATTTTATATTGGTATTATATCTATTGTATTCTAACTTCTCCATAGTTCATACCCCCCAATACTACCCATAGATTCATCAAAATAAGCAAACAACACATCGAAAATAGAATCTGTAAAAAAAAGAATAGTATGTAAAGACCCGAATATTAGTCATACTTCCTAACTCCAAAAATTCTGAAAAATTAGGAAAACGGAGGCAATTCATGTATCAATCTTGTGTAAAAAATTCAGAGTTTTTCCATGCTCCAGTGAATTTAACAATTCTGTTACTGGACTAAAAGTTTCTGTTTTTCAGCAAAATCAAATCAACGATATACCAAAGCATCCCAAAGGTCTTGCTTGGCTCAAACACTAATTAAAAAACCAAAACACAATTATTACAGAATTAATATTGTGTATTTATTGAAAAACAGAAGCAAAAACAAAAAACACAAAATAAAATTGGGTTGCCTCCCAACAAGCGCTATTGTTTAAGGCCCCTAGCTAGGCATAATGCATAGATCTAGGTATTGTCATCTTTGGTATTCAATTCCTTTTTTATCAAATTTTCCAAAATCTTTATTAATAGATATCTCTTCTCAAGTTCTTCCTTTCTAGAGGTGGAGCTTAATTGATGGAAAGGACTTTGATTGGTAATTTTGACATTCATAATTTCATACTCAGGATCATCACCAAAAATATCTTCATAAGAAACATGTATCTCATCTCTAACGGGTTCTCTAGACATCTCTCCAAGCCACTCCTTATCAAATCCCTTAGTGACCCAATCAAATTTATCATAAGCACCAAGATATAGGGTTTGGATGACTTCCGAATAGGGAACTCTTTTCCTAAGATTAGAACTAAAAGCATATTCCAAACCACATATAGTTTCTTTATCATGGAGAATTTCTTCTGTGGGAGGATGCTCAAATTTTTTATTATAAGGCGAAAAGATCTCTCTAGCTTCTCTAATTACATAGTCAAACTCACGCATAAGGGTAATAGTAGCAATTTTCTTAGCCTTAGGATCATGCAAGTTGGAAAGTTCGTAAAACATCTTTTGTAAAGTTGGATGAACATGAAGGAATTCTCTTTCTAACTTAACCACAAGCATGGCAATAGCATCAACATAGCAATTTGTATTGTGAAGAATAGATCCCTTGTCTAAAGGCATAACTCCCGTTCAATCAAAGAATTCTTGAATAACATTCTTTCCGATAATGTTCCCATCACCCACATGATAGATCTTTGTTTTAATAGGAGTAAGGGTTTCAAAATCAAGGGGATCATGATTTAGAACGCAAGTTTCCAATTTTTCCCCAAGATCTTTACTAATATTTTCGATAGCAAGCTTCTCAGATTTAGTCATGATGGCAAATCAAGCAATCTAGCACACAAGCAAACAAAAAGCAAACGAAAAGACGAACGAAAGAAGGCGAATAAAAAGGCAAATATTTTTGTGTTTTTTTGAAAACGTTTTAGAAGTGGGGAGAGGAAAACGAGAGGCAAATGGCAAATAATGTAATGTAAGAGATGAGAGTTTATGATAGGTACTTGGTAGGCTTGATGTAGAACCTCCCCGGCAACGGCGCCAGAAATTCTTCCTCCTACTTCTTGAGCTTGCGTTGATTTTTCCCTTGAAGAGGAAAGGGTGATGCAGCAAAGTAGAGATAAGTATTTCCCTCAGTTAAGAACCAAGGTATCAATCCAGTAGGAGGTACAAGCAAGTCCCCAATAGATGCACCTGCACAAACTAACAAACACTTGCACACAACACGAAAAAGGGGTTGTCAATCCCTTCACGGTCACTAGCAAGAGCTAGATCTAGTAGAGATAGATATAAAAGATAAGTAAAGGCAAAATAAAGAAATATAAATAAATTGCAGCAAGGTATTTTTGGGTTTTTGGTTTTATAGATATGAAAATATATGATGAGAAATAGACCCGAGGGCCATAGTTTTCACTAGAGGCTTCTCTCTTGAAAGAACACATACGGTGGGTGAACAAATTACTGTTGAGCAATTGATAGAAAAGCGCAAAGTTATGACGATATCTAAGGCAATGATCATGAATATAGGCATCACGTCCGTGACAAGTAGACTGACTCCTGCCTGCATCTACTACTATTACTCCACACATCAACCGCTATCCAGCATGCATCTAGTGTATTAAGTTAACAAGAACGGAGTAACGCCTTAAGTAAGATGACATGATGTAGAGGGATAGATCCAATCAATATGGTAAAAAACCCATCTTTTTATCCTTAATGGCAACAATACAAACACGTGCCTCGCTACCCCTACTGTCACTGGGTGAGGACACCGCAAGATTGAACCCATCACAAAGCACCTCTCCCGTTGCAAGAAAAACCAATCTAGTTGGCCAAACCAAATCGATAGATCGGAGAGAAATACAAAGCTATCTTAAAGAGTTCAGAGAAGACTCAAATAATATTCATAGATAATCTGATCATAAATCCACAATTCATCAAATCTCAACAAACGCACTGCAAAAGAAGAATACATCGAATAGATCTCCAAGAACATCGAGGAGAACATTCTATTAAAGATCAAAGAGAGAGAAGAAGCCATCTAGCTACTAGCTATGGACCCGTAGGTCTGTGGTAAACTACTCGCACATCATCGGAAGGGCAGCAAGGTTGATGTAGAGGCCCTCCATGATCGAATCCCCCTCCGACAGAGTGCCGAAAAAGGCCCCAAGATGGGATCTCACGAGAACAGAAGCTTGCGGCGGCGGAAAAGTATTTTTGGTGTGCCCTCTGACGTAAGGGGAATATTTGGGTATTTATAGAGCAGATATTAGGGCTAGAAGGTCTGCGAGGGGCCCACAAGCCTAGGGGCCACCCCTCCTGGGGCGCGCCCCTAGGGATTGTGGCCCCCTCGTGGGTCTTCTGGCCTCTTCCCGAAGCTTTGTGGTTGTCTTCTGGTCCAAGAAAAATCCTCAAAAAGTTTCGTTTCGTTTGGACTCCGTTTGGTATTGATTTTCTGTAAAAGACAAAAACAAGAAAAAAACATCAACTGGCACTGGGCACTAGGTTAATAGGTTAGTCCAAAAAATGATATAAAATAGCATATTAATGCATATAAAACATCCAAGATGGATAATATAATAGCATGGAACAATCAAAAATTATAGATACATTGGAGACGTATCAATCTACCCGAGTGATGTAGTCCTTTGTGGACGTAAGCCATGATGGCATAGGCAAGGTTGCTTCTTCGTGGACCCTTCATGGGTGGAGCCCTCCGTGGACTCGCGCAACAGTTACCCTCCGTGGGTTGAAGTCGCCATCAACGTGGACGTACGATAGCACCACCTATCGGAACCACACCAAAAATCACCGTGTCTTCATTGCATTTGATGTCTCTGTTCCCTCCTTTACGTTCATATGCAAAGTCTTTACATTCCACTGCTCAACTCTTAGACTTGCATGTGTAGGGTGTACTTGACTTGGTAGAATTGCTAAAACTTGCCTACAAGTAAAATTGGGAAAAGGATAAGTTTTTATTTGGTCAAGTAGTCTAATCACCCCCCTCTAGACATACACTACTGCAGGAATGCTGCTAACGCGACACAGGAATCAGAGACCCTTCGGCCAAACTGTGTGCGATGCATTAATCACAAACGGTGTTCTAATAAAACCGTCACCAATAACTCGAACTGTGTGTGATGGCGGAGACATCAAGCACGATTCAGATTAGAGTGGCGTGTGTGATACATGGCATACAGTTGATCCATACGAACTGTTTGCGATGAGCATAACAATAGAAACGGTCAGCCAGATGAAGGTGTGTGCGATATACGACACACAGTTCACTCGGATGAACTGTTTGTGATTAGACAACACAACAGAAACGGTCAACCAGATCAAGGTGTGTGCGATAGACGACATACAATTCACTTAAATGAACTGTTTGCGACGAGCCAAGATAACAGAAACAATACAACTTAACAAGATGTGTGTGATACGCGGCAAACAGGTCCGTAATAAAAAATGTGTGCGAAGATCGATAATAACACAGACGATTGCTGCTAATAAGCCGTGTGTGTTGTGGGCAAACGCTTGCTGGTATACAATTGTCAGCGACTGATGAAATCATCACCGACAGGTTCCCTAGTTTAGTCCATGTGCGATGCGATGAGCCAAGATTACATAAGTGACTAGTACACACATGACATTTGCACACACGAAAGTAAAAAAAAACATGCATAATTAACTAGGATAAACGATCATCTAATCATCATCTACTTATTCTTGTGACGCTTGCCGCCACTGCTCTGCTGGTGGCTCGATCCCTCCTTGATTACAGGAAGGAGGCACTCCCTCGTGTCAATGATCCACCTGTGCATATCGTAGCATGTGCACATGTTCTTGGCCATGAACTTGAGGTGAGCTTCATCCAGTATCCGCATCCAGGCCCCGTGCCAGGCTGCGGGATTTTTCTTGGCATCCTCCTTCATGTTTTTGTAGTAGGGTTCGATGATGGCCGAGGCGAGGTCAACAAGGGAGTCCTTCTCCTTGCTGCCCTAGACCTTGTAGTGGCGACGGATGTCGACAAGCTTCTTGCAGGCCAAGCTCGAAACCTCGAGCGCTTTTTACATCGTTGAAGGTGTCCGCCGTAGCGAACTTGTAGCTGGGGCTATTGACAAACCTGGCGAAATGCTCACAAGGCCTTGTGGGCAGGCAGTAGTGGTAGACGAGGATGTGATGGCGCACGCACAACTGGGCAACGACAACCTTATGATCATACCCGGAACGACCGTCGGTGTACTGGAGGTAGATGTCGACCACTTTGTACTTGTCATCCTGAGCAAGCAACTGCTCCATGGTGTTGATGGAGTCCTCCACCACGGCCGGGTTGTTGGTGTACACCACCGAGATGTCCTTCTCCGTCACGCGGGTCTCGACTTGATGCATGCCGAAGTCCATTGGAGTGTCGCTAGATATCCTCTCTGTATTTGTTGTCGTGGGTGTGCATGTTTGTGTTGTGGGGTGCTGATTGCTTGTATCTGCATTGGTATTTTCCCCGAAGAGGAGAGGATGATGCAGCACAGCAACGGTAAGTATTTCCCTCAGTTATGAAACCAAGATATCAATCCAGTAGGAGGATCCACCAGACTATGTAAGCAGTACCTTCACACAAATAACAAAAACTTGCAACCCAATGCGTAAGAGGGGTTGTCAATCCATCCTTGGTATTGAGATAGATTAAATTGTATGAGATTGGAAAAATAGATCTAAAAAAACACAAAATAAAATAGATAAAGAAAAAGTGCAGCAAGGTATTTTTGGATTTTTGGATTAATAGATCTGAAGCAATATGATAGAAAATAGACCCGGGGGCCGTAGATTTCACTAGAGGCTTCTCTCGAGAAAATAGCATACGGTGGGTAAACAAATTACTGTTGGGCAATTGATAGAAAAGCAAATAATTATGACGATATCCAAGGCAATGATCATGTATATAGGCATCACGTCCAAGATTAGTAGACCGACTCCTGCCTGCATCTACTACTATTACTCCACACATCGACCGCTATCCAGCATGCATCTAGTGTATTAAGTTCATGAAGAAACGAAGTAATGCAATAAGAACGATGACATGATGTAGACAAGATCTATTCATGTAGGAATAGATCCCATCTTTTTATCCCTAAAGGCAACTATACATGCGTGTGATGTCTCTTTCTGTCACTGAGATTGAGCACCGCAAGATCGAACCCATCACAAAGCACCTCTTCCCATGGCAAGAAAAATCAATCTAGTTGGCCAAACCATACCAAAGTTTCGGAGAAGAAATACGAGGCTATAACAATCATGCATAAAAGAGTTCAGAGAAGACTCAAATAATATTCATAGATAGAACTGGTCATAAACTCACAATTCACCGGATCCCAACAAACACACCGCAAAAAAGAGTTACATCAAATAGATCTCCAAGAACATCGAGGAGAACATTGTATTGAAGATCAAAAAGAGAGAAGAAGCCATCTAGCTACTGCCCCACGGACCCGTAGGTCCGTGGTAAACTACTCATGCATCATAGGAGGGGCAAGGGTGTTGATGAAGAACCCCTCCGTGATCGTTGACCCCTCCGGCAGAGTGCCGGAAAAGGCCTCTAGCTTGGATCTCATGGTTCTGGAACTTGGGCGGTGGAAACTCTGATCTCTCGACTCCCCTGGGGATTTTGGGATTTTAGAGTATTTATAGAGCTGGTAGTCGGTGGAGAGGCCACCCGTGGGCCCCACTACCCACCAGGGCGTGCTAGGGGCCTCTGGCGCGCCCTGGTGCCTTGTGGGCCCCACGGGCATCCCCTCGTGCACTTCCTTGGCTCCCAAGTTGTCTTCTATCTAGAAAAAAATCTCCAAAAAGTTTTGTGGCATTTGGACTTCGTTTAGTACTGATATTCTACGAAGTAAAAAACAAGCAAAAAAATAGCAATTGGCACTGGGCGCTATGTCATAGGTTAGTCCCAAAAAATGATATAAAGTTGCTATAAAATGAATATAAAACATCCAAGATTGATAATATAACAACATGGAACAATAAAAAATTATAGATACGTTGGAGACGTATCAGCATCCCCAAGCTTAATTCCTGCTCGTCCTCGAGTAGGTAAATGATAAAAATAGAATTTTTGATGTGGAATGCTGCCTAACATGTTCATCTCACAATCTTTTCTTTTGTAGCATGGACATTTGGACTTTTAGATGATTCAAAGCAATAGTCTATATTTGACATGAAGACATCAATACTCAAGCATATCAACAAGCAACCATGTTTTTCAAAATATCAACACTCAAGAAAGCTATCCCTAGCCCATCATGCTCAATCATTGATCCATTCATGAAACACACTCAAATATTAACTATGCCCAATGCACAAGTATGATAATAGTGTTCCGTAGTTGGTGCTTTATAAGGGAAGATGGAGACTCAACAAAAAAAAATTGCATAAAGTAAATAGATAGGCCCTTCGCAGAGGGAAGTAGGGATTTGTAGAGGTGCCAGAGCTCAAAGCTTAAATTGAGAGATAAAATTGTTTTGAGAGGCATGCTTTTCCTGTCAACGAAAATGACCGAGAATTCCCAATACTTTCCATGCTAGATAAATCATAGGTGGTTCCCAAACAGAAAATAAAGTTTATTCCTTTTTCCACCATTCTTTCACAATCCATAGCTAGCCGTATCTACGGGTGCCTTCCATACCAACACTTTCCAAGGAATTTATTATTGAACAACATAAATAAATCTTTTTCATTTTGGGACTGGGCATCCCTATTACCTTGCCACACTCTCGTGCAATGACAAGTGAATAAACACTCATCTTGAGAATAAAATATCTAGCATGGAAAGCATTGGCCACCCCTTGCCGCTTCATGAGCGGTACGGGCACACAAAAAGGAAATTCATTTTGAAAATTAGAGTTGGCACATACAAATTTACTTGGAACAACACGGAAATACCGCATATAGGTAGGTATGGTGGACTCATTTGGCACAACTTGGTTTAAGGGCTTTGGATGCACAAGTAGTATTCCTACTTAGTACAAATGGAGGCTAGCAAATAGATTGAGAAGCGACCAACCAAGAAACGAAAATGATCATAAAAAAGCATTAAACATAACTAACACCGAATAATGCACCGCAAGTAGGATGTAATTTCATTGCATAACTATTGACTTTCGTGCTTGCATAGGGAATCACAAACCTTAACACCAATATTCTTACTAAATCATAATTACTCACCAACATGGCTCACATATCACTATCATCATATCTCAAAACTATTACAAGGAATCAATCTTTTAATATCCAATGATCTTCATGAAAGTTTTTATTATATCCCTCTTGAATATCTATCACTTTGGGAATAGTTTCATATATTACCATTGTTACTAACAAAGTTCTCAAACAATAATAAGTGAAGAACGAGAGCACATATTTCTTCAAAACAATTTTCATCTCTCAAAATAATATAAGTGAAGCATGAGAGGAAATTTCTTTATAATTTTACTAACTCTCAAAATAATGTAAGCGAAGCATGAGAGCATATTTCTTCAAAATAAAAATACCACCGTGCTCAAAAAGATATAAGTGAAGTACTAGAGCGATTCCATAGCCCAAAAAATTTAAGTGAAGCACATAGAGCAATTCTAACAAATCATAGCATCATTATGGCTCTCTCAAATAGGTGTGTCCAGCAAGGATGATTGTGACAAACTAAAAATCAAAACAAGCAAAAACTCATATAATACAAGACACTCCAAGCAATACTCATGATATGTGACGAATAAAAATATAGCTCCAAGTAAAATTACCGATGGTCGTTAGAAGAAAGAGGGGATGCCTTCCGGGGCATCCCCAAGCTTAGTTGCTTGGTAATCCTTGAATATTACCTTGGGGTGCCATGGGCATCCCCAACCTTAGGCTCTTTTCACTCCTTATTCCTTCATCCATCGTGATCTCACCCAAAACTTGAAAACTTCAATTGCACAAAACTCAACAAAAACCTTCGTGAGATCCCTTAGTATAAGAAAACCAATCTTTGCTTTAAGTACTGTTGCAAACCCATTAATATTTTGTTATTGCATTATACCTATTGTATTCTAACTTTACCAAGGCTAAAAACCCCCGGTATAGTTCATAGATTCATCAAAATAAGCACACAATGCAACGAAAATAGAATCTATCAAAAACAGAACAGTCTGTAAAGACTCGAATTTTACTCATACTTTTGTAACTTTAAAAATTCTGAAAAATTAGGAAAATAGAGGCAATTCATATATAAATCTTGTGTAAAACATTCAGAATTTTTCGTCGCTCCAGTGATTTTTAACAATTCTGCTACTGGACGTAAAAGTTTCTGTTTTCCAATAAGATCAAATCAACTATCACCCAAAGCCATCCTAAAGGCATTACTTGGCACAAACACTAATTGAAACATAAAAACACAATCATAACAGAGGCATAATTGTGTGAACACACAAAAACATAAACAAAAAGGAAAAAATATTTTATACATTGGGTTGCCTCCCAACATGCGCTATCGTTTCATGCCCCTAGCTAGGCATAATGCATAGATTCAAGTATTGTCATCTTTAGTTTTTGCTCCATAGGTTGCCCTCATGATTGATTCATATGGTAGCTTAATTTTGGTTCTAGGGAAGTGTTCCATACCCTCCTTTAGAGGAAACTAAAATTTAAAATTCCCTTCTTTCATATCAATCACGACACCTATAGTTCGTAAAAACGGTCTACCAAGTATTATAGGACAAGACGGATTGCAATTAATATCAAGCACAATAAAGTCTATGGGCACATAATTCATATTTGCAAGAATAAAAACATCATTAATTCTACCCATAGGCTTTTTAATAGTAGAATCCGCCAAGTGCAAATTAAGAGAACATTCTTCAATATTGGTAAAGCCAAGCACATCACATAGAGATTTCGGAATTGTGGAAACACTAGCACCTAAATCACATAAAGCATTGCACTCATAATTTTAAATCTTGACTTTATTGGTGGGTTCCCATTCATCATATAATTTTCTAGGAATTGAAATCTCTAACTCCAATTTTTCTTCTAAAGCTTTTAGCATGGCATCCACAATATGTTTAGTGAAAGCTTTATTTTGTTCATAGGCATTGGGTGAATTTATCATGGATTGCAACAAAGAAATACACTCAATCAAATAACAACTATCATAATTAAAGTCTTTGTAATCCAAAAGAGTGGGCACATCACTAGTTAAAGTTTTGACCTCTCCAAACCTGCTTTTATCAAAATTTTCAACAAGATTTTCACCCTCCGAATTATGGGGACGCCTTCTAACTAAAGTTGACTCTTCTTCAATACCCTTATCATCAAGTTTAATATTACTAAACAAGGAATCAATAGAAGAAACACCGATCATCTTAACATCTTCATCATTATGGTGAAAGCAATCAGTCGAAAAAGCTCTTTCTAAAAATTCTCTTTTAGCTCTAAGCATAGCGGTTCTTTTCTTACTTTCATCCATGGAAACATATAAAGCTTTAATTGATTCATTGACATCAACCTTAGGTGGAAAATTTTTAATCTTGAGATTTTCTACATCATGGGAAATTCTATCAATGGTTCTAGACATATCATCAATCTTATTCAACTTTTCTTCTATCGTAGTGTTGAAAACTGTTTACGCATTGATAAATTCTTTAATATTACTCTCAAGATCAGAGGGCATCCTATTATTATTATAAGGAGAATTAGCATAGGAATTGCCATAATTATTAGAGGAATTTCCAGGAAAAGGCCTAGGACTAAAATTACCTCTATAAGCATTGTTGTTATAATTGTTTCGCGAGACAAAATTCACATCTACGGAATCACTATTTTGCTCAATCAAAGTAGAAAAAGGCACATCATTAAGATAAATAGGAGCATTTTTATTAGCAACCAATTTCATAAGTGCATCAACCTTTTCACTCAAAGTACTAATTTCTTCAACCGAGTTAATTTTTTTACTAGTAGGTGCTGTTTCGGTATGCCATTGTGAATAATTTGCCATAATATTATCAAGCAATTTAGTGGCTTCACCAAAAGTAATTTCCATAAAAGTACCACCCGCGGCGGAATTTGAAAGATTTCTAAAAACAAAATTCAATCCCGCATAATTTTTTTGTATAATCATCCAAAGATTTAAACCACGAGTAGGACAATTTCTTAACATTAATTTCATTCTTTCCCAATATTGTGCAACATGTTCATGCTCAAGTTGCTTGAAATTCAAGATTTGATTTCTAAGGGAAATAATTTTCGCGGGCAGAAAATACTTAGTAGTAAAAGCATCTTTGCACTTATCCCAAGAATCAATACTATTGCCAGGCAAAGATGAAAACCAAATTTTTGCACGATCCCTCAAAGGGAAAGGAAATAATTTCAACTTCAAAATATCATTGTCCACATCTTTTTTCTTTTGCATATCACCCAATTCTACGAAAGTGTTTAGATGGGACATGCTGCTTCTTGAGCTTGCGTTGATTTTTCCCTTGAAGAGGAAAGGGTGATGCATCAAAGTAGAGATGAGTATTTCCCTCAGTTAAAAACCCCCGGTATAGTTCATAGATTCATCAAAATAAGCACACAATGCAACGAAAATAGAATCTATAAAAAACAGAACAGTCTGTAAAGACTCGAATTTTACTCATACTTTTGTAACTTTAAAAATTCTGAAAAATTAGGAAAATAGAGGCAATTCATATATAAATCTTGTGTAAAACATTCAGAATTTTTCGTCGCTCCAGTGATTTTTAACAATTCTGCTACTGGACGTAAAAGTTTCTGTTTTCCAATAAGATCAAATCAACTATCACCCAAAGCCATCCTAAAGGCATTACTTGGCACAAACACTAATTGAAACATAAAAACACAATCATAACAGAGGCATAATTGTGTGAACACACAAAAACATAAACAAAAAGGAAAAAAATATTTTATACATTGGGTTGCCTCCCAACATGCGCTATCGTTTCATGCCCCTAGCTAGGCATAATGCATAGATTCAAGTATTGTCATCTTTAGTTTTTGCTCCATAGGTTGCCCTCATGATTGATTCATATGGTAGCTTAATTTTGGTTCTAGGGAAGTGTTCCATACCCTCCTTTAGAGGAAACTAAAATTTAAAATTCCCTTCTTTCATATCAATCACGACACCTATAGCTCGTAAAAACGGTCTACCAAGTATTATAGGACAAGACGGATTGCAATTAATATCAAGCACAATAAAGTCTATGGGCACATAATTCATATTTGCAAGAATAAGAACATCATTAATTCTACCCATAGTCTTTTTAATAGTAGAATCCGCCAAGTGCAAATTAAGAGAACATTCTTCAATATTGGTAAAGCCAAGCACATCACATAGAGATTTCGGAATTGTGGAAACACTAGCACCTAAATCACATAAAGCATTGCACTCATAATTTTAAATCTTGACTTTATTGGTGGGTTCCCATTCATCATATAATTTTCTAGGAATTGAAATCTCTAACTCCAATTTTTCTTCTAAAGCTTTTAGCATGGCATCCACAATATGTTTAGTGAAAGCTTTATTTTGTTCATAGGCATTGGGTGAATTTATCATGGATTGCAACAAAGAAATACACTCAATCAAATAACAACTATCATAATTAAAGTCTTTGTAATCCAAAAGAGTGGGCACATCACTAGTTAAAGTTTTGACCTCTCCAAACCTGCTTTTATCAAAATTTTCAACAAGATTTTCACCCTCCGAATTATGGGGACGCCTTCTAACTAAAGTTGACTCTTCTTCAATACCCTTATCATCAAGTTTAATATTACTAAACAAGGAATCAATAGAAGAAACACCGATCATCTTAACATCTTCATCATTATGGTGAAAGCAATCAGTCGAAAAAGCTCTTTCTGAAAATTCTCTTTTAGCTCTAAGCATAGCGGTTCTTTTCTTACTTTCATCCATGGAAACATATAAAGCTTTAATTGATTCATTGACATCAACCTTAGGTGGAAAATTTTTAATCTTGAGATTTTCTACATCATGGGAAATTCTATCAATGGTTCTAGACATATCATCAATCTTATTCAACTTTTCTTCTATCGTAGTGTTGAAAACTGTTTACGCATTGATAAATTCTTTAATATTACTCTCAAGATCAGAGGGCATCCTATTATTATTATAAGGAGAATTAGCATAGGAATTGCCATAATTATTAGAGGAATTTCCAGGAAAAGGCCTAGGACTAAAATTACCTCTATAAGCATTGTTGTTATAATTGTTTCGCGAGACAAAATTCACATCTACGGAATCACTATTTTGCTCAATCAAAGTAGAAAAAGGCACATCATTAAGATAAATAGGAGCATTTTTATTAGCAACCAATTTCATAAGTGCATCAACC
This sequence comes from Thinopyrum elongatum, assembly GCA_011799875.1. Lineage (NCBI taxonomy): Eukaryota > Viridiplantae > Streptophyta > Magnoliopsida > Poales > Poaceae > Thinopyrum > Thinopyrum elongatum. The sequence continues at coordinate 38,732,023 of CM022300.1, read as the reverse complement.
TTTTCACTCAAAGTACTAATTTCTTCAACCGAGTTAATTTTTTTACTAGTAGGTGCTGTTTCGGTATGCCATTGTGAATAATTTGCCATAATATTATCAAGCAATTTAGTGGCTTCACCAAAAGTAATTTCCATAAAAGTACCACCCGCGGCGGAATCTGAAAGATTTCTAAAAACAAAATTCAATCCCGCATAATTTTTTTGTATAATCATCCAAAGATTTAAACCACGAGTAGGACAATTTCTTAACATTAATTTCATTCTTTCCCAATATTGTGCAACATGTTCATGCTCAAGTTGCTTGAAATTCATGATTTGATTTCTAAGGGAAATAATTTTCGCGGGCAGAAAATACTTAGTAGTAAAAGCATCTTTGCACTTATCCCAAGAATCAATACTATTGCCAGGCAAAGATGAAAACCAAATTTTTGCACGATCCCTCAAAGGGAAAGGAAATAATTTCAACTTCAAAATATCATTGTCCACATCTTTTTTCTTTTGCATATCACCCAATTCTACGAAAGTGTTTAGATGGGACATGCTGCTTCTTGAGCTTGCGTTGATCTTTCCCTTGAAGAGGAAAGGGTGATGCATCAAAGTAGAGATGAGTATTTCCCTCAGTTAAGAACCAAGGTATCAATCCAGTAGGAGGCACAAGAAAGTCTCCAATCTATGCACCTGCATAAACTAACAAACACTTGCACTCAACGCGAAAAAGGGGTTGTCAATCCCTTCACGGTCTCGAACAACAGTGAGATCTAATAGAGATAGGTATAAAAGATAAATAGAAGAGCAAACTAAAGTAAATATAAATAAATTGCAGCAAGGTATTTTTGGTTTTTTATAGATCTGAAAATATATGATGGAAAATAAACCTGGGGCCATAGGTTTCACTAGAGGCTTCTCTCTTGAAAGAAAAGATACGGTGGGTAAACAAATTACTGTCGAGTAATTGATAGAAAAGCGCAAAGTTATGACGATATCCAAGGCAATTGTTGTTGCAATATCTGCCTACCTTGTGTTTTGGAGATTGTTGACAGAAACAGGTATGGACTAATTTGTTTGCTAGTGCATACAGAGAGAAAAAGTCCATACACAACCGAAGAATATGCTGTCTCAGGTGCTGAGTTCGAGGAACTTCACCGAAGCACATCTACGTTGCAGAGAAGAATGAGCTATACTAGTTGAAGTGATAGAGTCGAGAAGATTGACGAGAAGAAATCGACCCCTCTAAAGTTTACTGCTGAAGCAAAGCTTCTGTTTCGGTACTGTCGTCCGAAGAAATTGACTGCAGCGATGGAAGTCGAAGACTATGTGAAGACGTAGCATTCATTTAGTTGTTCTTCCTTCATTTATTTGAGTCATAGGACCTTCGTACTATTAAGAGGGGTATAGGTTCTCGATGCTTAGATCCGTTGTGATGCTTAGCCATAACCTATGAAAGCTGTGGGAGAAATCTCTTGGAACTCCGAGCAAATACTTGCCAGCAAGAGACTATGATCTTCTTCACTGCGAGAGATTTGCCTCAGACCGAGGACTTAACATTCCTTGCTCCGCAAGAAATGTTATCGTTGTGCTCTAATCAGACCGTTGGAATCGTGTCATTCGATCATGGGCTGAGGCCGATGTCCAATTTGGTCATTTCCCATCTGGGAAGGCTGCGGCTATAAATAGCCACCCCGCTCCACCGTTGTCTATTGGCTGCTCCGCTTGAGATTTGAGAAGATTGATTTGAGCAACCCCTCTCCGGGTGATTTGAGTTTAAGATCCACCGAGAGAAAAACCAAGATCCCATACTTAGACAGTGGTTTAGCATCACAGTAGTTCTGAGTGAGAGTTCGTGTACCTATTACTCTTGAGAGCCGCGCACTCTCTAGACGGATAGGTTTCGGCTTCGAGTGATGAAGAGTTGTTGTCTTCATCGAGCCTGATCTTCAGCAACCAAGAGTGATTGTGGTTTGCGAAGGTTGACCGAATGTTTGGAGATCGCCGACAAGGATCTACCACGAGTGAAATCAACCTGAGTCCGACCAGCTTTGTGTTGAAGGAGAATAGGGTGAAGAGAGTTTATCTTCCATGTTAAGTCACATCCCCTCCAACCAGACGTAGCCCTTTGGCAGAAGGGTGAACTGGTCTACCAAATCCCTGTGTCGCCTTCGAGCACCACTGGTCATTTCTATTCTACTGCATTTCCTTCAGTAGTTCTTATCCGTGTGTCTGTTCCTTTCTCTATTTACCGTCTTCATATGTATTAATTCATTACCTTCATGTACCTCTGTTTCACTGGTGATATCTGTGAGTAGCATTTTATTCAGTATCTGCCATGTTGTGTCTTATCCTATTACATTTGTTTGCTTGTTGCATAACCCTCATTGTAGTTAAACCTGTGATCTATCAAGCTCGTACCGTTATTAATGCTTTTCTCGAAGAATATACTTCTGACGAGGAAGAGTGATTTAGTATATATTCTTCGACACTCTATTTCATTGCTGTGTTTGGGTTAAGTGCCAAAGCTTTCGAAATAAAATTTGAATCTCCCATTCACCCCCCTCTGGTCGATATACTCTCGGTCCTAACAATTGGTATCAGAGCAGGTACTCCCTGTCTCTGTTTATTAAAGGTCTAACATCCTTGGAGTTTTGAGTATGTCTTATGCAGGTAGATCCTTGCACTCTGAAAGATTTCCTATCTTTGATGGAAATGACTATCTGTACTGGAAGGAACGGATGAGAATCAGAATTCAAGCTATCGACTATGATCTGTGGCAGATTGTAGAAGATGGTTACACCATTCAACACCCTGATGCTCCATCTTCTGATGACAAGGCTATCATGCGTCTAGATGCACAAGCAAGAGATATCATCTATGCAAGTATCTCAAAGAACATGTTCATTCGGTTCCGAAACCTTGACACAGCAAAGCAACTCTGGGATGCTATAAAAATGTTCACGAAGAATTTATCTCCAGAACAGACTCTCACACTCAAATGCTTCGCGCCATGTTCACTGGGTTCAGAAGTCTTCGAAAGGAAAGTGTGATGGAACTCACGAATAGGCTGACAAACATTGTTGAAAGACTTCGCCAACGAGGAGTAACCAATGTCATCGATAAAGATGTGGTAAACAAGCTATTGAGTGCACTTGATGAATCCTTCGAACCTATTATAGCCGAAATCAAACAAAGACCAGACTATGAAGAGCTTCACTATGTTGAGATCATGACGCTACTATCAACTTATGATGAAAATATGGAATTGGAAAATGCAGATCAAGAATCTTCTTCAGAAGGTGAAGGAGAAATCCTCTCTCACTATGGCAGCTCTCAGGAAGAAGAAGAAGATGTTGAGAATCAACACACTATCACAAGAGAATTGAAAATGCTCACACAACGGCTGAGTGATCTCAGAAGACAAAACTTGTATCTTGTGAATGATGATGAAGATGAAGTGCCTGAATCTTCAGGACAGTTACCTCCGAAAGAAATGAAGTGCTTCAAATGCAAACAATTCGGTCATGTCATAGCAGATTGTCCTTGCTGGGATGAAGCACCTAGTAATCATTGGAAGCATCTTCACTGCAATGGTTTTGCTTGAATGGATCGTCACACTAAGCTCTCAAAAAAAAGGAACCCGCTTCATCCTCTTCGACAAGACCAGTCGCTGACATAAATGCCAGAGCAATCATTGATTCCAACATGAAGAAAATCTCTCAGCTGAATAAAGCCTGTACCAACCTGACTCCTGACTCTGAAGAAGAGACAACAGACACATTCAGATGATGAAGAATTCTACAAAGGATTGGAAGAAGCAATGCATATGTAGCCATTGAATCATCGAAGGATCTCATCGAATCAGATGTTGATGATGATGCTTCAAGTGATGATGATTCAAGCGATGATGAACCAATCACCTTTTGTCTCATGGCAAAAATCTTCAAAGGATCGGGTATCTGCCAAACACCTAAGATCCATGAATGAATATCCTCCTGAATACATATCTTATGCCAAGCTGGTCAAGATTGCTAAATCTCAACATGATGAACTTGAAATGCTTGAAAGAAATCTCAGGAAAACTGAAGGATTACTGGTCGAAGAGGTGGAGAAGAATCAAAAGTTGATTAAAGAGCAAGATGCTCTTTCATCAACTATTGATGATCTCACCATTCCATATGACTCACTCTCAGCTGACTACGAGGGTTTATCAAATGAACTCCTTAATAGGAATCAAGAACTCGTGTCACTGAAAGAATCTCATAACGAGCTGGTGTTAGAAAAAGCTTCTCTCTTCGCCGAGCAATCTGTTCGATTACCTGATGACTTTGTTCCTCCTTGCTTGAAATGCCTAGAACGTAGCAATGCCGATTCTCATGCTGGAACTTCTAATGCTGTCATCAAGAACATTGCTACTCCTGAAATTGGTACTACTAACCCCTCTTCCGAGGATTTTGCTGCTATTACTGAAGAAAATTGCAGGTTAAAGGGCTTACTTGAGACTGGTATGCTGAGGAGCCTGAAAGGGCATCAAACCCTATGTGATGTGCTCAAGAAGTCCATACTGAACAAAAATCCTCAGAAGGAAGGACTAGGTTTCGAAAAGAAACTCAATGTGGATGGATCCTATTGGACTCCCGAGCAATATCCTCGAACAACTTGGGTTCATGTAAAGAGTAAAACCCTTGAACCTGAAACTCTATCTGGTTATCTTTCGCCCATTCCTGTTGATACTGACGAGTCGAATGACTCAAATTACAAACTCTTCAAACAACAAAATGGTAAGATTTTTGCTCGATATACTGGAACCAACTGCAGGTCAGGTGCACCCAAGAAACAAATCTGGGTAAAGAAGTACATTGTTGAAAACTTGCCAGTTACTGCTAACCTGACAGTGCAGGATAAGTCTCGACGAGGAAATGGTTGTCATTCCAAATCTACTCGAGTATCACTCTCGAATGATTATCACCCTAAACTACGTCAGAAGGAGTACTTGCATACATCTTCAAATCATTACACTCATGCATCAGGAAACAATTTCAATGCCTATTCATATGATTATTATCATAATGCACAGGTGTCTCGCAGGACTCACCGAAGAAATATTCCAAGCAAGGCAAAGCAGATGAGATACTCACCACCCACACAAGTGTGGGTAGTGAAGAAGAACTAACCACCTCTTGCAGGAAACTCTCTTAGGGATATCTCTTGTTTATCTCAAGCCCTGAGATCAATTATTGTTGGTGCTCATCTTTCTGAGTTTTCTCTCGTAGTGTTTGTGTTCTTTTTTGATAGTTTTGTGCTTCATGTCTGTTCCTTTTCTGGTTTATTATCGGTTCATTGTGTCACAAATATACAACTTGAACTGAAGAAGATTTCACTCCTACGTCCTTGGTTGCGAATGAAATTAACTTCAATTTTTCATCTGTTTTGGCACTTGCGCCTCTTCAAACCTTTCGGCATCCAGTTCAGTTATTGAGATTTTCGCGGGAAACGGTTGACACGTGCCCACGATCTCTCTCTATCGTGATCTCGTCCGTTGAATGTGGAACATCCCGAGTTTTTTGTCCGTAGATTTCGGAGTGGTCGGTTTGTCCCTCAGGCTATTTAAACCCCCTCTCTGGGTCTCTTCTTCCTTAGCTCTTTCCCTGTTCGGCCTCAAACCCTACTCTTGCTCTCCTCCCGAGCCCAAGCTCGAAGCAGCGTCGACGTCAAGCCTCGCCGTGCAACTCCGGTGGAGCTCCGTCACCGTTGGTCGCGCCAGTGCGGTAACTCTCCTTCCCATACTGCCGTAGTCGATCTGTCTTGCCAAGTTAGGGCATTCAGATCTAGAACTTGCTCCATTCCTTTCCTGTTCTTGGGCAGTTCATCCCGTCGGTTTTTATCTTGTGTTATTTTCTTACGGTAGATCTTTAGGATTCACTAAGACCTAACTTGTACGGTTTGTAGTTGTTCCTCGTACTAGTTTATTGTATCTAGGGTTCACTGTGTATACATCAAAAGATTAGAGGAATAGCTATGTTGTCTTATGGCATATTGCAATTCTCTCGACGATATCTTGCAAGTGTATATCATGGATCCCTTGCTTCTTCCGAAAATTTATCTGTTTTAAGTTAAAGTGTCTCTGTGCATGCTTGTGACCTCTTCCTGTGTTTTCTTTTGGATTTGCGTTTGTTTTCTCAGGAGTGCTCATGGCTAATAGTTCGGATGAGCATTCTGGGTTAGAGGAAGATATTCCACATCAGCCGCATGTGGCTGACAAAGCAAAGATAGTTGAAAGAAAATCTGCAAAACCGCCAAGAGCACCGAAGAAAAAGGCCGAATCAGAATCTGCTGAAGAAGATGATGATGTTCCCTCAACTCAAAGTCAGCCAGAGGATGAGCTAGTCACAGACTCCAAAACCATGTTCTCTGATGGAAATCCCAAAAAGGGTGGCCGAGGAAGAGAAAGGAATACTACGGCTGAGATGTCTGATCAGGAAACATACAAGACTCCACCTGGAGTAGAAACTGCTAAGGAAAGGAACAACAGGCTGCAAAAGATTCATCGTCATTGGGTGAAGAAATTGTTTAATCATGAGAATGTCCGAAGAAAATACCAGATTCTATTTGCATTCACTCCACCCTGGAATGACTGCATTGCAGAAGGCTGCCTTGGGCAGGACAATGAAAAAGTAAGGCCAGCACCGCCTCCCAATGCTCATGCTGATTCCTTGAAAACCATAGCTGATTTTCCCGAAGAAGTTGCAAAGAGGGAAAAGGCCAAGGCCAAGCGTGAGGCAAGACTTGCGAAGAAAAATCAAGTGGAACAGCGAAATGTTGAGTTGACTCAACAGGATGTGATTGAAAAGAAGGAAAAGGCATCTGCCCGGAAAGAAAAGAAGAAGAGGAAGTTTGTTTCTCCTCGAGCCCCTAAGAAGAAGTCCATTGCAAGCAAATCTAGAAAAGTTGCACCTACCTCGTCTGATGAAGATTCGTCTGGTGATAATGCTGGTAAAGAAATTCCCATGTATGATCAGAAAGCGCTGCTCGACAAGACATACCAAACCCCATCTCCTGCAAAGATTTCGCCACCAGTGAGATCTTCACCAAGACTTGCTCTCGTCCCCTCGGAAAAACCTTCAGGTTCTGCTGCCCCAGTGGCGAAGAGAAAGTTGATTACTGATGAAAAAGTTACTGCTCCTGCCAAGAAGGCGAAGAAAATCATTCCTGCTCCCACAGAGGAATATGATTTTGATCTTATATTTGACATCATTGAATGTGCCTCCTATGATGCCAATCCAGCTAATTTGGGTAATTTGGGTCTGCCAGAATATGTTACCAAGATGGTAGCAAAGCACTTATTTGATCTGAAAGAAATCACCAAAGAACTCAATCAAGCTATCGATGATAAGAAGCTTCTGGAGAAGATGCGAAGGGGAGCTAAATCTGAGTCTGAAAGAAAAGATGTGAACAAGGCCATTCTTGAGATCACCAAAGCCCTCACCACCATGAGAAATAACAAGATTGATTGGCACTCCAGGATGAAGATGGATGTCTCTCAGCTCTGTGATCGTAGGAATGAAGAGATTAAGCGTCAAGAAGCTCTTGCTCGATGCAGAGAGAAAGAAGAGAACGTCAAAGAGCTCAGGCTAGAGCCAATAAGCCGAAAGATATTAAGGATCGTCGTATCCAATCTGTATCTTCTGATGCACCGGTTGATGCAAGTGTCCCACTGCAACAGATTCCACCATCACCTCATTCTGAGGAAGTTACTGAGCAACAAGCTGAACCCGTGGTAGCTATCATTCCTGCCTCAGTCGAACAAGAAGCTGATGTTGTGGACATATATCTTGTCAATCCTGATGAAGTAAACACTGTGCCCGAGCAAAATGCTGCCGAAGATAAGATTGACGAAGAGATTGAGATGGAAAAGGCAACTTCATCGCCTTTGAAGGAAACACATGCTGAACCCTCTAGATCTACCAAGGAGGGTGAGAAGGTTGAGGGGGAGCAAATTGCTTCCCAATGTAATATCCCTATGGTCTCCTCATCTGGTGCTCCTGCTCCGATGGAGGTTGACCCTGCTCCTGGCTCTTTGGCTTCATAGCCAGAGCAGGAAGAAAAGAAATTTGAAGAGCCCATTGCTCCCGAGGAGAAAGAACAAGAAGTTGCACCACCAGTTGTGTCCCACCAAGTTGTACCACCAGTATTGCCTCAGCAGACTGAAGGAGATCAAGTTTTGACTCAAGAGTCTGAAAAGGGTTTTGTACCACCCATAGTTGAGTCCTCACCGAAAGAAAAGGCCCTAGTGCCTGACTCTGAGAAAGCCGCTGAAGGAGTTCCAGCGATGAAAAATGACGGTCAGTCCAGTGGCTCTATGCCCTCTGCCTCAGAAAATGCTACAAAGCATCTTGCGCTCTTAAAGACCATCGATGAGAATGCACAAGCCTCCGATGATGTTCAGCCGATGGAAATTAACGAGGAAGAATTACAGAAAAATCCTCATCAATCATTTCCTCTATTCTCAGCTGAGTATGGCCCCAATGGCCCCGCTTTCAACGAACAGCTTCATTCTTCGAAGCTTGCATTCTTTGTGGTCAGCCCGTATGAAGGAGAGAGGACTTCATTATCCCCCAGGTTCTGGACAGAAGAGCATGCTATCTATTATGCTCGAATCTTGTTTGGCAAGCACATGATTTTCAATCATAAGATGTTGAACTTCGCCAAGCTTGAAGAAATGCCCTGCTTCCACAACACCCTTGATCATATTGAACATGCACTCCTGAAGGGATTAATGCGTTTCAATCATGGCTGGAACAAGGAAGTCATTCTTCAATTCTATGCCACGTTGTACATCACATGAGAAATAGGAAATACTTCAACATGGACACTTGAGTGGATGACTGGCAGAGAGAGAATCAAATGTTTGGCAGATCATTTTCTGGCCCTATTAAATTTGCCTCGTTGTGAATTTGAGAATGACAGAGAACACATATTGCATTTCTGGGAAGTGTCTGATGAACAACTCCATATCCTGATGGATCCCACGATGGTGGGTGACGAATGCATTGATGTTGATCCGAAGAAGTTGGCTTATGACAACAAAGTGTTATTCCACATTCTGTGCAATACTATCATGCCAACAAACAGGCCTAACTCCATCAAAGGCATCGTAGGAAATGCTCATGTGTCAATATCTCAGGGAATCAAATTTGACATTCCTGATCTTTTTATTCGGAACCTGGCATGTGCTGCAGATAGCCCTCAATCGCTGAAACCATATGCTCCATGGATTATGTTCGCCATTGAGCAGCTTACACATGAGAAATTCTTCTGGGCTTACGAGCCGAAAGTATTCATGCCACCTATTCGTGACATTCTGTGCATTGTGAAGGATAACAGAAAGGGGAAGGAACCGGTCGATGCTGTTGCAAACGTCTCTGCATCTGAAAATGCATCAAAGGACAAGGAAGCTAGGATTGAAATCCCTCGCAAAGAAAATCCATCAATTTATGAGATTTGTATTCAGACACAGCAAACTCTGGAAAGACACATCAAGATGGACAGAAAAGAAAAAGTGGAATTGATGGCTGAGTTGAATCTGATTCATAATCACACTCGCCAAATTCTTCTGCATGAGAAGGATGCAAGAAAGCGATCATGGACCTTGCTGCGGAAGCATTACTCTCGCAAGGATCTAGCCAAGAAGGGCCTCTTCAAGGAATATGATCATCTAGACTTGCTTGAAGTATCGCGTATCCGAAGACAAACTCCAGTACTCCCACAACATTTTGCTTCAACGGATCTGCTGTTTGTTAATCATGATGATGAGATTGCAGATACTGCCAGTGCTTGTATTTACAAGCCTGATATCCATCCGTCCAAGCCTTCCAAGACCAAGGCTGCGACTCATGCTTCTGCCTCGACCATTCCACATTCTTCTGACTCTGATTCTAGGAGTGGTTTCAATTCTGATTCAGAAGATTCTCCCACGGAGTAATTCCTCAAATATCTTCCCTTTCCTTTTTGACACTTGTTAACAAAAAGGGGGAGAATTACATCGAGTGATAGTTTTTCGGGGTTTGCAGGGTGTGTGTTTTCATTTGCCATTTGGTTTTCCCTCGAACAATTTGCTTCAAGAACCTTATCGCGCATGTGGTGATGAAAAACTCGATCGTCATGTAACGTTAATAACCCCCGCCTGCAATATCATTTGCTTCGCAATATTTGTCTGTAGGTGCCTTCGATTGTTTATCCTTTGATTGATTATCATCGGAAATCATTTATCTTGCAGGGACACATAACTGCTCCTCAAAGAAGAACAGAGAATCATCAAATGATGATATTATATTGGAGCACTATATGATCTATAACAGTTGTGGTTGGATATGCTCTTATTGCTATCTATCATCATCTAATCTTGCAGGAAGTTAAAGTCATCTATATGACCGACGAAGTGTTTTTTCCTCACAAATATCATTTGCATCATCTCTATTGCAGGAAAATCATCTTCAAAGCATATCCACTCTGAGCAATGAATTATTATTCGATCCTGCTCTGATCAAATCAAATATCTAACATGCAAAAAAACTACATATCGAGTGGATTCAAAATGTGTTCTGAGAAAACCTTCATGAACTATCCTTGTCACAAGTCTCTCAACGCTTGTTTCACATCTAACCCTTGTCGAAGTTTTTGTGACAGGAACTACCTCAGACACCGTCAAGTGCATTGAAAGATTTCAAGTGTATGATCTGTGGTCAATGACACTCATACAAAGAAAAATATCGTTTTCCCTTTGATCCTTCATGGACCAAAGCATATCTTTAAGGGGAGGATGTTTTATCTTCGTAATTATCTCTCGCTCTTCATTATTCTTTGCATTACATTTCATTCCTTATCTATCATTCGATGTGATTTGTTTTGTCAACAATCGTCCAAAAAGGGGGAGATTATTGGTGCAATATCTGCCTACCTTGTGTTTTGGAGATTGTTGACAGAAACATGTATGGACTAATTTGTTTGCTAGTGCATACCGAGAGAAAAAGTCCATACACAACCGAAGAATATGCTGTCTCAGGTGCTGAGTTCGAGGAACTTCACCGAAGCACATCTGTGTTGCAGAGAAGAATGAGCTATACTTGTTGAAGTGATAGAGTCGAGAAGATTGATGAGAAGAAATCGACCCCTCTAAAGTTTACTGCTGAAGCAAAGCTTCTGTTTTGGTACTGTCGTCCGAAGAAATTGACTGCAGCGGTGGAAGTCAAAGACTATGTGAAGACGTAGCATTCATTTAGTTGTTCTTACTTCATTTATTTGAGTCATAGGACCTCCATACTATTAAGAGGGGTATAGGTTCTCGATGCTTAGATCTGCTGTGATGCTTAGCCATAACCTATGAAAGTTGTGAGAGAAATCTCTTTGAACTCCGAGCAAATACTTGCCAGCAAGAGACTGTGATCTTCTTCACTGCGAGAGATTTGCCTCGGACCGAGGAGTTAGCATTTCTTGCTCCCCAAGAAATGTTACCTTTGTGCTCTAATCAGACCATTGGAATCGTGTCGTTCGGCCATTGGCTGAGGCCAATGTCCAATTTGGTCATTTCCCATCTGGGAAGGCTGCGGCTATAAATAGCCACCCTGCTCCAACGTTGTCCGTTGGCTGCTCCGCTTGAGATTTCTGAGAAGATTGATTTGAGCAACCCCTCTCCGAGTAATTTGAGTTTAAGATCCATCGAGAGAAAATCCAAGAGCCCATACTTAGACAGTGGTTTAGCATCACAGTAGTTCTGAGTGAGAGTTCTTGTACCTATTACTCTTGAGAGCTGTGCACTCTCTAGACAGATAGGTTTCGGCTTCGAGTGATGAAGAGTTGTTGTCTTCACCAAGCCTGATCTTCATCAACCAAGAGTGATTGTGATTTGCGAAGGTTGACCGAAGGTTTGGAGATCGCCAACAAGGATCTACCACGAGTGAAATCAACCTGAGTCCGATCAGCTCAGTGTTGAAGGAGAATAGGGTGAAGAGAGTTTATCTTCCGTGTTAAGTCACAGCCCCTCCAACCAGATGTAGCCCTTTGGCAGAAGGGTGAACTGGTCTACCAAATCCCTCTGTCGCCTTCGAGCACCACTGGTCATTTCTATTCTATTGCATTTCCTTTAGTAGTTCTTATCCGTGTGTCTATTCCTTTCTCTGCTTACCGTCTTGACCTGTATTAATTCGTTACCTTCATGTACCTCTGTTTCATTGGTGATATCTGTGAGTAGCATTTTATTCAGTATCTGCCATGTTGTGTCTTATCCTATTACATTTGTTTGCTTGTTGCATAACCCTCATTGTAGTTAAACCTGTGATCTATCAAGCTCGTACCTTTATTATTGCTTTTCTCGAAGAATATGCTTCTGACGAGGAAGAGTGATTTAGTATATATTCTTCCACACTCTATTCCGCTGCTGTGTTTGGGTTAAGTGTCAAAGCTTTCGAAAGAAAATTTGAATCTCCCATTCACCCCCCTCTGGTCGATATATTCTCGGTCCTAACAACAATGATTATGAATATAGGCATCACGTCCGTGTCAAGTAGACCGAAACGATTCTGCATCTACTACTATTACTCCACACATCGATCGCTATCCAGCATGCATCTAGAGTATTAAGTTCATAAGAACAGAGTAACGCCTTAAGTAAGATGACATGATGTAGAGGGATAAACTCAAGCAATATGATGAAAACCCCATCTTTTTACCCTTGATGGCAACAATACAATAGCTGCCTCGCTACCCCTACTTTGTCACTGGGTGAGGACACTGCAAGATTGAACCCAAAACTAAGCACCTCTCCCATTGCAAGAAGAACCAATCTAGTTGGCCAAACCAAACCGATATTCGAAGAGAAATACAAAGATATTTAATCATGCATAAAAGAGTTCAGAAAAGACTCAAATAATATTCATAGATAATCTGGTCATAAATCCACAATTCATCTGATCTCGACAAACACACCGCAAAAGAATTTTACATCGGATAGAACTCCAAGAACATCGAGGAGAACATTGTATTGAAGATCAAAGAGAGAGAAGAAGCCATCTAACTACTAGCTATGGACCCGTTGGTCTATGGTAAACTACTCACGCTTCATCGGAAGGGCAACAAGGTTGATGTAGAGGCCCTCCGTGATTGAATCCCCCTCCGGCAGGGTGCCGGAAAAGTCCCCAAGATGGGATCTCATGGGAACAGAGGCTTGCGGCGGCGGAAAAGTATTTTGGTGGACGCTTCTGTTGGTTTGGGAATATTTGGGAATTTATAGAGCAAGAATTAGGGTTGGGGGACTCCCGAGGTGTCCACAAGCCAGGGCCCCCCCTAGGGCGCGCCCTGAGGGCTTGTGGGCCCCTCGGGACTCTTCTGACCCCCTCTCCAAGCTCAGTGGATGTCTTCTGGTCCAAGAAAAATCATCGTAAAGTTTTATTCCGTTTGGACTCCGTTTGATATTCCTTTTCTGTAAAATTCAAAAACAAGGAAAAACAGAAACTGGCAGTGGGCTCTAGGTTAATAGGTTAGCCCCAAAAATAATATAAAATAGCATATTAATGCATATAAAACATCCAAAATAGATAATATAATAGCATGGAACAATAAAAAATTATAGATACGTTGGAGACGTATCAAGCATCCCAAGCTTAATTCCTACTCGTCCTCGAGTAGGTAAATGATAAAAACAGAATTTTTGATGTGGAATGCTACCTAACATATTTATCCATGTAATCTTCTTTATTGTGGCATGAATATGCAGATCCATAAGATTCAAAACAAAAGTTTAATATTGACATAAAAACAATAATACTTCAAGCATACTAATAAAGCTATCGTGTCTTCTCAAAATAACATGGCCAAAGAAAGTTATCCCTACAAAATCATATAGTCTGGCTATGCTCCATCTTCATCACACAAAGTATTTTTTCATGCACAACCCCAATGACAAGCCAAGCAATTATTTCATACTTTTGATGTTCTCAAACTTTTTCAACTTTCACGCAATACATGAGCGTGAGCCATGGATACAGTACTATGGGTGGAATAGAATACGGTGGTTGTGGAGAAGACAAAAAGAAGGAGAAAGTCTCACATCAACTAGCTATAGGCGTATTATCGGGCTATGGAGATGCCCATTAATAGATATCAATGTGAGTGAGTAGGGATTGCCATGCAACGGATGCACTAGAGTTATAAGTGTATGAAAGCTCAAAAAGAAACTAAGTGGGTGTGCATCCAACTTGCTTGCTCATGAAGACCTAGGGCAATTTGAGGAAGCCCATCATTGGAATATACAAGCCAAGTTCTATAATGAAAAATTCCCACTAGTATATGAAAGTGACAAAATAGGAGACTCTCTATCATGAAGAACATGGTTCTACTTTGAAGCACAAGTGTGGAAAAAGGATAGTAACATTGTCCCTTCTCTCTTTTATCTCATTTTTTTATTTGGGCTTCTTGGCCTCTTTTATTTTATTTGGGATTCTTTGGCCTCTTTTATTTTTTATAAAGGTCGGAGACTCATCCCAACTTGTGAGGGAATCATAGCTTCCATCATCCTTTCCTCACATAGGACAATGCTCTAATAATGATGATCATCACACTTTTATTTACTTACAACTCAAGAATTACAACTTAATACTAGAACAAAATATGACTCTATATGAATGCCTCCGGTGGTGTACCGGGATGTGCAATGATCTAGCATAGCAATGACATAAAAAACGGGCAAGCCATAAAAACATCATGCTAGCTATCTTACGATCATGCAAAGCAATATGACAATGATGGTGCGTGTCATAATAAAACGGAATTGTTAAAGTTGCATGGCAAAATATCTCAGAATGGCTATGGAAATGCCATAATAGGTAGGTATGGTGGCTGTTTTAAGGAAGGTATATGGTGGGTTTAATGCACCGGCGAGAATTGCACGGTACTAGAGAGGCTAGCAATGGTGGAAGGGTGAGCGTGCGTATAATCCATGGACTCAACATTAGTCATAAAGAACTCACATACTTATTGCAAAAATTTATTAGTTATCGAAACAAAGTACTACACACATGCTCCTAGGGGGATAGATTGGTAGGAAAAGACCATCGCTCGTCCTTGACCGCCACTCATAAGGAAGACAATCAAAGAATAAATCATGCTCCGACTTCATCACATAACGGTTCACCATACGTGCATGCTATGGGAATCACAAACTTTAACACAAGTATTTCTACCAATCCACAATTACTCACTAGCATGACTCTAATATCACCATCTTCATATCTCAAAACAAATGCAAGGAATCAAACTTCTGATAGTATTCAATGCTCTTTACATGAAAGTTTTTATTATATCCCTCTTGGATGCACATCATATTTGGACTAAATTCATAACCTAAGAAAATTACCATGATGTTTAAAGACTCTCAAAATAATATAAGTGAAGCATGAGAGTTCAACAATTTCTATAAAATAAAACCACCGCTGTGCTCTAAAAAGATATAAGTGAAGCACTAGAGCAAACTGCCTAGCTCAAAAGATATAAGTGCTAATAAATTCACGATTCATGCATGTCCCTATCAAAAGATGTGTACAGCAAGGATGATTGTGGCAAACAAAAAAGCAAATACTCATATCATACAAGACGCTCCAAGCAAAACACATATCACGTGGTGAATAAAAATATAGCCTCAAGTAAATTTACCGATGGAACGAAGACGAAAGAGGGGATGCCATCCGGGGCATACCCAAGCTTAGATGCTTGGTTGTCCTTGAATATTAACTTGGGGTGCCTTGGGAATCCCCAAGCTTAGGCTCTTGCCACTCCTTATTCCATAGTCCATCAATCTTTACCCAAAACTTGAAAACTTCACAACACAAAACTCAACAGAAAACTCATGAGATCCGTTAGTATAATAAAATAAATCACCACTTTAGGTACT
Source organism: Thinopyrum elongatum (assembly GCA_011799875.1). NCBI lineage: Eukaryota > Viridiplantae > Streptophyta > Magnoliopsida > Poales > Poaceae > Thinopyrum > Thinopyrum elongatum. The sequence continues at coordinate 38,716,096 of CM022300.1, read as the reverse complement.
TTTGTGAACTCATTATTTATTTATATTGGTGTAATATCTACTGTATTCCAACTTCTCCATGGTTCATACCCCCCGATACTACCCATACATTCATCAAAATAAGCAAACAACACATAGAAAACAGAATCTGTCAAAAACAAAACAGTCTATAGTAATCTGTAAACTTCGTATACTTCTGTAACTCCAAAAATTCTGAAAAATTAGGAAAACATAGGAAATTCATATGTAAATCTTTTGTAAAAAATTCAGATCAAAAGCACATCTCTGTAATGTTTTGAATTTCTGGCAATGAGCGCAAAAGTTTCTGTTTTTCAGCAAGATCAAATCAACGATATACCAAAGTATCCCAAAGGTCTTACTTGGCTCAAACACTAATTAAAAATACCAAAACACAATTACTACAGAGGTAATAATGTGTATTTATTGAAGGACAGAACCAAAAACAAAAAACATAAAAATAAAATTGGGTTGCCTCCCAAAATGCGCTATTGTTTAACGCCCCTAGCTAGGCATAAAACATATCTAGGTATTATAAAAGAAGTGAGGGAGATCATTCATGCTCCTCTCATACTCCTCTCATACTCCCTCCTCTCAGCAGAAAGCTTTCTCATAGGCAAAAAAAGTAATCAAAGGGGCTACAATTAATAGGATAAGGATCTACAAGATCAAATTTGGGAGGAATTGGATCCTCCTTCGGCCCTTTGTACTTGATAATTATTTCTTCATTATAAACGTTCCTTTGAATAAATTCTCTAAGTCTATCTCTTAGCACAAACCCAAATCCATTATTTTGTATAGCAAAATTATCATTGAGTTCAGAAATCTTATCAACCAAAACATCGGGAGGAAATTTCTTTCTTAGGTTTTCATTATAAGCGGTATAATCCGGAGATTGCAATCTCATTATTTCTTCTTGATTAAAAAGGATCTCCTCTATGGGAGGACAACCACCATTGATATTATGATGAGCAAATATTTCACCCACTTCCTTCAAAATAAACCTAAATTCATGAGCTAGGAATATGGTGGCAATGCGTTTAACAGAAGGGTGATGAAAATTAGAGAATTCTAGGAAAACCCTTTGTATGCACGGATGCATGTGAACAAATTGTCTTTCAAGTTCAATCACAAGCAAAGATATTGCATCCGCATAGCTATTAGTTTTATTTAGGATCGACCCCCCTAACATGGGTATTGTACCGGCACTAGTAAAGAAATCTTGAATAACACCTTTTCCAATAATATTACCACTACCCACGCGGAGTTTTTTAGTATGCATGATAGTAGGTTCTTCATGAGGATTTTTATTAGCAAAGTCATTAAAGTCTCCCTCAAGATTATTACTATCTTTTTCCATGATAACCTCCTCAAATTCAGACATGATGGCAAGAAACCAATCTAGCACACGAGCAAACGAGAAGCAGACGAAAAGACGAACAAAAGAAGGGCGAATAAAAAAGGCAAATATTTTTGTGATTTTCTGAAAACATTTTAGAAGTGGGGGAGAGGAAGGAAAATGGCAAATAATGTAATGCAAGAGATGAGAGTTTATGATGGGTACTTGGTAGGCTTGATGTAGAACCTCCCCGGCAACAGTGCCAGAAATTCTTCCTGCTACTTCTTGAGCTTGCATTAATTTTTCCCTTGAAGAGGAAAGGGTGATGCAGCAAAGTAGAGATAAGTATTTCTCTCAGTTAAGAACCAAGGTATCAATCCAGTAGGAGGCACAAGCAAGTCTCCAATCTATGCACCTGTATAAACTAACAAACACTTGCACTCAACGTGAAAAAGGGGTTGTCAATCCCTTCACAGTCTCGAACAAGAGTGAGATCTAATAGAGATAGGTATAAAAGTTAAATAAAAGAGCAAACTAAAGTAAATATAAATAAGTTGCAGCAAAGTATTTTTTTTTTTTTGGTTTATAGATCTGAAAATATATGATGGAAAATAGACCCGGGGGCCATAGGTTTCACTAGAGGCTTCTCTCTTGAAAGAAAACATACGGTGGGTAAACAAATTACTGTCGAGCAATTGACAGAAAAGTGCAAAGTTATGACGATATCCAAGGCAATGATTATGAATATAAGCATCACGTCCGTGTCAAGTAGACCGAAACAATTCTGCATCTACTACTATTACTCCACACATCGACCGCTATCCAGCATGCATCTAGAGTATTAAGTTCATAAGAACGGAGTAACGCCTTAAGTAAGATGACATGATGTAGAGGGATAAACTCAAGCAATATGATGAAAACCCCATCGTTTTACCCTTGATGATAACAATACAATACGTGCCTCGCTACCCCTACTTTGTCACTGGGTGAGGACACCGCAAGATTGAACCCAAAACTAAGCACCTCTCCCATTGCAAGAAAAACCAATCTAGTTGGCCAAACCAAACCGATAATTCGAAGAGAAATACAAAGATATTTAATCATGCATAAAAGAGTTCAGAAAAGACTCAAATAATATCCATAGTGAGATCCCATAAAAGAGTTCAGAAAAGACTCAAATAATATCTCTCTTTTCGATCTTCACTCCTGAGGGCTTGTGGGCCCCTCGGGAGTCCTCTAACCCTAATCTTTGCGCTATAAATTCCCAAATATTCCCAAATCACCAGAAGCGTCCACCAAATTACTTTTCCGCTGCCGCAAGCCTCTGTTCCCGTGAGATCCCATCTTGGGGCCTTTTCCGGCGATCTTCGAGAGGGGGATTCGATCACGGAGGGCCTCTACATCAACCTTGCTGCCCTTACGATGATGCGTGAGTAGTTTACCACAGACCTACAGGTTCATAGCTAGTAGCTAAATGGCTTCTTCTCTCTCTTTAATCTTTAATACAATGCTCTCCTCAATGTTCTTGGAGATCTATTCGATGTAATACTTTTTTGCGGTGTTTTGTTGAGATCCAATGAATTGTGGATTTATGATCAGATTATCTATGAATGTTATTTGAGTCTTCTCTGAACTCTTTTATGCATGATGAAAATATCTTTGTATTTCTCTTCGAACTATCGGTTTGGTTTGGCCAACTAGATTGGTTTTTCTTGCAATGGGAGAGGTGCTTAGTTTTGGGTTCAATCTTGCGGTGTCCTCACCCAACGACAGAAGGGGTAGCGAGGCACGTATTGTATTGTTGCCATCAAGGATAAAAAGATGGGGTTTTCATCATATTGCTTGAGTTTATCCCTCTACATCTTGTCATCTTGCTTAAGGCGTTACTCCGTTCTTATGAACTTAATACTCTATGTCGTGGTTTTATCATGACAGATGCCCTTGTGAAAGGACTTAGGTGTGGAGCCATCGCGATGTAGGTTAGCTCGAAGGGGTTGAACGGGACAAAGGACACAAGGTTTACCCAGGTTCGGCCCCTCACAACTAGGTAAAAGCCTACTCCTACTTTTGTTGACTATAGCTTGAATATCGATTACAATGGAGCGGAATCACTTGACCAAGCCCTCGATCAATTGTTTTCTTGAGTTAACCCGCCGTAGGGTCTCTCCTTTATATACACAGGTCGAGGGTCTGGGCTTTTACAAGAGTCCAAGCCGGATCACACAACGTGACCAACTCGGTTTCTAAATCGCCTTGCCTTAACAGCAAGTCACCATCGGGCGGCTCACACCCCCGGGTCTTGGGCCTTTAACAGGCTCGCCTCTTAATCCGCCTCTAGTCTTCATGTATCCTCAGGCCCATCTTAAGCCTTTTACTCTATGAGTCGCCCTCAGTGTAACCCGACCCCTCCTGGGCGGGTCACACCGCGGGTTATATCCCCAACATTAGGCCCCGGATTGATTTGAACTTGTTCATGTCAATCTTCACTGCTTCTGGTTGGCGAGTCTTCTTTCCAATGCTTAACTTTGAACAAATCACTGTAACCCGCCGTGATGTCATGCGAGATAAATCCAGAAAAATCCTATGACATCACAACGGATCTTTTTACATTAATTGATCATCCAAGAATCGAGGCGCTTCCAGTCTTAAGATAATCATGATGTCTCCTCGATTTCCGCGCCTGCCGTTTCACTGTTCCACTTTTCCCTTATAAATAGGCACGGAGGGGTTCCTTCTTCACTTTCACCCCCTTCTCCTCCACTTCTTCTTCCTCCTTGCGACCTCCACCGCACAAGAGCTCCGCCGCTCCGATCGTTCCTCACTAGCGACTCCGACAAAGGCTGCTGCATCAACCTGACCGGACCAGATAACGGCGGTGCATCCCCGCTCTTCTTCAGCTTCGTCTGGTACTCCTTCTCTTCTGCTTCAGATCCGCATTAGGTCATATCAATTCATGTAGCCCAATAACATGTTCATCGCGGTTCCCTCAAGTTCATCCACTTTCTGCTTTAGAGAACTTAATTCAATCCAAAAACAAAGTAGACGTGGGGCGGTAGCAGTTTTTAGCCCTTATCTTGCATCTCGTGTAGATCCCCTTTCTTCAGAATCCATGCATGGCTCGCCACTTTTTTCACTACTGTACCTTAGGTTTCAGAATTGTTCATTTCTTGAACTGCCGTAGATCCAAAATTTTAGGCACAATCCGTGAGACTTGTTTGTTTCATACTTAGCATAATTTCAACCATCTTGATTTCATATACAACTGACCCACCATTCTTTGTTTGGGCGGTTAAATAACAACCTTTGTGACCCGCCAGAACCTGGCCGGCTTAATCATAACTTATGACTCGCCAAGAAATCCAGAATTTTGTATAATCCGCCGATAATGCTTGCCGGCTTATACCTCCTCAACTTAACCCGCCATGTACTTATAATCTGGCCAATTGCTTCGTGACATGGCTAGGGCGGCTCACAATCCCTTCAGTAGCTCATAATGCATAGCCTTTTAACTATGTCCGGCTCATCATTGCTGAATTATTGTAAGATCATTTAGACGGCTTATTATCATATATTAACCCACCGATACCTTTATTCTCAGGCTGTAACTTTTAACTCGCCACCATGACTAAGACTCCCACATCCTGTGACTGGATTACCTCCAAAGTCACGGAGAGCACACTCAATGATTTCGTGACCATGGGGGTTTTGCCTCCCAAGGAGATCATCCACTGGCGGGTTCCAGGCTTCGAATGCCCCCCTGAGCCCCAAGAAGGAGAGGTTGTGGCTTTCACGGATCACCTTTTCCGTGGTTTCTCACCTCCCGGGTCAAAAAAATTCTGGGATGTTTTGCATTTCTACAATCTTCATCCACAAGACATTGGCCCCAACTCTGTCTCCAATATATGCAACTTCCAAGTGTTTTGCGAGGTGTATCTTGGGGAAGAACCCTCTATTGATCTATTCAGAGACTACTTCTATATCAACCGTCAAACTGAGATGTCAGATGGGCCTAGTCTTGAACTCGGAGGCGTTTCCATCCAAAGGCGAAGAGACATAGTTTTTCTTTCAGCCGCCCTGCCTAGTCATCCCAAAGACTGGAATTTCACCTGGTTCTACTTGAAAGACACCACCCCAGCTGGAGAAAATCCCTTGCCAGGTTTCCGCCCCTACCGGCTTACCACCACCGGCCAGCTTCCAGGCCGTTTAACTGCTGCCGAGCGTGCTCCCTTTGCTGCCACTTTTTCAAAGATAAGGGCCTTACTCGCCAATGGCCTGACTGGAGTTGACCTGGTCCGCTGCTGGGTCGCCTGGAGGATTTTGCCATTGAACCCATGCGGCGGCTTAATGTGCCATTATACTGGTGACCCAAAAGACCCACAACACTACAACCCAGCTCGTCTAACTGATAAAGAGATCAATGAGATGGTCAAGACGCTGCTCGGCGAGTCTCTGGAAAGCTGCAGTAAAGTGGGATTGAATCCTTTCTGCACACTTAATCTGGCTCCTCCCGTAAGTCATCAGATCAAACTTCATCATGTTTTCATCAATTTTTATAACCTTCACCTTATTTCAATTTTCTGTTGCTCATTTGAATACAGACTGACTCTCCATTCTGGAGAAGGAAACTTCAAGCCGCCCCCCAACCAAAAAGGTCATATCAAAAACTCGTGGTCCAGGCTGCCGCAAGAAGCCATCAGCCGAAGAGATGCTCCAACTTGATGATGATTCGGAGGTAGAACTTGACTCCCTTGGCTTTCTTTTCATGCAACTTATTGACGCTGATTCCTCTCAGGAAGAGGCAGAGACCAGTCATGCAGATGCAGCAGAGGTAACTATAATTTCCTCCGGCTCAGAACCCTTACCAAGAAAGCAAATTCGGCGGGTCGTCCGGAAGGTGAAATTTTCTCATCCTCTTGCTCACTTGGATCCCAACTTTATTTTGAAGAAATAGCAACACGATTCAAGGCGTCCGACCTGGAGTGGCGGCTCTCATGACCTCATCTCCGGATTACCTAACATGCCTACTCCTCGCAAGCGTCGACATGAGGTGCCACATGACCCAGACTCTCTTTATCCAATAGCTGGCCTTATACGTCAACCACTTAACCCTTCCAACTCAAATTATCAAAAGATGCCTCCATCATATGGCAACTCTTCTGGGACTCAAATGCCAACTTTCAAGATCGCCCAAGGGTTAGTATTTTCATTTGTTTATCCATGACTTGTAATGATATACTCATATACTTTGTATCTTTGTTGTAGAGGTGTTGCCAAAGCAGGCAAGAAACAAAAGCTGGGCGGGTCTTCAAAAGATCGCAAAACCGCCGAACCGGAAAAACAAACTGCAGAAACTTCTGAGATCCTCAGTCAAGACCCTGAAGAGCCTATTAACGACCCACCACCATCAATCGATGCTACCATCCCCGAACAGATAGACACTGAGCTTAACCCAGCGGCAAACCATGACCCGCCGAGCCCTCAGTCACCGAGTCCTCCGAAGCCGTCTGAAGGGATCCCTCTTGAAAAGGACTCTGATGACGTGACCATCACTGGGACGACTCATATTGCGCCAGGGGCTTCCACTGTGCTAGCCAAGCATGGTACCAAAGAAGAATCCCCTTCCTTGGACAAAGGCAAAACGAAGCTGGATCTGGAAAGCTATGCTGCCCTCAGTGCAAGCGACATCCACGCAGGTTATCTGAACCGCCTTCATACTAGCCGTGACCTGGAAGCCGGCTTAGTGAACCTTATGAAGGAACGCTATGAGGTATGTTGCTAACCCCTTTCCATATGCATTTATATAGCCGCCAAGTCTAGAGTATAGGAAAATAGTGACTATGCTGTAGACTTGCAACTTTTTCCAATTTGTAACCCTCAAGGACTAGCTAAGTTTTAACAAAATGAGCCGGAGCTTTATAATCATTTTAAAAACCCAAACATGTAGCCCCCAAGGGCCAGCTTAACTTAATAAAGTGAACCGGGACTTATAGTCACTTAAGAAATCCAAACGTGTAGCCCCCAAGGGCCGGCTTAACTTAATAAAGTGAGTCGGGTCATAATTAAATTAAAATGACCTACATTAGCCCCCAAGTGCCAAGTGTATTGCTTGCAATGTGCTTGGGACTTGATTAACTGTATCTTAACAAACTTGCTCCTTGTATTGTAACCATTGCCTTATTTATTTCAGGCAGAATTGAACATGAAGGAATCACAAGTTGGCGATTTAAGAAGAAGCTTAAAGCTGCAGCAGATAGAAACCTCCAAGGCCAAGTCAGATCTGAAGGCCTCATTAGAGGAAATTGAGAAATTTAAAGTAGGTTTTGATGCTGAGAGAGCCGCCTATGAGACTAACAAAACTGCTCTAAAAAAAGGCCGAATATGCTAAAGCTGCGCTTAAGCAGGTAACCGAAGAATTATCTAGTTTTAAACATCACATCTCTCAAATGACAGCTGCCGACTTTGGTAAGTGTAATATGCCATTCAAATTCTGTAACCCGCCTGGCTTCTCATATATGCATTGCTCACTCACCGGCGTCTCTTGTATGACTTCTTAACAGGCCCCAGGAGTGCAAGTCTTGGTCAAGACATGCTATTGAAGCTGAAGGCGATTTACTCGCTAACAGAGGAGTTATATAGTGGCACTCTCCACAGTCTTGTGGCTTTAGGGTGGAACAGAAAACCGCCGAGTCAAATCAAGACTGTTCTGGATCATCTGTCAACGTTCCCAGGCCGGATTGAAGAAATGAAATTATCAGCCGCCCGAGCCGGAGCCATCGTTGCTCTTGGTCGGGCCAAAGCATGGCAATCTGAGCTTGACCCAGAGGAAATAGCCACCGGGTGCCCGGAATTCAAGGATGACCAGTCAGCCTTTGAAGAAAAAGACTTCAATCAATGCGCCCGTGGCCTGCAAGCTCATCGAAGAGCTAAACTTAAACAAGTATACGCCAGCTTATGACGACAACAACCAGAAGATTAAGCCGCTAGCTCATGATGTTGTCAATCTCATTCCTCCTTGGCATAAGCATATCTTTGCCCTTGATGTTGATCATTCTATTATACTAAATGATGAGGCCACATTCGAAGCTTTAACCGGCATCGACTGGACAACGACTGATCTTTAGATGATCGACGAGGAAGAGCCGGCGCGGGATGACCCACAATCTTCAAGGCGGCAGGAAGACAACTGATCTTTGTGATGATGATCCAGGCAGCTCTCAGGCCGGGTTATGGGAGTGCAGCTCCAGAAACACTTAATTCATAACTTTTGTGGGCTTCAGTGTGAAGCCTTGTAATAGGGTCGTGCAAAACAATGATCCGCCATGTCATGCCTTCGTGCATGTTGATCTTGACTTTTGATCCGCCAGTTTAATCTTTATGATAAGCCTGAGGTGATCATACATATGAGCCATACCATGGCTCTTATTTTCATCTGAAGGTTTGCAAGCCCTACAAAAAATTAAATAACATATGTACTGGCGACTTAAAGTCAAACGCCAGGGCGGGTGACAACCCAAAAATATGTAGCCTCATATGACTACTGAAAAGACTATAATCAAGGCTATTCAAGCCAAAACATACTGGCGACTTAAGGTCAAGAGCCAGGGCGGGTTACCAAACCCGAAGACTCGTAGTCTCATGTAATAGTTGAAAACATACCTGTAGAGTCAAATCATGCTGGTGGCTTTAAAAATCAACAGCTAGTGCGGGTGACAACCCAAAAACTTGCAGTCTCATGACCATGGCCGTTCAAACCAAAATATACTGGCGACTTAAAGTCCAAAGCCAGGGCGGGTTACAACCCAAAATTCTCAAACATGAGCCACATAATCCGGAGCCTCACAACCCGGGTAGTCAAAATTTGCCCAAAAGCAAAAACTTAAGATAAACATATCGAAAGAAACCAAAAGAAAGATACAAAAAATCCCAAATAATTGTTGGGCCGGTTTTCCAAAACGTGACCGAACAAGTTGGCTCACAGGCCTTTGTGCTTTCAAGGCTGCACAGCCATTGAGTTTATCCCAGCTCACTGTAAGCCGGCTCTCACGTGGCACAAGCCGCCGTTTTAACCTTAACAAGTTCAGGGTCTTAAAAAAGATTGACTGTTAAGAGTTCGGCGGGTCACCTGGCGGAGTAGCAAGTGGCAAACAGGCAGTTGTAACTCATAATATGGCAACTCAGGCCGGCCAAAAGGGTATGAAAGCTAAACCCTGTGGGTTGGAAGCCCCCAAGTGACCTTATGACCAATTAATAAAGACTCAGATACACAAAAATGAAACGACAGAGGCCCTAAATTTTTCAGGGATGCCGGCTTTATTATATTGATCATAAAAAGATATATACATCAACAGAAGTATGTACAATGGGGAGAGCCTGTGGCTCAAGTGTAGTAAGGCCGAAGATGAGCAATATTCCACAGCCTGTTGGTCTCCTGCTCAGAGGTGTGTGACTTCTTGCGCTCACGTAAATCAATGAGATAATATGAGCCATTGTTGAGGTTCTTATTGACCACAAAAGGTCCATTCCCAAGGTGGAGACAGCTTATGCATATCTATCTGATCCTTAATGAGCCGGAGCACTAAATCACCCTCTTCAAACGCCCGAGTCTTGACTCTGCGGCTATGATAGCGACGCAGGTCTTGCTGGTATATTGCTGAACGAGCCGCCGCAAGGTCACGTTCTTCATCTAAAGCATCAAGTGCATTTTGTCGTGCCGTCTCATTATCAGTTTCAACATAAGCCGCCACTCTCGGCGAGTCATGAAGGATATCACTTGGGAGAACCGCCTCTGCACCATAGACCATGAAGAAGGGCGTATAGCCTGTTGACCTGTTAGGGGTGGTATTGATACTCCAAAGTACTGAAGGTAACTCCTCAACCCAACAACCCGGTGTTCGTTCCAAAGGAACCATAAGCCGGGGCTTGATGCCTCTCAAAATTTCCAGATTAGCCCTTTCTGCCTGACCATTAGACTGTGGATGGGCCACAGAAGAAACATCCAGACGAATATGCTCTCTTTGACAGAACTCCTTCATAGCACCCTTAGAAAAATTAGTGCCATTATCAGTGATGATACTATGAGGATAACCAAAGCGGTAGATCAGTTTTTTAACAAACTGAACTGCAGTTGCTGCATCACACTTGCTAACTGGCTCTGCCTCTACCCATTTGATAAATTTGTCAACCGCCACTAAGAGGTGGGTCTTCTTATCCTTAGACCTTTTGAAAGGTCCAACCATATCAAGCCCCCAGACCGCAAACGACCAAGTTATTGGAATCATCCGCAACTCCTGAGCCGGCACATGAGCTCGTCGAGAAAATTTCTGACATCCATCACACTTACTAACGATATCTTCTGCATCAGCATGAGCCGTCAACCAATAAAACCCATGACAAAAAGCTTTAGCCACTAAAGACTTAGAGCCATCATGATGACCACAATCACCTTCATGAATCTCTCGTAAGATCTCATGACCCTCTTCTGGAGAAACACTATGTTGAAACACGCCTGTCACACTACATCGGTGTAACTCGCCGTTAACAATAGTCATAGACTTAGACCTTCTGGTTATTTGTCTTGCCAAAGTTTCATCCTCAGGTAAATTGCCCCGGGTCATATAAGCCAAGTAGGGAAGCATCCAATCAGGAATAGCATGGAGAGCCACCACCAACTGTGCCTTCGGGTCAGGAACAGCAAGGTCCTCTTCCGATGGCAACTTGACCGAAGTATTATGCAATACATCAAGAAACACATTAGGAGGCACCGGTTTACGTTGAGACCCAAGCCGGCTCAAGGCATCAGCCGCCTCGTTCTTCCGTCAATCAAGGTGATCCACCTGATAACCCTTGAAGTGACCAGCAATATTGTCAACCGCCCTGCGATAAGCCGCCATAAGCGGGTCTTTGGAATCCCATGTGCCTGAGACTTGCTAAGCCACAAGGTCTGAGTCGCCCAGGCACCTGACCCGGCTCAAATTCATCTCTTTGGCCATACGAAGGCCGTGGAGTAAAGCCTCATACTCAGCTGCATTGTTAGTACAAGGAAACATTAGCCTTAAAACATAACAGAACTTGTCACCTCGCGGGGAAGTCAAAATAACTCCAGCCCCCGAGCCTTCCAACTACCTGGACCCATCAAAGTGAATCGTACAATATGTGTTATCAGGCTTCTCCTCTGGCGTCCGCAACTCTGTCCAGTCATTGATGAAATCCACCAGAGCCTGAGATTTAATGGATGTTCTTGGCACATATTTCAAACCATGAGGTCCAAGTTCAATTGCCCACTTAGCCACCCGGCCTGTGGCCTCTCTATTTTGAATAATGTCTCCTAAGGGAGTAGAGCTGACCACAGTAATAGGATGACCAAGAAAATAATGTTTCAGCTTGCGACTCGCCATGAACACCCCATATACCAGTTTCTGCCAATGAGGATATCGTTGCTTGGACTCAATCAACACCTCACTGACATAATAAGCCGGCCTCTGGACTGGGTACTCCTTACCCGCCTCCTTGCGCTTCACCACAATCGCCACACTGACAGCCTTACTATTAGCTGCCACATACAGGAGCAAAGGTTCTTTCTCAATGGGAGCCGCAAGGACGGGCGGCTCAGCTAACTGTTTTTTGAGCGCCTCAAATGCCTTATTAGCAGCATCACTCCAGACAAAGTGATCTGTCTTCTTCATCATCTGGTATAAAGGAATTGCCTTCTCTCCCAGGCGGCTTATGAACCGGCTCAGAGTCGCGATGCGACCCGCCAGACACTGAACGTCATTAACACACGCCGGCTTAGCCAATGAAGTGATGGCTTTAATCTTCTTCGGGTTAGCCTCAATGCCCCTCTCTGAGACCAGAAAGCCCAATAGCTTGCCTGCAGGTACACCAAAAACACACTTGACCGGGTTAAGCATCACCTTATAGACCCGGAGATTGTCAAAAGTCTCCCTTAGATCATCCAGGAGAGTCTCCTTCTTTCTGGATTTGACCCCAATATCATCCACATAAGCATGCACATTACGCCCAATTTGACTATGAAAGCAATTCTGAACACATCGTTGATAAGTCGCCTGAGCACTCTTAAGCCCAAAAGGCATAGAGTCATAGCAGAAGGCTCCAAAAGGGGTGATAAAAGACGTCTTCTCTTGGTCCTTAACTGCCATCTTGATTTGATGATAACTAGAATAAGCATCCAGGAAACATAAACTCTCACAACCCGTCGTGGCATCAATAATCTAGTCGATACGAGGGAGAGCAAATGGATCAGCTGGACAAGCTTTGTTAAGATCTGTGTAGTCAACACACATATGCCAAGTGTCGTTCTTCTTGAGTACCAGCACCGGGTTAGCCAACCACTCAGGGTGGAAAACTTCCACAATAAACCCAGCTGCTAAGAGCCGGGCTACCTCCTCTCCAATAGCCTTACGTCGTTCTTCATTGAAACGACGAAGAAATTGCTTGACCGGCTTAAACTTAGGATCCACATTAAGGGTGTGCTCAGCGAACTCTCTCAGTACACCTGGCATGTCTGAAGGTTTCCATGCGAAGATGTCCCGATTCTCACGGATGAATTCGATGAGCGCGCTTTCCTATTTAGGATCCATATTAGCCCCCACTGTGAACTGCTGAGATGAGTCGCCAGGGACAAAGTCAACCTGCTTAGTATCATCAGCCGACTTAAACTTCAACAAAGGGTCTTGCTCAGTAGTGGGCTTCTTTAAAGGGGTCATATCCGCCGGGTCAACATTATCCTTATAAAACTTAAGTTCCTTCGTGGCGCAGGCCAACTCAACATAAGCAACATCTCCTTCCTCACATTCCAAGGCAATTTTTTGATCACCATGGACCGTAATAGTACCCTTACGCCCTGGCATCTTAAGCTGTAAATAAACATAACAAGGTCGAGCCATAAATTTGGCATAAGCCGGCCATCCAAACAAGGCATGATAAGGGCTCTTGATCTTGACCACTTCAAACCATAACGTCTCTGTTCTGTAGTCATAATCATCACCAAAAGCCACTTCCAGGGCAATATTTCCAATAGGATATGCCGACTTACCAGGTACCACACCATGAAAAATTGTAGAAGACGGCTTAAGATCTGTATCAGTTAAGTTCATCCGGCGAAAGGTGTCATAATAAAGGATATTAATGCTGCTGCCACCATCCATGAGCACTTTAGTGAATTTATAACCCCCGACCTGAGGGGCTACCACCAACGCTAGCTGACCCGGATTGTCAACCCGGGGCGGTGATCCTCTCGACTCCATGTGATTGGATACTCTGATCACCACAAGTATTGAGGTACCGCCGGCTCAATTGCACTGACCGCACGTTTATGAACCTTCTGATCTCGCTTGTAAAGACTTGTGTTGAAAACATGATACTGGCCACTGTTGAGCTGCTTTGGATTACTCTGGTATCCTGATTGATGCTGCTGGTTACCCTGACCAGACTGTTGGTTATAACCACCCTGGTTACCCTATCCTTGATACCCAGAACTTGAGCCACCACCACCAAAGTCGGGCCCCTGTGAGCCGGATCCTGACTCACCAGGCAGGAAATTATTGTTGCCATGATTCTGGTTGAAGTTGGAATTCATGTACTCTCGCATGGTGAAACAATCCTTCCAAGCATGAGTCGCCGGTTTATTGGGCAGGCTGTGTTTTGGGCAAGGCTCATTCATCATCGCCTCAATATTAAAGTTCTTCCCTCCAAAGGACTGCTTACCATTACCATTACGGTGTTGGTTTTTATATCCAGTGTTGGTGTTAGCTACAATATCTGACCCGCCATCGGGTTGTCTGCGCTTACCACCATTACCCTAGTTGTTGCCGTTATGCCCTGTCACATTCTGCTGCTGACCCTTACCATTGCCACTCTTCTTTCCCTTGTTGGATTTTTCATCATCAGATCCAGGATCTTTGGTGGTGTCAGAGTTGGCATATTTGATGAGAGCCGCCATGAGCTCTCCCATGTCATTACAATGACGCTTAAGCCGCCCAAGCTTCTGCTTAAGGGGGGGGGGGGTAAAATGACAGTTCTTCTCCAAGACTAGAACCGCCTGACCTGCCGCAATACTGTCTGAAGAATGCATAATAGCTGAGACCCGCCGGACCCAATGATGAGCCGAATCATCCTCACGCTGCACATAGTTATCAAGATCAATAATCGTTAAAGGCTGCTTGCACGTTCCTTTAAAATTCTGAATGAACCATGCTTTCAACTCTGCCCATGAATTGATGGAGTTGGCGGGTAATCCTTTTAACCAGGTCCGAGCTGGCCCGTCCAACATCATGGTGAAGTACTTAGCACACCCAGCATCATTGACATCCAGCATCTCCATGGCTAACTCATAACTCTCAAACCAGGCCTCAGGGGGACATCAGCTGTATAGTTAGCCACCTTGCGAGGACCCTTAAAATCCTTAGGCAAACGTTCATTACGTAGTGCTGGTACTAAACAAGGCACTCCAACAGATCTAGAAATTATACCAGCCCCTACTAACGCCGAAGGGGTCACCAGAGGCTGTTGATAAGCCCCCAGCTGAGCCACCGCCGCTGCCTCCGCCTCTCGGCGGGCTCTGGCATCATCCACAATCGCCTGAGCATGAGTGAGGGGTAGGTTATTCCCACAGGGCGGGTCATCTTGATGCGGTCGACGTCGTTGCTCGCTACTGGAAACCGCTGGCGACTCAATGCGTCGGCTGTAACTGCGGCTTGGGAGGGGGGTCGAATGCACCCTCTCACGACTATGCGTATATTTCTCCTGCTGTGCGACTGTTGTCTGTAAGAGCTCAATTGCATTCCGCGCCTCAGCTGCAAAAGGCGTCTCATCTGAGATAGGGATTGCCTGGAGCCGGGTATCCGCTGCTATCATGTTATCCACTGGGTTGTAATAATGACCAGATGGTGTGGAAAAACGCCGGGGTGGGGTTCGATCCCTATGGGGCGGGTCTGATAATCGGGGCTGAGCTGCCACCCCGCTCCATGGGACTTCAGTCGCCCGGGCCATGCCTGGTGGGTTACTTGGCCTCACACCAGGTGTATTAAAAAGGTTCCGCGCCTCATATTGTGCAGGCAAACGGGTTTGATACCTCCTTCGAAGAACTACATTAGAGGCATTTTGATACAAACTTAGGCGAAAGGCCTCCGCCCTGATGCGTTGTGACTCAGCATCCATCTGGGCTTGTTCCTCTGCCATCCTGGCATTCTCTGCATTAAGCTCCTCCTAAGCCTTGGCCACCTCATCACGTACCTTTGCAATTTCTATGTTATGCTGTGCTTGATTTGCCGTAGTGACCTCTATTGCCAACAAGGTCGTCAAAGTGCCCAAGAATTCAGACAAAACTTGAGCCGGCGGCTGAGCTGAGCCGCCAGCCCCAGCTGTCGCGGTAGTCATTGATCCAGACGTCACAGCTGCAGCTGTCGATGAGTTGAGAACCGGCGTAGTGCCAACCATGAATATAGTAGCCCTATACGGCGGCTCATAGGGGTCCGGAATACTGTCACCACCAGAATAGCCCCCAAGCCCGCCGTCCTGAATCTGGTAGATTGACTCTGTTTCCCCGGTTGAAGACTCATCACCTGAATAGATGGCCGTCTCTCCACCAGATGCAGAATCTTCCTCAAGATCCACCCCATGAACAATGCCAATGAAAACATGCTTCCAGCCGGGTTGAACCCCAACGGGTCGCACACGCTGAGTCGTCTCAATGATGTCGATGCAGATGTCTGGCTCAAGCTCTGACTCGCCAATCTTGCCGATGAAGACATGAATTCCGCCAAAGGGGGCCCGGTATCCGTACTCGATTGAGTTAGCCTCGGGGCCCCAGCCAGCGTCCTCGATGTAGAGCTTGCCGCGGTGACTCTTAGTCATCTGGCCCATGGCGTATCCTTCTATCCCTGAGAAGTTGCCCTTCAAGAACTTGAAACCACCGTGCTCTGGCCCCACGGTGGGCGCCAACTATCATGGTTTTATCATGGCAGATGCCCTTGTGAAAGGACTTAGGTGTGGAGCCATCGCGATGTAGGTTAGCTCGAAGGGGTTGAACGAGACAAAGGACACAAGGTTTACCCAGGTTCGGCCCCTCACAACGAGGTAAAAGCCCACTCCTGCTTTTGTTGACTATAGCTTGAATATCGATTACAAGGGAGCAGAATCACTTGACCTAGCCCTCGATCAATTGTTTTCTTCTGTTAACCCGCCACAGGGTCTCGCCTTTATATACACAGGTCGAGGCCCTGGGCTTTTACAAGAGTCCAAGCCGAATCACACAACGTGACCAACTCGGTTTCTAAATTGCCTTGCCTTACCAGGCAAGTCACCATCGGGCGGCTCACACCTCCGGGTCTTGGGCCTTTAACAGGCCCGCCCCTTAAGCCGCCTCTAGTCTTCATGTCTCCTCAGGCCCATATTAAGCCTTTTACTCTATGAGTCGCCCTCAGTGTAAGCCGGCCCCTCCTGGGCGGGTCACACCGCAGGTTATATCCCCAACACCATATGTGCATGCTACGAGAATCACAAACTTTAACACAAGTATTTCTACCAATCCACAATTACTCACTAGCATAACTCTAATATCACCATCTTTATATCTCAAAACAAATGCAAGGAATCAAACGGGTTTTTTGATTCCTGTAGCATGCACTTATGGTGTTGGGGATATAACCCGCGGTGTGACCCGCCCAGGAGGCCGGGTTACACTGAGGGCGACTCATAGAGTAAAAGGCTTAAGATGGGCCTAAGGAGACATGAAGACTAGAGGCGGCTTAAGGGGCGGGCCTGTTAAAGGCCCAAGACCCGGAGGTGTGAGCCGCTCGATGGTGACTTGCCTGGTAAGGCAAGGCGATTTAGAAACCGAGTTGGTCACGTTGTGTGATCCGGCTTGGACTCTTGTAAAAGCCCAGGGCCTCGACCTGTGTATATAAAGGTGAGACCCTGCGGCGGGTTAACCGAAGAAAACAATTGATCGAGGGCTAGGTCAAGTGATTCCGCTCCCTTGTAATCGATATTCAAGCTATAGTCAACAAAAGCAGGAGTAGGCTTTTACCTCGTTGTGAGGGGCCGAACCTGGGTAAACCTTGTGTCCTTTGTCCCGTTCAACCCCTTCGAGCTAACCTACGTCGCGATGGCTCCACACCTAAGTCCTTTAACAAGGGCATCTGCCATGATAAAACCACAACAGTTGGCGCCCACCGTGGGGCCAGAGCACGGTGGTTTCGAGTTCTTGAAGGGCAACTTCTCAGGGATCGAAGGATACGCCGTGGGCCGGATGACTAAGAGTCGCCGCGCCAAGCTCTACACCGACGATGCTGGCTCGGGCCCTGAGGCCGACTCAATCGAGTACGGATACCGGGTCCCCTTTGGCGGAATTCATGTCTTCATTGGCAAGATCAGCGTGTCAGAGCTTGAGCCGGACATCTGCATCGACATCATCGAGACGGCTCAGCGTGTGCGACCCGCCGATGTTCAACCCGGCTGGAAGCACGTTTTCATTGGCTTTGTTCATGGGGTGGATCTTGAGGAAGATTCTGCATCTGGTGGAGAGACGGCCATCTATTCAGGTGATGAGTCTTCAACCGGGGAAACAGAGTCAATCTACCAGATTTAGGATGGCGGGCTTGGGGGCTATTCCGGTGGTGACAGTATTCCGGACCCCTATGAGCCGCCGTATAGGGCCGTTGTCTTCATGGCTGGCACTACGCCGGTTCTCAACTCATCGACAGCTGCAGCTATGTCGTCTGGATCAACGGCTGCCGTGACAGCTGGGGCTGGCGGCTCAGCTCGGCCGCCGGCTCAAGTTTTGTCTGAATTCTTGGGCACTTTGATGACCCTATTGGCAACAGAGGTCACTACGGCAAATCAAGCACAACATAATGCAGAAATTGCAAAGGTACGTGATGAGGTGGCCAAGGCTCAGGAGGAGCTTAATGTAGAGAACGCCAGGATGGCAGAGGAACAAGCCCAGATGGATGCTGAGTCACAACGCATCAGGGCGGAGGCCTTTCGCCTAAGTTTGGATCAAAACGACTCTAATGCAGTTCTTCGAAGGAGGTATCAAACCCGTTTGCCTGCACAATATGAGGCGCGGAACCTTTTTAATACACCTGGTGCGGGGCTAAGTAACCCGCCAGGCACGGCCCGGGCGGCTGAAGTCCCAAGGAGCGGGGCGGTGGCTCAGCCCCGATTACCAGACCCGCCCCATAGGGATTGAACCCCGCCCCGGCATTTTTCCACAACATCTGGTCATTACTCCAACCCGGTGGATAACATGATAGCATCGGCACCCGGCTCCAAGCAATCCCTATCGCAGATGAGATGCCTTTTGCAGCTGAGGCGCGGAATGCAATTGAGCTCTTACAAACAGCAGTCACACAACAGGAGAAATATATGCATAGTCATGAGAGGGTGCATTCAACCCCCCTCCCAAGCTGCAGTTACAGCAGACGCATTGAGTCGCCGGCAGTTTCTAGTAGCGAGCGGCGACGTCGACCAAATCAAGATGACCCGCCCCGTGGGAATAACCCGCCCCTCACTCATGCTTAGGCGATTGTGGATGATGCCAGAGCCCGCCGAGAGGCGGAGGCAGCGGTGGTGGCTCAGCTGGGGGCTTATCAACAGCCTCCGGTGACCCCTTCGACGTCAGTAGGGGCTGGTATAATTTCCAGATCTGTTGGAGTGCCTTGTTTAGTACCAGCACTACGTAATGAATGTTTGCCTAAGTATTTTAAGGGTCCTCGCAAGGTGGCTAACTATACAGCTGATCTCCCCCCTGAGGCCTAGTTTGAGAGTTATGAGTTAGCCATGGAGATGCTGGATGTCAATGATGATGTGTATGCTAAGTACTTCACCATGATGTTGGACGGGCTAGCTCGGACCTGGTTAAAAGGATTACCCGCCAACTCCATCATTTCATGGGCAGAGTTGAAAGCATGGTTCATTCAGAATTTTAAAGGAACATGCAAGCAACCTTTGATGATTATTGATCTTGATAACTGTGTGCAGCGTGAGGATGAGTCGGCTCATCATTGGGTCCGGCGGGTCTCAGCTATTATGCATTCTTCAGACAGTATTGCGGCGGGTCAGGCGGTTCTGGTCTTGGAGAAGAACTGTCATTTTACCCCCCTTAAGCAGAAGCTTGGGCGGCTTAAGCGTCATTGTAATGACATGTGAGAGCTCATGGTGGATCTCATCAAATATGCCGACTCTAACACCACCAAAGATCCTGGATCTGATGATGAAAAATACAACAAGGGAAAGAAGAGTGGCAATGGTAAGGGTCAGCAGCAGAACGTGACAGGGCATAACGGCAACAACCAGGGTAACGGTGGTAAGCGCAGACAACCCGATGGCGGGTCAGATCTTGTAGCTAACACCAACACTGGATATAAAACCAAAGCCGTAATGGTTATGGTAAGCAGTCCTTTGGAGGGAAGAACTTTAATATTGAGGCGATGATGAATGAGCCTTGCCCAAAACACAGCCTGCCCAATAAACCGGCGACTCATGCTTGGAAGGATTGTTTCATCATGCGAGAGTACATGAATTCCAACTTCAACAAGAATCATGGCAACAATAATGGCCTTCCTGGCGGGTCAGGATCTGGCTCACAGGGGCCCGGCTTTGGTGGTGGCGGCTCAAGTTCTGGGTATCAAGGACAGGGTAACCTGGTTGGTTATAACCAACAGTCTGGTCAGGGTAACCAGCAGCATTAGTCAGGATACCAGAGTAATCCAAAGTAGCTCAACAGTGGCCAGTACCATGTTTTCACCACAAGTCTTTGCAAGCGAGATCAGAAGGTTCATAAATGTGTGGTCAGTGCAATTGAGCCGGCGGTACCTCAATACTTGCGGTGGTCAGAGTATCCAATCACATGGAGTCGAGAGGATCACCCACCCTGGGTTGACAATCTGGGTCAGCTAGCGTTCGTGATAGCCCCTCAGGTCGGGGGTTATAAATTCACTAAAGTGCTCATGGATGGTGGTAGCAGCATTAATATCCTTTATTATGACACCTTTCACCGGATGAACTTAACTGATAAAGATCTTAAGCTGGCTTCTACAGTTTTTCATGGTGTGATACCTGGTAAGTCGGCATATCCTGTTGGAAAGATTGCCCTGGAAGTGGCTTTTGGCGATGATTATGACTACAAAACAGAGACGTTATGGTTTGAATTGGTCAAGATCAAGAGCCCTTATCATGCCTTGTTTGGACGGCCGACTTATGCCAAATTTATGGCTCGACCTTGTTATGTTTATTTATAGCTTAAGATGCCAGGGCGTAAGGGTACTATTACAGTCCATGGTGATCAAAAAATTGCCTTGGAATGTGAGGAAGGAGATGCTGCTTATGCTGGGCCGGCCTGCGCCATAGAGGAACTTAAGTTTTATAAGGATAATGTTGACCCGGCGGATATGACCCCTTTAAAGAAGCCCACTACTGAGCAAGACCCTTTGTTGAAGTTTAAGTCGGCTGATGATACTAAGCAGGTTGACTTTGTCCCTGGTGACTCATCTCAGCAGTTCACAGTGGGGGCTAATATGGATCCTAAATAGGAAAGCGCGCTCATCGAATTCATCCGTGAGAATTGGGACATCTTCGCATGGAAACCTTCAGACATGCCAGGTGTACCGAGAGAGTTCGCTGAGCACACCCTTAATGTGGATCCTAAGTTTAAGCCAGTCAAGCAATTTCTTCATTGTTTCAATGAAGAATGACATAAGGCTATTAGAGAGGAGGTAGCCCGGCTCTTAGCAGCTGGGTTTATTGTGGAAATTTTCCACGCTGAGTGGTTGGCTAACCCGGTGTTGGTACTCAAGAAGAACGACACTTGGCGTATGTGTGTTGACTACACAGATCTTAACAAAGCTTGTGTAGCTGATCCATTTGCTCTCCCTCATGTCGACCAGATTATTGATGCCACGGTGGGTTGTGAGAGTTTATGTTTCTTGGATGCTTATTCTGATTATCATCGGATCAAGATGGCAGTTAAGGACCAAGAGAAGACGTCTTTTATCACCCCTTTTGGAGCCTTCTGCTACGTCTCTATGCCTTTTGGGCTTAAGAGTGCTCAGGCGACTTATCAACACTGTGTTTAGAATTGCTTTCACAGTCAGATTGGGCGTAATGTGCATGCTGATGTGGATGATATTGTGGTCAAATCCAGAAAGAAGGAGACTCTCCTGGATGATGTAAGGGAGACTTTTGACAATCTCCGGGTCTACAAGACGTTCTTAACCCGGCTAATTATATTTTTGGTGTACCTGCAGGCAAGCTATTGGGCTTTCTGGTCTCAGAGAGGGGCATTGAGGCTAACCCGGAGAAGATTAAATCCATCACTTCATTGTCTAAGCCGGCGTGTGTCAATGACGTTCAGCGTCTGGCGGGTCGCATCGCGGCTCTGAGCCGGTTCATAAGCCGCCTGGGAGAGAAGGCAATTCCTTTATACCAGATGATGAAGAATACATATCACTTTGTTTGGAGTGATGCTGCTAATAAGGCGTTTGAGGCACTTAAAAAACAGTTAGCTGAGCCGCCCGTCCTTGTGGTTCCCATTGAGAAAGAACCTTTGCTCCTGTATGTGGTGGCTAATAGTAAGGCTGTCAGCATGGCGATTATGGTGGAGCTCAAGGAGGCGGGTAAGGAGTACCCAGTCCAGAGGCCGACTTATTATGTCAGTGAGGTGTTGATTCAGTCCAAGCAACGATATCCACATTGGCAGAAACTGGTATATGGGGTGTTCATGGCGAGTCGCAAGCTGAAACATTATTTTCTTGGTCATCCTATTACTGTGGTCAGCTCTGCTCCCTTAGGAGACATTATTCAAAACAGAGAGGCCACATACCGGGTGGCTAAGTGGGCAATTGAACTTGGACCTCATGGTTTGAAATATGTGTCAAGAACAGCCATTAAATCTCAGGCTCTGGTGGATTTCATCAATGACTGGACAGAGTTGCAGATGCCTGAGGAGAAGCCTGATAACACATATTGGACGATTCACTTTGATGGGTCCAGGCAGTTGGAAGGCTCGGGGCTTGTCGTGGACTTAACACGGCAGATGCCCTAGCAAAAGGACTTAGGTGTGGAGCCATCGCAACTAGGTTAGCTTGAAGGGGTTGAACGGGACAAAGGACACAAAACATTTACCCAGGTTCGGCCCCTCTCAGTGAGGTAAAAGCCTACGCCCTGCTTTCAGTTGTATTGCTGGAGTTTCGATTACCAGGGAGCGAATACGCTTGACCTAGCTCTCCATTGATTGTTTTTCTGAGTTAAGCCGCCGCCGGGTCACCCCTTTATATACACAGGTTGATGCCCGGCGGCTTACAGAGTCCCGGCCGGCTCATACACAATGTGTCTGCCTCGGTATCTAACTAAGCTTGCCTTACAATACAAGTTAAACATACGGCGGCTCACACCCGTGGGCCTCAAGCCGTCCCCGGGTCTTGGGCCTTCAATAAGCTTGCTCTGTGAACCGCCATCTTCATATCTTCTTGGGCCTCTTCATCTTAAGCCGCCAGTGGCATGACCCGGCCCCTCCTAGGCGGGTCATACCCAGTAGTTATATCCCCAACATTAGGCCCCAGGTTGATTTGAACTTGTTCACATCAATCTTCAACACTCGTCTTTAGCAGAATCTTCCATCGTCAACTTTCATGAATTTGTTATTACCCACCATGACACCAACTCACAGAACCGCGGTAACCCGCCATGACATCAGGCGCATTAATTACGCGCAAACCCAGAATATCTCAACAGATTCTTTTAATGAACCTCTGAAAATCGAGGCGTCCTTATAGCCACATAATCATTTTTTTACTTCCTTGATTCCCGCACATGCCATCTATCCACTGCCTTATAAATAGGGACGGGGGGTCCTTTTCATTTTTTACCTTGCCCCCTCGTCTTCATCTTCTTCCTCGCGGCGCCTCAGCAAGCCCGAGCTCTGCCGCTGCCGTCTCCGTCCAGCGTTCTCAACTCCGGCCACTGCATCGACCTGAACAGACCAGATCAACGCGGCGCACTCCCGCTGCCCATCGGCGTCGATAGGTACCCCTCTTGCTTTGCATCAGATCTGCACTAGGGTTTGCCCAGTTCATCGGAGTTCATCGCCGTTCCTCTTTTTCCTCTTTAGATCACATAGTTAGATCTGAACATAGTGCCAAAGTTATGCGGTAATGGTTTTAGCATTCGTTTCCAATAGTAAAAGATACCCCTCTGTACAAAAATCTTATCTGGGCATACGAGTCCTTCTACTGTCACCGCCTTAGGTTTAGAATTTATTTGCCTTTTCTGAACTTCTATAGATCCAAAACCATATCACCAATCTGTGGAATCTGTTTGTCCATCACTTAGCGAATCCTTACTTATAGATCTGAAATATGGCAACTGTTCGGGCGGCTTAAATGATAAACCGTAACCCGCCATGTACCATTAGTCCCCTTGTTAAGCCGCCAATACGTGTTCACAATTCGTATGATAGAGCACTGCCTTCCGGTTTAATCATGTCAACCTTTATAACACTTACTTTTCTATCATTGGCCGGCTTAACAACATAAACTTAAACCGGCAATATTTTCTTTTCAGGCCTTCATCCTCAAAATGACCAAAACTGTCACCTCATGCAACTGGGTTGCTTCCACTGTCACAGAAGAAATCCTTATTGAATTTGTAAACGAAGGCATCCTGGCTAAAAAGAGTGTGATCTACTGGAGGGTCCCAGGAACCGAGACCACCCCTGAACCAAAAGAGGGTGAAGTTGTAGTTTTCACTGATCACATGCTCCGGGGGTTCACTCCACCCGGCTCAAAATTCTTTCGTGGTGTGCTGCACTTCTTTCAACTTCATCCGCAAGATATTGGGCCCAACTCTATTTCAAACATCTGCAACTTCCAAGTTTTCTGCGAAGTATATCTTCAACAGGAACCCACTGTAGAGCTGTTCAGGGAATTCTATTACTTGAACCGCCAGACTGAGTTCACAGATGGGCCCAGCCTAGAACTAGGCGGCATTTCAATCCAAAGGCGCAAAGAAGCTACTTTCCCTGCTGCTGCACTTCCCAGTCATCCCAAGGACTGGAACCAGACTTGGTTTTACTGCCAAGACACATCTCCAGAAGGTGAAAATCCTTTGCCGGGTTATCGTTCGAGCCGGCTTAGCAACAGGCATCCCCTCCCTGACCGGATCAGCACAGCAGAACGAGCCAAATATATCCCCATTTTTGGAAAAATCAGAGCCTTAATGGCCAATGGCTTAACTGGAGTTGACCTAGTTCGATGCTGGGTTGCATGGAGAATTTTACCTTTAAGCCGCCGGACCGGCTTAATGTGCGAGTACACTTGTGACATCAACAATCCACAACGCCACAGCCGAGTGCAATTGGACGATGATAGCCTCAACAAAATGGTCAAGACATTGCTGAGCGAAAGCTTGGCCACTTGCAGCAAGACAGGGCTGAACCCTTTTTGCACCCTCAACAAGCCGCCAGCTGTGAGTATTTGTGAACAGTTTTCATTAACTCATTATCTGTCAATCTGCTTTTTCATTCTTACTTGAATCTCTGCAGGCTGACTCCCCCTTCTGGAAGAAGAAGCTTCAAGATAAACCGGCCAAGAAGACCAGGACCAAAATCTTGGCTAAGAAACTTGCCAAGAAGAAATCAGAAGTAGTTGATCTGTTTACTCTTGATGAAGAGTCGGAGGTAGAGCTTGATTCTCTTGGCTCCTTTTTTGTTCATCTTATTGACATTGATCACTATCAGGATGACGTAGAAGGCAGCCACGCAGATGGTGAAGAGGTAACTATCCTTTCCTCCGACTCAGAACCTCTGCCAAGACAGAAAATTTGTCAAGCAAGCCGGAAAGTAAGGTTTTCTCACCCTTTAGCTTACTTGGATCCCAACTTTATTTTGAAGAAGCAGCAACATGAAGCTCGCCGCACAACCCGGAACAGTGGTGGTGGGATTCTTTCTTCCGGCTTACCAAACACGCCGGCTCCTCGCAAGCGTCGTCCAGAGGTTTCACATATCTCCGACTTAGCTTACCCCAAGGCGGGTCTTTTTCGCCAACCTCTTAACCCATCTGATTCAAACTATCAGGGGACCTCTCATTCTTCCTCTGGCGACTCAACTGGGACTCAAATTCCCTTGTTCAAAACTGTTCCTGGGTAAGAAATACTTAAGCCTGTTTGTCTTAATACCTTATTCCATTGATACACTAATCTCATCATGAGTTGTTATTGTCAGCGCCATGGCCAAGCCCAGCAAAAAGCTTAAAGTTAACAAGCCGGCTGAAGATCCCAAGGCTACTGACCCGGAGAAGCAGAACGTGTCTGAATCCATGCCTCAAACTTCAGAAACGGCTATGGATGACCTGCCATGAGAAGAGCCCCTTGTTGCTATGGATACCATGAATGTTGATGAAGAAATTGCTAAACCGCCCAGCCCCGCTCAGCCGGCTCAAGATACTGAAGATGTCATAGTCACTGGGACGGCTTATGCAGCACCAGGTAATCCCACCGTCTTATCCAAGCACAGCACCAAGGAAGAATTTTCTGCTGTTGATAAGGGCAAGTGGAAAATGGACTTGGAAGGCTATGCCCAGTTCAATGCTCAGGAGATTTATTCAGGCTATCTAAACTGCCTTCACACCAGCCGTGACTTTGAAGCCGGCCTGGTCAACCTTATGAAGGAATGTTTTGAGGTAACCACTATCATCTTTTCCATATATCTCTGCCAGCCACCAAGTCTACTGGATATGATAGAATTGAATATACTGTAGACTTCAAATAACCTCTTTAACCTTTCATTACTGTCATAGCGTCTTGGGAGTTGCAAAATCAAAACGAGTAGCCCTCAAGGGCCGGCTTAAGCTGCATAGCTAAAACCGGGACTTCAAATTGTAGTTCTTAACTTCGCATATGTAGCCCCCAAGGGCTGGCTTAAACTGACAAGTTAAGCCGAGACTTCAAATTGTAGTACTTAGTTTCGCATGTAGCCCCCAAGGGCCGGCTTATTCAGCATCGATAAGCCGGGACTTATCACCATAATTGTGAATAAAATCCAAGTATGTAACCCCCATGAGTCGGCTATAGTTATAACAGTGTAGCCGGGTAATCACATAATTGTCTTCAAGAAAAGAGCAATGTGCATTAGCCCCCAAGTGCCAAGTAAAATACTTGTATTATGCTTGGGACTTATAAGATGATCATCAGAACATCATACTGCCTACCTTTTTATGTGACAGGCTGAATTGAACACGAAGGAATCTCAAGTCAGTGACCTGAGGCAAAACATTCAGACCCAGCAATCTAAGACTTCCAAGGCCAAATCAGAACTGAAGACCGCTTTGGAAAACATTGAACAACTGAGAAAGGACTTCAGTGTTGAGAGAAACGGTTGGGAAACCGAAAAGGCAGCTCTACAAAAAAGAGCAGAAGATGCTGAGGCTACCCTTAAGCCGGTTACTGACGAGTTATTCGGCTTAAAACATCAAATCAACAGCATGACAGCCGCCATCTTTGGTAAGCGATAATATATTTCAATCTTTCATCATCCATGCCTTGAATAATCATTTAGCCAGTTTACCAATCTCTTTGGCAACGCAGGCTCGAGAATCTCCCACTTTGGCTCAGACATGCGCATGAAGCTGAAAGCTACATATACTCTTATAGAGCAATTATACACTGGCGCTCAACGAGCTATTTCTGCCTCCACCCATAAGAAGCAACCGCCTTCCCTCATCAAGGAACTGTTGGAAAAGCTATCTGTGCTGCCACAAAGAATTGAAGAATTGAAACGATCAGCCACCAGAGCCGGTGCTATCACGGCCTTGAGCCGGGTAAAGGCATGGCAAGCAGAACTTGACCCGGCAGAACTAGCCACCGGCTGCCCGAGTTTAAAAGAAGATGGGTCTCCCTTCAGTGCTGAGGACTTCACAAAAATAGTAAGGGAAATGCGTCCCTTTGCAAGCAAATTGGCCCAAGAGACTGATCTCTCCAAATATCATCCGGTTTACGATGCTGAAAATGCCAAAGTGAAGGCACCGGTGTATGAGGTTGTGGACCTTATCCCGCCAACGCGTAAGCACACCTTCGCTCCTGACATTGACCCGTCAACTCTTATAGATGATGAAGCTACTTTCAAAGCTTTGACTGGGATTGATTGGTCATCGCCTAATTTCTAGATGACAGAGGAGGAAGAAGAATCGGCGCATGATGACCCGGCAGCCTCAACCCGCCAAGACCAAACCAACTGATGCAAAAGCCGGTTTACCATCCACATCATTGGATGCTGTCTGCATCAAAAACACTTGATTCTTTTGGGTCGTCCAATGCCTTGTAATAAGTAGTTGAAAAGAATGATCTGCCATGCCATCATGCATATTTTTGTATAATACTTTTGAGCCGGCGATCCGATGTTGAAGATCCGTCACTTAAGCTCATAATATCATCAATCATGCAGATCATGTTTATCATATTGCCTGCACACACAGATAACATTTGCCCTGGCGGTTTACCCCAGGGCGGGTCATAATACCCCGCAGAAAATCCACTGGTGATTGTATAGTCCATAACCAGGGCGGGATTATACAAACCTCATACTCATAAGTAAATATCATACCTGTGATATTTGTTCATACTGCCGGCTTACCACGCCATATGCAGTAAGGGTAATAGCCCAGCACCCTGTTCCATTTATTCATACCGCCGGCTTACAATGCCGTACGCAGCAAGGGTAACATCTCAAGGGCTTAGAGCGCAGAACTCCAAGCGTATAATAAAAACACACTGGCGACTTATCGTCCAGAACCAGGCCGGGTTATCAAAACTCTGGATATACTCAAACATGAGTTATAAGGATCAAGGCTACATGGTCTAAATCAATTTCAAACCATATATCAATATGGTACAAAAGATGAACCCAAAAGATGTTCAAAGCAAAGATAAATCAAATAAAACAAGGCTTTCATAGGCTGCCAAGCCTCAACATCAAGTGCTTTTCAAGGGCCGAACAGCCACTGAGTTAATCCTTCATTCAAACCTGTAAACCGGACCTCACATGACCAATCGCCGTTTTAACTTCGACAAGTTCAGGGTCTTTTTAAGATTGACTGTCAAGAGTACGGCGAGTCATTCCAGGATTACCTGGTCGGAGTGGCAGGTATACAAAGGCAGGATAACTCGGATTTTTGGTGAATACACCTGGCGTCCAAGCCTATTACACGGGACAACAAAGCTCTGTTTTATTAAACAAGAAGCCCCCAAGTAATCTTTCAACCCAGGCGTATAAGCCGGAGCAATAGGGTAGTCACAGCTATGCTCAATGAGCAGGAAGCCCCCATGTTATTTGTAACAAGGCATGCAAGCCGGATCAAGAGGGTAATCACAGCTATGCTCAGTGAGCAGGAAGCCCCCAAGTGATCTTATGAATTGACAATAAAGACTCAGCTTCTCAGAAATGAAACGACAGAGGCCCTGAATTACCACGGATGCTGGCTTTATTATACTAATCATAATATATACATTGGTAAAAATATGTACATCACAAGAGCTGGTGGCTCAGGTGTAATAGGGCCGAAGATGAGCAATGTTCCATGGCCGGCGGGTCTCCTCCTCCGACGTGCGTGAGTCCTTGTGGTCTCGAACATCGATAAGGTAATATGACCCGTTGTTCAGATTTTTGCTGACCACAAAGGGCCCTTCCCAAGGTGGGGATAACTTGTGCATGTCAGTTTGATCCTGGATGAGCCAGAGCACCAAGTCACCTTCTTGAAAGGTCCGGGTTTTAACCCGGCGGCTATGATAACGACGCAGGTCTTGCTAGTAAATCGCTGAACGAGCCGCTGCAAGGTCACATTCTTTATCTAAAAGGTCTAGAGCATCCTGACGTGCTTTTTCATTATCAGCTTCAACATAAGCCGCCACACGGGGCGAGTCGTGACGGATGTCACTAGGGAGAACCGCCTCTGCTCCGTAAACCATGAAGAAAGGCGTGTAACCCATAGATCTGTTGGGGGTAGTATTGATACTCCATAGCACCGAAGGCAACTCCTCAACTCAACAACCCGGCGTCCTCTGCAAAGGGACCATAAGATGGGGTTTTATTCCTCTCAAGATTTCTTGATTGGCTCTTTCAGCTTGACCATTGGACTGGGGGTGGGCCACAGATGACACGTCAAGACGAATATGCTCTTGTTGACAAAATTCTTTCATAGCACCCTTAGACAGATTGGTACCATCATCAGTAATGATACTATGAGGGTATCCAAAATGAAAGATCACCTTTTTGATGAATTGAACCGCCGTCGCTGCATCACACTTGCTGACCGGCTCAGCCTCAACCCACTTTGTAAACTTGTCAATTGCCACCAGGAGGTGAGTCTTTTTATCTTTGGATCTTTTAAAAGGTCCAACCATGTCCAGCCCCCAGACTGCAAATGGCCAAGTAATTGGAATCATCCTCAATTCTTGAGCCGGCACATGAGCTCATCTTGAAATTTTTTGACAACCATCGCACTTACTAACCAAATCCTCTGCATCAGCATGAGCCGTCAGCCAATAGAACCCATGACGAAAAGCTTTAGCCATGAGAGACTTAGAGCCGGCATGATGGCCACAATCTCCTTCATGAATCTCTCGTAGAATCTCACGGCCCTCCTCAGGAGAAACACAACGCTGAAACACCCCTGTAACACTGCATCGGTGCAACTCACCAT
Source organism: Thinopyrum elongatum (assembly GCA_011799875.1). Taxonomy (NCBI): domain Eukaryota; kingdom Viridiplantae; phylum Streptophyta; class Magnoliopsida; order Poales; family Poaceae; genus Thinopyrum; species Thinopyrum elongatum. The sequence continues at coordinate 38,686,054 of CM022300.1, read as the reverse complement.
TGACAATAGTCATTGACTTAGATCGCCGGGTTATCTGCCTGGCCAAAGTTTCATCTTCAGGTAACTCGCCCCGGGTCATATAAGCCAAATATGGAACTGTCCAATCAGGAATAACATGGAGAGCCGCCACCAATTGTGCCTCCGGGTCAGGAATAGCAAGATCTTCCTTTGTAGGCAATTTAACCGAAGGATTATGCAAAATATCAAGGAAGATATTAGGTGGTACCGGCTTACGTTGGGACCCTAGCCGGCTTAACGCATCAGCAGCCTCATTTTTCCTGTGATCAACATGCTCCACTTGATAACCCTTGAAATGACCAGCAATAGCATCAACCTCTCGGCGATAAGCCGCCATGAGTGGGTCCTTGGAATCCCAAGTGCCTGAAACTTGCTGAGCCACCAAGTCTGAGTCGCCAAAACACCTCACCCGGCTTAGATTCATCTCTTTAGCCATCCGAAGACCATGGAGCAAGGCTTCATAATCAGCTGCATTGTTAGTACAAGGGAACATCAACATTAGAACATAACAAAATTTATCACCTCGTGGGGAGGTCAAAATAACTCCAGCCCCCGAGCCTTCCAACTGCCTGGATCCATCAAAATGAATAGTCCAATATGTGCTATCCGGCTTTTCTTCAGGCATCTGCAACTCTGTCCAATCATTAATGAAATCCACAAGTGCTTGAGACTTGATAGCTGTCCGAGGCACATAGTTCAAACCATGGGGTCCAAGCTCAATGGCCCACTTGGCTACCCGACCTGTGGCTTCTCTGTTTTGGATAATATCTCCCAAGGGAGCAGAACTGACCACAGTGATGGGATGACCAAGGAAATACTGCTTCAACTTACGACTAGCCATGAACAGGCCATAAACTAGCTTCTGCCAATGTGGGTATCTCTGCTTAGATTCAATGAGTACCTCACTGACATAATAAACCGGCCGCTGAACCGGATATTCCTTGCCTGATTCCTTTCTTTCCACAAAAATTGCTACACTGACGGCTCGGCTGTTAGCAGCTACATATAACAACAAGGGCTCTTTATCAATAGGAGCTGCAAGGATTGGCGGCTCAGCCAACTGCTTTTTCAATGCCTCAAATGCCTGATTAGCAGCATCACTCCAGACAAAATGATCTATTTTCTTCATCATCTGATACAGAGGGATAGCCTTTTCGCCCAAACGGCTTATAAACTGGCTTAACGCCGCAATACGACCTGCCAGACGCTGGACGTCATTAATACATGCCGGCTTAGACAAAGAAGTGATAGCCTTGATTTTCTCCGGGTTAGCTTCTATGCCTCTTTCAGAAACCAAAAAACCCAACAGCTTGCCTGCTGGCACACCAAAGACACACTTGGCCGGGTTAAGCATCATCTTGTAGACCCAGAGATTGTCAAAGGTCTCTTTTAAATCATCTATCAAAGTCTCTTTCTTCCTGGATTTCACAATAATATCATCCACATAAGCATGAACATTGCGTCCAATCTGTTCATGCAGGCAATTTTGAACACACCACTGATAAGTCGCCTGGGCACTCTTGAGCCCAAAAGGCATAGACACATAGCAGAAGGCTCCAAAGGGAGTGATAAAAGCTGTCTTCTCCTGGTCCTTAACTGCCATTTTGATCTGATGATAACCAGAGTAAGCATCCAAAAAACTCAAACGCTCACAACCCGCCGTAGCATCAATGATCTGATCAATACGAGGGAGAGCAAAAGGGTCAGCCGGACAGGCCTTGTTAAGGTCTGTGTAATCCACACACATACGCCAAGTGCCATTCTTTTTAAGTACCAGCACCGGGTTAGCCAACCACTCAGGATGAAAAACTTCAACAATAAACCCAGCCGCCAAGAGCCGGGCCACCTCCTCACCAATGGCCATGCGCCTCTCTTCATTAAAACAAGGAAGGAATTGTTTGACCGGTTTAAATTTTGGATCAACATTGACAGTGTGCTCAGCGAGTTCCCTCGGTACACCTGGCATGTCTGAAGGTTTCCATGCAAAGATGTCCCGATTCTCACGGATGAACTCGATGAGCGCGCCTTCCTATTTCGGATCCATATTAGCATTGATACTGAACTGCTTGGATGAGTCGCCAGGAACAAAGTCAACCAGCTTGGCGTCATCTGCCGATTTGAACTTCAACAAGGGATCATGCTCTGTGGTTGGTTTTTTCAAAGATGTCATATCTGTCGGGTCAACATTATCTTTGTAGAACTTCAACTCCTCTGTCTCACAAACAGACACAACATAAGCAGCGTCGCCTTCTTCACATTCCAGGGCTATTTTCCTGTTACCATGCACCGTGATGGTGCCCTTATGACCCGGCATTTTGAGTTGCAGATAAACATAACAAGGCCGTGCCATAAACTTGGCATATGTCGGCCGCCCAAACAAGGCGTGATAAGGGCTCTGAATCTTGACCACCTCGAAAGTTAACTTTTCAGCCCTGTAATCGTGATCATCACCAAAAGCTACCTCCAAAGTTATCTTACCCACTGGATACGCCGACTTACTAGGCACCACCCCATGAAAGATAGTAGAAGACGGCTTAAGATCTTTGTCAGTCAAATTCATACGACGAAAAGTATCATAGTAAAGGATATTGATACTACTGCCTCCATCCATAAGTACTTTAGTAAACTTGTACCCTCCAACCTGAGGTGCAACCACCAAAGCCAATTGACCCGGATTGTCAACCCGGGGTGGGTGATCCTCACGACTCCACACAATAGGCTGTTCAGACCATCGCAAGTACCGAGGAACTGCCGGCTCAACCGCGTTCACTGCTTGCTTATGAAGCTTCTGATCATGTTTGCATAGGCTTGTGGTAAGCACGTGATATTGACCGCTATTCAACTACTTTAGATTACTCTGATAACCAGACTGTTGCTGCTGATTCCCTTGACCAGATTGCTGATTAAAATCACCTTGATTGCCTTGGCCCTGAAAGCCGGAGCTTGAGCCACCATGCCCAAAACCAGGTCCGTGAGAGCCGGATCCTGACCCGCCATGCGGGCCATGGTTATTCTGGAAAAATCTGGAATTTCTATATTCCTTCATGATGAAGCAATCTTTCCATAGATGGCTGGCCGGCTTATCCTGCGTACTGTGCTTTGGACAAGGTTGATTCATCATCGCCTCAATGTTAAATTTTGGCCCGCCGAACCGGGGCGCTGATGACTTCCTCTTACGACGCTGATTACTATTCTGCATATTGGTATTCGCCACAAAATCTGAACCACCGTCCAACTGCTTGAGCTTACCATTGTTACCTTGACCCGCCGGACTATGCTGATGTCCCTTTGCATTCCCATTCTTCTTCCCTTTCCCAACTTTCTCCTCATCGGACTCAGGGTCCTTAGTGCTATCAGAATCAGCATATTTGACGAGAGCCGCCATGAGCTCTCCCATATCATTACAGTGGCGCTTAAGCCGCCCCAGCTTCTGCTTAAGGGGGAGGAAACGGCAATTCTTTTCCAACATCAGGACGGCTGAACCGGCGTTGATACTGTCCGACGAGTGAATAATAGTTGATATCCGGCGCACCCAATGGGTGGTTGACTCGCCCTCTCCCTGGACGCAAGAGTCTAAATCAAGAATCGACATAGGCTGCTTGCACGTGTCTTTGAAATTTTGGATAAAACGCGTCTTCAATTCAGCCCATGAACTGACGGAGTTAGGGGGCAATCCCTTCAACCAAGTGCGCGCCGGTCCATCCAACATCATAGTGAAGTACTTAGCACAAGCAGCATCACTAACATCCAACATCTCCATGGCCATCTCATAACTCTCAATCCAAGCCTCTGGGGGCTGATCCGCTGTGTAATTAGGCACCTTGCGAGGGCCCTTAAAATCTTTGGGCAGGCGCTCATTACGTAAAGCCGACACTAAGCATGGCACCCCAAGGGTTCTAGAGGTTACTCCTGCCTCCCCGGACGCCGATGGGTAAATCGAGATTGTTGATGAGCTGTCAACTGAGCTGCCAGCTCGGCCTCCCGACGTGCCCTGCCCTGATCTACCAAAGTCTGAGCATCGTTACCAACACGCGGCGGGTCATGCCTACGAGGCTGGTTATGGTGCCGCTCACTGCTTGAAACTGCTGGCGAGTCAATATGCCTGCTATAACTCGGGCTTGGCCGCGGGGTTGAATGAATACGTCCCCGACTATACGAATAAGCCGCCTGCTGTGCCACCGCTGTCTGAAGAAGCTCTCTGGCTCTCCGTATCTCCATCGCGGCTGGTGACTCGCCTTCAACAGGGAGAGCCGCCAATCGCGTAGCTGCTGCAATCATATTGTCCAAGGGGTTAGAATAATGACCTGGCGGTGTTGGGACATGCCGAGGCGGGGTCAAATTCAAATGGGGCGGGTCTGCAGCACGTGGCTGAACTATCGCTCCTGTCCCGGTCGCCTCAACAACCCGATTCACCACAGGCGGGTTACTAGTTCCAGCCCCAGGTGTGTTGAAAAGGTTTCTTGCATCGTACTCCAGAGGTAGACGACTCTGGTGCCTCCTTCGCAGGATGGCGTTAGATGCATTCTGATCCAGGCTTAACCAGAAATTCTCTGCTTGAATCCGTTGAGATGCCGCGTCCAGGGCGGCTCGTTTTGTCGCCATCCTAGTATTTTCAGCATTAAACTCCTCCTTGGCTTGAGCTATCTCATCTCGCAGCTTCGCGACATCCACCTTATGCTGTGCTTGATTTTCCGGTGTTACCTCTGCAGCTAATAAGGTCGCCAAAGCCTCCAAAAGCTCAGATAAAACTTGAGCCGGCGGGCGCGCAGAGTTACTTGCCCCGGCCGCCGCCGCGGTCGTTAAACCGGAAGTCATGGCTGCAGCAGTTGATGAATTGAGCACCGGTTGAGTGCCGGCCATGAAGATCGCGACTCTGTTCGGCGGCTCATTAGGGTCCGGAATACTGTCACCATCGGAATAGCCCTCAAGCCGGCCGTCTTGTAACTGATACATTGAATCGGTCTCGCCGGTTGAGGACTCATCTCTAGAGTAGATGGCCATCTCTCCACCGGATACAGTTCCTTCCTCAAGATCCGCCCCTTGGATGCAACCAACAAAGGCACGTTTTATGGCGGGTTGAAACTTGGCAGGTCGTGCGCGCTGAGCCATCTCGATGATGTCTGTGCAGGTGTCCGGCTCGGGCTCCGACTCACCGATCTTGCCAATGAAGACATGGATTCCGCCGAAGGGGACCCGGTATCCGTACTCGATTGAGCCGGCCTCGGGGCCCCAGCCTGCGTCGTCGATGTAGAGCTTGCCGCGATGACTCTTGGTCATCCGGCCCATGGTGTATCCCTTGATCCCTGCAAAGTTGCCCTTCAAGAACTCGAAACCACCATGCGCTGGCCCCACGGTGGGTGCCAACTGTCGTGGACTTAACACGGTAGATGCCCTAGCAAAAGGACTTAGGTGTGGAGCCATCGCAACTAGGTTAGCTTGAAGGGGTTGAACGGGACAAAGGACACAGAACGTTTACCCAGGTTCGGCCCCTCTCAATGAGGTAAAAGCCTACGTCCTGCTTTCAGTTGTATTGCTGGAGTTTCGATTACCAGGGAGCGAATACGCTTGACCTAGCTCTCGATTGATTGTTTTTCTGAGTTAAGCCGCCGCCGGGTCACCCCTTTATATACACAGGTTGATGCCCGGCGGCTTACAGAGTCCCCGCCGGCTCATACACAATGTGTCTGGCTCGGTATCTAACTAAGCTTGCCTTACAATACAAGTTAAACATACAGCAGCTCACACCCGTGGGAGCCGTCCCCGGGTCTTGGGCCTTCAATAAGCTTGCTCTGTGAACCGCCATCTTCATATCTTCTCGGGCCTCTTCATCTTAAGCCGCCAGTGGCATGACCCGGCCCCTCCTAGGCGGGTCATACCCAGTAGTTATATCCCCAACAGGGCTGGAGTTATTTTGACTTCCCCACGAGGTGACAAGTTCTGTTATGTTTTAAGGCTAATATTTCCTTGTACTAGTAATGCAGCTGAGTATGAGGCTTTACTCCATGGCCTTTGTATGGCTAAAGAGATGAATTTGAGCCGGGTCAGGTGCCTGGGCGACTCAGACCTTGTGGCTCACCAAGTCTCAGGCACATGGGATTCCAAAGACCCGCTTATGGCGGCTTATCACAGGGCGGTTGACAATATTGCTGGTCACTTCAAGGGTTATCAGGTGGATCACCTTGATCGACGGAAGAACGAGGCGTCTGATGCCTTGAGCCAGCTTGGGTCTCAACGTAAACCGGTGCCTCCTAATGTGTTTCTTGATGTATTGCATAATCCTTCGGTCAAGTTGCCATCGGAAGAGGACCTTGCTGTTCCTGACCCGGAGGCATAGTTGGTGGCGGCTCTCCATGCTATTCCTGATTGGACGCTTCCCTACTTGGATTATATGACCCGGGGCGAGTTACCTGAGGATGAAACTTTGGCAAGACAAATAACCAGGAGGTCTAAGTCTATGACTATTGTTAACGGCGAGTTACACCGATGTAGTGTGATAGGCGTGTTTCAACGTAGTGTTTCTCCTGAAGAGGGTCATGAGATATTACAGAGATTCATGAAGGTGATTGTGGTCATGATGCTGGCTCTAAGTCTTTAGTGGCTAAAGCTTTTCGTCACAGGTTTTATTGGTTGACGGCTCATGCTGATGCAGAAGATATCGTCAGTAAGTGTGATGGATGTCAGAAATTTTATCGACGAGCTCATGTGCCGGCTCAGGAGTTGCAGATGATTCCAATAACTTGGCCGTTTGCGGTCTGGGGGCTTGATATGGTTGGACCTTTCAAAAGGTCTAAGGATAAGAAGACCCACCTCTTAGTGGCGGTTGACAAATTTAACAAATGGGTAGAGGCAGAGCCAGTTAGCAAGTTTGATGCAGCAACTGCAGTTCAGTTTGTTAAAAAAACTGGTCTACCGCTTTGGTTATCCTTATAGTATCATCACTGATAATGGCACTAATTTTTCTAAGGGTGCTATGAAGGAGTTCTGTCAAAGAGAGCATATTCGTCTAGATGTTTCTTCTGTGGCCCATCCACAGTCTAATGGTCAGGCAGAAAGGGCTAATCAAGAAATTTTGAGAGGCATCAAGCCCCGGCTTATGGTTCCTTTGGAACGAACACCGAGTTGTTGGGTTGAGGAGTTACCTTCAGTACTTTGGAGTATCAACACCACCCCTAATAGGTCAACAGGCTATACGCCCTTCTTCATGGTCTATGGTGCAGAGGCGGTTCTCCCAAGTGATATCCGTCATGACTCGCCCAGAGTGGCGGCTTATGTTGAAACTGATAATGAGACAGCATGACAGAATGCACTTGATGCTTTGGATGAAGAACGTGACCTTGCGGCGGCTCGTTCAGCAATATACCAGCAAGACCTGCGTCACTATCATAGCCGCAGAGTCAAGACTCGGGCGTTTGAAGAGGGTGATTTAGTGCTCTGACTCATTCAGGATCAGACAGATATGCATAAGCCGTCTCCACCTTGGGAAGGACCTTTTGTGGTCAATAAGAACCTCAACAATGGCTCATATTATCTCATTGATTTACGTGAGCGCAAGAAGTCACACACCTCTGAGCAGGAGACCAACATGCCGTGGAATATTGCTCATCTTCGGCCTTACTACACTTGAGCCACCGGCTCTCCCCATTGTACATACTTCTGTTGATGTATATATCTTTTTATTATCAATATAATAAAGTCGGCATCCCTGAAAAATTCAGGGCCTCTGTTGTTTCATTTCTGTGTATCTGAGTCTTTATTAATTGGTCATAAGGTCACTTGGGGGCTTCCAACCCACCGGGTTTAGCTTTCATACCCTCTTGGCTGGCCTGAGCTGCCATATTATGAGTTACAACTGCCTGTTTGCCACTTGCTACTCTGCCAGGTGACTCGCCGAACTCTTAACAGTCAATCTTTTTTAAGACCCTGAACTTGTTAAGGTTAAAATGGCGGCTTGTGCCACGTGAGAGCCGGCTTACAGTGAGCTAGGATAAACTCAACGGCTGTGCGGCATTGAAAGCACAAAGGCCTGTGAGCCAACTTGTTCGGTCGCGTTTTGGAAAACCGGCCCAACAATTATTTGTGATTTTTTGTTCTTTCTTTTGGTTTCTTTCGATATGTTTATCTTAAGTTTTTGCTTTTGGGCAAATTTTGACTACCCGGGTCGTGAGGCTCCGGATTATGTGGCTCATGTTTGAGAATTTTGGGTTGTAACCCGCCCTGGCTTTGGACTTTAAGTCGCCAGTATATTTTGGTTTGAACGGCCATGGTCATGAGACTGCAAGTTTTTGGGTTGTCACCCGCACTAGCTGTTGATTTTTAAAGCCACCAGCATGATTTGACTCTACAGGTATGTTTTCAACTATTACATGAGACTACGAGTCTTCGGGTTTGGTAACCCGCCCTGGCTCTTGACCTTAAGTCGCCAGTATGTTTTGGCTTGAATAGCCTTGATTATAGTCTTTTCAGTAGTCATATGAGGCTACATATTTTTGGGTTGTCACCCGCCCTGGCGTTTGACTTTAAGTCGCCAGTACATATGTTATTTAATTTTTTGCAGGGCTTGCAAACCTTCATATGAAAATAAGAGTCATGGTATGGCTCATATGTATGATCACCTCAGGCTTATGATAAAGATTAAACTGGCGGATCAAAAGTCAAGACCAACTTGCGATTCCTTCATGTTCAATTCTGCCTGGAATAAATAAGGCAATGGTTACAATGCAAGGAGCAAGTTTGTTAAGATATAGTTAATCAACTCCCAAGCACATTGCAAGCAATACACTTGGCACTTGGGGGCTAATGTAGGTCATTTTAATTTAATTATGACCCGACTCACTTTATTAAGTTAAACCAGCCCTTAGGGGCTACACGTTTGGATTTCTTAAGTGACTATAAGTCCCGGCTCACTTTATTAAGTTAAGCCGGCCCTTGGGGGCTACACATTTGGATTTCTTAAGTGACTATAAGTCCTGGCTCACTTTATTAAGTTAAGTCGGCCCTTGGGGGTAACATGTTTGGTTTTTTTAAATGATTATAAAGCCCCGGCTCATTTTGTTGAAACTAAGCCGGTCCTTGAGGGTTGCAAATTGGAAAAAGTTACAAGTCTACAGCATACTCACTATTTTCCTATACTCTAGACTTGGCGGCTATATAGATGCGTATGGAAAGGGGTTAGCAACATACCTCATAGCGTTCCTTCATAAGGTTTACTAAGCCGGCTTCCAGGTCACGGCTAGTTTGAAGGCGGTTCAGATAATGTGCGTGGATGTTGCTTGCTCCGGCTCCGGCTTATAGTCACTTCGATGAGCTGTCATTTGAGAGATGTGTTGTTTTAAACCGGATAATTCTTCGGTTACCGGCTTAAGCGCAGCTTCAGCATCTTCGGCCTTTTTTGTTAGAGCAGTTTTATCAGTCTCCCAGGCGGCTCTCTCAGCATCAAAACCTGCTTTAAGTTTCTCAATTTCCTCTAATGAGGCCTTCAGATCTGACTTGGCCTTGGAGGTTTTTGTCTGCTGCAGCTTTAAGCTTCTTCTTAAATCGCCAACTTGCGATTCCTTCATGTTCAATTCTGCCTGGAATAAATAAGGCAATGGTTACAATACAAGGAGCAAGTTTGTTAAGATACAGTTAATCAAGCCCCAAGCACATTGCAAGCAATACACTTGGCACTTGGGGGCTAATGTAGGTCATTTTAATTTAATTATGACCCAGCTCACTTTATTAAGTTAAGCCGGCCCTTGGGGGCTACACGTTTGGATTTCTTAAGTGACTATAAGTCCCGGCTCACTTTATTAAGTTAAGCCGGCCCTTGGGGGCTACATGTTTTTTTTTAAATGATTATAAAGCTCCGGCTCATTTTGTTAAAACTTAGCTGGTCCTTGAGGGTTACAAATTGGAAAAAGTTACAAGTCTACATGATACTCAGTATTTTCCTATACTCTAGACTTGGCGGCTATATAAATGCATATGGAAAGGGGTTAGCAACATACCTCATAGCGTTCCTTCATAAGGTTCACTAAGCCGGCTTCCAGGTCACGGCTAGTATGAAGGCAGTTCAGATAACCTGCGTGGATGTCGCTTGCACTGATGGCAGCATAGCTTTCCAGATCCAGCTTCGTTTTGCCTTTGTCCAAGGAAGGAGATTCTTCCTTGGTACCATGATTGGCTAGCATAGTGGAAGCCCCTGGCGCAGTATGAGCCATCCCAGTGATGGTCATGTCATCAGAGTCCTTTTCAAGAGGGATCTCTTCAGCCGGCTTCGGAGGAGTCGGCGACTTAGGGCTCGGCGGGTCATGGTTGGCCGCCGGGTTAAGCTCAGTGTCTATCTGTTCGGGGATGGTAGCATCGATTGATGGTGGCGGGTCGTTAACAAGCTCTTCAGGGTCTTGACTGAGGGTCTCAGAATTTTCTACTGTTTGTTTTTCCGGTTCAGCGGTTTTGGGATCTTTTGAAGAACCGCCCAGCTTTTGTTTCTTCCCTGCTTTGGCAACACGTCTACAACAAAGATACAAAGTATATGAGTATATCATTACAAGTCATGGATAAAAAAATGAAAATACTAACCCTTGGGCGATCTTGAAAGTTGGCATTTGAGTCCCAGAAGAGTCGCCAGTTGATGGAGGCATCTTCTGATAATTTGAGTTGGAAGGGTTAAGAGGTTGACGTATTAGGCCAGCTAATGGATAAAGAGAGTCTGGGTCATGTTATGTGGCACCTCATGTCAACGCTTGCGAGAAGCAGGCGTGTTATGTAAGCCGGAGACGAGGTCATGAGAGCCGCCACTCCGGGTTGGACGCCTTTAACCGTGTTGCTATTTCTTCAAAAGAAAGTTGGGATCCAAGTGAGCAAGAGGATGAGAAAATTTCACCTTCTTGACGACCCGCCGAATTTGTTTTCTTGGTAAGGGTTCTGAGCCGGAGGAAATTATAGTTACCTCTGCTGCATCTGCATGACTGGTCTCTGCCTCTTCCTGAGAGGCATCAGCATTAATAATTTGCATGAAAAGAAAGCCAAGGGAGTCAAGTTCTACCTCCGAATCATCATCAAGTTGGAGCATCTCTTCGGCTGATGGTTTCCTGCGGCGGCCTGGACCACGAGTTTTTGATTTGACCTTTTTGACTGGGGGGGCGGCTTGAAGTTTTCTTCTCCAGAATGGAGAGTCGGCCTGTATTCAAATGAGCAACAGAAAATTGAAATAAGGTGAAGGTTATAAAAATTGATGAAAACATGATGAAGTTTGATTTGATGGCTTACAGGAGGACCCAGATTAAGTGTGCAGAAAGGATTCAATCCCACTTACTGTAGCTTTCCAGAGACTCGCCGAGCAGCGTCTTGACCATCTCATTGATCTCTTTATCAGTTAGACGAGCTGGGTTGTAGCGCTGTGAGTCTTTTGGGTCACTAGTATAATGGCACATTAAGCTGCCGTGCCGGCTCAATTGCAAAATCCTCCAGGCGACCCAGCAGCGGACTAGGTCAACTCCAGTCAGGCCATTGGCGAGTAAGGCCCTTATCTTTGAAAAAGTGGCAGCAAAGGGAGTGCGCTCAGCAGCAGTTAAATGGCCTGGAAGCTGGCCGGTGGTGGTAAGCCGGTAGGGGCGGAAACCTAGCAAGGGGTTTTCTCTAGCTGGAGTGGTGTCTTTGCAGTAGAACCAGGTGAAATTCCAGTCTTTGGGATGACTAGGCAGGGTGGCTGAAGGAAAAACTACATCTCTTCGCCTTTGGATGAAAACGCCTCCGAGTTCAAGACTGGGCCCATCTGACATCTCAGTTTGATGGTTGATATAGAAGTCTGAACAGATCAATAGAGCGTTCTTCCCCAAGATACACCTCGCAGAACACTTGGAAGTTGCATATATTGGAGACAGAGTTGGGGCCAATGTCTTGTGGATGAAGATTGTAGAAATGCAAAACATCCCGGAGTTTTTTTGAGCCGGGAGGTGAGAAACCACGGAGAAGGTGATCCGTGAAAACCACAACCTCCCCTTCTTGGGGTTCAGGGGGGCATTCGGAGCTTGGAACCTGCCAGTGGATGACCTCCTTGGGAGGCAAAACCCCCATGGTCACGAAATCATTGAGTGTGCTCTCCATGACTTTGGAGGCAATCTAGTCACACGATGTGGGAGTCTTAGTCATGGTGGCGAGTTAAAAGTTACGGCCTGAGAATAAAGGTACTGGCGGGTTAATGTATGATAATAAGCCGCCTAAATGATCCTACAATAATTCAGCAATAATGAGCTAGACATAGTTAAAAGGCTATGCATTATGAGCTACTAAAGGGATTGTGAGCCGCCCTAGCCATGGAACGGAGCAATTGACCAGATTATAAGTACATGGCGGGATAAGTTGAGGAGGTATAAGCCGGCAAGCATTATCGGCGGGTTATACAAAACTCTGGATTTCTTGGTGAGTCATAAGTTATGATTAAGCCGGCCAGGTTCTGGCGGGTCGCAAAGGTTGTTATTTAAGCCGCCCGAACAAAGAATGGCGGGTCAGTTGTCTATGAGATCAAGATGGTTGAGATTATGCTAAGTATGAAACAAACAAGTTTCACGGATTGTGCCTAAAATTTTGGATCTACGGCAGTTCAAGAAATGAAGAACAATTCCGAAACCTAAGGTACAGTAGTGGAATAAGTGGCGAGCCATGCATAGATTCTGAAGAAAGGGGATCTACACGAGATGCAAGATAAGGGCTAAAACTGCTACCGCCCCATGTCTACTTTGTTTTTGGATTGAATTAAGTTCTCTAAAGCAGAAAGTGGATGAACTTGAGGGAACCACGATGAACATGCTAATGGGCTACATGAACTGCTATGACCTAATGCAGATCTGAAGCAGAAGAGAAGGAGTACCTGGCGAAGCTGAAGAAGAGCGGGGATGCGCCGCCGTTATCTGGTCCGGTCAGGTTGATGCAGCGGCCTTTGTCGGAGTCGCTGGTGAGGAATGGCCGGAGCGGCAGAGCTCTTGTGCGATGGAGGTCACAAGGAGGAAGAAGAAGTGGAGGAGAAGGGGGTAAAAGTGAAGAAGGAACCCCTCCATGCCTATTTACAAGGGAAAAAGTGAAACAGTGAAACGGCAGGCGCGGAAATCGAGAAGACATCATGATTATCTTAACACTGGAGGCGCCTCGATTCTCGGATGACCAATTAATGTAAAAAGATCCGTTGTGATGTCATAGGATTTTTCTGGATTTATCTCGCATGACATCACAGCGGGTTACAGTGATTTGTTCAAAGTTAAGCATTGGAAAGAAGACTCGCTAACCAGAAGCAGTGAAGATTGACATGAACAAGTTCAAATCAATCTGGGGCCTAATGTTGGGGATATAACCCGTGGTGTGACCCGCCCAGGAGGGGCCGGGTTACACTGAGGGCGACTCATAGAGTAAAAGGCTTAAGATGGGCCTGAGGAGACATGAAGACTAGAGGCAGCTTAAGGGGCGGGCCTGTTAAAGGCCCAAGACCCGGAGGTGTGAGCCGCCCGATGGTGTCTTGCCTGGTAAGATAAGGCGATTTGGAAACCGAGTTGGTCATGTTGTGTGATCCGGCTTGGACTCTTGTAAAAGCCCAGGGCCTCGACCTATGTATATAAAGGAAAGACCCTGCAGCGGGTTAACGGAAGAAAACAATTGATCGAGGGCTAGGTCAAGTGATTCCGCTCCCTTGTAATCGATATTCAAGCTACAGTCAACAAAAGCAGGAGTAGGCTTTTACCTCGTTGTGAGGGGCCGAACCTGGGTAAACCTTGTGTCCTTTGTCTCGTTCAACCCCTTCAAGCTAACCTACGCCGCGATGGCTCCACACCTAAGTCCTTTCACAAGGGCATCTGCCATGATAAAACCATGACATATGGTGAACCATTATGTGATGAAGTCGGAGCATGATTTTTTTTATTATCTTCCTTATGAGTGGCGGTCGGGGACGAGCGATGGTCTTTTCCAACCAATCTATCCCCCTTGGAGCATGCGTGTAGTACTTTTTTTGATGGCTAATTTTTTTTTGCAATAAGTATGTGAGTTCTTTATGACTAATGTTGAGTCCATGGATTATACACACTCTCACCCGTCCACCATTGCTAGCCTCTCTAGTACCATGCAGCTTTCGCCGGTGCATTAAACCCGCCATATAACCTTCCTCAAAACATCCACCATACCTACCTATTATGGCATTTCCATAGCCATTGCGAGATATATTGCCATGAAACTTCCACCATTCCGTTTATTATGACACGCACCATCATTTTCTTATTACTTTGCATGATCATGTAGTTGGCATAGTATTTGTGGCATGGCCACCGTTCATATTTTTTATACATGTCACTCTTGATCATAGCACATCCTGGTACACCGCCCGAGGCATTCATATAGAGTCATATCTTGTTCTAGTATCAAGTTGTAATTTTTGAGTTGTAAGTAAATAAAAGTGTGATGATCATCATTATTAGAGCATTGTCCCATGTGAGGAAAGGATGATGGAAGCTATGATTCCCTCACAAGTTGGGATGTATCTTCGGACTTTATAAAAAATAAAAGAGGCCAAAGAAACCCAAAAAAAAAATGAGAGAAAAGAGAGAAGGGACAATGTTACTATCCTGTTTCCACACTTGTGCTTCAAAGTAGCACCATGATCTTCATGATAGAGAGTCTCCTATTTTGTCACTTTCATACACTAGTGGGAATTTTTAATTATAGAACTTGGCTTGTATATTCCAATGACGGGCTTCCTCAAATTGCCCTAAGTCTTCATGAGCAAGCAAGTTGGATGCACACCCACTTAGTTTCTTTTTTGAGCTTTCATACACTTATAGCTCTAGTGCATCCCGTGCATGGCAATCCCTACTCACTTGCATCGATATCAATTGATGGGCATCTCCATAGTCCATTAATTTGCCTAGTTGATGTGAGACTTTCTCCTTTTTTTTGTCTTCTCCACAACCACCATATTCTATTCCACCTATAGTGTTATATCCATGGCTCACGCTCATGAATTGCGTGAAAGTTGAAAAAGTTTGAGAACATCAAAAGTATGAAACAATTGCTTGGTTGTCATCGGGGTTGTGCATGATGAAATACTTTGTGTGATGAAGATGGAGCATAGCCAGACTATATAATTTTGTAGGGATAACTTTCTTTGGCCATGTTATTTTGAGAAGACATGATTGCTTTATTAGTATGCTTGAAGTATTATTGTTTCTATGTCAATATTAAACTCTTGTTTTGAATCTTATGGATCTGAATATTCATGCCACAATAAAGAAGATTACATTGATAAATATGTTAGGTAGCATTCCACATCAAAAATTCTGTTTTTATCATTTACCTACTCGAGGACGAGCAGAAATTAAGCTTGGGGATGCTTGATACGTCTCCAACGTATCTATAATTTTTGATTGTTCCATGCTATTATATTATCTGTTTTGGATGTTTTATATGCATTAATATGCTATTTTATATTATTTTTGGGACTAACCTATTAACCTAGAGCCCAGTGCCAGTTTCTGTTTTTCCTTGTTTTTGAGTTTTACAGAAAAGGAATACCAAACAGAATAAAACTTTTGCGATGATTTTTCTTGGACCAGAAGACATCTAGAGGACTTGAAGAGGGGGCCAGAAGGTTCCCGAGGAGGCCACATGCCTGCTAGGCGCGCCTGAGGGCTTGTGGGCCCCTCGGGAGTCTTCTAACCCTAATCTTTGTGCTATAAATTCACAAATTTTCCCAAACCACCAGAAGCGTCCACCAAAATAGTTTTCCGCCGCCGCAAGCCTCTGTTCCCGTGAGATCCCATCTTGGGTGATCTGCCAGAGGGGGATTCGATCACGGAGGGCCTCTACATCAACCTTGCTGCCCTTCCGATGATGCGTGAGTAGTCTAGCACAGACCTACGGGTCCATAGCTAGTATCTAGATGGCTTATTCTCTCTCTTTGATCTTCAATACAATGCTCTCCTTGATGTTCTTGGAGATCTATTCAATGTAATACTTTTTTGCGGCGTGTTTGTTGAGATCCGATGAATTGCGGATTTATGGTCAGATTATCTATGAATATTATTTGAGCCTTCTCTAAACTCTTTTATGCATGATTAAGATATCTTTGTATTTCTCTTCGAACTATCGGTTTGGTTTGGCCAACTAGATTGGTTTTTCTTGCAATGGGAGAGGTGCTTAGTTTTGGGTTCAATCTTGCGCTGTCCTCACCCAGTGACAGAAGGGGTAGCGAGGCACGTATTGTATTGTTGCCATCATGATAAAAAGATGGGGTTTTCATCATATTGCTTGAGTTTATCCCTCTACATCATGTCATCTTGCTTAAGGCGTTACTCCGTTCTTATGAACTTAATACTCTAGATACATGCAGGATAGCGGTCGATGTGTGGAGTAATAGTAGTAGATGCAGAATCATTTCGGTCTACTTGTCATGGACGTGATGCCTATATTCATGATCATTGCCTTAGATATCGTCATAACTTTGCGCTTTTCTATCAATTGCTCAACAGTAATGTGTTCACCCACCATACGCTATCTTCACGAGAGAAGCCTCTAGTCAAACCTATGGCCCCCGGGTCTATTTTCCATCATATATTTTCAGATCTATAAACCAAAAATACCTTGCTGCAATTTATTTACATTTACTTTAGTTTGCCTTTTTATTTATCTTTTATACCTATCTCTATTAGATCTCACTCTTATTCGAGACCGTGAAGGGATTGACAACCCCTTTTTCATGTTGAGTGCAAGTGTTTGTTAGTTTGTACAGGTGCATAGATTGGAGACTTGCTTGTGCCTCCTACTGGATTGATACATTGGTTCTTAACTGAGGGAAATACTTATCTCTACTTTGCTGCATCACCCTTTCCTCTTCAAGGGAAAAATCAACGCAAGCTCAAGAAGTAGCATTGACCCCTCCGACAGAGTGCTGGAAAATGACTCTAGATTGGATCTCATGGTTCTAGAAGTTGCGACGGTGGAAACTCCGATCTCTCAACTCCCCTAGGGCTTTTGGGATTTTAGAGTATTTATAGAGCTGATAGTCGGTGGAGAGGCCACCCATGTGCCCCACTACCCACCAGGGCATGCCCTGGTGCCTTGTGGGCCCCATAGGCATCCCCTCGTGCACTTCCTTGGCTCCCAAGTTGTCTTCTGCCCAGAAAAAAAATCTCCAAAAATTTTCGTGGCATTTGGACTTCGTTTGGCCTATGCTCTATGCCAACGGGCTGGTCACGAGGCTCGAGTGCCTCCTTGGCCTAGGTGTCCACCTAGGCGCAGTAGAGGAACATGGTCGTCGCATCCTCGAGCTGGTGATCTCTGATGAAATAGCCAACTTGGAGCTCGAGATTGCGCTCCAGATGTACCACGAGCGTGTCAACCGCTTGGACGAACGCCTGCACGAGTCTAGGCAGAGCCAAGAGCTACCATAGGCAAGGCTGGTGGTCATGGACGCATTTTATTTTGACAAGTCATTTTGACGTTGATCGCTATGTATTCACAACAATCATAATATTGCTCTGTTTCAATGCGTGTACTATGTTTTTCGTTCTTATATATTGTTCTGTTTCAATGTGTCAATGCTTTCCATTGTGTACATGTGGATGTTAACAACTAGATAGAAATTAGTACGAAAATAGATAGAAAAATGAAATTCATAATATATATTAATTGTTTAGTAGTTCATCACAGAATATATATAATATCATCCCATATACGTGATGATACTTAACTACTACGTACAATGCATAAAATTGAAAACATACAATACTAAAGCTAATAACCCCCCTTAGGGAGGCAGTATTCCGGCAGTCGCTCGCCAGCAGCTCCCTGGTGCGCGGCGGTTTCCGAGCACGGAGGCAGTACTCCGCCTCCTCCGCCTCACAGCGCTTGATGTGCCGATCTGCCTCTTGCTGGCGGACGGGCGCGAACGGTCTTGCCATTTTGTTGGGCACCCACCGGAGCTCCTCGTCGGTAGCACGCTGGAGCTTATCGGCCCACTGATGGTTCAAGAATTTGCAATGTTTTTCATAGTGATTTCCAGTTGGTTTCATTGTATTTTTGTTATCCTTCGGATATTTCTAATGATAATCCAACAAAAGAAAGGAAAATCTACTTTGTGCTTTGAATAGCAGGAAATATCACATTTGGAAGGAAACCAAAGGAGATTGCTGCAAATCAAGCAAATTGGAGCAACATTCCTGAACAGAGCATCGTCAACACGTGCACCAGAGTGAAATGGTGTTTCATATGACTGCACACGCTCGTTGAGTGGTTGTTTGGAGTGCCCACAACCCCTCCTCCTATATACAAGCAACTTTCATGAAGGGGCCACAGAGAGAAGAGAACCCTAGCCGCCGCTGAGGGAGACCTGGACTAGGGGGTCCTCGGGCCACTGCCTCCTCCTTCATGGGCCAGGTAGGTGGGCCGCGCTATAGCTTTTGGAAGGCTGGACTACGAGGTGGCTTCGTATCCGGACAGGAAACTTTGGGAGTCTTGGTGTGTCCTCCAAGTCAAGATAGAAGATTCGGCATGTTTATTTCCCTTGTTGTAACCGACTTTGTGTAACCCTAGTACCCCTGGTGCCTATATAAACCAGAGGGTTTAGTCTGTAGAGGCTAGAACAACAACCATCATCCTACTAGCCTAGGGTTTAGTTCATCTGATCTCGTGGTAGATCAACTCTGTAACCATCCTATACACTTCAAAATAATCGAGCAGGACGTAGGGTTTTACCTCTTAGAGAGGGCCTGCACCTGGGTAAACATTGTGTCCTTCGTCCCATGTTCCCCATTGATCCAAGATCCACAGCTCGGGACCCCCTACCTGAGATTCGCCGGTTTTGGCACTAACATTGGTGCTTTCACTGAGAGTTCCACTGTAGGATCGCCGAAAGGATTAATGGCTCGCCTGTTCATCAACCATGCCATCCGTGTCGGGGACCTCTCCGTCCTCGGCCAAGATTTCACGTTTGGCAGTGTCATACTGCGCGCCAATCCAACTGGTCGCCTCGCCCGGATTGGAAGCTTCGCCCCCTTTCAAGAGGTCAGGTTCGGGATCCTAGAGTTCACCGCTGGCCCCCGGGGAGATCTCACCCTGTCAAGAACCTCAACTCCCTTAGAAAAATTCACTCACTACAAGAAATATGTCAACTTGTGACCTTCTGTCAGTGACCCTGGAAGAATTGGTCATAAATCTACGACCATTTGAGACCAATTGGTCAAAAGCTGTTCGGGGGGCTCCAAACCCTAAACTATAACGACCATTTTGGTCAGAAAGGTCGTAATTTCCTTACACGAAATGGTCATAAAGCAGACAGCACTGGTCCGCTGCCTTATTTCTAGCTGATCACGACCAATATAGATGGTCATAACCTTGTAAATTGTGGTGGATTGCTATGACTAGGCGCCACCTCATCAGTTTTGCCTATGTGTCATGTCCATGTGTCAATTTTTGCCCTAGGTTGTGAAGCAACCTATATTTCTGTCATTCCCAAAATTCCCGAAAAAATTGGGCATTCTTTACTATCCAAATCATTGCCTCATGACAATATTCAACTCCATTTGCCTGGTAAATCTTCCTCGGCAAATTTCCAAAGTTTTTGTTCAGCTCGAACTGTTGTGAAGGAAGTACTAGCTAGGCATATCCTAATGAGCTGAATTTTTACCACATCTTCTATATTCCCAAATCATAGCTCTCCACAAAATTTGAGCCCCATCTAACAATACATGTGAGCTCAGCATCCAATCTTTGTTTCTGGTGATATTTTCAGTTTGTGAAGCAACTATATTTTATGTTAATTTATAATTGCTGAAAATTTACCACGACATGACCCTGCCCATAGAACCTCCCTCCCCCAAATTTTAGCTCATTTATTCTAGCCAATTTCCCTCAGCATTTTTCCCAATTTTCTGTTCAGTGCAGAGCATTGTGAAGGAAGTACCATTTTTATTTATCCAAATGGTATGAAAATTTTAAAGTGCCTTCATATGCCCAAATTATCATCCTCCTCCAAATTTCAGATCAATCCATTCATTCATTTGAGTCTAGCTTCAACATTCATATTTCTGTCCAGTGTGGTACGTTGCAAAGCAAGTGACACCGAGGCTCCTCCATTTGAGCTGCAAATTTTCCAAGATAGTGTCCTTAGTAGATGATCATCCTCGTCCAAAACTCAGGCCCATTGGCCATGTGTATTTTCCCCACCACTAATCAAACACTTGGGTGCTAATTCATGTTTGAGCTCAGTTCAGTCTCCTCGTGAGATTCTTCTATTGCCTTCTTCTTCCTGACACCTATCGGGGGAGTGCCCAACCCACTAGACATGCCTAGGCCGCCCGGAATGCGTGGCAACACCACGGTCATGCGGTGACCATGCGGCGGGCATGCGAGTTTACGCGCTCTGGAGTTGCGGCCCTCGGCCACCATCCAAACCTTAACGTACCGCCACCAAACCATGTATTTCTGATTAAATAGATACTCATGTATCTATAAATTATTTTTGGAAAAAATAAAGAGCAAACTATGAGGCAGCTGCAGTTCAAATTTGACCCGCTTCCAGCTGAATCAGCGAAAATTTGTCTTTTTCACCAGAGGTGTATAAATACTTTTGACGACCAACCATTTTGTCAATTGTACATTAAACATGGCCTAATATATTATAAAAATGACCTGGTCCCATTTTGCAACAAATATATGGTAGGTCCTTCACAAAAAAAACTCATTTTGGGCACTCAAAAAATAGAAAATGAATTTTTCGTCCGAAGAAAATAAAAACTTCCTTATACAACATTGTTTGCCATCCCAAGATGCACCCTTGTGCACAATATGAGATCATTTGAACAAACTATGCCATGAATGTGCCCATAAGATTGATCATTTGGCTTGAAAGCCATTGATCTCCACACATGATAGCTCATTTCTGAGAACACTTTTTTAAAATAATTATCGTATTACAAGTTTATTATTTTTCTTGGTAACTTGGCCACATATAATGACATAATGCGAAGGTTTTCCAATTTTTTGATTTTTTTTTAATTTTTCATGCCCGTTTCAAAATGCGGTCAAAACGGCGGGCATGACCGTTGCTAGCTAGTGGGTGAATCTTGGAAAATTTTTGATGTTTCTCTGATTAAATAGATACTTATGTACCTAGAAATGATTTTTGGAAAAAATAAATAGCAAACTATGAGGCAGGTGCAGTTCAAATTTGACCCGCTTCCAACTAAATCGGCAGAAATTTGTCTTTTTCATGAGAGGTGGATCAAAGCTTTTGACACCAAACCATTTGGTCAATTATGCATTAAATATGGCCTAGTATTTTAGAAAATTAATTTGGTCCAATTTTGCAACAATTATTTGGTAGGTTCTTCACAAAAAAACCTCATTTTGGGCACTCGAAAAATGGAAAATGATTTTTTGTGCAAAGAAAATGAAAACTTCCTTAGGCAACATTGTTTGCCATTCCAATATGCACCCTTTTGCATAATATGAGATCATTTGAACAAACTATGCCATGAATGTGGCCATAAGATTGATCATGTGGCTTGAAAGCCATTGATCTCTACACATGATAGCTCGTTTCTGAGAACATTTTTTTAAAATAATTATTGTATTACAAGTTTATTATTTTTCCTAGTAACTTGGCCACATATAATGACACAATGCGAAGGTTTTCCAATTATTTGATTTTTTTTGAATTTTTCATGCCCGTTTCAAAATGCGGTCAAAACGGCGGGCATGACCGTTTCTAGCTAGTGGTTGAATCTTGGAAAACTTTTGCTGTTTCTCTGATTAAATAGATACTTTTGTACCTAAAAATGATTTTTGGGAAAAATAAATAGCAAACTATGAGGCAGCCACAGTTCAAATTTGACCCGCTTCCACCTAAATCGGCAGAAATTTGTCTTTTTCACGAGAGGTGGATCAAAGCTTTTGACACCCAACCATTTGGTCAATTATGCATTAAATATGGCCTAGTATTTTATAAAATTGATTTGGTCCAATTTTCCAACAATTATTTGGTAGGTTCTTCACACAAAAACCTCATTTTGGGCACTCAAAAAATGGAAAATGATTTTTTCGTGCAAAGAAAATGAAAACTTCCTTAGGCAACATTGTTTGCCATTCCAATATGCACCCTCGTGCACAATATGAGATCATTTGGACAAACTATGCCATGAACGTGGTCATAAGATTGACCATTTGGCTTGAAAACCATGAATCTTCACACATGATAGCTCATTTCTGAGAACACTTTTTAAAAATATTTACCGTTGCCTGCTCTAGGAAGTTACTGTTGCGTAGTTAGTCTTTTTGCACTGCATTTGTACAATTGTATATTCTTGCCACTACTAGGTGATTCCTTGAATTATTCAGTTTGTTGTAGCATACCAGTTTGATGGAATGCCTAAGGTCTAAGGAGATAAACATTGGTATCCAGAATAGATCTACCTAAACCAACATGCACAAAACATGCATATCCCTTTAATCTGCATTAGTGTGTCTAAGTAGTTAGTGTATTGTAAGCTCCATCCATGGAGCAGTGAAATAAGCTGACGCTGTATAACGTGCAGCTAGCTTGTTGTTTAGACATTTTCCCATTTTTAAGTATTACTTTTCTCTATATCTGTGAATTGGATTGTCGATCTTTCCTGGAGTCGATTTTGCGCTAGAGCTTCTAAAAGTAACCAGTCCAGGGAAGAACTTCTCTCTTATCTTAATGTTTTGTAAAACCCCCAGATTGACCATATATATTGCATGCTATCATTCACGATAGATGTTCTGTCCATTGTTTTCAATAATCAAGATGCAATAATTGGATCCCAAAAAATCTTTGGTTTCTTTCCTATCATGTGTTCCGAGGGTTCAATCTATAAGAAAACCCATCAGACCTGTATATGTCATCTGATTTAGATCACTTAATTTCATACATGGATTGCTGAGGTTTTTTGATCTTGCAGGTCGCGGCGACCACCAAGAAGACACCCAACTCCCGCATCCCGAACTACCCGAGCCTGTCGTCGCGGCTGCTGTGTCAAGTCCACAACATCACCATGCATGTAGGTGTGCTTGGTTCATCTTCAGGTTCAGGTGTAGGGGTTAGTGGCCTTAAGCATTAACCATTTAATCCTGATGAATGCTGCTTGTTTTGCACAGGCCGACAAGGACACTAACGAGGTCTATGCACAGATGAGTCTGCAACCAATAAACTCTGTAAGTACTATCGGAAACGGAGCTTGGTGAAGATATTCAGAACATGCTGAACTGCGTTTTCTCTACATGTGCTTTTATCGGTTTGCATGCTGCATGTTTGATGTTTTGCCTGAGCTGGGGACGAAATGGTACTGAATGCCTTAAACTAACGTTAACAGTGTTCAGTTTAAGTGTACATTTTGAGATCAGTGCCAGTGTTTATAAACGCTCAAAATCTGTACAGTGTTTCTTAGATTAACGAGTGCTTACTGTATAATTTAGGAAAGTTTTAATAATACTACAGCAGATGCTAATTAAATCAGGAAGTGAAGCACTACCAAACGTACCGTATACAATGTTCAGTTCAAGTTTAATTTTTAGTTTAGTGCCAGAGTTTATCATCAACCCAAAAAATATATATTTGATTTTCACATTGACGAGTACTACTGCTTACTTCTCCCATTCCTTGGTTGAAGACTCTGTTTTGAACTGAGCCTTGCAGCAAGGAGGGAATGGCTGCATCTGTTTTGTGCTTGGACGCCTTCTCCTAGTTGTGCTAAAATTGAGGTGCCTGTTTAATTAACAAGCACCTTTCATCCCCACTGTGACAGTAATGCATTGAGGTGCCTCTGGACTGTAGTGTATTAGGTTGCCCGGAGTAGTAAAACTTAGTGTTGTATTGAGGATTGAGGGTGGCTGGGCTTATAAGTTAATCATCAGCGTGAATGCTTTGTTTGTCTGATCCTCACAAGTTAATGCTTCGCTTGTCTGGGTGTGTGATAATGCCATATGTCTTGTGCAATCAGATTACATTTCTGTTTGTTGTGGTAATATAAAAAATATTCGTGCTGTCAAAATTTTCACAGTGCGTGCCTTTCATTTCTTTAGTTTGATTGTTTCCCTTGTATTCAATATGCTTCTAATGGCTGATCCTTCCATTTTTGTTGTGGCATCTTTATTTTCACAGGTGTTGTGTGTTCTGGAAGATGGAAGAGGAAGAAAACTTATTTTTGTTGAACTAAATTTTCTGTATTCTGCTTTGTTGTACGTATCATTTGATAGTTTTGTATAGGAACAAGTGATACTATTTTGTAGGGCTTTATGGCATGTGACGTAAACATATTTAGTGTTGAAATATGAAATTATTTGCAAAATTGGTCGAAAAGGAGGACCATTTGTATGAATATGTGAATGGGCTGAAAAGAGTACTAGACCAACTCCAGGATTGAATTATTATTTGAATGTATAAAAAGGCTGAATGTAAACCAGAAATGGGCTGCACAAAATTGTACCTATATTCTTGAAAGGCCAAATGTGCATAAAAATTGACGGGTTGACCAGTTAGGCTTGGCCCATGTAGCTGACCAAAATTAACAGAAATAAATATACTAAATGGGCTGAATTGTTGGGCTCGGCCCATATAGACACCGAAATGGACCGGACTGATTCTAATCAATGACCTTTTCACTTGGTCGCAATTTTGCCACGTCAGCTAGCCACGTCGGATCCGACGTGGCCTGGGCAGACAGCTAGCGACCAAAACAGAAGGTCGTAGGATCAACGACCTTTCCCATTTCAGAAGAAAGGTCGTTAATTTCAGTTTACGACGGCCAGCTTTTGACCATCTGTTTTTGGTCACAAAAAGGTCGCAAATGAAAAACAATGACCATTCAGCGACCAATAGTGATGGTCGCAAGTTGACATATTTCTTGTAGTGACTGATCCTGATGCTTCAACGCCAGGGAAGGTAAACTCGCCAGGGGCTGATGTAACATGGATTCCGGCCCTAAAGCCCGACTCCGCTAGTTCGACCGAACTGATCCCGGCCGAACACCGCCCGGGCACAACCTCGGATGTCCGCATAACGGCCACCCTATGAGTTGGTCCCGGATATTCGGAGGGCTTAGACCCGTCAGATCTTTCATCATTAAACGATCTACTAGACAGGATCCGAGCCATGGGAATCTCCGACGGCCAGCCCTCGGTCTATGATCGGATCGGGCTTAAGCCCGACATCAGGGATATTTATATCCCACCGATCACACACCTTGTCGCCACTATTGAGGAATTGGCCGAAGGCTCGCAGTCGCCAAGCTACGTCCCGATTGGCGATGACCTCACTCAGGCTTTGGGCCTGGGATCCAATTTTCGCCCCGAAGAGAGCCCGGAACCAGACCTCAAATCGAAACATGACCTCGAGTCTGCTCCGCATTATGTGGACAATTCTATCGGTGTTCTGGGACCGGGGGTACCCAGACCCATCTGCCTGCGGCCCAGCGCGTGTCTCCGTCAAGGGCCCAGTACGGCCCAACTCGAAGACTTCATGAGCAGGACCCTTGCGAGGGCCCCCGCCTCGCGAGGCGAACGACATCAAGTCCTCCTGAGGAGCGGCCCCCCGAGGCTGCTTCCCGAGGAGCGGATATCTCTAGGCAAGCACCCCACCTCGCGAGGCGCGCGGTGACGTGAGCCATGATGACCAAGACCAGCAGGGTGCAGTCCAGGATAGTTTCCTCTTTGGTGCTAAGGAGGCAAGGACGTACGCGGGTACCCGAGGAATCCTCCAAAGGTTTCCATTCCAGTGCAACAAGACCAAGACCACGGGCTCGGCAGGACGGAGGTCATCACCGAGCCCACCGCTGCATCATGACCAGAGGCTTTGCAGATGAAGACCACCTTTAGTCAGGATAGGGTGTACTCTCGCCCCTCTTCAAATTGGCCGTTGTGGTATCCCTTCCCGCCTAAGCTATGAGGGAAGAGGACCAAGGCCACTATAAAGATGGGCTAGTCTCCACCATAGACAGGAGAGAACCCTTCTGCCATTTAGCTCCCCCGAGGCAGCTCACACTTGTACTAGTTCATCCTCATCCTCCTCGCGAGGCAATCCACCACAATGCAGGAGTAGGGTTTTACACTTCAAGATGGCCCGAACCTGGGTAAACCACCATGTCCTCTTCTTCTCCCCACTCGCTCAAGCTTGATGAAGCCTCGCTGTAGGGCGGTGAGCATCGAGCTATTGCTAGGCAAGATCCTTCGCACATGCCCCAGAGTTCGAACCTTGTTTGGGTCCATGGAGCCCGGGATCCGACATTTGGCATGCCAGGTAGGGGCGTGTCAAAGCTCTCCCTTCCACTTTGCTCCGTCCTTGCTTCGCCACTCCCATGGCTGACGCTCGTCGAGTTCGTGCTGAGCGCCGGTCTGCCTGTGTCGCCTAGACGACACCGGTGGGCCGCAGCGCCCCCCGACGCTCTGCTTCTCCCGCGACCAATGCCGCCACCGACCCTGCCGCCCACGAGCAGCAGGACTCTTTGCTGCCGCCTTCCATGCAGCGTGATGGCCGCACTGCCATGCCTTCCCTCACTCCCGCCACGGCCTCGTGCTCCCACACTCGTCGCGGGCCGGCAAATGCGCATGCTGCGCTACCGCCCAGCCAACGAAGGCTACAACGCCTGGCTGGGCCGCATCACCGAGCTCGTCAACGCTGCCGAAGAGGCCCCGGCGCCTTCCCACTTGCTCCGTCCCCCGCCGTCTCATGCGGGCGACGTGGCTCATGGCGCGCCTCCGCCTCCTCCTTTGTGCAGTGCTAACGTCAAGCCAAGGCGCGATGCGCGTCCGCGTGACCCACCGCACGGAGCGCCGGCGCCGGCCCGGGACGAGGCCAGCTACCAGGTCGTGCAGCAGCCACAGTACGATGCGCGTGCGCTCCCGGCGCCGCCGCACCAACACCAATACCGGGCTGCTCTAGAGGCCGCCGCGCATGGGCGTCAGGACTGTGCCCCCCTCGCGCGGGCCACGCCTGTGAGCGTGGCAGGCTGACACGCCTTCACTCATTAGCTGCCCCATGTTGTCTGGCCGGTCAAGTTCAAGCCAGATCTGCCCCCGCTCTACGACGACATCCCCAACCCTACGGAGTTCCTCCAGCTCTACTCGCTGAGCATCGAGGCGGCCAACAGCGACAACAAGGTCATGGCGAACTGGTTCCCCATGGCCCTCAAGGATGGCGCGCGCTCCTGGCTCATGCACCTCCTGGAGGGGTCTATCTTCTTGTGGGATGAGCTTCGCGAGCAGTTCATCGCCAACTTTCAAGGAACCCGTGACCGCGCCCTCACCGTCAACGACCTGCGATGCGTGAAGCAGCAGTCGGGTGAGACCCTCCGCAAGTACATGCAGTGCTTCACCCAAGTTCGCCTCAAGATCCCGAAGGGTTCGGATGAGGCCATCATCTCCGCATTCACAGAGGGCGTCACATACGTCAAGATGAGCGAGGAGCTCGCCATCAGCGATGACCTGTGCTCAGCATTGGAGCTGTTCAATCTGGCCGATAAATGCACCAAGGCCGAAGAAGGACGCCTCTCTCTCCTCAAGCACCCAGACGTTGACCCTGACGACAAGAAGGCTAAGGCCAAGGAAGCGAAGCGCAAGGGCCCCGCCGTGCTGGCAACAGAGCTTGAGATGAAGCATGGTCGTGATCGCGATGAGCTCCCCAAGGACGCTTGCCCGTTCCGCGTCTTCCACAACATGCATACACACAACATCGACGACTGTCAGGAGCTCAGGGCGCTCCGGGACGAGCGCCTGGTGACGAAGACATGTACCTAGGGAAGGGTAATAGGCCTGACCTAGACACCCTTACCCGAGGACACTGCCCTAAGGCCAAGGATATTCAAAGGATAGCACCATCTACCGACTGAAATCGCCACAGGGTGCAACCCACTCGACCAACAGTTCACTCGGATAACCCAATTCCATTCGACCGGGGTGTACTCACTCGACCACACCAGAAACCACTCGGAAGACAGAAGATCTAAGGTCACTCAGGATGGCAAGGGTCAGGCGTTCACTCCGTAGTCTTAATGATCATTTATTTGCCTTTATTGCTGGCGTTATCAGTAACGTCCTGTCTTTATATACATTGAACCCCTTGTAACGTGGGACGGTTGGGGTCCTGGCGCACTCTATATAAGCCACCCCCCTCCTCAGGCACAAGGGTTCGCACCCCCTGTAACTTCACGCATAATCCAATCGACCAAGCCTCCGGGCACCGAGACGTAGGGCTGTTACTTCCTCCGAGAAGGGCCTGAACTCGTAAATCTTGCGTGCACAACCTCATCGTAGCTAGGATCTTGCCTCCTCATACCTACCCCCTATTCTACTGTCAGACTTAGAACCACGACAGTTGGCGCCCACCGTGGGGCCGGTGTCTTAGCGACTTTCCGGTGAGGTTGCGATTTTCTCCGGTTCCCATCATCATGGTTTCGGGTGGAGGTTTGGCTGAGGGCCATGAGATCCGTCTCGGCGCGCTCGTCTTCATCGCCGACGACTCCGCCTGGCTCCAGGAGGCCCCCCTCGACGTCGAGACGTTCCCCGTCCACGGGGCGACGCACTTTCACGCATGTGTCTGCGGCGTCCTTCTGCGGCAGCCGTCGACCCAATATCGGTCGTTTCCTACGGCGTCTTCGTTCCCCGCTGTTCGCCGTCGCAAGCGATCCGGTCGATCGCGGCTTCAGCGGTGGGTGAAGCATGCAGTGGCACGTCAATCGGCCACCCCTCAAGTCGCGACAATCGAGCCCGATGAATC
Source organism: Thinopyrum elongatum (assembly GCA_011799875.1). Lineage (NCBI taxonomy): Eukaryota > Viridiplantae > Streptophyta > Magnoliopsida > Poales > Poaceae > Thinopyrum > Thinopyrum elongatum. The sequence goes on along the minus strand of CM022300.1, from coordinate 38,657,289 downwards.
TCTCTACGGCCTGTTCGATCTGTCGACTGGCTCCGTCGAGACTCTGTCCGAGTGCGACAGCAGCGATCCTGCGGCGGAGGTCCTGATGGTCGACACGCCGCGTAGCCCACCTGGCATGCGTCGCAACGGAGGCGGCGACGGCGGTGGCGATCTGTCGCGTGTTCACGAGGAATACCACCCCGAAACCTTCTCTTCACAGCGGAGGGAGGAACTTCACCGCCGTAACGAGGAAGCACTCCACACGCCCATCGTCGGAGAGACCCGTGAGGCTCGGGCCTTGGAGGCAGCGCGCTTGGCCACTTTGGCTGAGTGCACTCGACTGGAAAATCTTCAGCATGCACTCAACGAACATGCTCGGCAGCGGATTCCTGAGTCCAGTCGACGGCGGCAATTGTTCCCTCCTGAACCTCAGGTATACCGCACTCCGATTCAGAATCTTGCAGCCGCAGCTCGCATAGCAGAATCCATCCAGCCATCCCAGTCAGAAGCTGGACGAGGTTTGATGCAGATCCGGGCTCTGCTTCGGGTGGCAGGAGACCAAAACACTGCAGTATCATAGTCGCATAACAGAATCCATAGCAGATCCGTGGTGGCTGACACAGTTCAGTCGGCTCACAGCCCAAGATCACCTCCGCGGCGTGAGGGGCGGGTGCATCGCCAGGATCAGCACTTGGGTTGGATCCACGAGCAGTACGATCATCGACTCGGCCGTGACGACCGCCGTCGAGCGCCTACACCCCCTCCGAGAAGCGGATCATATGTGCCCCGGCACTATGATGACAGGCGCCCGCACAGCGGAGGGCGGAGGACGCCGGTCGACCCAAGAGAGCCAGGGTTTGATGCGAGGTCAATTTTAGTGCAAGGTTTGGTCGACAGGAACCAAGCACACAGAGAGGGGCAAGGCAGGGATCGCCCGAGTGGAAGCAGGATTCATGTTTCGGGTCCCGAGTGTTTTAGCAGAGCTATCAGAGCCGCTGAGATCCCCCCAACTTCAGGTTGGCGACTGGGGTTAGTAAGTTCACCGGTGAGTCGAAGCCTGACACTTGGCTGGAAGATTACCGAGTGGCTGTCCAGATCGATGGTGGAAATGATGAGGTAGCTATGAAACACCTTCCTCTCATGCTGGAAGGGTTGGCCAGAGCATGGCTGAATCAGTTGGCTCCAGGTAGTATATTCAGCTGGGAGGAGTTAGCCCGAGTGTTTGTCAGGACATTCAAGGGCACATGCAAAAGACCTGCGGGGTTGACAGAATTGCAACATTGTGTACAGAAGCCGAATGAAACTCTGAGGGATTACATCCAAAGATGGACCACATTACACCACACAGTAGAAAATGTATCCCAACACCAAGCAGTTTGTGCCTTCAAGGAAGGCGTTCGCTATCGAGAGCTTAACTTGAAATTCGGTCGGACAGGAGATATGTCTCTGACCCGAATGATGGAAATAGCCACCCGGTACGCTAACGGTGAAGAAGAGGACCGACTCCGCAGTGGAAAGGGCAAGCCAGTCGCCCAAGACACCGGAGTGAGTTGGAAGCAGAAACGCAAAGCCGAGCCACCAGGTCCAGGTGAAGCTGCAGTTGTAACTCAAGGAAAATTCAAGGGGAAGCCCAAGGGACCCTGGATCCCCAAGAAGGTGAAAGATCAGGCTGGGAACGATGTGTTGGACTTGCCATGTCACATTCACACCAAGAAGGATGAAGAGGGAAATCTGATTTATCCCAAACATACCACTCGACAATGTCGGCTCCTGATCCAGCAGTTCCGAGAGAAACATCCCAATGAAAAGGAAAAAGAGTCTGACAAGGATGGTGATCAGGAAGAAGATGATGACGGTTTCCCTAACGTCAATTCTACTTTGATGATTTTTGCTGACATTGAGAGTAAAAGTCGACTGAAAGTCATCAACAGAGAGGTAAACATGGTTGCTCCGGCAACGACGACATATTTGAAATGGTCAAAGACTCCCATCACATTCGACCAATCTGACCACCCACCGCACGTCGCCACCCCCGGGAGGCAAGCGTTGGTGGTCGACCCGGTCGTTGGGGGCACCCGACTGACCAAAGTCTTGATGGATAGTGGCAGCGGCTTGAACATTTTGTATGCAGAGACTCTTCGTGGGATGGGCATTCCGATGTCCAGGCTCAGTGAGAGCAACATGTGGTTCCACGGTGTCATTCCAGGGAAGAAAGCTGATTCACTCGGACAGATCACTCTTGACGTGGTTTTCGGTGACTCAAAGAATTACCGCAAGGAGAAGCTGACATTTGAAGTTGTGGATTTTCACAGTGCCTATCATGCTATTCTGGGCAGAACTGCATATGCCCGTTTCATGGCTCGACCGTGTTACATGTACCTCAAGCTGAAGATGCCTGGCCCTAGGGGCGTGATCACGGTCACTGGTAATCGGCAACGAGCAGAAGAGTGCCTCCAGAAGGGCTCTAAGATTGCCGATGAACAGATGGCAACGATTGAAATGGAAGAATATAAGAAGACTGCAGATCCGAGTGATTTGTTGCGCGCTAAGAAGCCTGCTTCCGAGTCTGCATTTCAGTCGTCCGGTGAAACAAAGCCTGTTCACATTCACCCGACTGATCCCAGTGCTGCACCGACTCATATCTCAACAACACTCGACAGCAAATAGGAAGAAGCGCTCATCCAGTTCCTCCGTGAGAACTGGGACATCTTCGCATGGAAGCCGTCTGACATGCCGGGTGTACCCAGGGGGCTGGCTGAGCACCGTTTACGAGTCGACCCAAAGGCAAAACCCGTGAAAGAGCACCTCCGCCGGTCCGCTGCAGAGAAGAGAAAGGCAATCGGCGAAGAGGTGGCTCGGCTTTTGGCAGCTGAGTTCATCCGCGAGATTTACCACTCCGAGTGGCTCGCCAATGTTGTCATGGTTCCCAAGAAGGACGATTCACTCCGTATGTGCATTGATTTCAAGCATATCAATCGGGCCTGCCCGAAAGATCATTTTCCTCTCCCCCGCATCGATCAGATAGTCGACTCAACTGCGGGATGTGAACGATTGTCCTTCCTGGATGCATATTCCGGGTACCATCAGATCCGACTGTATGGACCTGATGAAATAAAAACAGCTTTTATCACCCCATTCAGGTGCTTTTGCTACATCACCATGCCCTTTGGTCTCAAAAATGCTGGTGCCACATTCATGCGCATGATACAGAAGTGTCTGCTAGCTCAAATCAATCGGAATGTGGAAGCATACATGGATGACATCGTGGTTAAGTCACGCAAAGGTTCTGACCTGCTGACTGACCTTGCCGAAACATTTGCCAATTTGAGAAGATATGATATCAAGCTTAATCCGTCGAAGTGTACATTTGGAGTTCCAGGTGGAAAGTTACTCGGTTTCCTCGTTTCCGAACGTGGGATCGATGCAAACCCGGAGAAAGTTGGTGCAATCCTCTGAATGAAACGCCCTGTGCGTGTACACGACGTTCAGAAGCTTACTGGTTGTTTGGCCGCCTTGAGTCGATTCATCTCTCGCCTCGGTGAAAAGGCATTGCCTCTTTACCGACTGATGAAGAAATCTGATAAGTTCGAGTGGACTCCTGAAGCTGACGCAGCGTTTGCAGAGCTCAAAGCCCTGCTTTCCACCCAGCCGGTGCTTGCTGCTCCAATCAGCAAAGAGCCTTTACTGCTTTATATAGCAGCCACTGGATAGGTTGTCAGCACAGTACTCACGGTCGAGCGGGAAGAAGAAGGTAAAACCTACAAGGTTCAACGCCCAGTATACTATATTTCCGAAGTCTTAACTCCATCCAAGCAGAGATATCCACATTATCAGAAGCTTGTCTATGGAATCTACTTGACCACAAAGAAGGTTGCACATTATTTCTTAGATCATTCGATTACAGTCATCAGCGACGCTCCGTTGTCAGAAATTCTGAACAACAGAGATGCAACTAGCCGAGTGGCAAAGTGGGCGATTGAACTCCTTCCGTTGGATATCAAGTTCGAGGCAAAGAAAGCGATCAAGTCTCAAGCGATAGCAGATTTCCTCGTCGAGTGGATTGAACAACAGTTACCGACCCAGATACAGTCAGAACATTGGACTATGTTCTTCGACGGGTCCAAGATGTTGAATGGTTCAGGTGCTGGAGTGGTCCTGGTATCTCCACGAGGCGACAACCTCAGATATGTTCTCCAGATTCACTTTGATTCCTCCAACAATGAAGCTGAATATGAGGCACTCTTGTATGGGTTGCGTATGGCCATTTCACTCGGCGTCCGCTGCCTAATGGTTTACGGTGACTCAGATTTAGTGGTTAATCAAGTGATGAAGGAGTGGGACGTCAGGAGCCAACCTATGACTGGTTATTGCAATGCGGTGAGAAAGTTAGAAAAGAAGTTTGAAGGGCTAGAGCTCCACCATATACCCCGACTGAAGAATCAAGCAGCTGATGACTTGGCGAAAATAGGATCCAAGCGGGAGCCTATTCCCAGCAATGTGTTTTTGGAGCATATTCACGCACCATCAGTTCAAGAAGATCCCTTCACTAAAGAGCCCCCACAGCCTAAAAGTTCCACTGATCCGACTGAAGTTGAAATCCCAGCTGTGGTCGACTTGATCATGGAAGTTTTGATTGTTATTCCTGATTGGACAGTGCCGTATATCGCATATATTCTCAGGAAAGAGCTTCCAGAGGATGAAGAAGAGGCTCGCCAGATTGTCCGTCGATCCAAAGCCTTCACAGTAATGGGGGGGGGGTGGCAACTCTATAGAGAAAGTGTCACTGGAGTCGTTCAGAAATGCATCACTCCGGAAGAAGGCCGAATGATCCTCGATGATATTCACTCGGGAACCTGTGGTCACCATGCGTCTTCTCGGGCCATCGTGGCCAAAGTGTATGGAGCAGGGTTTTATTGGCCGCGGGCAAATGAGATGGCAAAGGAAATAATTGACAAATGTGAGGGCTGTCAGTTCTACTCCAACATGTCCCACAAACCCGCTTCAGCCCTGAAGACCATTCCACTCGTCTGGCCATTCATTGTTTGGGGTTAGGATATGGTGGGACCTCTGAAGACTGGCAGGAGTGGTTTCACCCATGTGCTTGTAGCAGTCGACAAGTTTACCAAGTGGATCGAAGCTAAACCTGTCAAAAACCTGGATGCAAGTACTGCAGTCAGCTTCATCAGAGGGTTAACATTTAGATATGGAGTCCCACACAGCATCATCATGGATAATGGGTCAAACTTTGATTCTGATGAGTTTCGAGCTTTCTGTGCGTCCCAAGGTACTCGGGTCGACTATGCTTCTGTCGCCCACCCTCAGTCGAATGGACAGGCAGAAAGAGCGAACGGTTTGATTCTCAAAGGGCTGAAGCCTCGATTGATGCGCGACCTCAAACATGCGGCCGGCGCTTGGGTAGATGAGCTACCATCAGTCCTTTGGGGATTGAGAACAACACCAAATCGGTCGACTGGTCGAACCCCCTTCTTCATGGTCTGTGGGGCTGAAGCTGTGCTGCCGAGTGACTTGCTTCACAATGTGCCCCGAGTAGAACTTTTTTCAGAAGCTGAAGCAGAACGAGCTCGAGAAGATGCTGTTGATCTTCTGGAAGAAGAAAGAGAGATGGCCTTGATCCGATCGACCATTTATCAGCAAGACCTTCGTCGATTATATGCCAGAAATGTGAAGGGTCGAGCATTTCAGGAAGGGGACCTAGTGCTCCGAGTGGACCAGCAACGGCCTCACAAACTTGCCCCCGCTTGGGAAGGTCCCTTCATCATCAACAAGGTGCTCCACAATGGAGCATATCACCTCTACAATGTAGAGCATAATAAAGGCGAGCCACGCGCTTGGAATGCGGAGCTACTCCGCCGTTTTTATACTTAAGTGTTCAGACCGATGAGATGTAATAAAGAGTACCTTTCAGTTCGTTTATCAAAGACATGGTTTTACAGTCTCCTAAATGATTGTTGTTACTAATACATGTGTCCAAAATCCCCCAGTGGGTGGCTTAGCGGCGAATCCGATTCGCCTAAGTTTGTAAAATCCTACCGAGTGATGAGCAACCCTCTCACTCGGGGGCTTAGCTGCAGTCCTGTACTCGCCTAAGTTTAAAAAATCCTACCGAGTGATGAGCAACCCTCTCACTCGGGGGCTTAGCTGCAGTCCTGTAATCGCCTAAGTTTAAAAAAATCCTACCGAGTGATGAGCAACCCTCTCACTCGGGGGCTTAGCTGCAGTCCTGTACTCGCCTAAGTTTAAAAAATCCTACCGAGTGATGAGCACCCTCTCACTCGGAGGCTTAGCTGCAGTCCTGTACTGCCTAAGTTTAAAAATCCTACCGAGTGATGAGCAACCTCTCACTGGGGGCTTAGCTGCAGTCCTGTACTCGCCTAAGTTAAAAAATCCTACCGAGTGATGAGCAACCCTCTCACTCGGGGGCTTAGCTGCAATTCTGTACTCGCCTAAGTTTAAAAATCCTACGAGTGATGAGCAACCCTCTCACTCGGGGGCTTAGCTGCAGTCCTGTACTCGCCTAAGTTTAAAAATCCTACCGAGTGATGAGCAACCCTCTCACTCGGGGGCTTAGCTGCAGTCCTGTACTCGCCTAAGTTTAAAAATCCTACCGAGTGATGAGAAACCCTCTCACTCGGGGCTTACTGCAGTCCTGTACTCGCCTAAGTTTGTAATCCTACCGAGTGATGAGCAACCCTCTCACTCGGAGGCTTAGCTGCAGTCCTGTACTCGCCTAGTTTGTAAAATCCTACCGAGTGATGAGCAACCCTCTCACTCGAGGCTTAAGCTGCATCCTGTACTCGCCTAAGTTTAAAAATCCTACCGAGTGATGAGCAACCCTCTCACTCGGGGCTTAGCTGCAGTCCGTACTGCCTAAGTTTTAAAAATCCTACCGAGTGATGAGCAACCCTCTCACTCGGGGGCTTAGCTGCAGTCCTGTACTCGCCTAAGTTAAAAAATCCTACCGAGTGATGAGCAACCCTCTCACTCGGGGGCTTAGCTGCATCCTGTACTCGCCTAAGTTTAAAATCCTACCGAGTGATGAGCAACCCTCTCACTCGGGGCTTAGCTGAGTCCTGTACTCGCCTAAGTTTCAAAAATCCTACCGAGTGATGAGCACCCTCTCACTCGGGGAGCTAGCTGCAGTTCCTGTACTCGCCTAAGTTTCAAAAATCCTACCGAGTGATGAGCAACCCTCTCACTCGGGGGCTTAGCTGCAGTCCTGTACTCGCCTAAGTTTAAAAAAAATCCTACCGAGTGATGAGCAACCCTCTCACTCGGAGGCTTAGCTGCAGTCCTGTACTCGCCTAAGTGTAAAACATGCTCCATCCTAATCTGCAAGGACGACGAGGTGCAGGTCATCCGCGATCCTCTCCTCAGAACTGCGTTTGTTCCGAGTGAAGATACAAGTTCCACTCAGAAATAAAAACAAGCATATTTAAGGGCAAACTAAGTTCACACGAAGGAGCTTAAAAGTTCTCGGGCATCAGGCCCGAAGGAGTTTTACGGTTACAAAATCACTCGGCATACCAAGGCAAATTGAACCGGATCATAAAAGTTCAGACGAAGGAGCTCAAAGTACTCGGGCATCAGGCCCGAAGGAGTTTTACTGTTAAAGAATCACTCGGCATACCGAGGCAAATTGAATCAGATCATAAAAGTTTCATTCACTCCGCAGAGGGGCTGGCAGGCTCGACAAACTCGTCCAAGTCGATTCCATCTGCGATTCGAGTAGCAGCAGCAATGAAGGTCTCCATGAAAGACTGGAAGTCGAGTTTCTTGGTGTTGGCGACCTTGATTGCCTCTAGCTTCTCTTCTCTGGCTTCCTTGCAGTGGACGCGAACCAGGGACAAAGCTACGTCAGCACCGCACCGAGCAGCGGACTTCTTCCACTCCTGCACTCGACCAGGAATCTCGTTAAGTCGAGTCATCAGAGACTCGAGATCGTTTCAGAGCGTGTCCCCTGGCCAGAGCACTGTGTCGATCCGCGAAACTGCAACCTTGAGTCGAGCAAGATATTCCAAGGCACTGGCAAGGCGAGACTCCAGTCGGAGCACATTCATGGCTGCTTCATCTTTGACAGGGGAGTTGATGGGGTCCAAGTTCGTCTCGACTCGCCCAGTTTCTTCCTTGAAGTCTTGACAGAATTCTGCACTCGCAGAGAAATAATGAGTCGACAGCGGTATGATGAGTTGACGAAAGCAAACCAATCGCACAGAGAAAAGTACCTTCAAGCATGAGGAATAATTTTTTGGCGAGTCCTCCCAGGTAGTTCTCCAGCTCGTCCCTCCTGCGGGTGATGTCTTCTACTTTGTCGGTCAGGGTCCGCTTGTCCTTCTTCAGACGAGTCACTTCTTTGTTGGCTTCGTCAAGAGCAGCCTTCAGCTTGGCATTCTCTCCCTCCAGCTGTCCAACTGAGGCCATCTTTTTGTCGGCAAGCGTCGTTTTGTCTTCGGCGGTTTTCTTCGCAACCACAAGGTCAAGGTCCTTCTTCTCCAAAGCTTGTCTCATTGTTTCTAGAAAGAATAACATTCGAATCAGAAAAAGGAGGAGAGAAGATGGCAAGAGAACCGGTCGACAAGCTTTCCTTACCAGCAGCGTCATCCTTAGCCTTCTGCAAGTTGTTTCGAGCCAACTCCAGGTCAAGATTGAGCTGGATTTGCTTCTTCTCCAAGTCGGCAAACCAGGCTCCAAGATCACAAGATTTCTGTGTTCAGAAGATAGTCAGTCGGCAGACACAAAGACTACTGCCGAATCAAACATTCGCCAATAGTCTCGGGGACTACACCCAGTGGGTGCACTCAGCGTGCCCCCACTGGTCCGACTTTTTCAATCGACTTGGTCCGTCCAGTCAAAAAAAAACTCAGACCATAGCCGACTGCCCGTAGTCGACTACGGTCTCGGGGACTACACCCAGTGGGTGCACTCAGCGTGCCCCCACTGGTAAAGGTTCCACTCGGCATGATCTGCCCAGACCAAGTGGAGAAGATCTGTTAAAAGACCCCCGCCGAATCAAACATTCGACGATGGTCTCGGGGACTACACCCAGTGGGTGCACTCAGCGTGCCCCCACTGGTTCAGAGATTCAATCAGCACAACCTAGTCGACTCAAGTGGAAAAATTACTCAACAGAAATTAAAACACCCAGTGGGTGTGCAGACTGACAATGGGTGTGCAATCAAGGTTCCAAAACGCTCATCCATGAACGTCTTGCGGATAAGGTGGCAGTTTCTAAATATCATATCCTAACAGAACAAGCGTCAAGATGGAGCTCAGTCGGGAGTAAGCTAACCTGGACATAACCTGGACATTGGCCTGAAGTGCTGAACTGGCATCATAGGCAGCTTGACTGGCCTCGCGCACCACCTTCATCTGCTCCATCATAACGCCAACCTGGCGTATAGCCTCCTTGGCAGCACTCACTTGGTCTTCTGGGACTTGAGGGGTGGTGGGAGGTGCAGTCGGCGTATCAGTTGCAGTAGCTTGAGAGCTTGAAGCATGAAGTTGGACAGGCGAAGCAAGGGCCGGCACAGTCGACGACGAAGGACGAACACTTGACAAAGGATTCGCAAAAGTAACGGAGGCACGGTTGAAGTCCCCGGATTGCTGGATAGCTGGTTCCGTCGCCGGCGTCAACTGAGGCTTCTTGCTAGCTGGTACCTTCTTGACTGAGGTCCTGATCCTCCTACCCACGAGTTTCTGTGGCTCATCTTCATCATCGTCTTGAAGTTCAATAACATTTTGCGGAGCTGCAAAAGAATCGACCATAAGAGTTCAGTCGACTGTAGAATCGGCTAGCAAAGAAAAGACGAGATAACAGGGGTCATACCCGCTTTGGATGTGACCGCGTCCTCCATCTCCTCGTCACCATCATCTTGGTAATCAGAAGTCCCGGAGGTAGCAGCGCTGCAAATCTCAAGGTTCACTCGGTCAAGCAAGTGAATGGGTCGACAACTGATATAAGATTCTTCGAACAAAGGGCAAAAACGAAACGCTTACGCAGAGGCGACGGGAACGTCAACCTTGATCTTGGGCAAAGCCTTCCGTGGCTTTGACGACGTGGTCTTGAGCTGCTTCGGAGCCTTCTCAGTCGGCACCGGAGAAGATGTTCGAGTGCGCTTCGAAGTCTGTCCAGTCGGTGCTGCCACCTTGCCTCGGATACTTGCTGGGTCGTGCTTGTGCTTGGAACGCTTTTCTGTGCGAGGTGGAGAATCGACCTCCTCCTCACTGCTCGAGTTTTCGTGCTCTTCATCACTCTCCCCATCGGAGTTCCAGTCGCTGCTGTCGCCTCCACTCTCTTCTCCTTCCTGGATCTACTCCCCATTGGGCATCGAGTACATCTCAGTATATATCTGCGAAGCAAAGAATCGAATAAGCATCAGTCAGTTCCAAAGACAGTTTACAAATTAGAGTAAAAGTCACTCGACATCGAAGGTCTGACCTTGTCTGGTTCGTTATCAGCGCCGAGTGGCGGAATTCTCCTGGACCCCCTGGGGTTGTCTTTGTTTTCGGTAATGCTCTGCAGCCACCGCGCCACCGTCTCCTCGGCAACTTCCTCTGGGTGGATCCGAGCAGAATCATCGGCGCCCGAATACATCCACATAGGATGATCGCGGGCCTGGAGCGGCTCGATGCGGAGAGTGAGAAACACCTCTAGCAAATCCATGCCGGTCACACCATCGCGGACAAGTTGGATTACGCGTTCAACCAACATATTCACCTCCGCATTTTCTTCTGGAGTCACTTTCAAGGGAGAGGGCTTTTCAATTCGCCCCATGGAAAAGGGGGGAAGTCCAGTCGACTGACCAGGAGTTGGTTTGTCCTTACAATAAAACCAGGTCGACTGCCACCCTCTGATCGAATCGGGAAGAGTCATAGGCGGAAAAGTGCTTTTTCCTCTCATCTGGATCCCTAGACCTCCGCACATCTGGATCATGTGCGTCCTCTCATCACTCGGATTGGCCTTTTTCACAGACTGTGAGCGGCAAGTAAAGATGTGTTTGAAGCGACCCCAATGCGGTCGACAACCCAGGAAATTCTCACACATGGAGACAAACGCAGCAAGGTATGTGATGGTGTTCGGAGAAAAGTGATGAAGTTGAGCCCCGAAAAAGTTCAGAAAACCTCGGAAAAAAGGATGAGGGGGCAGAGAAAAACCACGGTCGACGTGGGTCACGAGGAGGACGCACTCACCCTCCTGCGGCTGCGGCTCGGTCTCATCACCTGGCAGCCTCCAGGATCCATGGGCGATCAAGCCCCCCTCGACCAGATCCTCCATATCCTCTTGCTGAATCATGGAGCGAATCCAATCGCCCTGGATCCAGCCGGGCGGCAGGCCGGATCTCGACAACGAGCCACCCCGACTCGTCTTCTTGCCCTTCGCTGCCGCTGTCGTTTTCTTCGCACGCTCCAGGGCCGCCATCTTCTCCTTCCCCATCGCGGCGGGCTGCGCTCGGGCGGCGCGGCGGCGTCGAAGGTGGCGGCGAATGTGGTGGTGAAACAGGAGAAGAGGAAGGAGATAGGGAGCACAATGCCGGGCTCATCGGCCCCGACGCCTTATATGGGCCTGCTCCCGAGTGGCTGACTAGTGGGCCCAGGCAATCCAGTCAAATCCCGCAACAGTCATGCGCTGGATACGTGGCGAAAAAGGTGGCGCGAGAATCGAGGCATCCTTGCCTAACCCGCTCCGTCTACTGCGGTACTCTCCGTCCCGCGCGCTTCTCCAAATTTTGAATCCCGTGAGATCCGGAGAGCGGCAGCGTGACCAATCGCGCCGAGGATCTTATACCATACCAACACTCAGAGCTTATCAGCAAAAATCACTCGATGACCTCTGAATGGACCCAGGCGACTGAAAATGAAGTTGAAGTTTTTACAAAGATCACCGGCCCGGTTAGGATGCCTCTGAAGCATATAAATCGGGTCGGAACCATCTTCAACCCCTTCTCCACTCGGACCCAGATCCATTCGGGGGCTAATGACGAAGACATGTACCTAGGGTAGGGTAATAGGCCTGACCTAGACACCCTTACCCGAGGACACTGCCCTAAGGCCAAGGACATTCAAAGGATAGCGCCATCTACCGACTGAAATCGCCACAGGGTGCAACTCACTCGACCAACAGTTCACTCGGATAACCCAATTCTATTCGACCGGGGTGTACTCACTCGACCACACCAGAAACCACTCGGAAGACAGAAGATCTAAGGTCACTCAGGATGGCAAGGGTCAGGCGTTCACTCCATAGTCTTAATGATCATTTATTTGCCTTTATTGCTGGCGTTATCAGTAACGTCCTGTCTTTATAGACATTGAACCCCTTGTAACGTGGGACGGTTGGGGTCCTGGCGCACTCTATATAAGCCACCCCCCTCCTCAGGCACAAGGGTTCGCACCCCCTGTAACTTCACGCATAATCCAATCGACCAAGCCTCCGGGCACCGAGACGTAGGGCTGTTACTTCCTCCGAGAAGGGCCTGAACTCGTAAATCTTGCGTGCACAACCTCATCGTAGCTAGGATCTTGCCTCCTCATACCTACCCCCTATTCTACTGTCAGACTTAGAACCACGACACCTGGGCCGCCGCCCCGAGCGCAGTGACCGTGGCTTCGGCCGTGGAGGAGGTCGCGGCGGAGGCCGCTGAGACAACCGCAACCCCTGCCGGGGATGGTGTGATCAGCCTCGCGATGGTGGCTGGCGTGACCAGCCTCGGGACGGCGCCTGGCGCGATCAGCCTCGTGAGGCCCGTCCTCAGGGCAACGCTGGCCTTCCGCCTCTGCCGCCGCCCAGGAGAAATGATGACAACCAGCAAGACAATGGGGCTGGGGGATACCAGGAGCCTCGCGTGATTGCCTACATCCTTGATGGAGCTCAGGCACCCGGCTCGAACCGCATCTTCAAGCAGTTCTCTCGCAATGTGAATGCTGTCCTCCCGAGGATTGAAGCTGCGCGTCCCCTCAAGTGGTTACAATACGCCATCACCTTCGACTCCAAGGACCACCTCAAGTGTTCGGCTACTACTAGCGCGCTCCCCATGCTGTGCACGCCCACCATCAGCAATGTCCCCGTCACCAAGACCCTCATTGATGGTGGCGCCGGCCTCAACGTCCTCTCTGTGGAGACCTTCGAGACGCTTCAAGTGCCATACGATCAGCTCATTCCCACTAAGCCATTCTCGGGAGTGACCGACGGCTCCACCACCCCCCTGGGGCAGGTGCGCCTTCCCGTCACCTTCGACAAGCGCGACAACTACCACATTGAGCTCATCGACTTCGACATGGCCCACATCGGCCTCCCATACAACGCCATCCTGGGGTATCCAGCCCTCGCCAAGTTCATGGCGGCTACTCATCATGGCTACAACGTCCTCATGATGCCGGGGTGCAGCGGTGTCATCACTGTCGCCTGTGATGAGAAGGATGCAGTTTGCTCCCTCGAGCACGCCTACCAGGCCGCCGCGGCCGAGAACTCAGATGGCAAGGGTGACACCATGCCTCCTGAGGCTGCCCCTACAAAGAAGAAGCAGTTCCTTCCCAAGAGCCGTCCGGAGGCCAAGAAGCCTGCCGGCGATGCCTCAGGTTCCGCACCTGCTGTCGGAGCGCCGCTTCCTTCCGCATAGGAAGGCGCGCCCGATGCCTCCCTCAGGACAGGCTCGGGGGCTTCCATCTGGAGAGCCTCTGACCTGACCAGTGCAACGAGGGAGGTGCTCGGGCACCACTTCCAGGCGTGCCTAGACGCGCGCCCCCGCATGCAAGGAACAAGGCGCGAGGCGCCAGGAGCATGAGAGTTCATCACCAAGGCGATCGAGGAACTTCAGGAAGCACAAGCCATGCGCGGCGAGCGCTGATATGTCTCCAACGTATCTATAATTTTTGCTTGTTCCATGGTGTTATATTATCATTCTTGGATGTTTTATATTCATTTTATAACAACTTTATATCATTTTTTGGGACTAACCTATTGACAGAGTGCCCAGTGCCAGTTGTTGTTTTTTGCTTGTTTTTTACTTCGCAGAATATCAGTACCAAACGGAGTCCAAATGCAGCGAAATTTTTTGGAGATTTTTTCTGGACCAGAAGACACCTTGTGGGCCAAGAAAGTACTAGAGGGGAGGCCCGTGGGGAGCACAACCCACCAGGGCGCACCCAGGGGGGGTTGTACCCCCCACGGAGGTCTCCCGCACCACCTCTTTGCCCTATGAATTCCCAAATATTCCAGAAATCCTAGAAGAGTCGACGAAACACAATTCCAGCCGCCGCAAGTTCCAGAACCACGAGATCCAATCTAACACCATCACGGAGGGGTTCATCATCCTCATTGGTGCTTCTTTGATGATGCGTGAGTAGTCCACCATAGACCTACAGGTCCGTAGGCAGTAGCTAGATGGCTTCCTCTCTCTTTTTTGATTCTCAATACAATGGTCTCTTGGAGATCTATTTGATGTAACTCTTTTTGTGGTGTGTTTGTAGGGATCTGATGAACTTTGAGTTTATGATCAGATCTATATCCATGAATATTATTTGAGTCTTCTTTGATCTCTGATATGCAAGATTATTTATAGCCTCATATTTATTCTTCGAATCTTTGGTTTAGTTAGGCCAACTAGATCGATTTTTCTTGCCATGGGAAGATGTGCTTTGTCATGGGTTCGATCTTGCGTTGTTATTTCCCAGTGACAGAAGGGGTAGCAAGACACGCATGTATCGTTGCTATTAAGGATAACAAGATGGGGGCTATTCCTACATGAATAGATCTCGTCTACATCATGTCATCGTTCTTATTGCATTACTTCGTTTCTCCATGAACTTAATACACTAGATGCATGCTGGATAGCGGTCGATGTGTGGAGTAATAGTAGTAGATGCAGGCAGGAGTCGGTCTACTAATCTTGGACGTGATGCTATATATTGATCATTGCCTTAGATATCATCATAATTATTCGATCTTCTATCAATTGCCCAACAGTAATTTGTTTACCCACCGTGTGCTATTTCTCGAGAGAAGCCACTAGTGAAATCTACGACCCCCGGGTCTATTCTTTATCATATTTGCTTTGAGATCTATTTTTATTCGCCTTTATTTTCAGATCTATTATTCCAAAAACCCAAAAATACCTTGCTGCACTTTTTCATTACTTATTTATTTCACGTTTTATCGAGAGCTATTTATCCAATCTACCACAAATTTACCTATCTTTTTACCATGGAGGGATTGACAACCCCTCTTACGCGTCGGGTTGCAAGTATTTGTTCTTTGTGTGCAGGTACCGTTTACATAGTGTTGCTTGGTTCTCCTACTGGATTGATACCTTGGTTTCACAACTAAGGGAAATACCTACCATAGCTGTATTGCATCATCCATTCCTCTTTGGGGAAATACCGACACAATTTCAAGCGACATCAAAAGGAATTTCTGGTGCCGTTGCCGGGGAGGATCAAGTTAAGATAGTCTCCCGTCAACTTGCCAATTTCTAGCGCCGTTGCCGGGGAGACATCATCAACATCTATTAGGTTCCTAATCACAAATCTCATCTCCTTGCAATTTACATTATTTGCCATTTGCCTCTCATTTTCATCTCCCCCACTTCACAAAAATTTGCCTTATTTTCGGTTCGCCTTTTTGTTCGTTTGCTATCTTTGCTTGTGTGCCATGTGTCTTCTATTTGCTTGCATCTTCGCTTGCTAAAAATTTATTGATATGGATCCTCATCCACTTGCTAATCTTTTTAAAAGATCCAATTATGATGAACCAATTGCTAGTGAATTGAGTTCACTAGATTATCTTTATGAAGTTTTGCTTGAGCTTCGTGAATCTAAAAATTGTGATGAAGTGCTAAAAGAGGAAATTTATGAAGTGATTCACGATAGCTCCTTGAATCAAAAGCATGATTGCAATCATGTTATTATAAATTCTATTAATGTCAGTTGTGCTAATAATATGCAAAACCCCAATCTTGGGGATGCTAATTTTGATATGTCCACTACTTATTGCAATGATCATGATTGGGGCGATTCTTCTTATGATCTTGAAAATTTATTTGAGCCTCATGATGAATATGTTATTGATAATAATGTTTGCAATAATATTGAAAGTGGGTTTGGAAGAGTGTCAACTTTAGTAAAAATAATCCCACATATTTGGAGAGTGCTCAATCTTATGAAATTTTTGATAAAAGTGGGCTTGGAGAGGTCATGACTTTATTTGATGATAATCCCACTATTTTGGAAGAGTGTCAACTTTGCATGCATGTGGATCATGTAGAGAATATGTTATGTGATAGCTATATTGTTGAGTTTGAATATGATCCCACATATAATTATTATGAGAGAGGGAAATATGGTTGTAGAAATTTTTATTTTACTAAATTACCTCTCGTTATGTTGAGATTGCTATTGTTTCTTTCTTCTTCCTTGCATATGCTAGTTTTTGCTTGCCTTGATAATTTGTTTGCTTATAAAATGCTGATGCATAGGAAGTATGTTAGACTTAAATATGTTTGTCACATGTTTTATGATGCTCTCGTTGTGCTTCAATTCCTGCCTTTTATGTGAGCATCATTGAAATCTTATGCCTAGCTAGGGGCATAAAACAATAGCGCTTGTTGGGAGGCAACCCAATGAATAAAATAATTTTTTCACTTTTTCTTTATGTTCTTGAGTTTTTGCAAAATTATGCTACTGTTATGATTGTGTTTTTATGTTTTAATTAGTGTTTGTGTCAAGTAAAGCCTTTGGTATAGCTTTGGCGATAGTTGATTTGATCCTGTTGAAAAACAGAAACTTTTGCGTCGAGAACAAAATTGTTTAAATTCACAAAAGAGACGAATAATTCTGAATTTTTTACACAATATTTACTTACAAATTTCCTATGTTGTCCTAATTTTTCAGAATTTTGGGAGTTATAGAAGTATGAGAACAATTCGCATCTTTACAGACTGTTCTGTTTTTCACAGATTCTGTTTTCTTTGCATCGTGTGCTTATTTTGATGAATCTATGGATTGTATCGGGGGGTATAAGCCATGGCAAAGTTAGAATACAGTAGATATAATGCAATAAAAAATTTGAATGGGTTTGCAACAGTACTTAAAGTAAAGATTGGTTTTCTTATACTAATGGATCTCACGAAGGTTTTGTAAGTTTTGTGTGATTGAAGTTTTTAAGTTTTGGGTGAGATCACGATGGATGAAGGAATAAGGAGTGGCAAGATCCTAAGCTTGGGGATGCCCCATGGCACCCCAAGTTATTATTCAAGGAGAACCAAGCAACTAAGCTTGGGGATGCCCGGAAGGCATCCCCTCTTTCTTCTAACAACCATCGGTATTTTACTTGGAACTATATTTTTATTCGTCACATATCATGAGTTTTGCTTGGAGTGTCTTGTATTATATGAGTCTTTGCTTGTTTTGCTTTTTAGTTTGTCACAAGTATCCTTGCTGAACACACCTATTTGAGAGAGCCAAAATTATGCTATGATTTGTTAGAATTGCTCTTTATGCTTCACTTAAATTTTTTGAGGTATGGAATTGCTCTAGTGCTTCACTTATATCTTTTTTAGCACGGTGTGCTTTAATATTTTTGAAGAAATGCTCTCATGATTCACTTAGATTTATTTGAGAGTTAGTAAATTTCTGAGGAAATTCTCTCATGCTTCACTTATAATATTTTGAGAGACGAAAAAAATTATTCTCATGTTCTTCACTTAAATTTGTCTGAGCTATTTAAAAGCAATTGGAATATATGAAACTAGTCCCAAAGTGATAGATATTCAAGAGGGATATAATAAAAACTTTCATGAAGATCATTTGACAAAATAAACTTGATTCTTTGTAATTGTTTTGAGATATGATGATAGTGATATGTGAGTCATGTTGGTGAGTAATTACGCTTTAGTAAGAATATTGGTGTTAAGGTTTGTGATTCCCTATGCAAGCACGAAAGTCAATAGTTATGCAATAAAATGACATCCTACTTATGGTGCATTATTCGGTGTTAGTTATGCTTAATGCTCGCTTATGTGAATTTTCGTTTCTTGGTTGGTTGCTTCTCAATCTTTTTGCTAGCCTCAACTTGTATTAATTAGAAATACTACTTGTGCATCCAAAATCCTTAAACCCCGTTTTGCCACATGAGTCCACCATACCTTCCTATATGTGGTATTTCCGTGCCGTTCTAAGCAAATTTGTATGTGCCAACTCTAATTTTTCAAAATAAATTTCCTTTTTGTGTGCCCGTACCGCTCATGAAGCGGCAGGGGGTGGCCAATATTTTCCATGCTAGATGTGTTATTCTCAAGATGAGTGTTTATTCACTTGTCATTGCATGAGAGTACGGCGGTAATAGGGATGCCGAGTCCCAAAATGAAAAAGAAATTTACTTTATGTTGTCAAATAATAAATTCCTTGGAAAGTGTTGGTATGGAAGGCACCCGTGGATACGGCTAGCCATGGATTGTGAAAGAATGGTGGAAAAAGGAATAAACTTTATTTTATGTTTGGGAACCTCCTATGATATATCTAGCATGGAAAGTGTTGGGAATTACTCAGTCGTTTTCGTTGACGGGAAAAGTATGCCTCTCAAAATTTCTTATCTCTCAATTTAAGCTTTGAGCTCCGGCACCTCTACAAATCCCTACTTCCCTCAGCGAAGGGCCTATCTATTTACTTTATGCAATTTTTATTTTTATTTGAGTCTCCATCTTCTCTTATAAAGCACCAACTAGGGAGCACTATGATCATACTTGAGCATTGGATGTAGCAAATATGCGAGTGTGTTTCATGAATGGATCAATGATTGAGCATGATGTGTTAGGGATAACTTTCTTTAGTGTTGATATTTTGAAAGACATGGTTGCTTGTTGATATGCTTGAGTATTGAAATCTTCATGTCAAAACTAGACTATTGCTTTGAACCATATAAAAGTCCAAATGTCCATGCTACAAAAGAAAAGAATATGTGATGAACATGTTAGGCAGCATTCCACATCAAAAACTCTGTTTTTATCATTTACCTACTCAAGGATGAGTAGAAATTAAGCTTGGGGATGCTGATACGTCTCCAACGTATCTATAATTTTTGCTTGTTCCATGCTATTATATTATCATTCTTGGATGTTTTATATTCATTTTATAGCAACTTTTTATCATTTTTTGGGACTAACCTATTGACATAGTGCCCAGTACCAGTTGCTGTTTTTTGCTTGTTTTTTACTTCACAGAATATCAGTACCAAACGGAGTCCAAATGCAACGAAACTTTTTGGAGATTTTTTTGGACCAGAAGACACCTTGGGGGCCAAGAAAGCACCAGAGAAGATCCCCGTGGGGACCACAAGACACCTGGGCGCGCCAGGAGGCCCAGGCGCGCCCAGGTGGGTTGTGGCCCCCACGGAGGTCCCCTGCACCGCCTCTTCGCCCTATAAATTCCCAAATATTTCAGAAATCCTAGGGGAGTCGACAAAACACAATTCCAGCCACCGCAAGTTCCCGAACCACGAGATCCAATCTAACACCATCACGGAGGGGTTCATCATCCTCATTGGTGCCTCTCCGATGATGCATGAGTAGTCCACCATAGACCTACGGGTCCGTAGGCAGTAACTAGATGGCTTCCTCTCTCTCTTTTGATTCTTGATACGTCCATTTTGCATCATGCTTTTATATTGATATTTATTGCATTATGGGCTGTTATTACATATTATGGTACAATACTTATGCCTTTTCTCTCTTATTTTACAAGATTTCCATGAAGAGGGAGAATGTCGGCAGCTGGAATTCTGGACCGGAAGGAGCAAATCTGATAGACCTATTCTGCACAACTCCAAAAGTCCTAAAAATTTATGAAGAATTATTTTGGAATAAAAAAAATATTGGGTGAAGAAATACCGGAGGGGGACCCATCAGGTGGCCACAAGCCTGGGGGCGCGCCCTACCCCCCTAGGCGGGCCCCTAGGGCTTGTGGGCCCCCTGGTAGGTCTGCGGTGCCCATCTTCTGCTATATGGAGGCTTTTGACCTGGAAAAAAATCATAAGGAAGCTTTCGGGACGAAGCGCCACCGTCTCGAGGCGGAACCTGGGCAGAAGCAATCTAGGGCTCCGGCGGAGCTGTTCTGCCGGGGAAACTTCCCTCCCGAAGGGGGAAATCGAAGCCATCATCATCACCAACGATCCTCTCATTGAGAGGGGGTCAATCTGCATCAACATATTCACTAGCACCATCTCCTCTCAAACCCTAGTTCATCTCTTGTATTCAATCTTTGTCTCAAAACCTTAGATTGGTACCTGTGGGTTGCTAGTAGTGTTGATTACTCCTTGTAGTTGATGCTAGTTGGTTTATTTGGTGGAAGATCATATGTTCAGATCCTTAATGATATTTATTACCCCTCTTATTATGAACATGAATATGCTTTGTGAGTAGTTACGTTTGTTCCTGAGGACATCGGAGGAGTCTTGTTATAAGTAATCATGTGAATTTGGTATTCATTCGATATTTTGATGAGATGTATGTTGTCTTTCCTCTAGTGGTGTTATGTGAACGTCAACTACATGACACTTCACCATGCTTTGGGCCTAGGGGAAGCCATTGGGAAGTAATAAGTAGATGATGGGTTGCTAGAGTGACAGAAGCTTAAACCCTAGTTTATGCGTTGCTTCATAAGGGGTTGATTTGGTCCACATGTTTCATGCTATGGTTAGATTTATCTTAATTCTTCTTTCGTAGTTGCGGATGCTTGCGAGAGGGGTTAATCATAAGTGGGAGGCTTGTCCAAGTAAGGACAGCACCCAAGCACCGGTCCACCCACATATCAAATTATCAAAGTAACAAACGCGAATCATATGAGCATGATGAAAACTAACATGACAACAATTCCCATGTGTCATCGGGAGCGCTTTGCTTTATATAAGAGGTCATCCAGGCATGTCCTTTGCTACAAAAAGGATTGGGCCACCTTTCTGCACCTTTGTTACACTTGTTACTTGTTACCCGTTACAAATTATCTTATCACCAAACTATCTGGTACCGATAATTTCAGTGCTTGCAGAGAATACCTTGCTGAAAACCACTTGTCATTTCCTTCTGCTCCTTGTTGGATTCGACACTCTTACTTATTGAAAGGACTACGATAGATCCCCTAAACTTGTGGGTCATCAATACTCTTTTCTAGCGCCATTGCCGGGGAGTGAAGCGCCTTTGATAAGTGGAATTTGGTAAGGAAACATTTATATTACGTGCTGAAATTTACTGTCACATGTCACTATGGAACATCATCCTTTGAGGGGTTTGTTCGGGGTATCTTCATCCCGAGCGGAAGAGCAAAGAGTTGCCCCTCAACCCACTGCACCTACTGGAAATATTTATTATGAAATTCCTTCGGGTATGATAGAGAAACTGCTAGCTAGTCCTTATGCAGGAGATGGAACACTACATGCTGATTTGCATCTAATCTATGTGGATGAAGTTTGTGGATTATTTAAGCTTGCAGGTTTGCCCGAGGATGAAGTCAAGAAGAAGGTCTTCCCTTTATCTTTGAAGGAGAAGGCATTGACATGGTATATGCTATGCAATGATATTGGGACTTGTAATTTCAACCGATTGAAATTGGAATTTCATCAGAAGTTTTATCCTATGCATTTGGTTCATCATGATCGGAATTATATATATAATTTTTTGCCTCGTGAAGGAGAAAGTATCACTCAAGCTTGGGGGAGATTAAGTTAATGTTATATTCATGCCCCAATCATGAGCTCTCAAGAGAAATTATTATTCAGAAGTTTTATGCGCGGCTTTCTCGTAATGACCAATCCATGCTCGATACTTCTTGTACTGGTTCTTTTATGAAGAAGACTATTGAATTCAAATGAGATTTATTGGAAAGAATTAAGCGCAACTCTGAAGATTGGGAGCTCGACGAAGGTAAGTGGTCAGGTATAAACCTTAGTTTGATTGCGTTAAATCTTTTATGGATACCGATGCTTTTCAAGAATTTAGCACTAAGTATGGACTTGACTCTGAGATAGTAGCTTCTTTCTGTGAATCATTTGCTACTCATGTTGATCTCCCTAAGGAGAAGCGGTTTAAATATCATCCTCCCATTGAAGTAAAAATTGTAGAACCTATTAAAGCTGAAGAGGAAACTATTACTTATAATGTTGATCCTGTTATTCCTACTGCTTATACTGAGAAACCACCTTTCCCTGTTAGGATAAAAGAACATGCTAAAGCTTCAGCTGTGGTTCGTAAAAGTTATACTAGAACACCTACACCACCTGAACAAATTAAAGTTGAACCTAGTATTGCTATGGTTAAAGATCTCTTGGTAGATAATATTGATGGGCATGTTATTTACTTCTGTGATGAAGCTGCCAGAATTGCCAAACCCGATGATAAAGATAAACATAGACCTATTGTTGGCATGCCTATTGTTTCTGTTAAGATAGGAGATCATTGTTATCATGGCTTATGTGATTTGGTTTCTAGTGCTAGTGCAATTCCCTTTACTTTATATCAAGAAATTATGAATGATATTGCACCTGCTGAAATAGAAGATATTGATGTTACTATTAAGCTTGCTAATAGAGATACTATTTCACCAGTTGGGATTGTTAGAGATGTTGAAGTATTGTGTGGCAAAATAAAATACCCTACTGATTTTCTTGTTCTTGGTTCCCCACAAGATGATTTTTGTCCCATTATATTTGGTAGACCTTTCTTGAACACTGTTAATGCTAAGATAGATTGTAAGAAAGAAACGGTTAGTGTAAATTTCGGGGATGTGTCTCATGAGTTTAATTTCTAGTGTTAAAGAATTGCATAGTAAAGATGAAATCATTGGTCTTGCTTCTATTGCCGTGCCTCCTACTGATCGTTTAGAATTTGCTAGACCATGAAAATGATATGTTCATGAATGAAAGAAACGAAATAGATGAAATATTATTTAAACAAATGCCTGTTTTGAAACACTATTTGCCTGTTGAGACTCTTAGAGATCCTCTACCACCCAAGAGTGCTCCTGTTTTTATCTTAAACAATTACCTGACACTTTGAAATATGCTTATCTTGATGAAAACAAGATATATCCTATTATTATTAGTGCTAACCTTTCAGAGCATGAAGAAAAGAAATTATTGAAAACTCTGAAGAAGCACTGTGCCGCTATTGGATACACTCTTTGATGATCTTAAGGGCATTAGTCCCACTCTATGTTAGCACAAAATTAATATGGAACCTGATGCTAAACCAGTTGTTGATCACCAACGACGGTTGAATCCTAATATGAAAGAAGTGGTAAGAAATGAAATATTAAAGCTTCTGGAAGCAGGTATAATCTATCCTGTTGCTGATAGTAGATGGGTAAGTCCTGTTCATTGTGTCCCTAAGAAGGGAGGTATTACTGTTGTTCCCAATGATAAAAATAAATTGATCCCACAAAGAATTGTTACAGATTATAGAATGGTAATTGATTTTACAAAATTAAACAAAGCTACCAGGAAAAATCATTACCCTCTACCTTTTATTGATCAAATGCTGGAAAGACTATCCAAACATACACACTTTTGCTTTCTAGATGGTTATTCTGGTTTTTCTCAAATACTCGTGTCACTAGAAGATCAAGAAAAAACTACTTTTACATGTCCTTTTGGTACCTTTGCTTATAGACATATGCCTTTTGGTTTATGTAATGCACCTGCTACCTTTCAATGATGTATGGCTGCTATATTCTCTAACTTTTGTGAAAAGATTTTTGAGGTTTTCATGGATGATCTCTCCGTTTATGAAACTTCTTTTGATGATTGCTTAAGCAACCTTGATCGAGTTTAGCAGAGATGTGAAGAAACTAATCTTGTCTTGAATTGGGAGAAGTGCCACTTTATGGTTAATGAAGGTATTGTCTTGGGGCATAAAATCTCCGAAAGAGGTATTGAAGTGGAGAAAGCTAAAGTTGATGCTATTGACAAAATGCCGTGTCCTAAAGATATCAAAGGTATTTGAAGTTTCCTTGGTCATGCTGGTTTCTATAGGAGGTTTATTAAAGACTTCTCTAAAATTTCTAGGCCTCTTACTAATCTCTTACAAAAGGATGTTCCATTTGTTTTTGATGATGATTGTGTAGAAGCATTTGAAATACTTAAGAAAGCCTTAATTTCTGCACCTATTGTTCAACCACCTGATTGGAACCTACCCTTTGAAATTATGTGTGATGCTTGTGATTATGTTGTTGGTGTTGTTCTAGGACAAAGAGTTGATAAGAAATTAAATGTTATCCATTATGCTAGTAAAACTCTAGACAGTGCTCAAATAAATTATGCTACTACTGAGAAATAATTTTTAGCAGTTGTGTTTGCTTGTGATAAGTTCAGATCTTATATTGTTGATTCCAAAGTAACTGTTCACACTGATCATGCTGCTATTAAATATCTTATGGAAAAGAAGGATGCTAAACCTATACTTATTAGATGGGTTCTCTTGTTGCAAGAATTTGATTTGCATATTATTGATAGAAAGGGAGCTGAGAACCCCGTAGCAGACAACTTGTCTAGGTTAGAAAACATTCTTGATGACCCACTACCTTTTGATGATAGCTTCCCTGATGAACAATTAGCTGTCATAAATGCTTCTCGTAGTACTCCATGGTATGTAGACTATGCTAATTATATTGTTGCTAAATTTATACCACCTAGTTTCACATACCAACAAAAGAAAACATTTTTCTATGATTTAAGACATTACTTCTGGGATGACCCACACCTTTATAAAGGAGTAGATGGAGTTATTAGACATTGT
This sequence comes from Thinopyrum elongatum, assembly GCA_011799875.1. Classification (NCBI taxonomy): domain Eukaryota; kingdom Viridiplantae; phylum Streptophyta; class Magnoliopsida; order Poales; family Poaceae; genus Thinopyrum; species Thinopyrum elongatum. The sequence continues at coordinate 38,632,519 of CM022300.1, read as the reverse complement.
GTACCTGAGCATGAACAAGAACAGATCCTTCACAAGTGTCACTCTGAGGCCTACGGAGGACACCATGCTGATGATAGAACTGCACACAAGGTATTACAATCTGGTTTTTATTGGCCTACTCTTTTTAAGGATGCTCGTAAGTTTGTCTTGTCTTGTGATGAATGTCAAAGAATTGGTAATATTAGTATTCGTCAGGAAATGCCTATGAATTATTCGCTTGTTATTGAACCATTTGATGTTTGGGGATTTGATTATATGGGACCTTTTCCGTCCTCTAATGGGTACACACATATTTTAGTTGCTGTTGATTACGTTACTAAGTGGGTAGAAGATATTCCAACTAGTAGTGCTGATCATAACACGTCCATTAAAATGCTTAAAGAAGTTATTTTCCTGAGGTTTGGAGTCCCTAGATATTTAATGACCGATGGTGGTTCACACTTTATTCATGGTGCTTTCCGTAAATTGCTTGCTAAGTATGATGTTAACCATAGAATTGCATCACCTTATCACCCTCGGTCTAGTGGTCAAGTAGAATTAAGTAACCGAGAAATAAAGTTGTTCTTGCAAAAGACTGTTAATAGATCCAGAAAGAATTGGTCTAAGAAACTTGATGATGCATTATGGGCTTATAGAATTGCTTATAAAATCCTATGGGTATGTCTCCATATAAAATGGTTTATGGAAAAGCATGTCACTTACCTCTTGAACTAGAACATAAAGCTTATTGGGCAATTAAAGAGCTCAAGTATGATTTCAAACTTGCCGGTGAGAAGAGGTTATTTGACATTAGCTCACTTGATGAATGGAGAACCCAAGCCTATGAGAATGCCAAATTATTTAAAGAGAAAGTTAAAAGATGGCATGACAAGAGGATACAAATGTGTGAATTTAATGTAGGTGACCACGTCTTGCTATACAACTTTCGTTTAAGATTTTTTGCAGGAAAACTTCTCTCTAAATGGGAAGGGCCTTACATTATCGAGGAAGTTTATCGTTCCGGTGCCATTAAGATCAACAACGCCGAAGGCAATAACCCGAAGGTGGTAACGGTCAAAGGATCAAATATTATATCTCATGTACTCCCATAAATGTTGAAACCAATATTATTAATACCATAACATCGGAGGAGTACATAAGGGAGGCCTACCAGAACACTCCAGACCTCCGAAAAGGAATAGGTATGTGATACGGTAAGTAAACCGACTCCAAAACTTTTCCAATGGCAATTTTACTCTGTTTTGGAATATTTAAAAAATTAGGAAAATAGAAAGTAGTCCGGAAAGTGCACGAGAAGGCGACAAGCCTGGGAGGGGCGCCCAGGGAATAAAAAGTATTCCGAAAAATGCACGAGGAGGCGACAAGCCTTGGGGGCACGCCCTACCCCCTGGGCGCGCCTCCCAGGCTTGTGGCCACCTCGTGTGCCTTTCGGACTCCGTTTTCTTGTGGTATACTTCTTTTGGTTGGAAAAAATTAATTATATAATCTCCCGAAGGTTTTGACCACCGCACCACGGCAAAATCCTCTGTTCTTGTTTCGAGCTGTTTTTCTGACAGATCTAGATCGCTATGACATCCGCAAGCGCTCCGAAGGACAAGTTCTTCGAGAAGGTCATCAACCCCTACCTTGCAGAAGTGCTGCAACACCCTCAAACCATTGAGATGCGTGAGGGGGTGCTGCACATCCGCGATGTTCAAGGGCCAAAGAGGACCGGAAGCGTGGAGATAAGGCTCGAAGCAATGGAGCAGCAAGTGCTCAAGTGCCAAGGGATGGTGGAACGCGGACTCAACGCCAATCACTCCATGATCACGGAATTTACCCGTGACCACAAGTTGGATGCCAAGAAAATCGAAGAGGCCATCTTCAAGCTTCATGAGAAAATCGAGCATCTCCAAGCCCAGATCTATGACCCGCAAACCAAAATTGTGAGTATGAATACAGATTTAAGAGGATGAGTTTGGCTGTAGATTTGAGGATCCCAGAGACTCGTTCATCTTTTTATGATGGTGAACCTATGCCTTGGAAGATGGAGGATAGCCTTCCCACATCGTCAACCTCGTCACCACCATCTCCTCCGAAGAAGGAAAATTGAGTACATGGGTATGGGCACTCCCCTTGGCTTGTGCCAAGCTTGGGGGAGGTGCCCCAGTATCGTATCACCATCACATCTTTACCTTTATCATTTTTCTTAGTTCGATACTTTTGGTTATATCTTGATCTAGTAGAATAAAGTTTTTAGTATGATTTAGTTTTGAGTTTGCTTTGTGATCCATCTTTGTAATCGAGTTCGTGAGTTATATAATAAAGAGTAGTTTTGAGTTGCAGGCTTTGTTTTCTTGCTATGATCTTGAGAAAAGGAAAAGAATAAAAGAAGTAAAAAGATTATATAATGATCTTATGGAGAGTGATGACTTCACATATAAATAGTATGATGAATAAAGTTTATTGAGAGTTGACAAACATAGTCTTGGTCATTGTTGCAATTAATAGGAAGTAATAAAGAAAGAGAGGTTTCACATATAAGTATACTATCTCGGACATCTTTTATGATTGTGAGCACTCATTAAAATATTATATGCTAAAAGGTTGATGTTGGACAAGGAAGACGACATAATGGGTTATGTTTTCTTATATCCGAATAGAAGTTATATTGTCATGGATCCTCCAACATGTTGTGCTTGTTTCTCATCCCATGCTAGCCAAATCTTTTGCATCAAGTAGAGATACTACTTGTGCATCCAAACATCCCTTAAACCATTTTGCCATGAGAGTCCACCATACCTACCTATGGATTGAGTAAGATCCTTCATGTAAGTTGTCATCGGTGCAAGCAATAAAAATTGCTCTCTAAATATGTATGATCTTTTAGTGTGAAGAAAATAAGCTTTATACAAACTTGTGATATGTAAGAAATAAAAGCGACGGACTGCATAATAAAGTTCTCTATCACAAGCGACAATATAAAGTGACGTTCTTTTGCATTAAGATTTTGGGCATCCAACCATAAAAGCACATGACAACCTCTGCTTCCCTCTGCAAAGGGCCTATCTTTTACTTTTACCTTCTACCCTCATACAAGAGTCATGGTGATCTTCACCTTTCCTTTTTACACTTTTTCTTTTTTGGCAAGCACTATATGTTGGAGAAAGATTCATATATATATATCCACTCGGATGTAGGTTATCATAAAGTATTATTGTTGACATTACCCTTGAGGTAAAAGGTTGGGGGGCAAAATTATAAGCCCCTATCTTTCTCTATGTCCGATTGAAACTTTGATCTCATAAGTATCGCGTCAGTGTTAGCAATTGTGAAAGACTAAATGATAGTTGAGTATGTGAAACTTGCTAGACAAAAGCTCTTACATTGACTCTTTCGGATGTTATGATAAATTGCAATTGTTTCAGTGACTAAGATCATAGTTTGTTAGTTTTCAATAAAAGTTTTCGATTCATACTTTACCTTGTGAACGAATTGTTACTTTAGCATAAGAAATAATATGACAATATATGTTGTTGTTCTAAAGATGATCATGATGCCTTCATGTCCGTATTTTATTTTATCAACACCTAGATTTCGGCTTTCGCTTGAGGACAAGCGAGGTCTAAGCTTTGGGGAGTTGATACGTCCATTTTGCATCATGCTTTTATATTGATATTTATTGCATTATGGGCTGTTATTACATATTATGGTACAATACTTATGCCTTTTCTCTCTTATTTTACAAGATTTACATGAAGAGGGAGAATGCCGGCAGCTGGAATTCTGGACCGGAAAGGAGCAAATCTGAGAGACCTATTCTGCACAACTCCAAAACTCCTGAAAATTTACGGAGAATTATTTTGGAATAAAAAAAAATTGGGCGAAGAAATACCTGAGGGGGACCCACCAGGTGGCCACAAGCCTCGGGGGTGCGCCCCTAGGGCTTGTGGGGCCCTTGGCAGGTCTCCGGTGCCCATCTTCTGCTATATGGAGGCTTTTGACCTGGAACAAATCATAAGGAAGCTTTCGGGATGAAGCGCCGCCGTCTCGAGGTGGAACCTGGGCAGAAGCAATCTAGGGCTCTGGCGGAGCTGTTCTGCCGGGGAAACTTCCCTCCCGGAGGGGGAAATCGAAGCCATCGTCATCACCAACGATCCTCTCATCGAGAGGGGTTCAATCTCCATCAACATCTTCACCAACACCATCTCCTCTGAAACCCTAGTTCATCTCTTGTATCCGATCTTTGTGTCAAAACCTCAGATTGGTACCTATGGGTTGCTAGTAGTGTTGATTACTCCTTGTAGTTGATGCTAGTTGGTTTATTCGATGGAAGATCATATGTTCAGATCCTTATTGATATTTATTACCCCTCTGATGATGAACATGAATATGCTTTGTGAGTAATTATGTTTGTTCCTGAGGACATGGGAGAAGTCTTGTTATAAGTAATCATGACATAAGACAACTTGGGAGCAAGGAAGTGCACGAGGGGATGCCCGTGGGGGCCACAAGGCACCAGGGCGCGCCAGAGGCCCCTGGCGTGACCTGGTGGGTAGTGGGGCCCATGGGTGGCCTCTCCACCGACTATCAGCTCTATAAATACTCTAAAATCCCCAAAACCCTAGGGGAGTCGAGAGATAGGAGTTTCCACCGCCGCAAGTGCCAGAACCACGAGATCGAATCTAGAGGCCTTTTTTGGCACTCTGCCGGAGGGGTCAACGATCACGGAGGGGTTCTTCATCGACACCCTTACCCCTCCGATGGTGCGTGAGTAGTTTACCACAGACCTACGGGTCCGTAGGCAGTAGCTAGATGGCTTCTTTTCTCTTTTTGATCATCAATACAATGTTGTCCTTGATGTTCTTGGAGATCTATTTGATGTAACTCTTTTTTGTGGTGTGTTTGTTGGGATCCTATTAATTGCGAGTTTACGATCAGTTCTATCTATGAATATTATTTGAGTCTTCTCTGAACTCTTTTATGCATGATTGTTATAGCCTCGTATTTCTTCTCCGAAACTTTGGTTTGGTTTGGCCAACTAGATTGATTTTTCTTGCCATGGGAAGAGGTTCTTTGTGATGGGTTCGATCTTGCGGTGCTCAATCTCAGTGATAGAAAGAGACATGACACACATGTATCGTTGCCATTAAGGATAAAAATATGGGGTCTATTCCTACATGAATAGATCTTGTCTACATCATGTCATCGTTCTTATTGCATTACTCCATTTCTTCATGAACTTAATACACTAGATGCATGCTGGATAGCGGTCGATGTGTGGAGTAATAGTAGTAAGAGCAAGGATTCTAATTTTGATGACAAAATGAAGAAGAATACTCAAAGTTTTCTTCAAAGTCTTCATCGCATAAGAAGAGTTACTCTGGCAAAGCTTGTGCATTCATTGGCAAGGAAATGAATTCAGAGGAGGATTCTGGTTCCGAGGAGGTAGCGGAGGAGTCAGAGGAGGAGTCTGATTCAGGCGTGGTAAGCCTGGCTTTAGCTTCTGTGTTCATCGCCAAGTCTATCTTCAATAATGAAGACAATGGCTATGACACCATCACTGAAGCCAATGACGACGACTTTGCTCCTGCCTACTGCTTCATGGAAAGCGGCGCCAAGGTAACCTCGCGCGCTGCCTACTTTGAACCTCAAGTGAAGATGACTTTGAATGTGAATCCAAACCTAGATATAAGACACTTGCTAAAATTGCAACTGAACAAAAACATGCTATGGAAAAGATTCAAATTCTGTTAGACAAAAGCGATGATCTGTTCAGCGAGGAATGCAATCAAAGTCAATCCTTAATTGAAGACATAAAAAATCTTCAAGTTAAGTATGACGAACTTCTAAGTCGTCATGATACCCTCTCAGCTGATCATGAGAAGCTTTCCTACGATTATCTTCAAAGTAAGCAAGAACTCGAAAAGCTGAGAGCGTCTCATGATGATCTTCAAACTGAGAACGATTCACTTCTTGCTCAACAGATCAGTACCGCTTAGGAAGACTTTGCACCACCTTGCTTAAAATGCCTTAAGCGTGATAATGCTATCTCTTCTGCTAAATGTTTAAATGCTTCACTTAATGCAACATCTTCAACTGCTGATGTGGTCACTAACCCCTCATCTGAGGAAACCACTACTATTGCTGATGAGAATGCTAGGTTGAACACATTGCTTGAAATAGGCATGTACAAAAGCCTCAAAGGGCACCAAACCCTTTGTGATGTCCTCAAGAAGCAGATCTTGAACCAAAACCCTAGGAAAGAGGGTGTTGGTTTTGAAAGAAACATGAATGCTGATGGCTCATACTGGACACCTAAGCAGTACCCCAAAACCACATGGGTTGCTGCAAAGGAACATCCAGTGGATCCATCCACACAATCTGGCTATATGTCGGGGGATTGATTCTGACTAGGTGCAGGCGCGCCCGAGCCAGTTCTTTGAAGACGAGTTGCGCTCCCCCTAGGTTCCTCTCTTTTGTTCATGTATCAGAGCCAATGTAGCCCCGTGGGGGCGTCAAGATGATGCTTTGGTAAAGACTCGTATTAAGTACTTAATGCTTTGCTGCCATGTACGCTCCTCGTGAGGCCCATTGATACGTCCATTTTACATCATGCTTTTATGTTGATATTTATTGCATTATTGGCTATTATTACACATTATGGTACAATACTTATGCCTTTTTTCTCTTATTTTACAAGATTTATATGAAGAGGGAGAATGCCGGCAGCCGGAATTCTGGACCGGAAAGGAGCAAATCTGAGAGACCTATTTTGAACAACTCCAAAAGTCCTGAAAATTTACGGAGAATTATTTTGGAATATATAAGAATTATTGGGCGAACAAAATACCAGAGGGGACCCACCAGGTGGCCACAAGCCTGGGGGGCACGCCCTACCCCCCTGGGCGTGCCCCTAGGGCTTGTGGGCCCCCTGACAGGTCTCCGGTGTCCATCTTCTGCTATATGAAGGGTTTTTACCTGAAAAAAATCAGAAGGAAGCTTTCGGGACGAAACGCCGCCGTCTCGAGGCGGAACCTGGGCAGAAGCAATCTAGGGCTCCGGCGGAGCTGTTCTGCCAGGAAAACTTCTTTTCGGGAGGGGGAAATCAAAGCCATCATCATTACCAATGATACTCTCATTGAGAGGGGGTCAATCTCCATCAACATCTTCACCAACACCATCTCCTCTCAGACCCTAGTTCATCTCTTGTGTTCAATCTTTGTCTCAAAACCTCAGATTGGTACCTGTGGGTTGCTAGTAGTGTTGATTACTCCTTGTAGTTGATGCTAGTTGGTTTATTCGGTGGAAGATCATATGTTCAGATCCTGAATGGTATTCAATACCCCTCTAATCTTGAACATGAATATGCTTTGTGAGTAGTTACGTTTGTTCCTGAGGACATGGGAGAAGTCTTGTTATAAGTAATCATGTGAATTCGGTATTCGTTTGATATTTTGATGAGATGTATGTTGTCTTTCCTCTAGTGGTGTTATGTGAACGTCGACTACATGACACTTCACCATGATTTGGGCCTAGGGGAAGGCATTGGGAAGTAATAAGTAGATGATGGGTTGCTAGAGTGGCAGAAGCTTAAACCCTAGTTTATGCGTTGCTTCGTAAGGGGCTGATTTGGATCCACATGTTTCATGCTATGGTTAGATTTATCTTAATTCTTCTTTCGTAGTTGCAGATGCTTGCGAGAGGGGTTAATCATAAGTGGGAGGCTTGTCCAAGTAAGGACAGCACCCAAGCACCGGTCCACCCACATATCTAATTATCGAAGTAATGAACGTGAGTCATATGAGCATGATGAAAACTAACTTGACAACAATTCCCATGTGTCTTCGGGAGCGCTTTGCTTTATATAAGAGTTTGTCCAGGCTTATCCTTTGCTACAAATGGGACTGGGCCACCTTGCTGCACCTTTGTTACATTTGTTTCTTGTTACCCGTTTTGAATTATCTTATCACAAAACTATCTGTTACCGATAATTTCAGTGCTTCCAGAGAATACCTTGCTGAAAACCACTTGTCATTTCCTTCTGCTCCTTGTTGGGTTCGACACTCTTACTTATCAAAAGGACTACGATAGATCCCCTATACTTGTGGGTCATCAAGACTCTTTTTTGGTGCCGTTGGGGAGTGAAGCGCCTTTGGTAAGCGGAATTTGGCAAGGAAACATTTATATTACGTGCTGAAATTTACTGTCACTTGTCACTATGGAAAATCATCCTTTGAGGGGTTTGTTCGGGGTATCTTCACCTCGAACAGAAGAGCAAAGAGTTGCCCCTCAACCTACTGCACCTACTGAAAATATTTATTATGAAATTCCTTCGAGTATGATAGAGAAACTGCTAGCTAATCCTTATGCAGGAGATGGAACACTACATCCTGATTTGCATTTAATCTATGTGGATGAAGTTTGTGGATTATTTAAGCTTGCAGGTTTACCCGAGGATGATGTCAAGAAGAAGGTCTTCCCTTTTTCTTTGAAGGGAAAGGCATTGACATGGTATAGGCTATGTGATGATATTGGAGCTTGGAATTACAACCGATTGAAATTGGAATTTCATCAGAAGTTTTATCCTATGCATCTGGTTCATCATGATCGGAATTATATATATAATTTTTGGCCTCATGAAGGAGAAAGTATCGCTCAAGCTTGGGGGAGGCTTAAGTCAATGTTATATTCATGCCCCAATCATGAGCTCTCAAGAGAAATTATTATTCAGAATTTTTATGCTCGGCTTTCTCCTAATGATCAATCCATGCTCGATACTTCTTGTACTGGTTCTTTTATGAAGAAAGCTATTGAATTCAAATGGGATCTCTTGGAAAGAATTAAACGCAACTTTGAAGATAGGGAGCTCGACGAAGTTAAGGAGCCAGGTATAAACCTTAAGTTTGATTGTGTTAAATCTTTTATGGATACCGATGCTTTTCGTGAATTTAGCACTAAATATGGACTTGACTCTGAGATAGTAGCTTCTTTCTGTGAATCATTTGCTACTCATGTTGATCTCCCTAAGGAGAAGTGGTTTAAATATTATCCCCCCATTGAAGTAAAAATAGTAGAACCCATTAAAGCTGAAGAGGAAACTATTACTTATAATGTTGATCCTGTTATTCCTACTGCTTATATTGAGAAACCACCTTTCCCTGTTAGGATAAAAGAACATGCTAAAGCTTCAGCTGTGGTTCGTAAGAGTTATATTAGAACACCTACACCCCTTGAACAAATTAAAGTTGAACCTAGTATTGCTATGGTTAAAGATCTCTTGGTCGATAATATTGATGGGCATGTTATTTATTTCTGTGATGAAGCTGCTAGAATCGCTAAACCCGATGAGAAAGATAAACACAAACCTATTGTTGGCATGCCTGTTGTTTCTGTTAAAATGGGAGATCATTGCTATAATGGCTTATGTGATTTGGGTGCTAGTGTGATTGCAATTCCCTTTACTTTATACCAAGAAATTATGAATGATATTGCACTTGCTGAAATAGAAGATATTGATGTTACTATTAAGCTTGCTAATAGAGATACTATCTCACCAATTGGGATTGTTAGAGATGTTGAAGTCTTGTGTGGGAAAATAAAATACCCTACTGATTTTCTAGTTCTTGGTTCCCCACAAGATGATTTTTGTCCCATTATATTTGGTAGACCTTTCTTGAACACTGTTAATGCTAAAAAAGATTGTGAGAAAGAAACTGTTAGTGTCAGTTTCGGGGATGTGTCTCATGAGTTTAATTTCTCCAAATTTCATAGACAACCCCATGATAAAGAATTGCCTAGTAAAGATGAAATTATTGGTCTTGCTTCTATTGCCGTGCCTCTTACTGATCCTTTAGAACAATATTTGATAGACCATGAAAATGACATGTTCATGAATGAAAGAAAGGAATTAGACGAGATTTTCTTTAAACAAATGCCTGTTTTGAAACACAATTTGCCTATTGAGACTCTTGGAGACCCTCTACCACCCAAGAGTGATCCTGTGTTCGATCTTAAACAATTACCTGATACTTTGAAATATGCTTATCTCGATGAGAAAAAGATATATCATGTTATTATTAGTGCTAACCTTTTAGAGCATGAAGAAAAGAAATTATTGAAAACTCTGAGGAAGCACCGTGTAGCTATTGGATATACTCTTGATGATCTTAAGGGCATTAGTCCCACTCTATGTCAGCACAAAATTAATATGGAGCCTGATGCTAAACGAGTTGTTGATCATCAACGACGGTTGAATCCAAAAATGAAAGAAGTGGTAAGGAATCAGATATTAAAGCTTCTGGAAGCAGGTATCACTACAAAAAAAAAAGACACATCCGTGACATTTCGGGCTGAACGAGTTTTTTTCCTGTCATGCTTATGACACTTCTATGACGATAATTGTGACAAAAGCACGTATCATCATAGATGTGGTGGGCTCCTACTTCTATGACAAAAAATCATGAAAGAAAATGGGCTTTTCATCCTGGGTGGGCCGGGGATGCACCTGCATGACATTCTTTGGGCCGTCCATGACGGAAAAAATCATGGTAGAAGTGAGGGCGAGGAAAATATCGGGGAGTTCCCGGTTACGGTGGGTGGTCAGGGCCGAGCGATGCACGAAGGTTTGCACGTTTCTCTCGTATACGCACGTGTGTGTGGTTGGCTAACTGAACTCGAGCGATCGTACTAGCTATGTTTACTGAATCCGAGCGATCGATCCCTTGGCTGTTAACTGAACCCGAGCGATTCATTCGATGCTGACTGAACCCGAGCGATTCCTTCGCTGCTGCTGCTAACTGAACCCGAGCGATCGATCACTGCTGCTGCTTACTGAAGCCGATCGAGCCACCGTGCGAGACGTAGCCAGCCAGTGTTGGGTTGCCTCTCGATGAACAGTGACCGTTGCTACCATGCGCGCGGTACGTAGAACGAGTCGAGACGTGGTGAGTCAAGCCGGTTGGTTGGCTGTGGATGAACAGTTCCCGGTGGGGGTTGGATGAACAGGACCCCGTGGTAGTAGGCCGTTGCCGCTGGATGAACAGGACCCCAAGGAGGCCGCCACACCCCAGCCGGTTGGGGGTGTATGAACAGGACCCCGTGGAGGCTCTATGAACAGTAGCCGGTGGAGGCTGGATGAACAGTAGCCCCCGTGGATGAACAGTAGCTGGTGGAGGCCGGAGGAAGTCGATGGTGGATGAACAGTAGCCCGTGGAGGCTGGAGCGAGGCAGTAGACGATGGATGAACAGGACCCCGTTTCGACCGTAGGCGCTCCAACAGAAGTCCGTTTCCTCTGTTTTGCGGTACGCCAGACCCCTCCCAATCAACAGGACCCCGTTTCGACCGTAGGCCCTCGAACAGAAGTCTGTTTCCTCTGTTTTGCAGTACGCCAGCCCCTTCCCGATGAACAATACCCCGTTTTGACCGTACGCGGTCGAACAGAAGGCCGCTTCCTCTATTCTGCGGTACGCCAAACCTCATTTCGGCTGTTTCGTCCAAACCAGTTGGCTCCCGATGAACACAACACATTCCGTTCCCTCCCGATGAACACAACGCAGTTTCTCCGTTCCGACCCAGCCGGTTGGCTGCCGATGAACAGGACGCCGTCGCTGTACGCGTTCGAGACCCCGCCCGTATGTACGTACGTAGCCATATTTACTTTCTTGCAGCGTGGCTGTACATACATGTACATAATATATACATGACTGCCTCAACTGCTACGTCACATATGCTGCTCCTTGCTCGGCCACAGTTCATCCTTGCAGAGAGACCGATCGACCAGTATATATGGACACGTTCCCTACCAGAGAGATAACCCTACGTACGGTTCGACCCGGTGGGTCCCAGCTGTCACGGAGGATAAGGAGGCACTTCCTTGCGTGCGAAGATATAGCTGATGGGTCCCAGCTGTCAGGGGGAGGAATAATTTATTTTGTCCGTAATAAGGACGCACTTCCTTGTGTGCGAATATGTAGCTGGTGGGTCCCAGCTGTCAGGGGGAGAAAACATTAATTTTCAGTGTAAAAAGGATGCAGTTGCATGCATGCGTCCATGGGCGTGGTGCGTCCCCACTGTCAGCCTCTCATGTACAGTCATCTTCCGATGACTCTCGTTTGTTGACCACGTTGATCACACCGTGCCGAGCGCAACAAGGCCGGTGGACGATGGCGAGGCCCCACATTGGAACGACCCAGAGATGGGGACGACGCGACAGTTGAGTCGCAGTCGGAGAGGAGTGGGAAACTTGACTGGTTCGGGTGCGGGGTGGGCCTACACTCGGCAGAGAATAACAGGAGGTGCGGAGGAGTGGAGGGATGGCCTGGCCATCGGTGGGGTAGCGTTTCGCTGCGAGGCACGCGAAACAGCGCCGCTGAATGCCAGAGGCTGGAGCAGGCGGTCCCGGCAGCACTGGAGGAAGAAGACGAGAGATTGAAGAAGAATGCCGGCCGTTGGATGTAAATCGAACGCCTTGCTTAGGCTTCGACCGTTGTATTTTTTTTTTTGCAAAAGTGCTTAGGCTTCTATCTACTGGCCCACATGTCAGCCAGTCCATTTGTTTTTTTAGTCCATTTGGTGGGTTGGGTGAAACAATGATGTAGAGTCTATGCAGCCCGTTCATATATTATGTTAGAATTTAAAGCCCATTTGCATTTTTTTTTGAAATCCACGGACTTGCTGGGCTGGGTGAAAATATCGTGTTGGGCTGGACGAAGAAATGTTATAAAAACATAAACACATGATTGCACGTCTATTACTGATTGGTCAGTAAATTCTTTGCAAGCTTACGTACGCAATCACCAGGAGTTAACTTACCAAGTTATATATAAACAATTATTATTATTATTATTTTGTAAGAACTTTCGATTTATGAAATAAAATATCATTTTAATTTGATGAGTTAATAGGACGTGGGGTATTATTATTTTTTAGGCTAGACGTGGGACAGTTGAGTTGGTTCTAGGGAAAACTACTGGGAGAAAACTCAGATTACATCGAAAAAGAAAGTGGGAGAAAATTCAGATATAGGATTAATAAAAACGAAAAATAAAGGAAGTGGGAAGGACTATACAATGGTTGGACGCATGACAGGTTTAACGGAACCTTATGTTGTTTCTATTATATATATGCAATAAAATAAGATATAAATATAAATATAAGTATATATATACTATTATTGAAGGGAAAACATAGGTTCAGTTTTGCATTCTTATAGAAAAATAGAACTGAGCTGTGCGTTGTCTTGAAAAAAAACAAACATAACTTGGGTTGATGATGTTATAGACAAGCTAGGCTGGGAGGCCCAAAGGCCGCTTGATACCTGCTGGACCCCAAAAAAAGTTGAAACATGCTGGATCAACTGTGTCTGCATGTCGTGGGCTGCGCGTGTTAAACAACAAAACCTAGGCCATGGACCTGGTGGGCCCAGACTGTCAGCCTCTCGACGAACAGTCGTCTCCCGATTCCTCTCATTTTGTTGACCATATTGGGAATGACAGATGGCAGCGCCGCGGCGAGAGCACCAAGGCGGAGGACAACGTCGAGACCTCGGACCAGAAAGAACCGGAGCCGGGGAAGACACAGGCGGAGGGGAGTACGAGGGTTGACTTGTTCGGGTGCAGGGTGGGCCGGTGGAGCTGCTGCCGCCGAAGAATGTGTGGGAGTAGAGGGATGGCCTGGCTAGCGCCATAGGCTAGGATGGGTCACCGAAGCGTGCACGGCAGCGCCTCCAGCCGCTGTAGGAAGAGGACGAAAGATTGAACAAAATAAAGAAATACAAATGGATAGGTGGTTGGTCCCAGATGTCTGTGTACGAGACCTGCTGGGTCCACCTGAGAAGGGGAATATGTTGGGAGCAAGGAGATTCAAAGCACGACAACCCAGTGAACTAGTTACATACATAAGCAAATAGCCACTAAAAAAAGCAAACATGTTAATGGGTTTTTAGACAAAATATTTCCGACAAAACAGATAATTACGACACATAGGCTAATGCATGAAACACCCAGATGATAAAGGTGCTTAAACAGAAAAGTACATCATCTAGACCTTCCTGGCACACTTGATCATGACGCTGCGGCTGTCCGTGTACTCGTCGGTTACGGGAAGTAGACACGCCCTCATGTCCAAGATCTGCCTGTACATGTCGTAGCATGCGTATGCGTCCTTGGCCTTGTAGGCTATGTAGGCTAGATTCAGAGGTACCTCCCAAGTGTTCAGGTCCTTGGTATCGACATCTTCTTTCATGTTTGCGTAGCAGGGGTCGATGATGGTCGCGGTGTTGTCAACCATGGAGTCCTTCTCCTGCCCGTTGTCGATGATCTTGTATTGCTTCTGGATGTCGACAAGCTTGTTGCACCAGATGGCCAAATCATATAGCACAGTCGCATTCTTCCTGCTCTCCACCGTAGCGAAGGTGCAGTCGGCGGTGCCGATGAAACGAGCAAATGTTCAAGGACCTCTGATGGCCCTACAGCAGTGGTAGACAAGAACCTCGTCCCGCACGCATACCTGGGCGACGGCGATCCGCTGGTCCCTGTCAGGAGACGAATGGATGGGCACAAGGTCTAGTCCCGCGACCTTGTGCTTTCTCCTCTTGTAGGTACTACTTGAACTTGGAGAGGCAATGCTTCATCGAGTCCGGATCATTGGTGTACATGACATTCAACTTGGTGCTGCCATGGGTCTAAACAGCGAACTCAAAGGTGAACTCCTTGCTGAAGTCCATATCCAGCAGGCTCACACCTCGGATCACCATTGGAGTCTCTTCTCATGCAGAGTTGATGTGGCGGTTCTCGTTTTGTAGGGATTGGGGGCAGGGGGAGATGAAGACGATCGCTGTCTACTGGGGTACTAGGGGGCGGCACCGCGGCAGCATCAGTTCGTTTTTCCAATCTTGGGGAACTGCAATCGACGGTGAACGAGTGGGTAGGCGGCGGCAGCAGTTCGTTTCTCAGCTCTTGGGGAACTGCATCCAACAGTAAACTAAGTGTGTACAGGCGACAGTAGTTACTACCCCTCCCTCGCCCGCTGCACGCCCGGCAGAACATGCCCCCTCGGGTTCACGAGCGGGTCTATATTGGTACTATTATAGCAAGTGTTAGTGGTCACTTTACTTAAATTTTATTAGCTTTAATTAAAATTTATTCTTAAAACAAGCAAAACATTGGCTCGTTCTATCAGTGCCACAGTATCAACATGCATAGCAACTAGAATTATTATTCTCAGGACACAAACAATAGGCTCATTTGCCGCACTTTCACAGACAATTCTACCAAGTTTGAATAGCTTGTTATGGTTGCTGTCCTCTGCATCATCATGCCGTGTTTCCCAGCTTGGAAGATTCAGAACCAACCAATATGATTCAAATAATAAGTAAAACAAAGATGCCTACACATCACAATGATTCCTAGCTTGCAAGATTCAGAACCAACCCATTAGATTCAAATAATAAGTACAACAAAGATGCCTACACATCTCAACGATTCACAGATCAGAGCCAATCGTAACTGTCCAACTCAAACGTTGTGAGAATGTGAACAAATAAATAAAAATTGATCGATGCTTCATGTAAACAATTTGATCCAAGGATTTACTTAAACATTGAAACTAGTCCTTTTTAAGGCCACACAGGTCAAACATTGGCAGCTGAAATATTCTGCATCACTGGTGGCACTACCACTTACAATATATGCACAAGAGGGCCTTCTAGATTTTGAAGTAGTGTGTATAGAGCCTCATCCTTAGTATTTAACAAATACACATAGCAGAATCTAGTGGATTCATCAATCAACGTCCTGAAATATCTCTTTCCACCTTGCACACACGCATGGCACTTTAGAGCCTTTGGATAAAGTGAATCTCGGGATTAAAACCATCTTGGCTAGCCATGTCATACAACCCAAGAACTTGGCGAATGCTTTTGACCATCACAACATCTGTAGTTGAGTATTCCTGTTTGCATAAATAAGAAAGAGCATGATTACTATAATATTGGCACTAGTTAAAGCAACTTTATTTCCAAAACGAGAAAAGATTGCGATAGAATAGCTTTAATAAAAAAGTACAATGTTAGCACAGTATGACAAAGCACAATCATGTTGATAAAGGACAGTACTAACCTGTGTGAGATGACTTTGGGAGATCAAGTTATTTTTCATGTCCTCGTATCTTGCCATGAAGGTGATTCATTGACATCCATTAACACCTCAGTGTGGCAGTAGAAGGAGGAGAGTCGACTCATTTCAATCACTTTTTTTGTGCAGTCAACTAAAATTATGGCGCCCGCCAGTTAGAGAGGGGGCCCGCGCCACCTCAACGGTAGGCGTGATGGACTCAACTAGCTCATTGCAGCTATGTGATTGATGCAGTGCACATGGACTTGATTCTGCCGGATAGGCCTTCTGCAAGTTATCTACATTCGAAATGAAATGGTAGCTAAGATAGTAGCTCTATTTTAAATGTATTATTACTTCATTTTATCAGTGGCAGTAGCGGTGCCAAAAGATTGCCACAAATTATTAGTGGCATTAAATTAAGATGCAAAAACAATATCATTATTGCTTTCTCATAGCAGTGCCATAACAGTAGCACAAGATCACTAGCTGGATGCAGAGTCAAAATCAACCAAGAAGGAACATACCCGGTCATGGGAACCATAACTAAGAGAGGGGCCCTACGCCGCCACGACTCGATGTGGTGAACCTGCAGATCCACTCGGATGATTCAATTCAGGTGACCTTTTTCTGCAGTTCGCCTGAAATGAAGCAAAGATTGTATCATGCAGCTAGCAAGAAGTACTTGCTCTCATGAGCTGGCAGTTCTGCTTTAGTAGTTGCACTAAAATTGAGCAACATTAAGGTTGGCTGTCCTGCTCATGCAAGGTGCAACTATAATTTGCTTATCCTTTTGTGCAATTCCAGTAAAATAAAGTGCCATTGTGGTGACAGTGACGGCTCATCTTGGAAAGGCTAATAAAATGTTGCACGAGTTTACCAGCAGAGTTTGACGGAGATGTTGGAAACTCCAATCAACCTTTGTGAAGTTCAACCAAAATTGAGAGATGTTGCCCATGTGACATTTTAGTTGAACTGCACAAGACACTCATTCCAAAAAAAAGTATTTTGTGCAGTTCACCAAAAGGTCACAATAGCAACGAGGTGAAATGGATATCCCTATCCGCACAAAAAGATAGAAAGAAAAAAGTTACTGGTCAATAACAAGATACGAAACATACACGAAATGAAAAGAAGCATCTTGATTATGTTCATGGCAATCACGCAAGAATAGTAGAAATTTTAAAACAGCAGCATTGCTTCATGTTACCGGAAGCATTACGATCAACAATGACATTCGTCAAATATGGGACAACTTTAATGGTGGCATTGCTTGTTTACCAGATATAGTAGATCAACACCAGCTAAAGAGTTGGTTTAAGCGCATGGGACAGTGGGGACACCAGGACACTCAGCAGCGTAAAGAAGCAACTTACTTATCATACTGGAGGCATTAGATTAACAATAGTGAGGGTCGTCGGGATGTGGCTAGGAGGCCGGCGGCAGGTCGGATCTGCCCACAATACGGCAGGGAGGAAGAAGGGGTCGGAGGACCTCCCGAGCCGGCGCTGTGTCGGAGAGAACGACACGGGTAAAGGATCGGGACCTGCCGGCAGCTGTGGGTTTCCTCCCTCGCCGCCGATGATCGCGTGAATGATGCACCTAGTCCCCTACACACACCGACCGAAGGGATCCGGCCGGATCTATGACCAGCGGTCAGCAGAGAGAAAATGTCGCTACCGCTGTGTTGTTTAGATCTGGAGAGGATGAGAGAATGAAGAGAGCAACCCTAGTAAAGCAAGCGCTCAGGCCCCTGCCTATATATATAGTGGAGTGATTATCTTTTTCTCTCCACAACAAGCGTTTCAATTTATGTACGTGGCATTAAAGAAAAGAAACTCTCTATTTAACGTGACTGACTGCAATTTGCAATTTGCACTTTGTTCACTTGTGCTCCCCGGCCCTCCATTCATTGAACAACCCCATGGGTGAATAAACATATAGTACTATTTATATAGAACGAACAAGCTCAAACTATTTTGGCTTTGAGATATCGATGGTACAGTTTGACCACATTGCATCAATGGACTCAGTACTTTGAAGAAACCTATACGTATAAACACATGCACGGTTTACGTTCTAAATCGCTAGCTAGAGCTTGAACTGTATTTGTTTACATGTACCACCTTTTTCTTTTGGTTTTCTGCTCCATGGCACAATTCATCGATAGAAAATTATACTATGAGTATTTAAAAGTTGAGGGCGGGGCTTTTCCCGGGCAGTACGCGCGGCAGTTTTCGCATAGCTGGTTTGATAGAGAGGCGAGGAGGGTGAGGGAGTAGCGGATTCAATTTACTGCTGGAAAGGTAGGGCTGTGCGATTTGATGGCTCGTTACTGCTGGAAAGATGCGGTCTTGTGATATGACTACTCACTATAGTCATTATTACTCTGGCGCTACGACCGGGGTGATGCCCCCCTTCCGTTCCCCACTCTAAATCTGGTGCATGACACGTCGACCCAGATGTTTGCTCTCCCACATGTCGGCGAAGTAAGAAGGAGCAAAGAATCATGCGGTATATATAGTACTACGTAGTATATACTACTACTCACGTCGGAGGAGTGCGAAACACGGCAGCCCAGTGAACCAGCAGGCGATTGGCCATAGAAAACAATGTGGTGATATGGCCATAAAAAACAATGTACTACAGTCCAGTCTCTAGCACGTACAATACTCCACCTCTTCCTCCTCCTCTCGGTTCATCGCCATCATACTTTTCCCATTCTTGTGTTTTCAGTATCCCGTGAATCAAAGAGGCCCTTAGACTGGTTTAGGTCCGGTCGTTTTTTATAAATGTGTTATGTCCAAAATTTAATGAATGTGCTCCGGTTTCTATGAAAATAATCAAGTTTGCATGTAGTAATTCATTTATTTATTTATTCTTCTGCGCGGGTTTTGCATGTAATTCGTCAGGTCTGAAATGTAAAGTACGCCGGCATGGTTGCATATGCTCCGAGTCGTGCATGCACTACGACCCAGATGCTCTATGTCCCACGTGTCGGTGAAAGGAAGCATGTGGAAATAGCCTAGGAGTACATATAGGAGAAAAATGCGTGAAAAAATATGTACTATGAAGCGTAGCTGTGGTTCAAAAAGGAGACCTAAAGTGATAACCGGTATAGGTCGCACGCACCCATCTAGTGGTACTCAGTACTAGACGTACGAGTACTCAGTACTCCATCTGACAATAGCGTCCGTGCTACAGCTAGCTCTTCTCCCTTGTTTCTCTCTTCTAATTCTAACTCAGCCGACGCGTGGTGGGCGGGGTGGGGATTTGCCGATAGTCGGTTTGCTCAACTACGGCCCCACCTGACAGTGAAAATGCTAAGACAACAAGCGTTCCCTTGCTTGAGCGGCATGCCGGACAGACCGTGTGGGGGTGCGACGCGAACACGGCAGTCTTTACCTTTATAACTTCTACATAGAAAATGCCAAGCCAATTCGCGATGAGTGGCGGGCCGGAACGACAGTGTGGGGTGTGACGTGAACGGCACAGGTGTGCTGTAGTACTTGTTCCACTTTCTCGTTTTGAACTCGTGACATGTAGTAACACTCAGTTTTGAATATATAAGTTTGGTTGTCGCGCCAATATATATACTCCCTCCATGTAGGTTGGGTCGCTGAAGTCAAAATTTGACACAAAACACGATGGTGACCAGTCTACCTCCGCCCTGGTTTATTGCTCCCCATCGTAATCTGTGCCAAAATTTGACCATAAATTTGACTAACAAAAGATTCATGCATGTCACCAAAATTATATCATTGAAAACTATGTTCAAATACAAATCAAACGATATAATTTTTGTTGACATGCACTAACATTTTGTCAGTTAAATCTTTGGTCAAAATTTATTACAAAAGGGACTAATAAACCAGGACCTAGGTAGTACACCAGGACGAAGACAGTGATACTACATATAATTAACGCCAAATAAGAGCAAGGGATCACACATGTCATTTACAAATGGAATAAAAATGCCATACACTAATAAAACATCAAGGCCATGAGGCGATGCAGTGCTGGTTATAGGAGGTGAGAAGAAAGATGCATCCATCGAGGACCTCCTCCTCGTTGACTCAGGGTGCCGGCCCACCGAACAGCGGCTAAGTAGCAGCGGCTTTCGTGGCCAGGTCAACGTGCTTCTCAACAATGGCGTCCAAAGATTCCAGCCAATGGAAGAAGGCCAACGTCTTTCTGTCCTCCCTGGCCTTGTAGTGCCCTATGTAGACGATTTCCTCATAGACGTGGATGTGTAGGTCGACGATTTCTTGCATGGCGAGGCGCTGTGCAGTGAGCACGGCCTCGAGGTGCACATTCTTCGTCACAACCTCCGGCAGCTGCAGGGCCACCAGGGCTTGAAAGAGTTCCTCACCATGGAGGCCGATGAGGGTGGCAGGCAACAAGGAGCCTGGGCGCGCGGGCTGGAGCAGTACGTCAAGGTCGTCTGTGCGCTTCTTGACGGCGGTGAACTTGTAGATGGAGCGGACCATCATGTCGTCCATGCGAGATGCGAAGCCGGCGTCGGCATGGGCTACGACGCTGGCGGTCGCCAGCACCGTCTAGAAATGCTGCGCGGTGCAGGGCCACAGGCCGGCGTCTTGGATGATCTGGCACAGCCGACTGTCGCTCGCGTCCATCGCCTCCATAGGTGCTTGTGGTTCTGTTCACTTGGTCTTGGATTGGAGTGAGCAGTGTTGCGCAGAGACTAGGAGTAGATGGATTGGAGTGGTGGGACGCCTTTATATGAGAGTCCAAACTGCGTTGCATTACATCGTGCTGGCTCCATTCTGCTTCTCCAATTAATTCCCTCTGCATGCTAATTGAGGATGCATCATTGACCGTTCAACGTCTCGGGAACCGCTGCCCTCTCCCTCCTTGGCATTCAAGCCGTATCAACGTAAACGCGGGTCAAGAAGAGACTAGTCATTACTACATTGTGCATCGTGACCAAGGCGGAGGGGAAAATGAGAGAACTTAATATTTTTACTGTAGTACTACCATTGCATGCAATGAACTGACCACAACATGCCATGCTAGGTAGTCTCAAGGCATTAAAAACATACATGGCCCACGTCTCTTATTGGTTGATTCCTTTATTCATGTCAAGAAAAAAGAAACAAGGTCGAGTTAATCCACCATGCCTAAGTGTTTTGGTAAGCGATCGACACAATAACCGTAAGATCTGCATCCGACGGTGGCACCTATTTGACACAAACAATAATAGAAAAGAAATGCCACAAAACTACGACACCACGTCCCCTCCCCTACACATAAGATTGGCACGCGAGCGTACGCAACTCCCACGTTCGGGTTGTGCTTGGCTCTTTGCCTCTTCGAGAAGTCGAACAATGATGTCATTTATGACTGGAATAAAAATTCCATACACTAATAAAACATTAAGGCCACGAGGCGATGCAGTGTTGGTTACAGGAGGCAAGAAGAAAGATGCATCCATCGACGACCTCCTCCTCCTCAACTCAGGGCGCGGGCCCACCGAACGGCGGCTAAGTAACAGCGGCTTTCGTGGCCAGGTCAACATGCTTCCAAACAATGGCATCCAAAGATTCCAGCTGATGGAAGAAGGCCAACGTCTTTCTGTCCTTGCTGGCCTTGTAGTGGCCTATGTAGACGATTTCCTCGAAGCCGTGGATGTGCAGGTCGACGGTTTCTTGCATGGCGAGGCACTGCGCGGCGAGCGTGGCCTCGAGGTGCACATTCTTCATCGCGACGTCCAGCAGCTGTAGGGCCATGAGTGCTTCAAAGAGTTCATCACCTTGGAGGCTGATGAGGGTGGCAGGCAACAAGGAGCCTGGGCGCGCGGGCTGGAGCAGTACGGCAAGGTCGTCCACGCGCTTTTTGACAGCGGTGAACTTGCGGATGGAGCCGACCATCATCTCGCACATGCGAGAGGCAAAGCCGGTGTTGACGAGGGCTATGACACCAGCGGTCGCCAGCACTGTCTAGAAACGTTGCGCGGTGCGGGGCCGCAGGCCGGCGTCTTGGACGATCTGGCACATCCGACTGCCGCTCGCGTCCATCGACGCCATGGGTGCTTGTGGCTTCTGGCCACTTGGTCTTGGTCTTGGATTGGAGTGGGCAGTGTTGCGCAGAGACTAGGAGTAGATGGATTGGAGTGGTGGGGCGCCTTTATATGAGAGTCCAAACTGTGTTGCATTCACATCGTGTTGGCTCCATTCTGCTTCTCCAATTACTTACCTCTGCATGCTAATTGAATGCGGAGGCATCATTGACCATTCAACGTTTCGGGAACTGCTACCCTCTCCCTCATTTGCATTCTAGCCGTATCAACGTAAATGCGCGTCAAAAAGAGACTAGTCAGTAGTAGTATACTCAATATTGTGCACCACGACCAAGGCTGAGAGGAAAACGAGAGAACTTAATACGTATTTATTTACGGTGTAGATTCACTCATTTTGCTCCGTATGTACTCATTTACGGTGTAGTCACTTGTTGAAATCTCTAGAAAGACAAATATTTAGGAATGGAGGGAGTAGTCCTTCCTTTCCTGTTTGCACGGCTATACTATTAAGAGCAAGTACAATAGTGGTCTTATAGCCTGCTTACATGGCAATTTTGTCTATGTGGAGGAGAGAGACATAAAAAATGCAAGAGCCTGGCTATATGCGTGATCCAAGGCAGATGCAATAAATGTGAGGAAAGAGATAGAGAGAAGATGAGAAAAAGTACTACTAGTCTTATAGACAACCTTATAGCTAAGCTTGTTGTATATAAGTGACTATATGTGTTGGCTATAAATGATATGGCAACATCTTATAGTCAGCAGTTGGTTGTATTATTAACCATGCTCTAAGAGAAAGTACAATAGGATGATATAGGCGGGCTGTAATACTTTAAATATTATATTTTTGATGAGTTGGCGGAGAGAGAAGAGGAGAGAGAAGAGAAGCGAGCTACTCACTAACAGCCGGCTGTAGCACATGCTCCTAGACACTATGTGAGAGAGGGAGGTGGGCCATATATCAACGAAGTAGTATAAATTTATATACATCTATTGTACTTGTTGGCTATAAGGCTGACTATAGATGACGTGGCAAGATTATATAGGCAGCAGCTGGCTATACTATTAACCATGCTCTTACTTTTTTATGTCTCTCTCCTCCACATAGGCAAAGTCGCCATGTAAGCAGGCTATAAGCGCACTATTGTACTTGCTCTAAACTGACCGCTGCATGCCGTGCTAGGTACTACGTCCCATGTCTCTCATTGGTTCATTCCTATTCATGTCTAGAAACAAGAAACATGGTCGGGTTTGTTTTGGGATTATTTGATTTTTGTAAGATGACTATTACTAGCAATCGCCACAATAACTGTAAGATCTGCATCCGACGGTGGCACCTATTGGACGCAAACAACAGTAGAAAAGAATTGCCACAAAACTGCCGCACCACGCCCCACCCCTACACAAAGACTGTCATGCGAGCGTTTGTAGCTGCCACGTTTGGGTTGCGCTTGGCTCTTCGCCTCTTCGAGAAGACGAGCAATGATGTTACTACTTCTACAGTATCGAATCAACTGCTGCATGTCCGTCCACCGCGTGCGGGAGGGATAGCTTGTTGTAGTAAGCAAAAGCCTCTCCTCGTCTATGAGCCACCGCGCGCATGGGCGAGGGAGAGGGCATACTAGTAGTAAAATCAATCTTCTCCTCGTTGTACGAGTTGATGTGACACATCATAGCACTGGCCCCACATGCTTGCCTCTAAACTTGGCTAAAAGACCCGCAGTGTACAATATATTTGCTGCAACCTCTAACATTTACCCCACCACAAATTAAAATATATATTCCTCTCTTGACCAGATCAGCGTGCAAACTACAATCACCAGGATGACAGGTAGGGCCAGAAGATTATTTTAATCAAAAAATGCTTCGAGACGGCCTCATAGCATGGAGCCGACTCCAACGATTATGTGGAGAGTATCATATACTAGTATCATGCATATATGATAGTACTAGTGTATGATACTACCTCCATAGTGCATAATATCATAGAGTAGTGTATCATAGATGATCATATTTATTGCCAAACATGATACGGTATCTACCTATGTTACCCTCTCTCTTATTTAATTATCTGCCACATAAGCATGTTTACCCCCACTATGGCTAGCCTTAAAGGCTGGTCATAGTGGGGAGTAAATTATACTAGTGTCATGCATATGACACTAGTCTAAGTTACTACCTCCATAGTGCAAAGTAACATAGTAGTAGCAGTATCATAGATGGCTTTATTTATTAGCTTGTAGACTCATCCTTTCTCGGGAAGCGCTATGTTACAGTAACATATTATGTTACTCTAAACACCTCTTTCCTCATTAACTACATGTCACATAAGCAAAATTTTCTTGGAGTGCGCTATGTTACTATCTAAGTTACTCCCACTATGACTAGTAGAGGCATGGTACACGCTAATCCTAGACTAGTTACTACTTCCTCCCCTACACATGAAACTGCCACACGAGCATTCGTGTTGCGCTTGGCTCTTCGCCTCCTCGGGAAGTCGAACTTGATGGTACTACTACTATGTTACCACATCACTCTCTTTCTTCATTAATTACTTGCCACATCATCTACTTTTCCTAGACATGTGTGATGTTCCCACCTATGTTACTCCTATTGTGGGTAGTCTTATTGGTTGATTCCTATTCATGTCTAGAAACAAGAAACATGGTCGGGTTTGTTTTCGGATTATTCAATTTTTGTAAGATGACTATAACTAGCAATCACCACAATAACCATAAGATCTGCATCCGACGGTGGAACCTATTGGACGCAAACAACAATAGAAAAGAATTGCCACAAAACTGCCAGACCACGCCCCACCCCTACACATAAGACTGCCATGCGAGCGTTCGCAACTGCCACGTTCGGGTTGCGCTTGGCTCTTCGCCTCTTCGAGAAGTCAAACAATAATGTTACTACTTCTACAGTATCGAATCAACTGCTGCATGTCCCGTCCACCGCGTGGGTGAGGGAGAGCTTGTTGTAGGACTAGTAAAAGCAAAAGCCTCTCCTCGTCTGCGAGCCACCGCGCGCATGGGCGAGGGAGACGGCGTACTACTAGTAATCAAGCTTCTCCTTGTTGTACGAGTTGATGCGACACATCATAGCACGGGCCCCACATGCTTGCCTCTAAACTTGGCTAAAAGACACACATTGTACAATATTTGCTGCAACCTCTAACATTTACCCCACCACAAATTAAAATATATATTCCTCTCTTGACTAGATCAGCGTGCAAACTACAATAACCAGGATGACAGGTAGGGCCAGAAGATTATTTTAATCAAAAAATGCTTCAAGACGGCCTCATAGCATGGAGCTGACTCCAACGATTTTAAGCTTAGAGGCACGGTACACGCTATCCTAGACTATGTTACTATACTACCTTTCCTACACATGAAACTGCCACACGAGCGTTCGGGTTGCGCTTGGCTCTTCGCCTCTTCGGGAAGTCGAACAATGATGGTACTACTACAGTGGAGTACTACTAGTATGCTTCTGGCCATCTGACACCGAATGAACTGCTGCATGTCCACCGCGTGCGGGAGGGAGAGCGTGCAGCGAAAGCTTCTCCTAGTCCTGCGAGCCACCACGCTCATGGGTGAGGGAGAGGATGTTGTAATCAAACTCTCCTTGTTGTACGAGTTGACGCGACACATCAAAGCAGTGCACTCGATATATTTCAATAATTTGTGTTTACCGATGCATTAATTACAACGCATGCATGCATGCCGTGACTTTCCTTTTGATACTTGCATGTGTTGATTTAATACACCTTGAAGTAGTATGAATATGTGATGGTAAAACTTTCTAATGCCCCGGCCCTTAAGTGAGAGATGGTGGTCCACAAGGAGGGCGAGATCATGCCGACGGAACAGGACCCGACAATGGAGCTCTCTATGGTCTCTATGGACCTCACCTTGCTCCACTGCCCCTTGTGCCTCCGCCCCTTGAAGCCTCCAGTGTATGAGGTTCGAATACACCTCGTCCGTTCGGCTGATCGAGCAAGGTGCATGTTTCTTGGTTGATGTGCTGTTCGATTGATTTGTGCAGTGCAAGGGAGGGCACCTGGCCTGCGCAGACTGCCGCGATGAGTGCCCGGGAACTAGCGGCAGTGCCAAAAGTGCGAGCGCGGCGGCGGCTTCGACGTGCGAAACACGGCGATGGACGCCATCCTCTCCTCGGTGAGGGTGGAGTGCCCGCACGAAGGTTGTGGGCTCTACGTCACTTACCACAAGCTCGCCGATCACCAGAGCATGTGTCCGCTCGCACCCTGCAAATGCCCCGTGCCCGTCTGCGGCTACGAAGGCTCGCCGCCGGCGCTCCCCCACCACATCAGCACCATGCGTCCCATGCCCGTGCACAGGATCCAGTACGGCAAGGTGCTCCAATTGCAAGTGCCAGTGTCGGAGCCGCTGCTCTTGCTATTTGCGGAGGAGGACGGCCACATGTTTTTCTTGGTCGGCGGCGTGCTCGACATCGGCGCGCCTATCACCGTGTCGATCGTCTGCATCAGAGCGAGGCATCCCCACCGCCACACTACGTGGCCAAGTGTGGGCGAATGGCCCGCCGGGGGAGCCCAAAGGCAGGACTGATGCCGTCAAAGGTGGAAATCGAGGTGACAAGCAGCAAGGATCCTGGCGCCGTCGCCATGCAGGAGTTGACCTTCTTCATAGTTCCGCCCAAGCTGCTAGTCGGGGCTGGGTTGTCGAGGATGGTGTCCCTCCACATTCAGATTGACAAGCTCACCTCCTAAATGATTCTACAGTGCCTTCTGTTTATCTTAGTAATATGCTAATATAGGGGTTAGCTCGGTCTACTTTAGCTTAAGAGATGGTCGATTTTGGTGGCGATGCAACAATTACTTCGACATTAGATCAACAGTTAAAGTAATTTCCAATAGTCGAACAGATATTTTGTGTCTGTTGGATATAAAGATCCTTTGGGTAAGAAGTATAAGGTGCTTATATGCTTGTTTGTTGAGGAAGTGGTGCATACTTCTGCGAGTTGACGCGACACATCAAAGTAGTACTACTACTAGTAGTACTCACCCGAGTGCGCACCAGGTAGACGAAGCTTGTGTCGTGTTGATGTCGTGTGCGGCCCGCACATTAACCAAAACCTCGCGCCTCCAGCTTAGCCTCCGCATTTTAAACTTCTCAATCTCAATGCCAAGGAGCAACGGGAACCTATGATAGAGCCAATCGGATGGTTGAGAACACTACAATTCGTAGCTACAGATGTGTGTGTGAGAGAGGATGAGTGCGTGCGTGCACCTCTTCTCTTCATGTATAACATACTAAACTCAGGGTACAAGTGCATGTGGGTGGCATCGACCTAGGGAGCTAGAGATGGTGCGTGCGAGAAGTCCCGAGAGACTAGGTGTGTGCGTGGGAAAGAGGGAGAGAGATGATATGTGTCGATGTAATGCGTGTAAAAAAAGACTAGGCTATAGCTCGCCACGAGGCTATTCCCGGCGAATGCCCCAATAACCGTAAGATATGTATCCGACGGTGCCAGTTATTGCACATACACAGCAGTAGAAAAAGAAGTACCGTGGCATATTACAAAACTGCTACACCACGGCCGAGAACGCGTGCCCACGTTACGCCATCCGGGAATAGTGCCGCACTTCGAAACTAGAACCGTCAATAAATTTTGAGCTTGCGTCTCATCACATTCCAAATTACTACTCCCTCCGTCGGAAAAAGCTTGTCCCAAGTTTGTCTCTCAAATGGATATATTTAGCACTAACTTGGTGCTAGATACATCCATTTGAGGGACAAGTTTTTTCGGACGGAGGGAGTACCACGCTATATTTAATTGCAAACCTGTTCACACCGATCAAAACCTAAACGGTTTCCCACTTAGGAGCGTATTAGTACTCGGTTATAAATACTCTACTCCAAGATGAGTGCACATTCCTCCTCAACTCCTCATCCACAAAAACAAACAAGTCTTTCATCGCCATTCCCTTGCATCTGCCATGGCCCGCATGAGTTCTGGGTCGAGAGATTACTACTAGGGAGAGGCGAGCATGGAAGTGGAAGCACGAGAGATGTCCCGCCTCATCGTGAAAGCAGCCGAGATGTCCCGCCGCGCCGCCGTAGCAGCACAGAGGTCCCGCCGCGCCGTCGATGCAGCAGACTGGTCCGGCCACGCCGCGGAAGCAGCAGAGATGTGCCGCTACACCGCGAATGCAGCAGGAAGGTCCTCCCTCGCCGTGGCGGCCTGGGAAAATGTCTCGTGGGCAGGCGAGGACTATCACAGGCGCATGCGCACAATGCTCGATGGCTTGATGGGTCGGATCTTTGGCTGGATGAAGCTGCAGGACGAGATGAATGCCTCATTTGAAAATGCTACCGGCATCATCCGGCAACTAGGGGAGGACAAGGCGAAGATCCGCTCCGAGCGCAACCTGCTGAGGGCAAAGATCGCCGGAAGGGCGAAGCAGGCGGAGGAGATCGCTGTCTTGTTGAAGAGAACGGACGTCATCGTCAAGAAACTTATGGACGAGAATGCCATGCTACGCATCGAGCGTGAAAGGCTGGTGGAGGAATCCGTGGATGCTGCCAAGCAGCGTATTGAGGACATGAAACTGATGAAAGATATCGCCACCGCTCGCCGCGAGAACTAGTCTCTGTGACCTGCTGTCGATGCAACAAACCCTGGTGTATGTTGCCCTGACTGTACACAGGCCCAAGGACAAGGTTACAGCATCCAAGATAATGCCAAGTAGGAGAGTTAGCTCTTTGTGAAATCAAAGGGCGGATCAAGAAGACCAAGACAAGCCAAAACAACAAGGTATCACCAAGGGAAAAGCCTCCCTTGCCGGGCAGGCGAGCCTAGTCAGGTCGAGGCCACCCCAAGAGCAAGTCCCAAGACCTCCCCGGCAAGGATCACCGAGGCGATCCCGCCAGGGCTCCACCGCTCCACCTCATAGTGACGCAAGTCGCTTATTGGTGCGGTGTCGAGCCCCCATGTGAATAAGTGGCAGTTGTTCAGCACGTGGCAGCCATTCCTGAGGAAGATCACCCCTAAATGACACCCGTCCAGGGGCGTGTCACGCAGACAGGCGAGAAGGTAGTTGAATGGCACGACAAGGCTTGCCGGGCTGCATCCACGACGTGACACTAAGCGGTGCATTTAATGCACCTTGTCCTGTCTGCAGAGTTAGGTATGATAGCGCTGTGGCTATCTGATTACTGGATAATGACTGTTTTGCCATTGTGGTAACCCCTTGACCTATAAAAGGAGGACCGAGGCAACCTTAGAAAGGATTGTGACGCTTGTAGACTCATACGCGCGTAGCTGCTCTCCCCGAGGCGACCATGCCGGGCTTGAGCACTGCGCGTTCATCATGGTCTCCCACTCAATCTGCCAAAGCAGGAGTAGGGTTTTACGCCTCGCGGCGGCCCGAACCTGGGTAAAAACCACCCGCGTTACCACTGGCATGCTGCTCTATGACCTTCGCTCTTTGTGCAACATGCCCTTCCCCCTTGCGGAACCACAAAGGGGCCGATGGCCCCATAGGTGATCGTGTCGAACCACGACATCTTTGGCGCGCCAGGTAGGGGGGATAGCTTGTGCGAACCCGAGGACGTAAATAGCGCGTCGATCTTCATCACCATCTCCTTTGACGACGGCGTCATCACCCATGGCGCCCAAGAACAAGTCCGGTGTAGCAGCCCATCCTTCCACCTCGAAGGCCCCCTCGCATGGAGCCACTGATCCCATGGGGGCTGCAGTGGCGTCGGGGGACGCAAACGCCGCGGGGGACGTGACTGGCGCAGGCGGCGCCGTCATCGTTCCCCCCATGGCTGAGGTGGGAGCAGGAGGTGCCGGGGAAGGACAGCGTCAATAACACCCTAGCGGCCACACTCCACAAGATGTGGGAGGGGAAAACATCCAATCCCCGCCTCTCCACCTCACTGGAGGACGCAACCACAGCGATGGCGCCCGCTCCGACGTGAATCGCGACCTCCTAGCTGCCCCTACTACGGGTGCAACTACGAGGCACACGGCTTCCCGAGGACAAGGCAATCAAGACGAAGCGCCGAACAGGGCCGTCAACCCCCAAGCGCGTCCTTCTCGTTGTCACGCCGCCCTCGCGACTGGCTCGCGATGACAGGAGCGCGACGCCGCCACTACCGGTACCGTCAGGAGTCGGGCGACGTCGCCATCTGCACCGTCGTCCATGCCAAGTACCGCTTCGGAAGCCATGGCTCGAGCCCAGCTCCTGTTGAGATTCCGGCCAGCGGCCGACCAAATGGATGAATGGAGAGCCACCATTCAAAGTTTGATTGGTTTCACTGAGGCAGGGGGATCGCAATGAGTGGGCTCGCCAAGGCATCCGCAGGCAGTGACAACGGCCCGAGCCGCTGGTCGTGCTGAAGGAGCCGACCTTATGGTGCAGTCCCCCCACGATAGCCAGTGCAGGGGCCACGGCCAGAGCTGCATAACCAAGAACACGATGAGGTGTCAATGGCTTCGTCTGATCCTTGAGCCCATCAAGATCAGCGGCAGGTCCTGGAGGACAGGCGGAGGGAAGACGCGCGCGTTACCATATAACGGCGCTGCGAAACCCACCGCCAGTCTGACAGGCGCAATGGCCCCAACGTCGACGAGCTTGCGCCTGGTGGAGACGGATACATGCCCTTCGAGGTTGGGTGTCCAGCCTTCACTCGCGAGCTGCGGCAAGTCCGTTGGCCATCTGCCCGTACGTTCAAGCCAGAGATTCTAGAGAAATACGATGGAAGACTGAACCCGACAGAGTTCTTGAGCATTTACACCATTGATGTTCAAGCCGCCGGGGGAAGAGATGAAAAGATATTCGCCAACTACTTCTCTTTGGTGCTCAAGCCAAATCTGAGGTTGTGGCTGATGCACTTGCCGGAGAACTGCATCTCGACTTGGGCTGATCTGTGCCACGAGTTTGTTGGTGCCTTCACAAGCGGCCATCAAGAACCAGGGCGGCCCAACGATTTGCAGCTCCTTCCACAAAAGGAAGGAGAGAGTTTATGGAAGTACATGCAGAGGTTCAGCCGGGTTCACAGGAACATTCCAGATATCCACCCAATAGCTGTGATATCCGCGTTCTAGTCCAATGTGCACAACCGCAGGATGTTCCAAAATGAATGTCCGGTTGCCCAAGACTGTGAATGAGCTTTACACCTTGGCGGATAAGTGTGCCTGTATGGAGGAGGGGAGGCATCTCCCCGGAGAAGAGGATGGTGTCAATGTCGAATCAGAAGATGACAATAATGCCACCGACCAGAAGAAGAAGAACAAGAAACACAACAAGAAGCGCAAGGAGAAAGCAGTGCTGGCTGTCGAGGGGTCGGGTACTCCGAGTACCGGCAAGAAGGCCAAGGTTGAAGCCCCCGGCAAGGAGGTTGTCACGTGCGCCGACTGCCGGGAGGCCGCGGCGACCGAGAAGGCTGACAGGCCATACTGCAAGATCCATCGAACCAAAGGCCATGATCTCCAAGAATGTCACCAAGTTGAGCAACTCGTCAAGAAGCAGATTGCTGAGTATGAGAAGCATGATAAGGGGAGAGACCAAGATGGCGTTGGCTGGAAGGGCCGAAGCGGCCGAGGAGGCCGCCCCGGCAAGGTCCCCAAACATCAGGGAAAACCTGCCAAAGGCCATGAGAAGGAGTGTGGTGACGAAAGTGATGAAGGGGATGAATAGGAAACCAGTGAGCAAGAGTTTCAGAAATCCACTGACGCCCTATGCATTGACGGAGGCACATCCTTGCACTCCTCTCACCGCCAACTGAAACAATGGGCGCGTGAGGTTAATGTTGTGGAGCCAGCGGCGGACTCCCGGAAACCACTCAAATGGTCTCGCACGCCCATCATATTTGACGAAGAGGTTCACCCTGACCGCACCATTGCGGTAGGGTGCTTGCCGTTGTTGGTTTCACTAACAATCCGCAACCTCAAGGTCACAAAGATGTTGGTTGCACTACAAAAAAAAGACACATCCGTGACATTTTGGGCCAAATGATTTTTTTTTCTGTCATGCTTATGACACTTCTATGACGATAATTGTGACAAAAGCACGTATCATCATAGATGTGATGGGATTCTACTTCTATGACAAAAAATCATGACATAAAATGGGCTTTTCATCGTGGGCGGGTCGGGGACGCACCTGCATGACATTCTTTGGACCGTCCATGACAGAAAAAATCGTGGTAGAAGCGAGGGCGAGGAAAATTTCGGGGAGTTCCTGGTTACGATGGGTGGTCGGGACCGAGCGATGCACGGAGGGATTGCGCGTTTCTCTCGTACACGTATGCGCGTGTGTGTGAGGTGTTGGGCTCTAACTGAACCCGAGCGAGGCGTTCGCTTACTGAACCCGAGCGATTGCACTAGCTATGTTACTGAACCCGAGCGATCGATCCCTTGGCTGTTAACTGAACCCGAGCGTTTCCTTCGCTACTGCTGCTAACTGAACCCGAGCGATCGATCGCTGCTGCTGCTTACTGAAGTCGATCGAACCTGCTGCCTCTTGATGAACAGTGAATGTGGGGGTTGGTTGAACGAGTTGAGACATACGTGGTTGGGGTTGGATGAACAGTTCCCGGTGGGGGTTGGATAAACAGGACCCCGTGGTAGTAGTAGTAGGTCATTGCCGCTGGATGAACAGGACCCCGAGAGGAGGCCGCGACAGCCGAGCTGGTTGGGGGTGGACGAACAGGACCCCGTGGAGGGCTGGTTGAACAGTAGTCGGTGGAGGGCTGGATGAACAGTAGCTCGTGGATGAATAGTAGCTGGTGGAGGCAGGAGGAAGATGCGGTGGATGAACAGTGCAGGTGGAGGCTGAAGCAAGCCGACGGTGGGTGAACAGTAGCCCGTGGAGTCCCATTTTGCGGTACGCCACACCCCTCCGATGAACAAGACCCCCATTTCGACTGTAGCGCTCCAACACAAGTCCATTTCCTATGTTTTGCGGTACGCCACACCCCTCCCGATGAACAGGTACCCCGTTTCGACCGTAGCGCTCCAACACAAGACCGTTTCCTCCGTTTTGCAGTACGCCACACCCCTCCCGATCAACAGGATGCCGTTTCGACCATAGCCGGTCGAACAAAATGCCGTTTCCTCCATACTGCGGTACGCCAGACCCCGTTTCGGCTATTCCGTCCAAGCCGGTTGGCTCCCATTGAACAAGATGTATTCCAACCCAGTCTATTGCCTCCCGATATACAGGACGATGTTTCTCCGTTCCGACCCAGCCGGTTGGCTGCCCGATGAACAGGAAGCCATTGCTGCCGTCCGTTGCCTCTCCATGTACACGAGCCCTGGTCATACGTATGCGCGAGTACGCGTTCGAGACCCCGCCCGTATGTATGTACGTGGCCGTATTTTTTTGCATGTGGCTGTACGTACGTGTACACGGTTTAGAAGGGACTGTCTGAACTGCTACGTCGGGGGCCCTACTACTACACGTGCCGCTGCTTGCTCGGCCACGGTTCATCATTGCAGAGAGACCGATCGACCAGTATTTACGTACACGTTCGGGAGAACGCTACGTATGCTTCGACCAGGTGGGTCCCGGCTGTCAGGGAGGATAAGGAGGCACTTCCTTGCGTGCGAAGTTATTGATGGTGGGTCCAAGCTATAAGGGGGAGGATTCATTTTTTTCGCGCCTAATATGGAGGCACTTTCCTTGCGTCCGAAGATATAGCTGGTGGGTCCCAGCTGTCAGGGGGGAAAACGTTTTTTTGTTTGAAAAATACAACTAAGCCAAAATACAGAGGCCCTTCCGGTAGGTCCCTGCTGTCAGGTGGAGGAATCATTATTTTGCGCGTAATAAGGAGGCACTTCCTTGCTGCGGCCGTGGACCCAGCTGTCAGCCTCTCCATGTACAGTCCTCTTCCGATGTAAGTCGTTCCTTGAGCACATTGACCACACCGCGCCGAGGGCACCAAGGCAGTGGATGACGGCGAGGCCTAGGAAGGGAATGACCCGGAGTCGGGGAAGACTCGGCAGTTGTTTCCCATGTGGAGGGGCGTACGAGGGTTTACTGGTTGGGCTGCAGTGTGAGGCTGCCATCACCGAAGAATAACAGCAGCTCTGGGTGAGTACAGGGATGGCCAGGCCAGCAATGGGAGTAGGGTGGGGCGGTGAGGCCTGCGCGGCAGCAGAGCCGGCCACGGGAGGCAGGAGCAGGCGGCACGACCGGCGCTGGTTTGGGCGGCTGGAGCAAGAAGACTAGAGGTTGAAGAAGCACTACGGCCGTTGGATGGACATCGTATGGTCACTGGAGCTAGAATCATTCATATTGACTAAGTTGACAAAGCCCTCCCTCCACGTCAACTTAGTAGGCCCACAAGTCAGCCTTCAAATATGGTGGGTCCCACCTAGCAGCGGGGGTATTCATTTTTTTGTGCGTAATAAGGAGGCACTTCCTTGTGTGCGAAGATATAGCTGGTGGGTCCGTGCTGTCAGCGGGGGAATGTTTTTTTCGGAAAATACAGAGGCCCTTCCGGTGGGTCCCAGCTGTCAGGGGGAAGGATCATTTTTTTGCCCGTAATAAGGACGCACTTCCTTGTGTGCGAAGATGTAGCTTGTGGGTCCCAGCTGTCAGGGGGAGAAAACATTATTTTTCAGGGTAAAAAGGATGTAGTTGCATTCATGCGTCCATGGGCATGGTGCGTCCCCACTGTCAGCCTCTCCACGTACAGTCATCTTCCGATGACTCTTGTTTGTTGACCACGTTGACCACACCGTGCAGAGCGGACCAAGGCCGATGGACGACGGCGAGGCCCCAGACTGGAACGCCCCAGAGATGGGGAAGATGCGGCAATGGAGTCGCAGATGGAGAGGAGTGGGAAACTTGACTGGTTCGGGTGCGGGGTGGGCCTACACTTGGCAGAGAATAACAGGAGGTGCGGAGGAGTGGAGGGATGGCCTGGCCGTCGGTGGGGTAGTGTTTCGCTCCGAGGCACGCAAAACAGCACCGCTGGATGCCAGAGGCTGGAGCGGGCGGTCTCGGCAGCGCTGGGGGAAGAAGACGAGAGATTGAAGAAGAATGCCAGCCGTTGGATGTAAATCCAACGCCTTGCTTAGGCTTCGACCTTTGTATTTTTATTTTTTGCGAAAGTGCTTAGGCTTCGACCTACTGGCCCACATGTCAGCCAGTCCATTTGGTTTTTTAGTCCATTTGGTGGGTTGGGTGAAACAATGATGTAGCGTCTATGCAGCCCATTTATATATTATGTTAGAATTTAAAGCCCATTTGCATTTTTCTCGAAATCCACGGACTTGCTGTGCTGGGTGAAAATATCATGTTGGGCTGGACGGAGAAATGTTATAAAAACATAAACACATGATTGCACATCTATTACTGCATTGGTCAGAAAAATCTTTGCAAGCTTATGTATGCAATCACCAGGAGTTAACTTGCCATGTTATATATAAACAATTATTATTATTATTTTGTAAGAACTTTCGATTTATGAAATAAAATACCATTTTAATTTGATGAGTTAATAGGACATAGGGTATTATTATTTTTTAGGCTAGACGTGGGACAGTTGAGTTGGTTCTAGGGAAAAGTACTGGGAGAAAACTCAGATTACACCAAAGAAGAAAGTGGGACAAAATTCAGACATAGGATTAAAAAAACAAAAAATAAAGGAAGTGGGAAGGTCTATACAATGGTTGGACGAACGACAAATTTAACGAACCTTATGTAGTTTCTATTATATATATGGAATAAAAGAAGATATAAATATAAATATAAATAATATATATACTATTATAGAAGGGAAAACATAGGTTCAGTTTTGCATTCTTATAGAAAAATAGAACTGAGCTGTGTGTCGTCTTGAAAAAACAAACATAAGTTGGGCTGCTGATGTTATAGACAAGCTAGGCTGGGAGGCCCAGAGGCCGCTTGATTCCTGCTGCACCCCAAAAAAAGTTGAAACCATCTGGATCAACTATGTCTGCATGTCGTGGGCTGCGCATGTTAAACAACAAAACCTAGGCCATGGACCTGGTGGGCCCGGGACTGTCAGCCTCTCGACAAACAGTCGTCTCCCGACTCCTCTTGTTTTGTTGACCATGTTGGGAACGACAGACGGCGGCGCCGCGGCGAGAGCACCAAGGTGGAGGACGATGTCGAGACCTCAGACCGAATGAACCGGAGCTGGGGAAGACGTAGGCGGAGGGGAGTACAAGGGTTGACTTGTTCGGGTGCAGGGTGGGCCGGTGGAGCTGCCGCCACCGATGTGTGGGAGTGGAGGGAAGGCCTGGCCAGCGCCATAGGCTAGGATGGGTCACCGAGGCGTGCGTGGCAGCGCCGCCAGCCACTGTAGGAAGAGGACGAAAGATCAAACAAAATAAAGAAATAAAAATGGATAGGTGGTTGGTCCCAGATGTCTGTGTACGAGACCTGCTGGGTCCACCTGAGAAGGGGAATATGTTGGGAGGAAGGAGATTCAAAGCACGACAGCATAGTGAAGTAGTTACATTCATAAGCAAATAGCCATTAAAAAAGCAAACATGTTAATGGGTTCTTAGACGAAATATTTCGGACAAAACAGATAATTACGACACATAGGCTAATGCATGAAACACTCAGATGATAAAGGTGCTTAAACAGATAAAGTACATCATCTAGACCTTCATGGCACACTTGATCATGACGCTGCGGCTGTCCGTGTACTCGTCGGTTACGGGAAGCAGACACGCCCTCATGTCCAAGATCCGCCTGTACATGTCGTAGCATGCGTACGCGTCCTTGGCCGCATAGGTTATGTAGGCTAGCTTCAGAGGTACCTCCCACGTGTTTAGGTTCTTGGTATCGATGTCTTCTTTCATGTTGGCGTAGCAGGGGTCGATGATGGTCGCGGCAAGGTCACCCACGGAGTCCTCCTGCCCATTGCCGATGATCTTGTATTGCTTCTGGATGTCGACAAGCTTGTTGCACCAGATGCTCCAGAACCTCTGGTGGCCCTACAGCGGTGGTAGACGAGAACCTCGTCCCGCACGCATACCTGGGCGACGGCGATCCGCTGGTCCCTGTCAGGAGACCAATGGATGGGCACAAGGCCTAGTCCCACGATCTTGTGCTTTCTCCTCGTGTGGGTACTGCTTGAACTTGGCGAGGCAGAGCTTCACCGAGTCTGGATCATTGGTGCACATCACATTCAACTTGGTGTTGCCATGGGTCTGAACGGCGAACTCAAAGGTGAAGTCCATATCCAGCAGGCTCACCCCTCGGATCGCCATTGGAGTCTCTTCTCACACAGAGTTGATGGGGTGGTTCTCGTTTGTGGGGATTGGGGGCAGGGGGATGAAGATGATCAGTGTGTACTGGGGTACTGGGTGGCGGCACCACCGCAGCAGCAGTTCGTTTTTCCAATCTTGGGGAACTGCAATCAATGGTGAAAGAGTGGGTAGGCGGGGGCAACAGTTAGTTTTTTAGCTCTTGGGGAACTGCATCCAACAGTAAACTGAGTGTGTACAGGCGACAGTAGTTACTACACCTCCCTCACCCGCTGCACGCCCGGCAGAACATGCCCCCTCGGGTTCACGAGTGGGTCTGTATTGGTACTGTTATAGCAAGTGTTAGTGGTCACTTTACATAAATTTTATTAGCTTTAATTAAAATTTATTCTTAAAACAACCAAAGCATTGGCTCGTTCTATCAGTGCCACAGGAGAAACATGTACAGCAATTAGAATTATTATTCTCAGGACGCAAACGATCAACTCATTTGCCGCACTTTCACGCAGACAATACTACCAAGTTTGAACAGCTAGTTATGGTTGCTGTCCTCTACATCATCATGCCATTTTTCCCAGCTTGCAAGATTTAGAACCAACCAATATGATCCAAATAATAAGTAAAACAAAGATGCCTACACATCACAATGATTCACAGCTTGCAAGATTCAGAACCAATCCATTAGATTCAAATAATAATAAGTACAACAAAGATGCCTACACATCTCAATGATTCACAGCTCAGAGCCAATCGTAACTGTACAACTCAAACGTTGTGAGAATATGAACAAATAAATAAAAATTGAGTGATGCTTCATGTAAGCAATTTGATCCAAGGATTTGCTTAAACATTGAAACCAGTCCTTTTTATGGCCACGCAGGTCAAACATTGGCACCTGAAATATTCTGCATCACTGGTGGCACTACCACTTCCAATATATGCACAAGAGGGCCTTCTAGATTTTGAAGTAGTGTGTATAGAGCCTCATCCTTAGTATTTAACAAATACACATAGCAGAATCTAGTGGAATCATCAATCAACGTCCTGAAATATCACCTTCCACCTTGCACACACGCATGGCACTTTAGATCCTTTGGATAAAGTGAATCTCGTGATTAAATACATCTTGGCTAGCCGTGTCATACAACCCTGGGTGAATGCTTTTGACCATCACAACATCTGTAGTTGAGTATTCCTGTTTGCATAGATAAGAAAGAGCATGATTACTATAATATTGGCACTAGTTAAATCAACTTTATTTTCAAAACGAGAAAAGATTGCGATAGAATAGCTTTATTAAAAAAATACAACGTTAGCACAGTATGAAAAAGCACAATCATGTTGATAAAGGACAGTACTTGACCTGTGTGAGATGACTTCGGGAGATCAAGTTATTCTTCATGTCCCCGTATCTTGCCATGAAGACGATTCATTGACATCCATTAACACGTCAGTGTAGCAGTAGAAGGAGGAGCGTCGACTCATTTCAATCACTTTTTTTGTGCAGTTCAACTAAAATTATGGTGTCGGGGTACACAAACAGGGGTGTATGTTTTCCCCTGACTTGTGCACGGACAGCACCCCTCTGGTCCGGCAGCTCTCAGCATCCAGGACAAGGCCAAGCAGGAGAGATCATCTCTTTGAGGAATCAAAGGGCAGACCAAGAAGACCAAGACAGGCTAAATGAGCAACACACCACTAAGGGCAAACCTCCCTTGCCAGGCAAGTGAGCCTGGCGAGGATGAGGTGGCCCCGAAGACAAGCCTCAAGACCGTCCCGGCAGGCCTGCCGGGCGCTACGAGGGCAAACTACCCCGCCAAGTCTCCACCGCTCCACCTCACGGCGATGCAAGTCATCAAATCGGTGTGGTGTCAAGCCCCCAAGTGATTAAGTGGCTGTTATTTGGCACGTGGCAGCCAATTCCTATGGAAATCACCTCCAAATGACACCCGTCCAATGACGTGGCAAGCAGATAGATGAGGAGGTGGCCGGTCAGCCCGACAAGGCTTGCCGGACATGCCATGATGTGACACTAAGCGGCGCATTTAATGCACCCTGCTCTGACTATAGAGTTAGGTATGATAGCACTGTTTGCTATCTAATAAGTACACAATGACTGATTTGCCACTGTGGTGACCCCTTGATCTATAAAAGGAGGGCCATGGCAACCATAGAAAGGATTCGGACCCCTATACACTCATACGCACGTAGCTGCCCTCGCCCCGAGGCAACCCTGTCGCGCGAGAGCGCTGCGTTTCCACCACAATCCACCATCAATCCACCAAAGCAGGAGTAGGGGTTTACGCCTCGCGGCGGCCCGAACCTGGGTAAAACCGCCTGTGTGATCTCACGTGCTGCACTACGTTCCTCCGCTCTTTGTGCAATGTGCTCATCCCCCCTGCCGAACCACAAGGGGCTGATGGCCTCATAGGTGGCCGTGGTTTCCCACGACATCTTTGGCGCGCCAGGTAGGGGGAAGTGCTTGCGCGAACCCGAGAAGCGTACACAGCACGTCATCTTCATCATCTTTGTCATCAACGGCTTCATCATCCGTGATGCCCAAGCTAAGGCGGGGGGGGGGGGTGGGAACAGAGAGAGGAAGCGATATGGCTTCCCCCACCCCCTGTTCGACTTCCACTGCCTCCCTCCGCCGCGGCCGCTGCCGCGGCGAGAACCAGTAATGACAATGGCGAGCCAACCCCAACGGATCAGGCAGCATGATCACCATGCAGGCCCCGTCCAGGGGAAAGGAACGAAGTGTACGGGTACAAGGTTTCTCTCTCCATCACTCCCACTTATTGACAATCGAGCCACTCTGGGTTTTAGGATCGTCAATGTCGATGAGCACCGCGCGAAACTCGGTTTAGCATTTACCCTGCTTAGAGAAATCCTGAGTGGAGCACTGGTACGAATCCATTGATCGGCGCCCCGGCAAGTGTGCCCAGCAAGGTAGTCCGCGTTAGCGTGGCTTTTTATGCCAGCCGCCACCAGGTTGTTTAAAGTGTGCGGAGAGGAGGAGAGAGAAGCCGGTCATGCCTTACACCGTGTCCTGCCGTCCGCAAGATACATATGATTATTGCCGGCACCTGCTGGGAGTCGGAGAGCAACAAGAGCAATGCCATCCTTCCCTAAGCATGCGAGCGCGACAAGCAACCGCAGCTGAAAGAAGTGGGAGGAAGCAAATATAAGAGCTAAGTCCGCACAATCGTTGCTTCATCGTATACCTAAAATTTGCATTTGCTTGTCCCTTGGATACCAAGGTGTTCGTATGAGGAAATCCTTCACATGATGGCACCTTGCTAGTTCTTTGTCTGCGCCCTCGTTCTGTTCTGAGCCTGCTCGTAGAATGGGCGACCGCACCTCAAAAACTACCAAAGGAAAAACCTGTCGGGACGTATCCACGCCAAGATGACTGTTAAGGGCCAGACCCTTACGACAATCGCGGCAATATACTACCGGCAGGCTACCAAAACGCGCATAGAGACTAATTGTCGTGGACTTAACATGGCAGATGCCCTAGCAAAA
Source organism: Thinopyrum elongatum (assembly GCA_011799875.1). Taxonomy (NCBI): domain Eukaryota; kingdom Viridiplantae; phylum Streptophyta; class Magnoliopsida; order Poales; family Poaceae; genus Thinopyrum; species Thinopyrum elongatum. Next base: position 38,591,613 of record CM022300.1, on the reverse strand, counting down.
GGACTTAGGTGTGGAGCCATCGCAACTAGGTTAGCTTGAAGGGGTTAAAAGGGACAAAGGACACAGAGAGTTTACCCAGGTTCGGCCCCTCTCAATGAGGTAAAAGCCTACTCCTGCTTCAGGTTGTATTGCTTGTGTTTCGATTACCAGGGAGCGAATACGCTTGACCTAGTTCTCGATCGATTGTTACCTGAGTTAACCCGCCGCCGGGTCACCCCTTTATATACAGGTTAACGCCCGGCAGCTTACAGAGTCCCGGCTAGCTCACACAAACGTGACCGGCTCGGTTTCTACCTAAGCTTGCCTTACAAGACAAGTTTAAACATATGGCGGCTCACACCCGTGGGCCTCAAGTCATCTCCGGGTCTTGGGCCTTCAATTGGCTTGCTCTATGAACCGCCATCTTCATATCTTCTTGGACCTTACCGGGCCTCTTCATCTTTAAGCTGCCAGTGGCATGACCCGGCCCCTCCTGGGCGGGTCATACCCGGTAGTTACATCCCCAACATTAGGCCCCAGGTTGATTTGAACTGGTTGACATCAATCTTCACCACTTGACTTAGCAGAATCTTCCTTTATCAATTCCTTTCCAATTCACTGTAACCCGCCATGACGTCACATCTCAGAATCGTGTCAACCCGCCATGACATCATTGTGCATTATCTTCGCACAAAGCCCATGGATATCTCAACAGATCTTTATCTTAATGGACTTCCTGAAAATCGAGGCGTCCACATAGCCACATAACCATTTTTCAGCCTCCTCAATTCCCGCGCATGCCATCTATCCACTTCCTTATAAATAGGAACAGGGCTCCTTCTTTTCACTCTTTACCCTGCCCCCTCATCTTCGTCTTCCTCCTTGCGACGCCTCAGCCAACCCGAGCTCCGCCGCCGCCGTCTGCCTCCAGCGTCCTCAACTCCGGCCGCTGCATCGACCTGAACGGACCAGAGAACTGCGGCGCGCCTCCACTGTTCATCAGCGTCAGTAAGTATTCACCTTTCCCCGAAGCAGATTTGCATTAGGGTTCCCACCGTTCATCGCTGTTCTTCACCATTCCTCATTTTCCTCTATAGATTTGTGTAGTTTGATCTGAACATGATACTGAAGTTCGCGCGACAGTAGTTTAACATCCCTTTCCAATCTTCCACTGCCGTGACCTTAGGTTTAGAATTTATTTTATTTTCTGAACTGCTGTAGATCCAGAATAATAGAACTGATCCGTGGAACTTGTTTTTCCATCACTTAGCAAAATTTCACTCATAGATCTGTAATACTGCAGCCATGCGGGCGGCTTATAAGATAGGCCGTAACCTGCCATATACCATTATTCCCCTTTTAAGCTGCCAGTGCTCGTTCAGAATCTGTACAACCCGGCATCATCTTCCGGTTTAACCATGCTAATGTTTATAGCACATACCCTCTGCATACGAATTGGCATTGCATAACGCACTTACTTATTGATCACTGGACGGTTTAAGAGCATAACCTTAATCCGGCAACATTTTCTTTTCTAGGCTTTCATCAACAAAATGACCAAAACTGTTACTTCATGCAACTGGGTCGCCTCCCGGGTTACCGAGCAGACGCTGAACGAACATGTTCAGGTGGGCATTTTAGCCGCAAAGAACGTCATCCACTGGAGAGTCCCAGGAAACGAGACCACCCCTGACCCAAAAGAAGGCGAAGTTGTGGTTTTTACAAATCACATGCTCCGCGGGTTCACTCCAGCCGGTTCAAAATTCTTTCATGACGTGCGGCATTTCTTCCAACTCCATCCTCAAGATATCGGGCCCAACTCTGTTTCAAACATCTGCAACTTCCAAGTTTTTTGCGAAGTGTATCTTCAACAGGAGCCCACTGTAGAACTGTTCAGGGAATTCTATTACCTGAACCGCCAGACCGAATTCACAGATGGGCCCAGCTTAGAACTAGGTGGCATTTCAATTCAGAGATGGAAAGAAGCCACATTTCCTACCGTCGCACCTCCCAGCCATCCTAAGGACTGGAACCAGACTTGGTTCTATTGCAAAGACACCTCTCCAGAGGACGAAAATCCTCTGTTGGGTTATTGTGAAAGCCAGCTTAGCAACAGACATCCTCTCCCAGAACGGATCAGTACAGAAGAACGGGCCAAATATATGCCCATATTTTCAAAGATCAGAACCTTGATGGCCAACGGTTTGACTGGAGTCGATCTGGTTCGTTGCTGGGTCGCATGGACAATCTTGCCCTTAAGCCGCCGATCCGGCTTAATGTGTGAGTATAGCGGCGATGTTAAAGATCCGCTGCGTTACTCTCCCATCCGTCTGGATGACAAACAAATCAATGATATAACCAAGACTCTGCTCAACGAGAGTCTAGAGACTTGCAGCAAAGTGGGGCTGAACCCCTTCTACACCCTCAACAAGCCGCCAGCTGTAAGTATTTTTAAGAAACTTTCATCAACTCATTATCTGTCAATCTGCCTTCTCATTATTGTTTAAACTTCTGCAGGTTGATTCCCCCTTCTGGAGCAAGAAGCTTCAGGATAAACCGGCCAAGAAGACCAGGACAAAGCATAAGGCTCCCAAAAAGCCCGACAAGAAGAAAACGAACACCTCCGAGCTATTTGCTTTGAATGACGATGAGTCAGAGGTAAAGCTTGATTCCCTTGGCTCTTTCTTTATACACCTCATTGACGCTGAAAATTCTCAGGATGACGTGGAAGGAAGTCAGGCGGATGTTGAAGAGGTAACTATCATTTCCTCCGACTCAGAGCCTTTATCAAGACAGAGAACTCGGAAAGTGAGCCGGAAAGTAAGATTTTCTCATCCTTTAGCTTACTTGGATCCCAACTTTATTTTGAAGAAACAGCAGCATGAAGCTCGCCGCATAACCCGAAACAGTGGAGGTGGAGAACTTTTCTCCGGTTTACCCAATACACCGGCTCCTCGAAAATGCCGGAAAGAGGTGCCTCGGAATCCAATCTCTTTTTACCCAAAAGCAGGTCTTATTCGCCAACCACTTAATTCGTCCGACTCAAATTATCAGGGAACTCCTCACTCTTCCTTCGGCGACTCAACTGGAACTCAGATTCCTATTTTCAAAACCATACCCGGGTGAGAAGATTAAGCTTATTTGCTTTAACACTTACTCAATTGATATACTAACCCCGTCATGTGTTTTATTTTCAGTGCTATAGCCAAGCCCAGCAAGAAGCTGAAAGTGAGAGAACCGGCTGAAGATCCCAAAGCTGCTAACCCGAAGAAGCAGACAATATCTGAATCTTTGCATCAAACCTCTGAAGCAGCCATTGATGATCCGCCGCCAGAAGAGCACTATGTCACTATGGACTCCATGGAAGTTCACCCGGCTCATGTTAAGCCGCCCAGTCCCGCTTAGCCGGCTCAAGAAGCTGAAGACGTAGTAGTTACTGGGATGGCTTATACAGTACCAGGCAACCCCACCGTCTTATCTAAACACAGCGCCAAAGAAGAATTCTCAGCTGCTGACAAGGGCAAGTGGAAACTGGATTTGGAGAGTTATGCCCAGTTCAATGCTCACGAGATTCATGCAGGTTATCTAAACCGCCTTCACACCAGCCATGATTTTGAAGCCGACCTGGTTAACCTCATGAAGGAGCGCTTTGAGGTAAGCACTAACAAAACCTTCTCATATAAGTATATATCTGTCAGCTGCCAAGTCTACTGAATATGAAAAAATTGAATATGCTGTAGACTTAGATAACCTCTTTGATCTTGCAACTATGCCATAGCATTATGTAACTGCTGACCAAGTAGTCCCCAAGGGCCGGCTTAAACTGGAAGGTTAAGCCGGGACTTCAAATTGTAGTGCAAAAATCCGCATACGTAGCCCCCAAGGGCCGGCTTAAGCTGCCTAGCTATGCCAGGACTTACCACCATATTTATGAACAAATCCAAATATGTAGCCCCCATGAGCCGGCTGTAGTTGAAGAAACTTAGCCGGGTCATTAAAAATTTGTCTTCAAAAAGAGCAATGTACATTAGACCCCAAGTGCCAAGTAAAATACTTGTATTATGATTATCATAACCACATACTGCTGCTTAATCTCCTTATCTTGCAGGCTGAATTGAATATGAAAGAATCCCAAGTAGTGGATCTGGGGCAGAACATCCAAACACAACAATCTGAAACTTCCAAGGTAAAATCAGAACTAAAAACCGCTTTGGAAGACATTAAGAAGTTGAAAAAGGATTTCAATGCTGAGAGAACCGGCTAGGACACCGAGAAGGCGGCTCTGATAAAAAGAGCGGAAGATGCCGAAGCTGCTCTAAAGCCGATGAATGACGAGTTATCCGGCTTGAAACATCAAATCAATAGCATGACAGCTGCCATCTTTGGTAAGTAATATAGTACTTCAATCTTTCACCATCAATGTATAACAATCATTAGCCAGTTTATCAATATCTTTGCTAATGCAGGCTCCAGAATTTCCAACCTTGGCCCAGACATGCGCGTGAAGCTTAAAGCTGCATACACCCTTTCGGAGCAGTTATACACCGGCGCTAGACGAGCTATAGCTGCCGTCTCCCATACTAAATAGCCACCTTCACTCATCAGAGAAACACTGGACAAACTATCCGTCGTACCCCAAAGGGTGGAAAAGATAAAGCGGTCAGCCGCCAGAGCTGGTGCCATCACCGCCCTGAGCCGGGCCAAGGCATGGCAAGTAGAGCTTGACCCGGAGGAATTGGCCACTGGCTGTCCCGGCTTAAAAGAAGATAGGTCTCCCTTCAGTGCAGACGACTTCACCAAAATTGTAAAGGAAATGCGTCCTTTGGCAAGCAAGTTGGCTAAGGAGACCGATCTCTCCAAGTATCAGGCGGCTTATACTGTTGAAAATGCAAAAGTGAAAACGCCGGTTTACGAAGTTATGGACCTTATTCCACCAACACGTAAGCACACTTTTGCTCCTGATATTGATCCATCCGCACTCATAGATGATCAATCTGTATTCAAAGCCATAACTGGCATCAATTGGACATCGCCTGATTTCCAGCCAGTGGAGGAAGAAGAAGAACCGGCGCTGGATGACCCGAAAGCTTCAACTCACCACGACAAGGGCAACTGAATCACAAGGCGGCTCTCAGACTGCAACCCGGCGTATTTTGCTCGGAAAAACTTTCAATCAATTGGGCCGCAGAAAGCCTCATAATAGGCTAGTGTAAAACAGTGATCTGCCATGCCATCGTGCATGTTTATCTGCATAATACTTTAAACCGCCGATCTTGATATTGGAAGATCTGCTGTTCATGCTCATAATATTATCAATCAGGTAGGTCATATTATCATATTCCCTGCACACAAGCAGATAACATGTGCCCTGGCGGTTTATCCCAGGGTGGGTCATGATGTCCCATATAAAATTTGCTGGTGACTATATAGTCCATGACCAGGGTGGGTTATCAAACCTCGCATATTCATATAATAAGTAAACACATACCTGTGAAATTGGTTCATACCGCCGGCTTACAGTGCCATATGCAATAAGGGTAACAGACCAAAACTTAGAGCGCATAACTCCAAGTGCACAATCAAAATATACTGGCGACTTATCATCCAAAGCCAGACCGGGTTATCAAAACCCCAAATATGCTCAAATATGAGTCATGAGGATTAAGGCTACATAGCCTGAATCGTTTTAAACCATATATCAGTATGGTACAAGGATATGAACCCAAACAATGTTCAAAGAAAATAACAAATCAGAAAAAGCAAGGCTTTCATAGGCTGCCAAGCCTCAATATCAAGTGCTGTTCATGGGCCGCATAGCCACTGAGTTAATCCTTCATTCAAACCTGTAAGCCTGGCCTCACATGACCAACCGCCGTTTTAACTTTGACAAGTTCAGGGTCTTTATAAGATTGACTGTCAAGAGTACGGCGGGTCATTCCAGATAACCTGGGCGGAGTGGCAGACATATAGGCAGGATAACCCGGAATTTGGTGTTTCACACCTGGCATCCAAGCCATTCAAGAGGGTAAGAATAGCTATGTTCATTGAACAGGAAGCCCCCAAGTGACCTATAATGAGCCCTCAAGGCAGGATACCTATGTTTGAACTGCTCATTGTAGCAAGTTCTCTTTGGTAACCTTTTAACTTGGGCAATAAGCCCCCAAGTGATTTGCAACAAGGCGTATAAGCCGGATCAATAGGGTAGTCATAGCTATGCTTAGTGAGCAGGAAGCCCCCAAGTGATCTTATGAACTGACAATAAAGACTTAGATACTCAGAAATGAAATGACAGAGGCCCTGAATTATTAGGGATGCCGGCTTTATTATACTTGATCATAATATATACATGGATGAAAATATGTACAACACAAGAGCCAGTAGCTCAAGTGTAATAAGGCTGAAGATGAGCAATGTTCCAAGGCCGACGGGTCTCCTCCTTAGATGTGCGTGAGTCCTTGTGATCTCAAATATCAATGAGGTAGTATGACCCATTGTTCAAATTCTTGCTGACCACAAAAGGCCCTTCCCAAGGTGGGGATAACTTGTGCATATCTGTTTGATCCTGGATGAGCCGAAGTGCCAAATCACCTTCTAGAAAGGTATGGGTTTTAACTCGACGGCTATGATAATGACGCAGATCTTGCTGGTAAATCGCCGAACAAGCCACCGCAAGGTCACGCTCCTCATCCAGGAGGTCAAGATCATCCCGACGTGTTTTTTCATTATCAGCTTCAACATAAGCCGCCACACGGGGTGAATCGTGATGGATGTCACTGGGAAGAACCGCCTCTGCTTCATACACCATGAAGAAAGGCATATAACCCGTGGATCTGTTCGGTGTAGTATTGATACTCCGAAGTACTGAGGGTAATTCCTCAACCCAACAACCCGGCGTCCTCTGCAAAGGGACCATAAGCCGGGGCTTTATGCCTCTCAAGATTTCTTGATTGGCCCTTTCGGCTTGACCATTGGACTGGGGGTGATCCACTGATGATACATCAAGACGAATATGTTCTCGTTGACAGAATTCTTTCATAGCACCTTTGGACAGATTAGTACCATTATCAGTTATGATGCTATGAGGGTAGCCAAAACAGAAAATCACCTTTTTAAGGAATTGAACCGCCGTTGCCGCATCACACTTGCTGACCGGCTCTGCCTCAACCCATTTTGTGAATTTGTCAACCGCCACCAACAGGTGGGTCTTTTTGTCCTTAGATCTCTTAAAAGGCCCAACCATATCTAGCCCCCAGACCGCAAACGGCCAAGTGATTAGAATCATCCTCAATTCTTGAGCCGGCACATGAGCTTGCCTGGAAAATTTCTGACAACCATCACACTTGCTAACCAGATCCTCTGCATCAGCATGAGTCGTCAGCCAATAAAACCCTTGATGAAAAGCCTTAGCTACAAGAGACTTAGAACCGACATGATGGCCACAGTCTCCTTCATGAATCTCTCTTAGAATTTCACGGCCCTCTTCAGGAGAGATACATCGCTGAAACACCCCTGTGACACTGCATCGGTGTAACTCGCCATTGACAACGGTCATTGACTTAGACCACCGGGTTATTTGCCTGGCCAAAGTTTCATCCTCAGGTAATTCACCCCGGGTTATATAAGCCAAATACGGAACTGTCCAATCAGGAATAGCATGAAGAGCCGCCACCAGCTCTACCTCTGGGTCAGGGATAGCAAGATCCTCTTCCGTAGGCAGTTTAATTGAAGGATTGTTCAGAATATCAAGAAAAACATTAGGTGGTACCAGCTTACGTTGAGATCCCAGCCGGCTCAAAGCATCAGCCGCCTCATTTTTCCTGCAATCAACATGTTCCACTTGATAACCTTTGAAATGCCCAGCAATAGCATCAACCTCCCGGTGGTAAGCCGCCATGAGCGGGTCTTTAGAATCCCAAGTTCCTAAAACTTGCTGAGCCACCAGATCCGAGTTACCAAAACACCTGACCCGGCTTAGATTCATCTCTTTGGCCATCCGAAGACCATGGAGCAAGGCCTCATATTCAGCTGCATTGTTAGTACAAGGGAACATCAACCTTAAAACATAGCAAAACTTATCACCTCATGGGGAAGTCAAAATAACTCCAGCCCCCGAGCCTTCCAACTGTCTGGATCCATCAAAATGAATAGTCCAATATGTGTTATCAGGCTTCTCCTCAGGCATCTGCAACTCTGTCCAGTCATTAATGAAATCCACAAGTGCCTGAGACTTGATGGCTGTTCGAGGCATATACTTCAAACCATGAGGTCCCAGCTCAATGGCCCACTTGGCCACCTGGCCTGTAGCTTCTCTGTTTTGAATAATATCCCCTAAAGGAGCAGAACTGACCACAGTAATAGGGTGACCTTGGAAATAATGCTTCAACTTGTGACTGGCCATGAACACTCCATACACTAGCTTCTGCCAATGTGGGTATCTTTGCTTAGATTCAATTAATACCTCACTGACATAGTAAACCGGCCTTTGAACAGGATATTCCTTGCCTGATTCCTTCCTTTCCACACCAACCGCTACGCTGACGGCTCTGCTGTTAGCAGCCACATATAACAGCAAGGGCTCCTTGTCAATAGGAGCTGCAAGAACCGGCGGCTCAGCCAACTATTTTTTAAGCGCCTCGAACGCCTGATTAGCCGCATCACTCCAAACAAAGCAATCTGCTTTCTTCATCATCTGGTAGAGGGGAATAGCCTTTTCTCCTAGGCGGCTTATAAACCGACTTAAAGCCAAGATACGACCCGCCAAACACTGGACGTCGTTAATACATGCCAGCTTAGCCAAAGAAGCGATAGCCTTGATTTTCTTCGGGTTAGCTTCAATACCTCTCCCAGAGACCAAAAAACCCAAGAGCTTACCTGCGGGCACGCCAAAGACACACTTGGCCGGGTTAAGCATCATCTTGTAAACCCAGAGGTTGTCAAAGGTCTCCTTCAAATCATCTAACAAGGTTTCCTTCTTCCTGGACTTCACAACAATATCATCCACATAAGCATGAACATTGCGTCCAATCTGGATGTGGAGGCAATTCTGAACACAACGCTGATAAGTCGCCTGGGCACTCTTAAGCCCAAAAGGCATAGACACGTAGCAGAAGGCTCCAAAAGGAGTGATAAAAGATGTCTTCTCCTGGTCCTTAACTGCCATCTTGATCTGATGATAACCAGAATAAGCATCTAAAAAACTCAAACGCTCACAACCCGCCGTAGCATCAATGATCTGATCAATACGAGAGAGAGCAAAAGGATTAGCCGGACAGGCCTTGTTAAGGTCCGTGTAATCCACACACATACGCCAAGTGCCGTTTTTCTTAAGCACCAGCACCGGGTTAGCCAACCATTCAGGATGAAAAACTTCAACAATAAACCCAGCCGCCAAGAGCCGGGCCACCTCCTCACCAATGGCCTTGCACCTCTCTTCATTAAAACGATGAAGAAATTGCTTGACCGGTTTAAACTTCGGATCAATATTGAGAGTGTGCTCAGGGAGTTCCCTCGGTACACCTGGCATGTCTGAAGGCTTCCATGCAAAGATGTCCCGGTTCTCACGGATGAACTCGATGAGAGCACTTTCCTATTTCGGATCTAGGTTGGCACTGATAATGAATTGTTGGGATGAATCACCAGGGACAAAATCGGCCTGCTTGGTGTCATTTGCCGACTTAAACTTCAACAAGGGGTCATGCTCTGTGGTCGGCTTCTTCAAAGGGGTCATATCCGCCGGGTCAACATTATCTTTGTAAAACTTCAACTCTTCTGTTGCACAAACAGACTCAGCGTAGGCAGCATCGCCCTCTTCACACTCCAAAGCTATCTTCCTGTCACCATGCACCGTAATGGTACCCTTACGACCCGGCATTTTAAGCTGCAGATAAACATAACAAGGCCGTGCCATAAACTTGGCATAAGCCAGCCGTCCAAACAGGGCGTGATAAGGGCTCTTGATCTTGATGACCTCAAAAGTCAGTGTTTCAGCTCTATAATCCTGCTCATCACCAAAAGCCACTTCCAAAGCTATCTTACCCACCGGATACGCCGACTTACTAGGCACCACCCCGGGAAAAACAGTAGAAGACGGCTTAAGATCTTTGTCAGTTAAATTCATACGGCGGAAAGTATCATAGTACAGGATATTGATACTGCTGCCTCCATCCATAAGTACCTTTGTGAACTTGTATCCTCCAACCTGAGGAGCCATCACCAAAGCCAGCTGACCCGGGTTGTCGACCCGGAGCGGGTGATCCTCACGGATCCATACAATGGGCTGTTCTGACCATCGCAAGTATCGAGGGACTGCCGGCTCGACCGTGCTCACCGCGCGTTTATGAACCGTCTGATCTTGCTTGCATAAATTCATGGTAAAAACATGATATTGGCCACTATTCAACTGCTTTGGATTACTCTGATAACGAGACTGCTGCTGCTGATTACCCTGACCGGGCTGCTGATTAACACCACCTTGATTACCTTGGCCTTGAAAACTAGAGTTTGAACCGCCACCTCCAAAGCCGGGTCCGTGAGAGCCGGATCCTGACCCGCCATTTGGGCCGTGATGGTTCTGATAAAAACTGGAATTTCTGTACTCCCTCATGATGAAGCAATCTTTCCACAAATGAGTGGCCGGCTTATCCTGAGAACCGTTCTTTGGACAAGGTTGATTCATTATCGCCTCCAGGTTAAACTTTGGCCCACCAAACCGGGGCACTGATGATTTCCCCTTACGGCGCTGATTGTTATTCTGCGTGCTGGTGTTAGCCACAAAGTCTGAACCACCATCAGTTTGCTTGTGCTTACCGTTGTTACCTTGACCCGCCATATTGTGCTGCTGTCCCTTTCCATTGCCACCCTTCTTCTCCTTGCCAGCCTTCTCTTCATCAGACGCTGGGTCTTTAGTACTATCTGAGTCGGCATATTTGGTGAGAGCCGCCATGAGCTCTCCCATATCATTACAATGGCGCTTAAGCCGCCCTAGCTTCTGTTTGAGGGGAAGGAAACAACAATTTTTCTCCAAAATCAGGACGGCTAAACCGGCGTTGATGCTATCTGATGAGTGAATAACAGCTGAGACCCGACGGACCCAGTGATTGGTTGACTCATCCTCAAGCTGGACATAGGCGTCAAGGTCGACGATCGACATGGGTTGCTTACATGTATCTCTGAAATTCTGAATAAAGCGTGCTTTCAACTGTGCCCATGAACTGATGGAGTTGGTAGGTAATCCTTTCAGCTAGGTACGAGCCGGCCCATCCAACATCATGGTGAAATACTTAGTGCACACAGCGTCGTTGACGTCTAACATCTCCATGGCCATCTCATAGGTCTCAATCAATGCCTCTGGAGGCTGATCAGCTATGTAATTGGGCACCTTGCGAGGGCCCTTAAATTCCTTGGGCAGGCGGTCATTACGCAAAGCCGGCACCAAACACGGCACGCCCACGGTCCTAGAAGTCACCCCAGCTTCTACAGACACCGACGGGTTATGCTGAGGCCGCTGATGAGCCGCCAGCTGAGCCGCCAGCTCCGCCTCTCGACGTGCCCTGGCCTGATCCACCAAAGCTTGAGCCTCATTATCAGCACGTGGCGGGTCATATCCACGGGGTTGGTTACGGTGCCGTTCACTGCTCGAAACCGCCGGCGACTCAATATGCTGGCTGTAACTCTGACTGTGGCGTGGAGTCGAATGAATCCGATCACGGCTGTATGAATAAGCCGCCTGCTGAGCCACCGCCGGCTGAAGAACCTCCACAGCCTTCCAGGCTTCAACCACCGCGGGAGACTCATCTTGCACTGGAAGAGCCGCCAGCCGTGACGCCGCAGCAAGCATATTATCCAGAGGATTAGAAAAATGACCCGGTGGTGTAGGCACTTGCTGAGGCAGGGTTAAATTCAAGCGGGGCGGTTCCGCAACATGTGGTTGAGCCGTCGCCCCGGCCGCGGGCGCTTCAACAGCCCGGGTCACCTCGGGCGGGTTACTTGGTCCTGCCCCAGGGGTATTAAAAATATTCCTCGCATCGTATTCCAAAGGTAAACGGCTCTGATGCCTCCTTCATAGAACGGCATTGGATGCATTCTGGTCCAAGGTTAACCGGAAATTTTCTGCTTGAATCTGTTGCGACTCAGCGTCCAGGGCGGCTCATTCTGTTGCCATCCTAGCATTCTCAGCGGTAAGCTCAATTTTAGCTTGAGCTATCTCGTCTCACAGTTTTGCCACATCCACCTTATGCTGGGCTTGAGTCGCCGGAGTCACCTCTGCCTCTAACAAAGTTGCCAAGGCGTCTAAGAGCTCGGAAAAAACTTGAGCCGGTGGGCGCACAGAACCGCTCGTGCCGGCCGTCGCCTCAGCCGTTGAACCAGAAGTCATAGCCGCCGCAGTTGATGAATTCAGCACCGGTTATGTGCCGGCCATGAAGATCGCGACTCTGTTCGGCGGCTCATAGGGGTCTGGAATACTGTCGCCATCGGAACAGCCCCCAAGCCCGCCGTCCTGCAGTTGATACATTGAATTTGTCTCACCGGTTGAGGACTCATCATCAGAGTAGATGACCGTCTCTCCGCCAGATGCAGATCCTTCCTCAAGATCCGCTCCATGAACAAACCCAACAAAAGTGTGCTTCACAGCGGCTTGAATCTTGGCGGGTTACGCGCGCCGAGCTGTCTCGATGATGTCGGTGCAGGTGTTCGGCTTAGGCTCCGACTCGCCGATCTTGCCGATGAAGACATGGATTCCGCCGAACGGGACCCGGTACCCATATTCGATTGAATCGGCCTAGGGACCCCAGCTTGCGTCGTCGATGTAGATCTTGCCGCGGCGACTCTTGGTCATCCAGCCCACAACATATCCCTTGATCCCTGAGAAGCTGCACTTCAAGAACTCGAAACCACCGTGCGCTGGCCCCACGGTGGGCGCCAACTGGTAAACTTAAAAGGGATAAGCATGCAACTAAGATTAAGTAAAGACATCAGTTCCATGCAAATAAAAGAAATACGGCGTCTAAACACGAGACATGCATCATGTTTTGTTACAGGACAGCACGATGGCAAGGATAATTCAAGGCCGCGTCTGGCGGTCTCGCGGAACGGCGGGGACGCTGCTCCAAGATTGGCTCGGGGGCTTGAGGGCCTGCTGCGAGCCACTCTTCCCCGGGATGCTCCGCTTCCGCAGCCCCCTCTTCCTCCTGGGCCTCTGCCGCCGCGACATATAGAGCCTCAATCCCGGCAGGCTCGTCCCCGGCAAGATCTTCCCTGGCAGCCTCCTCTGTGGTCTGCGCCTCGCTTCGGCCATGGGAGGAGCCTTCGTCCTCGACCCCACTACCCGTGGTAATTATGCGAAGTGGACGTTGGATTGACTGGTCATCATGACAAACCACTTCACGCGCAGCGTTCTCTCGCCGCGTGTCCGTGCACTGTTTGGGGCCTAACCCAACATGCCCAGCGACACGTATGGCTCAGGACCGGGGGCTTCTATCGGGGTACACAAACAGGGGTGTATGTTTCCCCCTGACTTGTGCATGGATAGCACCCCTCCGGTCCAGCAGCTCTCAGCATCCAGGAAAAGGTGAAGCAGGAGAGATCAGCTCTTTGACGAATCAAAGGGCAGACCAAGAAGACCAAGACAAGCTAAATGAGCAAGACACCACTAAGGGGAAACCTCCCTTGCCGAGTAGGCGAGCCTGGCGAGGACGAGGTGGCCCCGAAGACAAGCCTCAAGACCGTCCCTGTAGGCCTGCCGGGTGCTACGAGGGCAAACTACCCCGCCAAGGCTCCACCGCTCCACCTCACGGCGACGCAAGTCATCAATCGGTGCGGTGTCAAGCCCCCAAGTGATTAAGTGGCTGTTATTTGGCATGTGGCAGCCACTTCCTATGGAAATCACCTCCAAATGACACCCGTCCAATGACGTGGGAAGCAGACAGACGAGGAGGTGGCCGATCAGCCCGGCAAGGCTTGCCGGACATGCCACGATGTGACACTAAGCGGCGCATTTAATGCACCCTGCTCTGACTGCAGAGTTAGGTATGATAGCACTGTTCGCTATCTAATCAGTACACAATGACTGATTTGCCACTGTGGTGACCCCTTGATCTATAAAAGGAGGGCCATGGCAACCATAGAAAGGATTCGGACCGCTGTACACTCATACGCGCGTAGCTGCCCTCGCCCCGAGGCAACCCTGCCGGGTGAGAGCGCTGCGTTTCCACCACAATCCACCATCAATCCACCAAAGCAGGAGTAGGGTTTTACGCCTTACGGCGGCCCGAACCTGGGTAAAACCGCCCATGTGATCTCTGTCGTGCTGCGCTACGTTCCTCCGCTCTTTGTCCAATGTGCTCATCGCCCCTACCGAACCACAAGGGGCTGATGGCCCCATAGGTGACCATGGTTTCCCACGACATATGGCGCCCGCCAGTTAGAGAGGTGGCCCGCGCCACCTCAACGGTAGGCGTGATGGACTCAACTAGCTCAGTGCAGCTATGTGATTGATGCAGTGCACATGGACTTGATTCTGCCGGATAGGTCTTCTGCAAGTTATCTACATTGGAAATGAAATGGTAGCTAAGACAGTAGCTCTATTTTAAATGTATTATTACTTCATTTTATCAGTGGCAGTAGCAGTGCCAAAACAGTAGCACAAGATCACTAGCTGGATGTAGAGTCAAAATCAACCAAAAAGGAACATACCCGGTCATGGGAACCATAACTGAGAGAGGGGCCCTACGCCGCCACGACTCGATGTGGTGAACCTGCACCTACAGATCCACTCGGATGATTCAATTCATGCGACCTTTTTCTGAGTCCGCCTAAAATGAAGCAAAGATTGCATCATGCAGCTAGCAAGAAGTACTTGCTCTCATGAGCTGGCAGGTTCTTCTTTAGTAGTTGCACTAAAATTGAGCAACATTAAGGTTAGCTGTCCTGCTCATGCAAGGTGCGACTATAATTTGGTTATCCTTTTATGCAGTTCCACTAAAATAAAGTTCCATTGTGGTGACAGTGACGGCTCATCTTACAAAGGCTAATAAAATGTTGCACGAGATTACTAGCAGAGTTTGACGGAGATGTTGGAAACTCCAATCAACCTTTGTGCAGTTCAACCAAAATTGAGAGACGTTGCCCACGTGACATTTTAGTTGAACTGCACAAGACACTCATTAAAAAAAAGTGTTTTGTGCAGTTCACCAAAAGGTCACAATAGCAATGAGGTGAAATGGATATCCCTATCCGCACAAAAAGATAGAAAGAAAATAGTTACTGGTCAATAACAAGATACGAAACATACACGAAATGAAAAGAAGCATCTTGATTATGTTCATGGCAATCACGCAAGAATAGTAGAAAATTTTAAAACGGTGGCATTGCTTCATGTTACCGGAAGCATTACGATCAACAATGACATTCGTCAAATATGGGATTACTTTAATGGTGGCATTGCTTGTTTACCAGATATAGTAGATCAACACCAGCTAAAGAGTTGGTTTAAGGTAATGGGACAGTGGGGACACCAGGACACTCAGCAGCGTAAAGAAGCAACTTACTTATCATACTGGTAAAAACAACAGGAGTACCATTTGTAACACAGTTTAATTGCATCATATTACTGGAGGCATTAGATTAACAATAACACTGGTTAGACATGTCCTTACGGTAACAGTGTGATTGCTTCATTTTACATGCGCCCTTACATTAACAACAACAAAAAGTTGGTATAAGGACATGCGACAGTGGACGCATCAGCACAATGTACCTACGAGGAGGCATAAAGTGGTGATGTCGAGTTTGTTCATACTCTGTGAGGGTAGCAAATCTAATCCTAGAGACCTTTTACTATGTGAGGGTAGCAAATCTAATCCTGGACATAGTGACATACTCTGTTGACTTGTCCACCAGCTGCCAGTTTCTATCCTTTTTTCAACCAATAATAGATCTGTTCCTTATCCAGTTTGTACTAACTTTGCCCTTTATTTCCCTTTTCAACCAAGAGACTAGTTGGGTATCCAGTCTCTACTACTTCCCCCCCTGTTATTTCCTCTTTGAATCAAGTCCTAGATTCATGCTAGTACAACTTTACCCCCTTTCTTCGCTGTTTGAACCAAGTCCTAGATTTGACTGCATGTAGCTTTACCTCTAATAATACTAAAAAATTAGGTGGCTTTGGAAGAGCTGATGGAAGTAGAAAAAGATCCACATGCAGACACGTGGGGAGCTGGGGCAGTAGAGCAAGGCCGCTTTCGAAGGAACTTATACCCGAGGGTCGTCGGGATGTGGCTAGGAGGCCGACGGCAGGTCGGATCTGCCCACAATACGGCAGGGAGGAAGAAGGGTCGGAGGACCTCTGGAGCCAGTGCTGTGTCAGAGAGAACGGCACGGGCAGAGGATCGGGACCTACCAGCAGCTGTGGGTTTCCTCCCTCGCCGCTGATGACCGAGTGAACGATGCACCTAGTCCCCTACACACACCGACCGAAGGGATCCGGCCGGATCTGTGACCAGCGGTCAGCAGAGAGAAAATGTTGCTACCGCTGTCTTGTTTAGATCTAGAGAGGATGAGAGAATGAAGAGAGCAACCCTAGTAAAGCAAGCGCTCAGGCCCCTGCCTACATATATAGTGGAGTGATTATCTTTTTCTCTCCACAACAAGCGTTTCAATTTGTGTACGTGGCATTAAAGAAAAGAAACTCTCTATTTAATGTGACTAACTGTACTACTCCTACTTACTAGTACTAGTATTGTTCACTTGTGCTCCCTGGCCCTCCATTCATTGAACAACCCCACGGGTGAATAAACATACAGTACTATTTATATAGAACGAACAAGCTCGAACTATTTTGGCTTTGAGATATCGATGGTATAGTTTGACCACATTGCATCAATGGACTCAGTACTTTGAAGTAACCTATATGTATAAACACATGCGCGGTTTACATTCCGAATCGCTAGCTAGAGCTTGAACTGTACTCCGTCCGTCCTTGAAAGAGTGTACTTCCAACTTTGTTGGAAAGTCATTTTTTTTAATGTTTGACCGTATTTATACAATAATAGACCAACATTCATGCCATCAAATTAGTAGCATTAGATTCATGATAAAATATATTTTTGTTACATACCTATTTGGTTTCACAAGCATTGACATATTTTTGCACAAACTAGGTCAAACTTTGAGATAGTTTGACCCTCCAACAAAGTTGGAAGTACACTTTTTCAAGGACGGAGGGAGTATTTGTTTACATGTACCACCTTTTTCTTTTGGTTTTCTACTCCATGGCGCAATTCATCGATACAAAATTATACTATGAGTAGTTAAAAGTTGAGGGCGGGGCTTTTCCCGGGCAGTACGCGCGGCAGTTTTCGTGTAGCCGGTTTGACAGAGAGGCGAGGAGGGTGAGGGAGTAGCGGATTCAACTTACTGCTGGAAAGGTAGGGCTGTGCGATTTGACGGTGCATTACTACTGGAAAGACGGGGTCTTGTGATATGACTACTCACTATAGTCATTAATTACTGGCGCTACGACCGGGGTGATGCCCCCCTTCCATTCCCCACTCTAATCTGGTGCATGACACGTCGACCCGGATGCTGGCTCTCCCACATGTCGGCGAAGTAAGAAGGAGCAAAGAATCATGCGGTATATATAGTGTATATACTAGTACTACTACTCACGTCCCAGTGAACCAGCAGGCGATAGGCCATAGAAAACAATGTGGTGATATGGCCATAAAAAACAATGTGCTACAGTCCAGTCTCTAGCATGTACAGTACTCCTCCTCTTCCTCCTCCTCTCAGTTCATCGCCATCATACTTTTCCCATTCCTGTGTTTTCAGTATCCTGCGAATCAAAGAGGCCCTTAGACTTGTTTAGGTCCGGTCGTTTTTTATAAATGTGTTATGTCCAAAATTTAATGAACGTGCTCTGGTTTCTATGAAAATAATCCGGTTTGCATGTAGTAATTCATTTATTCTTCTGCGGGGGGTTTGCATGTAATTCGTGAGGTCTAAAATGTAAAGTACGCCGGCATGGTTGCATATGCTCCGAGTCGTGCATGCACTACGACCCAGATGCTCTATGTCCCACATGTCAGTGAAAGGAAGCATGTGGAAATAGCCTATGAGTGCATATAGGAGGATAAATGCGTGGAAAAATATGTACTATGAAGCGTAGCTGCAGTTCAAAAAGGAGACCTAAAGTGATGACAGGTATAGGTCGCGTGCACCGAACTAGTGGTAGTACTCGTACTAGATGTACGACTACTTTTTCCCTAAAAAAAAGAGGTACGAGTACTCAGTAATCCTATTCTATCAACACGAGTCCCATCTGACAATAGCGTCCGTGCTACAGCTAGCTCTTCTCCCCCGTTTCTCTCTTCCAATTCTAACTTAGCCGACGCGAGGTGGGCGGGGTGGGGATTTGCCGAAAGTCAGTTTGCTCAACTGCGGCCCCACCAGACAGTGAAAATGCTCAGACAACAAGCGTTCCCTAGCTTGAGCGGCATGCCGGTCAGACCGTGTGGGGCTGCAACGCGAATGGCAGGGTTGAGATCCTCTGCAGTACTGTATGGTTATGTAGTGCGGATGACATGTGGGGCCGGGTCCACACGGCAGTGACCGTACTGCATGGTGCGCTACTGCAGAGGATCCTAACCCAACACAGGCATGTTGTACTTGTTCCACTTTCTCATTTTGAACTCGTGACTTGTAGTAACACTTAGTTTTGAATATATAAGTTTGGTTGTCGCGCCAATATATACAGTACTCCCTCCATGTAGGTTGGGTCGCTGAAGTCAAAATTAGACACAAAACACGATGGTGATGGACCAGTCTACCTCTGTCCTGGTTTATTGCTCCCCGTCGTAATCTGTGCCAAATTTTGACCATAAATTTGACTAACAAAAGGTTCATGCATGTCACCAAAATTATATCATTGAAAACTATGTTCAAATACAAATCAAACGATATAATTTTTGTTGACATGCACTAACATTTTGTCAGTTAAATCTTTGATCAAAATTTAGCACAAATTACAAAAGGGACTAATAAACCAGGACCTAGGTAGTACACCATGACGAAGACAGTGATACTACATATAATTAACGCCAAATAAGAGTAAGGGATCACACATATCATTTACGACTAGAATAAAAATGCCATACACTAATAAAATATTAAGGCCATGAGGCGATGCAGTGCTGGTTACAGGAGGCAAGAAGAAAGATGCATCCATCGACGACGTCCACCTCCTCGACTCAGGGCGTCGGCCCACCGAACGGCGGCTAAGTAGCAGCGGCTTTCGTGGCCAGGTCGACGTGCTTCTGAACAATGGCGTCCAAAGATTCCAGCAGCGGCAAGAAGGCCAACATCTTTCTGTCCTCGCTGGCCTTGTAGTGGCCTAAGTAGACGATATCCTCATAGACGTGGATGTGCAGGTCGATGGTTTCTTGCATGGTGAGGCGCTGCGCGGCGAGCGCGGCCTCGAGGTGCACATTCTTCGTCGTGACCTCCGGCAGCTGCAAGGCCACCAGTGCTTCAAAGAGTTCGTCACCTTGGAGGCCGATGAGGGTGGCAGGCAACAAGGAGCCTTGGCGCGCGGGCTAGAGTAGTACGGCAATGTCGTCCGCGCGCTTCTTGACGGTGGTGAACTTGCGGATGGAGCCGACCATCATCTCGTACATGCGAGAGGCGAAGCCGGCGTCGACTAGGGCTATGACACCGGCGGTCGCCAGCACCGTCTGGAAATGCTGCGCGGTGCGGGGCCGCAGGCCAGCGTCTTGGACGATCTGGCACAGCCGACTGTCGCTCGCGTCCATCGATGCCATGGGTTCTTGTGGCTTCTGGTCACTTGGTCTTGGTCTTGGATTGGAGTGGGCAGTGTTGCGCAGAGACTAGGAGTAGATGGATTGGAGTGGTGGGGCGCCTTTATATGAGTGTCCAAACTGCGTTGCATTCACATCGTGCTGGCTCCATTCTGCTTCTCCAATTACTTACTGTACCTCTGCATGCTAATTGAATGCGGAGGCATCATTGACCGTTCAACGTGTCGGGAACCGCTACCCTCTCCCTCGTTGGCTTTCAAGCCGTACCAACGTAAATGCATGTCAAAAAGAGACTAGTCAGTAGTAGTAGTATACTCAATATATTGTGCACTACGACCAAGGCGGAGAGGAAAACGAGAGAACTTAATACGTATTTATTTACGGTGTAGATTCACTCATTTTGCTCCGTATGTACTCATTTACAGTGTAGTCACTTGTTGATATCTCTAGAAATACAAATATTTAGGAACGGAGGGAGTAGTCCCTCCTTTCAGGTTTACAGGGCTATACTATTAGGTAGTAACATGACACATCCCAAGACAAATTTGCTTATGTGGCATGGAGTTAATGAGGGGAGAGATGCTTGTGGTAACATAATAAGACCTCCTCCAATGCACTAGTGCTAAGATGAGGTGCTAAGCATATTAAAGATCTAAGCAACTAAAGTCCCCAATGCAAAGGTGCTTAACTTGTTGTAGCTAAGGCTAGTCATAGTGGGGAGTAACTTAGAGCAGTGTCATGCATATGACACTAGTCTAAGTTACTATATTCATAATGCAAAGTAACATAATAGTAGTATCATAGATGGCTTCATTTATTAGCTTATAGACTCATCTTGTCTTGGAAAACGCTATGTTACAGTAACATATTATGTTACCACCTCTCATTAACTACTTTCCATGTAAGCAAAATTTTCTTGGAGTGCGCTATGTTACTAGCTAAGTTACTCCCACTATGACTAGCCTAAGCATCTTTCATTTAATGATTTAGCAACTAAAGTTATCCATGCATTGGTGGGCTTCTTTCATTTAAGTGTTTTCTCTAGGTTCCCGTGCTTAGCATTGTTTCTTCCTGGGGTCACCACGCCCATCTCTCTCCTCTTAATTACTTTGCCACATCATCTTTTTTGCCTACATGGCAGGCTTAGCACCTGTACAAGGTGGAACATTGGGAGAGGCCTAATATGTTACTGTAACATAACACACCCCGAGGTAAAATGAGTCTATGTCTCAATTAATGAAGGCTTGTATGTTACCATCCATATGTTACTACCCATTATAAAGGTAGTAACATGGACTAGTAACAAAAGCATGTTACTAGTCTAAGTTACTCCCACTATGACCAGCCTAAGAGCAAGTATAATAGTGGGCTTATAGCCTGCTTACATGGCAATTTTGTCTAGGTGGAGGAGAGAGACATAAAAAAGTAAGGGGAGTGGGCTCTCATGCAAGAGCCTGGCTATATGCGTGCTCCAAGGTAGATGCAATAAATGTGAGGAAAGAGATAGAGAGAAGATGCGCGCTCCAACTGACTGCTGCATGCCGTGCTAGGTACTATGTCCCACGTCTCTCATTGGTTGATTCCTATTCATGTCTAGAAACAAGAAACGTGGTCGGGTTTGTTTTGGGATTATTTGATTTTTGTAAGATGACTATTACTAGCAATCGCCACAATAACCGTAAGATCTGCATCCGATAGTGGTACCTATTGGACGCAAACAACAGTAGAAAAGAATTGCCACAAAATTGCCGCACCACGCCCCACCCCTACACAACTACCATGTTCGGGTTGCACTTGGCTCTTCGCCTCTTCGAGAAGTCGAACAATGATGTTACTACTTCTACAATATCGAATCAACTGCTGCATGTCCCGTCCACCGCGTGGGCGAGGGAGAGCTTGTTGTAGGAGTAGTAAAGCAAAAGCCTCTCCTCGTCTGTGAGCCACCACGCGCATGGGCGAGGGAGAGGGCGTACTACTAGTAATCAAGCTTCTCCTTGTTGTACGAGTTGACGCGGCATATCATAGCACGGGCCCCACATGCTTGCCTCTAAACTTGGCTAAAAGACACACATTGTACAATATTTGTTGCAACCTCTAAAATTTACCCCACCACAAATTAAATTATATATTCCTCTCTTGACCAAATCAGTGTGCAAACTACAATAACCAGGATGACAGGTAGGGCCAGAAGATTATTTTAATAAAAAAAAAATGCTTCGAGACAGCCTCATAGCATGGAGCCGACTCCTACGATTTTAAGCTTGGTACATGCTATCCTAGACTATGTTACTATACTACCTCCCCTACGCTACACATGCATGAAACTGCCACACGAGCGTTCGGGTTGCGCTTGTCTCTTCGCCTCTTCGGAAGTCGAACAATGATGGTACTACTATAGTGGAGTACTATAGTATGATTCTGGCCATCTGACACTGAATGAACTGCTACATGTCCACCGCGTGCGGGAGGGAGAGCGTGTAGCGAAAGCTTCTCTAGTCCTGCGAGACACCACGCTCATGGGCGAGGGAGAGGACGTTGTAATCAAACTCTCCTTGTTGTACGAGTTGACGCGACACATCAAAGCAGTGCACTCGATATATTTCAATAATTTGTGTTTACCGATGCATTAATTACAACGCATGCATGCATGCCGTGACTTTCCTTTTGATACTTGCATGTGTTGATTTAATACACCTTGAAGTAGTATGAATATGTGATGGTAAAACTTTCTAATGCCCCGGCCCTAAAGTGAGAGATGGTGGTCCACGAGGAGGGCGAGATCATGCCGACGGAACAGGACCCTACAATGGAGCTCTCTATGGTCTCTATGGACCTCACCTTGCTCCACTGCCCCTTGTGCCTCCGCCCCTTGAAGCCTCCAGTGTATGAGGTTCGAATACACCTCGTCCGTTCGGCTGATCGAGCAAGGTGCAGGTTTCTTCATTGATGTGATGTTCGATTGATTTGTGCAGTGCAAGGGAGGGCACCTGGCCTGCGCAGACTACCGCGGCGAGCGCCCCGGGAACCAGCGGCAGTGCCAGAAGTGCGAGTGCGGCAGCGGCTTCGACGTGCGGAACACGGCGATGGACGCCGTCCTCTCCTCGGTGAGGGTGGAGTGCCCCCACGAAGGCTGTGGGCTCTACGTCACTTACCACAAGCTCACCGATCACCAGAGCGTGTGTCCGCTCGCGCCTTGCAAATGCCCCGTGCCCGTCTGCAGCTACGAAGGCCCGCCACCGACGCTTCCCTACCACATCAGCACCATGCATCCCATGCCCGTGCACAAGATCCAGTACGGCAAGGTGCTCCAGCTGCAAGTGCCAGTGTCGGAGCCGCTGCTCTTGCTGTTCGCGGAGGAGGACGGCCACATGTTTTTCTTGGTCGGCGGCATGCTCGACATTGGCGCGCCTATCGCCGTGTCGATTGTCTGCATCAGAGCAAGGCGTCCCCACCACCACACTACGCGGCCAAGTGTGGGCGAATAGCCCGCCGGGGGAGCCCAAAGGCAGGACCGACGCTGTCAAAGGTGGAAATCGAGGTGACAAGCAGCAAGGATCCCGGCGCTGTCGCCGTGCAGGAGTTGACCTTCTTCATAGTTCCGCCCAAGCTGCTGGTCGGGGCTGGGTTGTCGAGGACGGTGTCCCTCGACATTCAGATTGACAAGCTCACCTCCTAAATGATTCTACAGTGCCTTCTGTTTATCTTAGTAATATGCTAATATAGAGGTTAGCTCGGTCTACTTTAGCTTAAGAGATGGTGGATTTTGGTGGCGATGCAGCAATTACTTCGACATCAGATCAGCAGTTAAAGTAAGTTCCAACAGTGGAACGGATATTTTGTGTCTGTTGGATATAAAGATCCTTTGGGTAAGAAGTATAAGCTGCTTATATGCTTGTTTGTTGAGGAAGTGTTGCATACTTCTACGAGTTGACGTGACACATCAAAGTAGTACTACTACTAGTAGTACTCACCCAACTGCGCACCATGCAGATGAAGCTCGTGTCGTGTTGGTGCCGTGTGCGGCCTGCACATTAAACAAAACAATTCGCCTCCAGCTTAGCCTCCGCGTTTTAAACTTCTCAATCTCAAGGCCAAGGAGCAACGGGAACCTATGATAGAGCCAATCGGATGGTTGAGAACACTACAATTCGTAGCTACAGATGCGTGTGTGAGAGAGGACGAGTGCATGCGTGCACCTCTTCTCATCATGTATAACATACTAAACTTAGAGTACAAGTGTATGTGGGTGGCATCGACCTAGGGAGCAAGAGATGGTGCATGCGAGAAGTCCCGAGAGACTATAGGTGTGTCCGTGGGAAAGAGGGAGAGAGATGATATGTGTCGATGTAATGCATGTGAAAAAAAGACTAGTCTATAGCACGCCACGAGGCTATTCCTGGCGAACACCCCGATAACCATAAGATATGTATCCGACGGTGCCAGTTATTGCACGTACACAGCAGTAGAAAAAGAAGTACCGTGGCATATTACAAAACTGCTACACCACGACCGAGAACGCGTGCCCACGTTACGCCATTCGGGAATAGTGCCGCACTTCGAAACTAGAACCGTTAATAAATTTTGAGCTTGCATCTCGTCACATTCCAAATTACTACCACGCTATATTTAATTGCAAACATGTTCACACCGATCAAAACCTAAACGGTTTCCCACTTAGGAGCATATTAGTACTCGGTTATAAATACTCTACTCCAAGATGACTACACATTCCTCCTCAACTCCTCATCCACAAAAACAAACAAGTCTTTCATCGTCATTCCCTTGCATCTGCCATGGCCCGCATGAGTTCTGGGTCGAGAGATTATGACCAGGGGGAGGCGAGCATGGAAGCGGAAGCACGAGAGATGTCCCGCCTCGCCGCTGTAGCAGCCGACATGTCCCGTCGCGCCGCCGTAGCAGCACAGAGGTCCCACCGCACCGCCAAAGCAGCACAGCAGTCCCGCCACGCCATCGATGCAGCAGACTGGTCCGGCCGTGCCGCGGAAGCAGCAGAGATGTCCCACCGCGCCGTGAATGCAGCAGGGAGGTCCTCCCGTGCCACGGCGGCCTGGGAAAATGTCTTGCGGGCAAGCGAGGACTCTCACAGGCGCATGCGTGCTATGCTTGATGGCCTGATGGGTCGGATCTCCGGCTGAATGAAGCTGTAGGACGAGATGAATGCCTCATTTGAAAATGCTACTGCCGTCATCCGGGGACCAGGGGAGGACAAGGCGAAGCTCCGCACTGAGCGCGACCTGCTGAGGGCGAAGATCGCCGGAAGGGCGAAGCAGGCGGAGGAGACCGCTGCCTTGTTGAAGAGGACGGGCGTCATCATCAAGAAACTTATGGACGAGAATGCCATGCTCCGCATCGAGCGCGAAAGGCTGGTGGAGGAATCCGTGGATGCTGCCAAGCAGCGTATTAAGGACATGAAACTGATGAAATAGATCATCGCCGCTCGCCGCAAGAACTAGTCTCCGTGACCTGCAGCGCATCAAGAAAGTAGAGATCAGCGAGCCAGATCGTTGTATGCGTCTTCCTTCTTCTTTTGACCTTGTGTATTTTGGGCATAGCCGCATGTGGCTTTTTTAATTATCTTCCTAAATATGTAAGACAATTATTATCCACTGTCGTCGTCCTTATATATTCATCAGTCTTGCTATAAGTCACAGTAGATGCTATATAGGTCCGTCGGATCTTACATCAAGATCCGTGCAAAATTTTCTTTTCAGATTTTCTGTTTTGTCTCTTAAATCTCAGTCGAGTGAGACATAGCCACGCCATTAAACAGGGGCTCGAGCGCCATTAATGGAGATCTTGGGAGAGAGGTGGGCGGCAGATGGAGGTCAAAAGGCTCTCCTCCCGATAAGCACGCACAGGGGTCTGATCGCACGCCTCCCGTACTCAAATAGCTACCCCGCACGGTGCCTCCTAGCCAATAAAAAAGGGGACGCGTGGTCGCACATAAATGGTAAGTAGAACGCTCACGGTTTCAATAATACTTGTGTTTCCGATTGTAACGTGACAACACTTGTTCCAAAATGACTTTGTTGATTGTTAATGTGTGCGCCTTCGCAAATCGGAGAGCAAAATTACCACAGCATGTTGGTGCCATGTCATGACACCAAGCCAGGTTTCATGATTTTCATGCGTGTTTTGGATTTACAGGAATTAAAAAACCAAGTTTCTCAATGTTTCCGGACGAGCCACGACGCCCATATGTTTGAATTCATTCCTATTTCTTGCATGGGACCTAGAAATTTACCCGAGGACACACATGTGACTTTTCAACCAACTTTGGTGCACTGGAGCATGTGCTTGTAGTTCAAATTTGAATTATGCACATTACTTGACCAGAAACTCAATTAATGTATAAAAAAGGCCAAACGAACCCGGAATAACTCCAAAATTTAACACGACACTCATATAGTTCTATGTTGCCTCTGTAAAGAAAATCAAGGGGGGGGGGGGCAGCGTATATCATTTCACACACAAAGGTGACACGTTCCCTCTCAGAACCATGAGCCTTCTTGAGAGAAGCTCTGGTTTGCAAGAAGCTTATACCACAACTAGTTCCAATTCAGCCAAAAAAATTACCACAGCATGTTAGTGCCATGACATGACACCATGCCAAGTTTCATGATTTTCAGGCGTGTTTTGGATTTACAAGAATTTAAAAACCAAGTTTCTCAATGTTCTCGGCCGAGCCACGACGCCCAGGTGTTTGAATTTCATTCCCATTTCTTGCATGGGACCTAGAAATTCACCCGAGGACACGCATGTTATTTTTCAACCAATTTGGTGCACTGGAGCATGTGCTTGTAGTTCAAATTTGAATTATGCACATTAAATGACCAGAAACTCAATTAATGTATAAAAAAGGCCAAACGAACCCGGAATAATTCCAAAATTTAACACGACACTCATATAGTTCTATGTTGCCTCTGTAAAGAAAATCAAGGGGGGGTAGCGTATATCATTTCACACACAAAGGTGACACGTTCCCTCTCAGAACAATGAGCCTTCTTGAGAGAAGCTCTGGTTTGCAAGAAGCTTATACCAAAACTTGTTTCAATTCGGCCAAATTTTTTACCACAGCATGTTAGTGCCATGGCATGACACCATGCCAAGTTTCATGATTTTCAGGCGTGTTTTGGATTTACAAGAATTTAAAAACCAAGTTTCTCAATGTTCTCGGCCGAGCCACGATGCCCAGGTGTTTGAATTTCATTCCCATTTCTTGCATGGGACCTATAAATTCACCCGAGGACACACATGCTAGTTTTCAACCAACTTTGGTGCATTGGAGCATGTGCTTGTAGTTCAAATTTGAATTATGAACATTAAATGGCCAGAAACTCAATTAATGTATAAGAAAGGCCAAACGAACCCGGAATAATTCCAAAATTTAACACGACACTCATATAGTTCTATGTTGCCTCTGTAAATAAAATCAAGGGGCGGGGGGGGGGGGCAGCGTATATCATTTCGCACACAAAGGCGACACGTTCCCTCTCAAAACCATGAGCCTTCTTGAGAGAAGCTTCGGTTTACAAGAAGCTTATACCAAAACTTGTTCCAATTCGGCCAAATTTTTTACCACAGCATGTTAGTGCCAATGACACCATGCCAAGTTTCATGATTTTCAGGCAAGTTTTGGATTTACAGGAATTTAAAAACCAAGTTTCTCAATGTTCTCGGCCGAGTCACGACGCCCAAATGTTTGAATTTCATTCCCATTTCTTGCATGGGACCTAGAAATTCACCCAAGGACACACATGTGATTTTTCAACCAACTTTGGTGCACCGGAGCATGTGCTTGCAGTTCAAATTTGAATTATGCACATTAAATGACCAAAAACTCAATTAATGTATAAAAAGGCCAAACGAACCCGGAATAATTCCAAAATTTAACGGGGCACTCATATAGTTCTATGTTGCCTCTGTAAAGAAAATCAAGGGGGAGGCATCGTATATCATTTCGCACACAAAGGTGACACGTTCCCTCTTGGAACCACGAGGCTTCTTGAGAGAATCTCCGGTTTGCAAAAAGCTTATACCAAAACCTGTCCAATTCGGCCAAAATTTATACATATGAAAACAGGGTTTAGATTATCCCGAACATCTCGCTACCTAGACCAATGTACTGTGATTTGAATTCAACATAAAATGGATACAAATATTTGAATTGGAGATCGTATGGTACATGTAGTTCATATTGAAATATGATTACTACTATATGCATGTTTTCTGTTATCAAGATAATATTTAAATGATGGTATAACTTGACAAAAATTGTATTCGAATAAGGAAAATTGATTCAAATTTAGTCCATATGGTAGACGACAATATATATATTCATAGGGTGGAGTAAAATGTTCATATAAGATGGAAGAATAAAATGTAGGACTACATCCATTATAAACCGCAAGATCACCTAACGATATATTCGAATTCAACATAACGTGGATTAAAAAATTGAAATTCGATATCCTGGCATTTGTAATCATATAAAAAGGGACATGACTCTTTCTTGTGGTGGGAATTGATTTGTTTTTTGTTGTTGTTGAGGGAAGTGCGAATTGATTTGGTACTGTACAGGCTAATCTTGTTCTCCCGATTTTTTTTTACATTTTTCTTGTAGTTTTTTTAATGGCATTTATAGCAATATAGTAAAAGGGGACATGACTCTCTTGTGTCTTGTATGAATTGTTTTTTTTGTACACGTTAAGTTTGTTCTGCCGAACATGGAATCCGCGCCTTGTTATCCCGAAATTTTCAAGCTCGAGTATCTTTTGTCTCTTCTGCTGTGAAACTCCCGCCTCTTCAACCCGCGCCGCACCTTGTTATCCCAAAATTTCGATGAGCGCAAAAACTCCCTCTTCATCCGAAATCGGTCCCGCAGCCCAGACACGCGAAATCCCCCTTCTATCCCTCAGCCGGAAATGCTGCCTCGACGTCGCGTGGTCAAAATCGGTGGGGGTACGTACGTAACTTACCCCACATTTCAGACAAGCGCGCCCCTAAGCCATGGCTCCCCCTACCTTCCCCTTTGTCCCCCCCATTCGTACACTGAGGCTGCCAAAACCCGCGAAACCCCACGTTCCTTCGTCGGCCTCCCGATCGCCGCCCAGCCGGAGACTCTTCCCCGACGACGTTGTCCACGGCAACAACTCAACGTCCCTCATCCACCGCATCGGATGAGGATTCATCGTCGATCTCATCGTCCCACCGGATCGGCCGCCCCGTCCTCCACCTCCAAGGAGCTGACCTGACGTTCGCTTTGTTTATCGTGCCACCTCCATCCCCACAGTGCCGTCTTAACCTGCCCCACCAGAATCGCAGCACCCTCACCAATTCCTCTGATGAAGCTGAGGCCTACTCGGTGCCACCAAGGAGGTTCTGCACTGACCGCTGCATTTTATCTTTTATTCGATCTCACAGGGCTGCTGGTGCTCGATACCGAGCAGCCATGGCGGGTCTCCATCGACGGCGCCGTCGCCGGCCACTTCCTCCACGGCGTCTCTCCCCCATGTCGTTGCTTCCTCGACGGTGACTTCCACACTAGCACTAGTTGCTGCTGCTCCGGCTCTCGCTCGCGCTGGTGCTGCTGCTGCTCCAGCTCTCGCTCACACTGCGGCTCTATTCTTGCTGTCGGTCGCGTAGCTGCTCTGCTCTTGCTCTTGTTCGTGCTGCCGCTCTGCTCTTGCTCTCGCTCGCGCTGTTGCTGCTGCACGACCTACGGCAACTACAGGAGTTGCTGCTTTAGCACTCGCTCACGGTGCTGCTGCACGAGTTGCTCTCTGCTAGTGCGTTCCCTGCTCGAGCGGCTGCTGATTTAGATCACTGCTTCTCTGCTACTAGTGCTCGAACGCCCTAAACTTCTATTGCAATGCTCTGCTACTAGTTCAATCAGTTTTGACAGTAAAATTCAGTTTCGACTGTAAAGTTTAGTTTCTTCAGTTAAGTTCAGAGTGAACAGTATTTATAGCATCTGTCGGAGCCGCCGTGGCGCGGCCGTGGTGACAGTAAAACTCAGCTTCGACAGTTAAATTCAGTTTCGATAGTTAAGTTCAGAGATGAGCAGCTGATGTATTTTACATCTAGCACTTTTTGGTGATGTATTTTACATCATCTATTGTAGATGCTATTAGAGTCCCATTTCAGATTAACATTGTCTGTCTTGTCCTGCTTCAGCCTTGTTGTCGTACACCTCACCGGAGCTACTCCAATGACGGAACCTTCCTTCACAGCGGAGCAATACCCTCGGTGCCGGCTCCAGAGGCCTCAGATCTTCTTTCCCGCCTCCGACAGTCACACTAGCATCACCATCCTCCATGTCCAACCCAATGATGCTGAGGTCGACAAGGCTATGCCAAAGAGGTTGCACACTCGTCGCATAACTTTGTTACTCTGCATTCATGTCGATCCCTCAGGGATCCTTTGGTTCAAACCAGTTGCAAATCTAGAAATAAATGAACTGCGGTCACAAAGTTAACACGGACAAAACTAAATGCTCTTTTGAACCACAATTTGAATCGGTTTAGCAAGATAGCCATTATATGATACACATGTGGACCAAATCTAAGCTCACAAAATATTTCGAGGGCAGGCTTCAGCCTGTTGAAGACTGCCTACTAGAATCGCCACTGGTTCAAAGAAAAAGTGAAGGAAAAGATAGGAATTGGAAACTTTACTATGGTACTACTATTCATGCATTTGGTTAGAAGGAATGCAGCAAAGCAAAACTGGAGGATTTTTTTTTCTTTGGTGTCTCTTTCAAAGAAAAAACGTAGGAATTTTAATATCCACTTGGACGTCCTTTTCAAATTAATATGCATGAAGAACAGGACTAATTGCATTACTGGCATAATAAGATTCTTATTTTACATTTTCATGTGGTTTGACTTTAATTTGACCATGTTTCTCCATTCCTGTGTTCTTCCAATTCATGTGAACCAAACACCCATGTTGACAGAAATCCTATGTTTGCAAATGCTCTGTTTTGCACGTGCATTCCTATCCTATTCCTGTGTTTTTCCTGTCCCTGCGTTTATAGAATCCTCCAATTCTAAGGAGCCCTTACAGATTTACTTCATTTTCAGATAGGTGTCAAAGAAAACTTTGTGTGTTATGTCTTGCTCCTGCCGTGCCGTCATCCACCCCACCTGAGGTGCACCATCGACGGAAGCATTCACTGCAGCAGAGATTCCCCCTGTAGACTTTCTTTCGCCGCCTTAGATTATCTTCCCCGTTGCCGGCAGCCACACCAACTGCATTACCATCATCGACTGAGCAGATGAACCTGAGGACTACACAGTTCCGGAAGAGAGGTTGCACTCTTTTGTGTCTGCTTACGTTATACATCGGTTATTATTACCTGCTACTTTATCATCATGTTCACATCATAGACTCCGAGTCAGGTCCAAACTAATGTTCAAACTTGAGTTTTAAAATGCTTGTGGGGCACATATCGAGGCAGCAACGAATAGTATCTGTCTACTATCTGGTTCATCTGGGTCTTCTATGTGGTTCATGTTGGGTGGGCAACAAACAGTAGATGATCCATCGTCTATCTTTTTAAACTGAAGCTATAATCTGCCTGCTATCATTAGTTTTGGATCTATCCACTCGTTTCCTACCATCAGTCTTGATTTCTTCATGCACCCCTTAGGCCTTACATAATCTAACTATGTTTTTTATTACGCATGTCAGTTATTGTACACAATCGTACTGAACATGTAGAGAAAAAGAGAAGACCGTTGCGTGGGAATATAATGTCATATAGATGCCGCTCCATGGTGGGCGAAGTGAGCCCCCCTCCCCCCATTCCAGATTGTATTCCAGAGGAAGATAACTGTTTAGAGGGGGGTTCAGAGGGAGCCGACCACTCCTATTTACCACTGAGGTGTTTGCTCTAACCTGGCATGCTGATGTTGGTCATACCATGCATATGGCGGCTCACATTGCTTACATTATACATCTTATATGTCATCAGCTTAGTTTAGATTTGCTTTGTGTGAATGCCACCTGTTTGGTTTCTATATCATACTCCCACCGTTCCTAAATATTTGTATTTTTAGAGATTTCAACAAGTGACTACATACGGAGCAAAATGAGTGAATCTACACTCTAAAATATGTCTATATACATCCGTATGTGGTAGTCCATTTGAAATCTCTAAAAAGACAAATATTTAGGAACGGAGGGAGTATATGTGAATTATGCAATGCCATCTTCTTTTGCCAGGTATCATATACGTGAATCATGCAATGCCATCCTTTTTAGCCAGTCATCGTATATGTGAATTGTATCGTGCCATATTTTTTTCCATAATGTATTCCATTTGTCAACAATGTTTATACATTCATCTACTCTTCCTTTGCATCAGCCATTTGAGTCGGTCATGGGAAAATCTGGAGAGAAAACAAGGTCTTCTAAGCAGTCAGTGCTACCTGTCGATGTAGATTTCTTGCTGGTTACAAATAGCTCCTCAGAGGAGGATTCAGAGATAGATGACCAGTCGTATTCCCCCCCCCCCACCCTGAGGTGTATGCTATAACTTGGCAGGGTTATATTGCTCATATCATGCATGTGGTGTCTTGCACTGCCATGCCATCTACTTAGATTAGACATGCTTTGTGTGAATGCCTCATGTTTGCTTTCTATATCAGATATGTGAATTATGCAATGCCATGTTTTTCAGCCAGTTATCATATATGTGAATTATGCACCGCTGATACGTCCATTTTGCATCATGTTTTCCTACTGTTATTTATATTGTTTTTATGTATAATAATGCTTTTTGGAGTAATTCTAATGCCTTTTCTCTCATAATATGCAAGGTTCAGACAAAAAGGGAGAATACCGGCAACTGGAATTCTGGACCTGAAAAAGCTACGTCAGGCCACCTATTCTGCACAACTCCAAATGAGCTGAAACTTCACGGAGAACTTTTATGGAATATATAAGAATTATTGGAGCCAATAAGTACCAGAGGGGGCCCACCAGGTGGGCACAACCCACCTGGGCGCGCCAGGGAGCCCAGGCGCGCCCTGGTGGGTTGTGCTCCCCTCGACCCACCTCCGGTGCCCATCTTCTGGTATATAAGTCATTTTGACCTAGAAAAAAATCAAGAGAGGACTTTCGGGATGAAGCGCCGCCGTCTCGAGGCGGAACTTGGGCAGGAGCACTTTTGCCCTCCGGCGGAGCGATTCCGTCGGGGGAACTTCCCTCCCGGAGGGGGGAATTATCATCATCATCTTCACCAACAACTCTCCCATCTAGGGGAGGGCAATCTCCATCAACATCTTCAACAGCACCATCCTGTCTCAAACCCTAGTTCATCTCTTGTGTTCAATCTTTGTACAGGAACCTTAGATTGGTGCTTGTGGGTGACTAGTAGTGTTGATTACATCTTGTAGTTGATTACTATATGGTTTATTTGGTGGAAGATTATATTTTCAGATCCATTATGCTATTTAATACCCCTCTGATCTTGAGCATGATTATCATTTGTGAGTAGTTACTTTTGTTCTTGAGGTCACGGGAGAAATCTTGTTGCAAGTAATCATGTGAACTTGATATGTGTTCGATATTTTGATGATATGTATGTTGTGATTCCCTTAGTGGTGTCATGTGAACGTCGACTACATGGCACTTTACCTTATTAGGGTCTAAGGGAATGCATTGTGGAGTAGTTATTAGATGATGGGTTGTGAGAGTGACAGAAGCTTAAACCCTAGTTTATGCGCTATTCCGTAAGGGACCGATTTGGACCCAAAAGTTTAATGCTATGGTTAGATTTATTCTTAATACTTTTCTCATAGTTGCGGATGCTTGCGAGGGGGTTAATCATAAGTAGGAGGTTTGTTCAAGTAAGAACAGCACCTAAGCACCGGTCCACCCACATATCAAATTATCAAAGTAGCGAACACAAATCAAACCAACATGATGAAAGTCACTAGATGAAATTCCCGTGTACCCTCAAGAACGCTTTGCTTATCATAAGAGACCGTTTTGGCCTGTCCTTTGCCTCAAAAGGATTGGGCTACCTTGCTGCATTTTAATTACTATTACCGTTACTTACTCGTTACAAATTATCTTGCTATCAAACTACTCGTTACATATAATTTCAGTGCTTGCAGAGAATACATTGCTGAAAACTACTTATCATTTCCTTCTGCTCCTCGTTGGGTTCGACACTTTTACTTATCGAAAGGACTACGATTGATCCCCTATATTTGTCCGTCATCAAGGCACTTTTCTGGCGCCGTTGCCGGGGAGCGAAGCGCTCTTGGTAAGTGGAAATCGGTAAGGAAAAATTATTACTACGTGCTGAAATTTATTGTCACTTGTTACTATGGAGAACAATCCTTTGAGGGGTTTATTCAAGGTATCTTCACCTCGACCGGAACCACAATTAGTTACCCCTCAACCTACTGCACCTACTAAAAATATTGGTTATGAAATTCCTTCGGGTATGATAGAACAACTGCTAGCTAATCCTTATGCAGGAGATGGAACTGAACATCCTGATATGCACTTAATATATGTGGATGAAATTTGTGGATTATTTAAGCTTGCAGGTTTACCCAGAGATGAAGCTAAGAAGATGGTTTTCCCTTTATCTTTGAAGGGAAAAGCATTGGCATGGTATAGGCTATGCGATGATATTGGATCCTGGACTTGGAATCGATTGAAACTGGAATTTCACCAAAAAATTTATCTTATGCATCTAGTTCATCGTGATCGGAATTATATATATATATAACTTTTGGCCTCGTGAAGGAGAAAATATCGCTCTAGCTTGGGGGAGGCTTAAGTCAATGTTATATTCATGCCCCAATCATGAGCTCTCAAGAGAAATTATCATTCAGAATTTTTATGCTCGGCTTTCTCGTGATGATCAATCCATGCTTGATACTTCTTGTACTAGTTCCTTTATGAAGAAGACTATTGAATTCAGGTGGGATCTTTTAGAAAGAATTAAATGCAACTCTGAAGATTGGGAGCTCTACAAAGGTAAAGAGTTAGGTATTAAGCTTAAGTATGATTGTCTTAAATCTTCTACGAATACCGATGCTTTTCAAAAGTTTAGCACTAAATATGGACTTGACTCTGAGATAGTAGCCTCCTTTTGTGAATCATTTGCTACACATGTTGATCTCCCTAAGGAGAAGTGGTTTAAATATCACCCACCTATTAAAGAAGAAATTAAAGAACCTCATGATTACGGGAACCATGGAGGCCAGGCTTGAAGCTATTGAAGGAAATATGCCCTAGAGGCAATAATAAAGTTGTTATTTATATTTCCTTATATCATGATAAATGTTTATTATTCATGCTAGAATTGTATTAACCGAAAACTTAATACATGTGTGAATACATAGACAAACAGAGT
Organism: Thinopyrum elongatum; assembly: GCA_011799875.1. Lineage (NCBI taxonomy): Eukaryota > Viridiplantae > Streptophyta > Magnoliopsida > Poales > Poaceae > Thinopyrum > Thinopyrum elongatum. Next base: position 38,556,420 of record CM022300.1, on the reverse strand, counting down.
GTCACTAGTATGCCTCTACTTGACTAGCTCGTTAATCAAAGATGGTTAAGTTTCCTAGCCATAGACATGAGTTGTCATTTGATGAACGGGATCACATCATTAGAGAATGATGTGATTGACTAGACCCATCTATTAGCCTAGCACGATGATCGTTTAGTTTGTTGCTATTGCTTTCTTCATGACTTATACATGTTCCTCTGACTATGAGATTATGCAACTCCCGAATACCGGAGGAACACCTTGTGTGCTATCAAACGTCACAACATAACTGGGTGATTATAAAGATTCTCTACAGGTGTCTCCGATGGTGTTTGTTGAGTTCGCATAGATCGAGATTAGGATTTGTCACTCCGATTGTCGGAGAGGTATCTCTGGGCCCTCTCGGTAATGCACATCATATGAAGCCTTGCAAGCAATGTGACTAATGAGTTAGTTACGAGATGTTGCATTACGGAACGAGTAAAGAGACTTGCCGGTAACGAGATTGAACTAGGTATGATGATACCGACGATCGAATCTCAGGCAAGTAACATACCGATGACAAAGGGAACAACGTATGTTGTTATGCGGTTTGACCGATAAAGATCTTCGTAGAATATGTGAGAGCCAATATGAGCATCCAGGTTCCGCTATTGGTTATTGACCGGAGATGAGTCTCGGTCATGTCTACATAGTTCTCGAACCCGTAGGGTCCGCACGCTTAGCGTTCGATGACGATCGGTATTATGAGTTTATGTGTTTTGATGTACCGAAGGTAGTTCGGAGTCCCGGATGAGATCAAGGACATGACGAGGAGTCTCGAAATGGTCGAGACATGAAGATTGATATATTGGAAGACTATATTCGGACACCGAAATAGTTCCGAGGTGTATCGGGTGTTTTCCGGAGTACCGGGGGGTTACCGGAACCCCTCGGGGGGTTATTGGGCCTTCATGGGCCTAGAGGTGGAAGAGAGGAGGCAGGCCAAGGTGTGGCGCCCCCCCCCCCCTAGCCAAACCGAATTGGACTAGGGCTAGGGGGGCCGGCCCCCTTTCCTTCTCTCCTCCTTCCCCCCTTCTCCTTGTGGCAGTGGGAATGGTGGGGGGCTAATCCTGACTTGGGGGGGGCGGGGGGGGGAGTAGGACTTCCCCCCCCCCTTGGGCGCGCCTCCTCTTGGCCTGCCTCCTCCTCCCTCCCTCCCTCCTTTATATACGTGGGGAGGGGGCACCCTAGGACACACAAGTTGATTGTTTAGCCGTGTGCGGTGCCCCCCTCCACAGATTTCCACCTCGGTCATATTGTCATAGTGCTTTAGCGAAGCCCTACGCCGGTAACTTCATCATCACCGTCACCACGCCGTCATGCTGATGAAACTCTCCCTCGGCCTCAGCTGGATCAAGAGTACGAGGGACATCACCGAGCTAAACGTGTGCAGATCGCGGAGGTGCCGTGCGTTCGGTACTTGGATCGGTTGGATCGTGAAGACGTTCGACTACATCAACCGCGTTACTAAACGCTTCCGCTTTCGATCTACGAGGGTACATGGACACACTCTCCCCGCTCGTTGCTATGCTTCTCCTAGATAGATCTTGCGTGATCGTAGGAATTTTTTTGAAATTCTACGTTCCCCAACAGCTATGGAGCAGGAAGTCTTCCGGTGCAAGGGGATAGTGGAGCGTGGACTCAATGCCAATCACCTCATGATTACGGACCTTACTCGTGATCTCAAGGTGGATGGCAAGCCCTTGAAGGACATCCTCTTCACCCTCAACGAGAAAATCAACTTCCTCCAAAGCCAGATCTATGATCTTCAAAACCAAGTCTTCGAATATGAGGTGAGGTTTAAAGGTATGAGTTTGGCTGCCAGTTGCAGGACCCGTGAGACTCATTCTTCCTCTTACTATGGTGGACCTCTGCCATGGAAACCCGAGGACAAGATCGCATCTACTTCATCACCACCACCTTCTTCTTCATCACCAAAGGAAAATTGAGTTTCGGGTATGGGCACTCCCCTTGGCTTCCGCCAAGCTTGGGGGAGGTGCCCCGGTATCGTATCATCCCCATTATCTTTTTGCCTTTACTTATTTTCGTTCGATCTTTTGCTTTAGATGAATAAAAGTTAGTTCGATCCTTTCTTTTCGAGAGTTTGCTTAGTGATCTATCCTTGTAATCGTGTGTGAGATATATAATAAAGTTTAGTTTGAGTTTTTGCTTTCTTTACTTTCATGTTGCAATAAAAAGAGAGGATATAAATAAAAAAGGGGAAAGGAAGTAAAAGAAAAAGATCATATGCTAATCTTATGGTAGGTGATGGCACCACATAAGGAAAAGTATGAGTAGAAAATTTTATTAGAGATTGACAAACATAGCATTGGTCAATGATGCGACTCATGAAAGAATTAATAAGGGAAGAGAAGATTCACATATAAATACACTATCCTTGAAATCTTTTGTGATTGTGAGCCCCCATCAAATTATTATATGCCAAAATTGTTGACGTTGGACAAGGAAGACAACATAATGATTTATGCTTGTTCATATTCACATAGAAGTTATATTGTCATAGATCCTTCAACATGTGGTGCTTGCCCCCTATCTTTGCTAGCCAAAAATTCCGCACTAAGTAGAGATACTACTTGTGCATCCAAAAACCCTTAAACCCAAATCTTATTTTCAAGTGTCCACCATACCTACCTAGGGATTGAGCAAGATCCCTCAAGTAAGTTGTCATCGGTGCAATAAGGCAATAAAAATTGCTTCTAAAAGTGTGAGATCATTTAGTGTAAAGGAAAATTAAGCGTTGTACGAACTTGTGATGGTGAAGAATAAAAGCGACAGACTGCATAATAAAGGTTGCCATCACAAGGGGCAATACAACGTGACGTTCTTTTGCACTAAGGGGTTGAGCATACAAACAAATAAGCGCATGGCAACCTCTGCTTCCCTTTGCGAAGGGCCTATCTTTTACTTTTATGCAAAGAGTCAAAGTTCTTCTCTCTTTTCCTTTTATTTTTATCCTTTGGCAAACATCATGTGGTGAGGAAAGATCTAGGCCATATGTCCAGTTGAATATGGGTGGCATAAGTTATTATTGTTGACATCGCCCTTGAGGTGAGTACGTTGGGAGGCGAAACTATAAGCCCCTATCTTTCTATGTGTCTGGCTGAAACGTTTTGCTCATGTGTATGCGGTGAGTGTTAGCAATCATAGAAGACTATATGATGGTTGAGTCTGTGGACTTGCCTAAAGGCTCTGATACGTGACCCTTCCTGAAAAGATGATGAATTGTAGTTGCAAAGTTAACTGAGAATATAGTTTGTTGGTTTCTAATAGAGTTTATGCTTTATACTTCAATTGTGTGATGAACTGTCACTTATTCATGAGAAGTTTATGATAAAAGTTCTATGATAAAAGTCTTATGTTTAAATTTGTTGCTGTTATAATAATCTACATGATGCTTCTATGTCCGTATTTTGTTTTTATCGACACCTCTATCTCTAAGCATGTGGACATGTTTTTCGATTTCGGTTTTCGCTTGAGGACAAGCGAGGTCTAAGCTTGGGGGAGTTGATACGTCCATTTTGCATCATGTTTTCCTACTGTTATTTATGATGTTTTTATGCATAATAGTGCTTTTTGGAGTAATTCTAATGCCTTTTCTCTCATAATATGCAAGGTATACACAAAGAGGGAGAATTCCGGCAGCTGGAAATCTGGACCTGGAAAAGCTACGTCAAGCCACCTATTCTGCACAACTCCAAACAAGCTGAAACTTTACGGAGATTTTTTATGGAATATTTGAGGAATATTGGAGCAAATAAGTACCAGAGGGGGCCCGCTAGGTGGGCACAACCCACCTGGGCGCACCAGGGAGCCCAAGCGCGCCCTGGTGGGTTGTGCTCACCCAGGCCCACCTCCAGTGCCCATCTTCTGGTATATAAGTCATTTTGACCTAGAAAAAATAAAGAGAGGACTTTCGGGATGGAGCGCCGCTGTCTCGAGGCGGAACTTGGGCAGGAGCACTTTTGCCCTCCGGCGGACCGATTCCGCCGGGGGAACTTCCCTCCAGGAGGGGGAAATCATCGTCATCATCATCACCAACAACTCTCCCATCTTGGGGAGGGCAATCTCCATCAACATATTCAACAGCACCATCTCATCTCAAACCGTAGTTCATCTCTTGTGTTCAATCTTGTTACCAGAACTATAGATTGGTGCTTGTGGGTGACTAGTAGTGTTGATTACATCTTGTAGTTGATTACTATATGGTTTATTTGGTGGAAGATTATATGTTCAGATCCAATATGCTATTTAATACCCCTCTGATCTTGAGCATGATTATCATTTGTGAGTAGTCACTTTTGTTCTTGAGGTCACGGGAGAAATCATGTTGCAAGTAATCATGTGAACTTGATATGTGTTCGATATTTTGATAGTATGTATGTTGTGATTCCCTTGGTGGTGTCATGTGAACGTCGACTACATGACACTTCACCATATTTGGGCCTAAGGGAATGCATTGTGGAGTAGTAAGTAGATGATGGGTTGCGAGAGTGACAGAAGCTTAAACCCAAGTTTATGCGCTATTCCGCAAGGGACCGATTGGATCCAAAAGTTTAATGCTATGGTTAGAATTTATTCTTAATACTTTTCTCGTAGTTGCGGATGCTTGCGAGAGGGTTAATCATAAGTAGGAGGCTTGTTCAAGTAAGAACAGCACCTAAGCACTGGTCCACCCACATTCTAATTATCAAAGTAGCGAACACAAATCGAAGCAACATGGTGAAAGTGACTAGATGAAATTCCCGTGTACCCTCAAGAACGCTTTGCTTATTATAAGAGACCATTTTGGCCTGTCATTTACCTCAAAAGGATTGGGCTACCTTGCTGCACTTTTGTTACTACTATCGTTACTTGCTCGTTTAAAATTATCTTGCTATCAAACTACTCTGTTACTTACAATTTCAGCACTTGCAGACATTACCTTGCTGAAAACCACTTGTCATTTCCTTCTGCTCCTCATTGGGTTCGACACTCTTACTTATCAAAAAGAGCTACAATTAATCCCCTATACTTGTGGGTCATCACCTATCACCCTCAATCTAGTGGTCAAGTTGAACTTTGCAACAGAGAAATAAAGTTGATATTACAGAAAACTGTCAATAGGTCTAGAAAGAAGTGGTCTAAGAAATTAGATGATGCACTTTGGGCTTATAGAACAGCATATAAAAATCCTATGGGTATGTCTCCTTATAAAATGGTTTATGGAAAAGCTTGTCATTTGCCTCTTGAGTTAGAACATAAAGCATATTGGGCAATTAAAGAACTCAACTATGATTTCAAACTTGCCGGTGAAAAGAGGTTATTTGATATTAGCTCACTAGATGAATGGAGAACCCAAGTTTAAGAAAATGCCAAGTTATTTAAAGAAAAAGTTAAAAGATGGCATGACAAAAGAATCCAAAAGCGTGAGTTCAAAGTTGGAGAATATGTTCTTTTGTACAACTCTCATTTCAGATTCTTTGCAGGAAAACTCCTCTCCAAATGGGAAGGACCCTATGTTATCCAGGAGGTTTATCGATCTGGAGACATCAAAATAAATAATGCCGAGGGTACTAACCCGAAGGTTGTCAATGGGCAAAGAATAAAACATTATATCTTAGGTACGCCCATTAATGTTGAAAGCAATATTATCCAAACTATGACACTGGAACAACACATAAAGGAAACCTTCCAGAACACTCCAGAATAACTGAAAAAGAGGAGGTACATGATACGGTAAGTAAACGAACTCCGAAAAATCTGCAAAAATATTTTCTGTCAGTTTTAGAATATATCAAAAATTAGGAAAACAAGAAACAACTAGGAAGGCACCCCTGGTGGGCACAAGACACCAGGGCGCCCCTGGCTTGCCAGGCGCGCCCAGGTGGGTTGTGCCCACCTCGGGTACCTTCCGGACTCCGTTTTTCTTCCGTTTGCTTGTTTCCCAAGATAAAAAATCTTTATATACCCCGCGAACCTATTGACCACCGTATCATGGAGAAATCTTCTGTCTTCTTTTCCTTGCTGTTTTCTGACAGATCTTATTCACCATGGCCACTTCGAGCTCCTCCAAGGACAAGTTCTTCGTGAACGATATCAACCCATATCTACGGGAGGTGATGCAGCACCCTCAAGCTATTGAGATGCGTGAGGGGGTGCTCCACATCCGCGATGTGCAAGGCCCCAAAGGGACGGGATCCGTGGAGGCTAGGCTTGAAGCTATGGAGTAGGAGGTCTTCCGGTGCAAGGGGATGGTGGAACGTGGTCTCAATGCCAATCACCTCATGATCGCGGACTACACCCGTGATCTCAAGGTGGAGGGCAAGTCCATGAAGGACATCGTCTTTACCTTCAATGAGCAAATCAACTTTCTCCAAAGCCAGATCTACGATCTCCAAAACCAAGTCTTTGAATATGAGGCAAGGTTTAAAGGTATGAGTTTGGCTGCCAGTTGCAGGACCCGCGAGACTCACTCTTCTTCCTATAATGGTGAGCCCTTGCCATGGAAACCTCAGGATAAGATTGCTACTACTTCATCACCACCACCTCCTTCTTCATCACCAAAGGAAACTTGAGTATCGGGTATGGGCACTCCCCTTGGCTTGCGCCAAGCTTGGGGGAGGTTCCCCGGTATCGTATCACCTCCACTATCTTTTGCCTTTACTTATCTTAGTTCGATCCATAATATCTTTTGCTTTAGATGAATAAAAATTTAGTTCGATCCTTTCTCTTCGAGTGTTTTTTTAGTGATCTATCCTTGTAATCGTGTGCAAGATATATAATAAAGTTTAGTTTGAAGTTTTGTTCTCTTTATTTTCATGTTCAATAAAAAGAAAGAAAATAAATGAAAAAGATCATAAGCTAATCTTATGGTAAGTAATGACATCACATAAGGAAGAGTATAAGTAGAAAATTTTATTGGAGATTTACAAACATAGCATTGGTCAATAATGCAATTCATGAAAGAATTAATAAACGAAGAGAAGATTCACATGCAAATACACTATCCTAGACATCTTTTGTGATTGTGAGCCCCCATCAAAATATTATATGCCAAAATTTTTGACGTTGGACAAGGAAGACAACGTAATGATTTATGTTTGTTCATATTCACATAGAAGTTATATTGTCATAGATCCTTTAACATGTGGTGCTTGCCCCCCATCTTTGCTAGCCAAAAATTCCACACTAAGTAGAGATATTACTTGTGCATCCAAAACCCTTAAACCCAAATCTTGTTTTGAGAGTCCACCATACCTACCTATGTATTGAGTAAGATCCTTCAAGTAAGTTGTCATCGGTGCAAAAAGGCAATAAAAATTGCTTCTAAAAGTGTTGGATCACTTAGTGTAAGAGAAAATTGAGCGTTGTACGAACTTGTGATGGCAAAGAATAAAAGTGACAGACTGCATAATAAAGGTTGCTATCATAAGGGCAATATAACATGACGTTCTTTTGCACTAAGAGATTGAGCATACAAACAAATAAGCGCATGGCAACCTCTGCTTCCCTCTGCGAAGGGCCTATCTTTTACTTTTATGCAAGAGTCAAAGTATTTCTCTCTATTCCTTTTTATTTTTTCTCTTTTGGCAAGCATCATGTGGTGAGGAAAGATCTAGGCACATATATCTAGTTGGATATGAGTAGCATGAGTTATTATTGTTGACATCACCCTCGAGGTGAGCATGTTGGGAGGTGAAAACTATAAGCCCCCATCTTTCTATGTGTCCGGTTGAAACTTTTTGCTCATGTGTATGCGGTGAGTGTTAGCAATCATAGAAGACTATATGATGGTTGAGTATGTGGACTTGCCAAAAAGGCTCCGATACGTGACCCTTCCTAAAAAGATGATGAATTGTAGTTGCAAAGTTGACTGAGAACATAGTTTGTTGATTTTCAATAGAGTTTGTGCTTTATACTTTGATGTTGTGATGAATTGTTACTTGTCCATGAGAAGTTCATGACAGAAGTTATGTGATAAAAGTTCTATGATAAACTTATATGTTAAAGTTTGTTGTTGTTACAATAATGTACATGATGCTTCTATGTCCGTATTTTGTTTTATCGACACCTCTCTATCTAAGCATGTGGACATGTTTTTCGATTTCGGTTTTTCGCTTGAGGACAAGCGAGGTCTAAGCTTGGGGGAGTTGATACGTCCATTTTTCATCATGTTTCCTACTGTTATTTATATTGTTTTTATGTATAATAATGCTTTTTGGAGTAATTCTAATGTCTTTTCTCTCATAATATGCAAGGTTCACACAAAAAGGGAGAATACCGGCAGCTGGAATTCTGGACCTGAAAAAGCTACGTCAGGCCACCTATTCTGCACAACTCCAAATGAGCTGAAACTTCACGGAATTTTTTTATGGAATATAAAAGAATTATTGGAGCCAATAAGTACCAGAGGGGGCCCACCAGGTGGGCACAACCCACCTGGGCGCGCCAGGGAGCCCAGGAGCGCCCTGGTGGGTTGTGCTCCCCTCGGCCCACCTCCGGTGCCCATCTTCTGGTATATAAGTCATTTTGACCTAGAAAAAAAAATCAAGAGAGGACTTTCGGGATGAAGCGTCGCTGTCTCAAGGCGGAACTTAGGCAGGAGCACTTTTGCCCTCCGGCGGAGCGATTCCGCCGGGGGAACTTCGCTCCCGGAGGGGGAAATTATCGTCATCATCTTCACCAACAACTCTCCCATCTTGGGGAGGGCAATCTCCATCAACATCTTCAACAGCACCATCCTCTCTCAAACCCTAGTTCATCTCTTGTGTTCAATCTTTGTACCAGAACCTTAGATTGGTGCTTGTGGGTGACTAGTAGTGTTGATTACTATATGGTTTATTTGGTGGAAGATTATATGTTCAGATCCATTATGCTATTTAATACCCCTCTGATCTTGAGCATGATTATCATTTGTGAATAGTTACTTTTGTTCTTGAGGTCACGGGAGAAATCTTGTTGCAAGTAATCATGTGAGCTTGATATGTGTTCGATATTTTGATGATATGTATGTTGTGATTCCCTTAGTGGTGTCATGTGAACGTCGACTACATGGCACTTCACCTTATTAGGGCCTAAGGGAATGCATTGTGGAGTAGTTATTAGATGATGGGTTGTGAGAGCGACAGAAGCTTAAACCCTAGTTTATGCGCTATTCCATAAGGGACCGATTTGGACCCAAAAGTTTAATGCTATGGTTAGATTTATTCTTAATACTTTTCTCGTAGTTGTGGATGCTTGCGAGGGGGTTAATCATAAGTAGGAGGTTTGTTCAAGTAAGAACAGCACCTAAGCACCGGTCCACCCACATATCAAATTATCAAAGTAGCGAACACAAATCCCCAACCCCAGCGGATAGTAACCCACTTCTAGTTGACACAGCACCATGTCCACCACAGAGTACCCCCACACAAGCAGTTTGTAAAGCAACTGCAGTGCCCAAAGCATGAAGACCACCACAGCGAACCCAAACTACACGTTTAAAGTAGAAGAGCAACTGTTCTCAGGTCAGATTCTGTAGCTATGGTCTATACTCCTTTTCTCTTGCATCATTGTATTTACTCATACCAACTAATTTCGAATTTGAAGGATCCAATTGAAACTCCAATGGCGCAACAGGTATGTTTTAAACCTATTTCTTTAACTAGATTGTTGTTCTAACTTCTTGCTCTATGTTGATTTCAGTTTTAGTTGTATAAACAGTTATGTTCTCCTGTCATGCACATTACAAGTGTTGCCAGAGCTGTGTAGTTTCCCACACTTATATTCTGTCTATGCTGCTGTGTCTTAAAAATATATGATTTGAACTGTGTCTCTATCTTGATTTGGCAACATAAACTAGAATGATATGGACAATACAGTGACCATAGTACATAGATATATGTTTCTTTCATGCTGTTATCCTGTCCACCTTACTACTGAACCGGTTTATCAAAATGAGTTTCATATACTACATGTTAAGCCTGTGATGTGTCTGCTTGTTTCTCTTGTAGAATGCGAATAGAATATTGGAGAAGAGCACCTCATTATGCAATGTTAGAGAAAGTAATGCATATAAGGTTCAAGATAGTGAGACAACCCTGTTGGTCTCCAAGAAAGGTGATAAAAACTATCTTGTAGACAGTGAGACAACCCCAAAGTCCTGCGTTGATGTAGTGTTCAAGTTACTGGCCACTACCGCTGGCACAAGCTCTTTGAACTCGCTGCCTGAATCAATTCGGCTTCTTCAGTCTCAGCTACAAGCTGAAAGGCATCAGTCAACTGTGCTGCGGCAAGAAGCCGAAGGACTGAGGAAGTCCCTGCAGAATTCAGATGCATACTTTCTGGTGCAACAGTAAGCGCTGGACGATTTTAGCGTCAAACAAGAGAAAACTAATAAGCTTGCTAAGCTTCTTGCTAGCATGGTGGGTATCCAGGATATCGTTTCTTGAGCTCTTCTGAAGTGGTTTCAGTTCTGGACTTGTTTTGCTGCCGCGTTTATTTTCACTGGTGGCCAATTTAGATGCCCAGTGTATGTAATATGATGTTTTGTTCACTATATTTGCACTTGTGGCAAACTTTGATGCGAGTGGATGTAATATTTGTAATAGCCGTAATAGCCTAGCGTAAGTTGCTTGCTTATTTATTTCCTTATTATCTTGTTTATTTTTTTGCTGGTAGGCGTTGCCGTTCTTTTTATGCGGTAACCTTTTTATTTAGAACTAGGACACAGTAAACATTAGCAACATACTGACCATTGTAACCATGGTCCTGCTGCCTGCTGTAGTGGGCCTCCTAAGGTCTGTATGATCCATGGGCCTTCTCCTGGCCGTAGATTCAATGGGACTTCTACGGGCCGTATGATCGATTGGCCAAACATGGGCCGTACTTTTGTGGACAATTAACGGACCGCAATATGGGCCGTAAACGGGCTATAATGGGAATCATCTATTTATGGGCCATTAACAGGCCCATGTGTACAATGGGCTTAATTCCAATGGCAGGCATAACGGGTCGTTAATGGGCCATATTTGATGACGCCTTGAAAATGGCCCAACGGATTAAAGGGCCACAGACGGGCCCACTTTATCCACGGGCTGAATTTGGCCCACAAGCGGAACAGGCCAGTAACGGACCGTAAGTAATTGAATGCCAGAAATGAGCCTAATAATAAATGGGCCCTTGGAAGGCTGAAAGATAACACGGGCTGAAACGACCCAATGGAATAATGGGTCGTTAATGGGTATAAAGTTATATACTGTTCATTATGGGCCAGTTTCACCACGGGCCTTTTATGGGCCAAGATTTAGAAAGGGCCTCATATGGGCCGAAAGACGTCATGGGCCATCCATGGGCCGGAAGTTACAACGGGCTGGAATCATATTGGATAGCCCATAAGGCGCTACTGGGCCTAATTCGGATAGGCTATAACGGGCCATGAGTTAGGGGGCTGTAAATGGGTTATATGCGAACAGACCGTTAACAGGCCTTCGGTGGGCCGGGCCACTACCTTTTGACTAAGTCAAACAGGCCGGCCTTTTGACCTGAATGGGCCACTATTGGGCCATGCCACGTGTTGACATATCATAGGCGCGTCCCGTCCATTCGCTGGATGACATCTATCCCAGCACTGAGCTGACACGTGGATACTCCGGCGAATGAGAATTTTACACCTGGAAAATCCCCACTGGTCAGGGCTGTTAACGGGTTATCGGATCCAAACCGGAACCCAATAGCTTAACGGCGACCCGTTACGATCGATGCCAAGTGTCGGTTACCCTTAACAAAAACACTTCCATGACGCGCGATTTATCGTTATGGAAGTGGACACTTCCGTGATGATAATTTTGGTAATGTCATGGAACACTTCTACGACAGCACAGGTATGACTATCTTGATTCTGTCATAAAATCATCATGGATGTACATGCATGACAGATAACGTGACCTACTGTGACAAACACGTATCATCACGGAAGTGTATTTTTTCTGTAGTGTTGACGGCGGGGCTGGGTTGAATCTGATTTCCCCCAAGGTGCTCAGCGAGCTACAGATAACAGATGAAGAGCTCAAGGTTACTGGCATGTTTCAAGGAATGAATCCCGGCAGGAGTCGTCCAAAGGGGAAGATCATGCTGCCGGTGACGTTTGGAGGGGAGTTGAACTACCGGACAGAGAAGATCGTGTTCGATGTGGTCGAACTTCCGTTTCCATATAATGGGATACTTGGGCGACCTACCCTGGCAAAGTTCATGGCGGCATCCCACTACGCCTACAACACCCTGAAGATGCCAGGACAGATGGGCGTCATTTCTATCCCATCAGACAAGAAGGACGCGATCATATGCGTAGACAAGATGCACTGGGAGGCGGTCGCTGCCGAGGCCGCGGAAGCTGCAATCCCCGCCAAGGAAAACAAACAAGGGAGAAAAGCTGGCAAGGATGCCGGCAAGGAATCCGGGAAGCGCGCATCTCCGGAGTACGCTGCACCCGTCGATGATTTGCCGGAGAGTTCTACTAGCAAGAGATTCAAGGTTGCTACACCCGCGGTGAAGAAGGTCCCGGCAGGGCTGGTTGCCGCTGATGGTACATTCACTATCGGCTCCACCCTTGATGACAAATAGGAAAGCGCGCTCGTTGCCTTCCTGCGGGCGAATGTCGATGTGTTTTCTTGGCAACCATCTGACATCCCCGGTGTTCCCAGGGAGGTAATCAAGCACCACCTTGCTGTCTGCCCTCATGCCCAGCCCGTGAAGCAGAAGGTCCGGAAGCAAGCCTTGGAGCAGCAGCAGTTCATTGCCGAGGAGATCAAGAAACTTGAGGCAGCTACTTTGGTTAGAGGAGTATTGCACCCAACATGGTTGGCAAATCCAGTGGTGGTGCACAAGGCGAATGGGAAATGGAGGCTTTGCATAGATTTCACAGACCTGAATAAAGCATGCCCGAAGGACCTGTTCCCCTTGCCACACATCGACCAGATCATGGATTCCACCTCCGAGTGTGATCTACTTTCCTTCTTGGATGCCTACTCCGGGTACCACCAGATTTTCATGTTGAAAGAAGACGAGGAGAGGACAACGTTCATAACCCCCTGTGGCACGTACTGCTTTGTACGGATGCCTTTCGGATTAAAGAGCGCTGGATCCACTTTTGCAAGAGCAGTGCAGATAGGGTTTGAGTCTCAGCTACACAGGAATATTGAAGCTTACATGGATGACATAGTGGTCAAAACCAAGGACAAGTCAAATCTCATTTAGGACTTGGAAGAGACCTTTGCGAATCTACGGAAGATCAACTTGAAGCTAAACCCAGAGAAGTGTGTGTTTGGCGTTCCTTCCGGCAAGCTACTTGGCTTCTTCGTGTCCCACCGGGGGATAGAGGCCAACCCCGACAAGATCAAGGCGATCGAGCAGATTCAAGCACCCAAGACAGTTAAAGATGTGAGGCGTTTGACTGGATGTGTTGCTGCGCTAAGCAGGTTCATTTCCAAGTCCGCCGAGCGCGCCTTGCTGTTCTTCAAAATTTTGAAGAAGGCAGGGCCCGTAAAGTGGACCCTGGAGGCAGAAGCAGCGCTGCAGGACTTAAAAACCTACCTTTCCTCTGTGCCCACCCTGGTCGCTCCTAAACCACAAGAGCCGTTGCTGCTGTATCTGGCGGCAACCAATCAAGTGGTTAGTGCAGCACTGGTGGCACAACGGGAAGTGGAAGAGGGAGCAGCTGCAGCTACTGTCCTCCAGGGAGAAGGGAGTGAACCAGTCACAGCAGGGCTGGGTGCAGAACAAGAGAAAGAAGAGCAGAGAAGCGAAGGCAATCCCAAGACTGCGGCAAGGAAGAAGGTGGTGCAGCGGCCAGTCTACTTTGTCAGCTCCCTGTTGCAGGGGGCTAGGTCAAGGTACTCTGGTGTGCAAAAGTTGATTTTTTGGCCTCATCATGGCCTCAAGAAAACTGTGCCACTACTTTCAAGCCCACGAGATCACGGTCATAACCCGAACGCATACTGAGGAACCTTGAGGCCACTGGCAGAATAGTGGAATGGGCTTTGGAATTGTCAAGCTTTGGTTTGAAGTTTGAGAGCACGTCAACCATTCAGAGCAGAGCACTGGCAGAGTTTATTGCAGAGTGGACACCTACCCGAGACGAAGAGGCATTAGAAACAGTTATCCCCGGCAAGGAAGCGCCCCAAGAATGGATCATGTACTTTGATGGTGCCTTCTCACTTCAAGGTGCATGGGCTGGCGTGATCCTCGTCTCACCCACTGGGGAGCACCACAAGTATGTAATCTAGATGCATTTCCCCCAGGAGAAGGCAACTAACAACACTACAGAGTACGAAGGACTCCTTGCCGGCTTAGAATCGTGATAGAGTTGGGAATTAAGAAGTTGATCATACGAGGAGACTCACAGCTCATGGTGAGGCAAGTGAATAAGGATTATCAGAGTCCATTGATGGAGGCATACGTGTAGGAAGTGAGAAAGCTGGAGGAGCGCTTTGAAGGATTGCTAACAGAGCACGTACCCCGTGCGGAAAACAGCATTGTTGATCATCTATCAAAGTGCGCTGCGCGAAAGCTTCCTGTGGAACCAGGGACTTTTGTTCTCCACCTGACTCAGCCCTCCGTATCCCCGGCAATAATGGCCAGAAAGAGGAGGAAACTGGACTCCGGCAAGCCTCTCCCATCAGAGCTTCCCGAAGCCCCCGGCAGAGAGGTTGGCGGGAACAACTCCACTTTGCTTGGCGAGCAGCACCCTCCCACCGAACTACCAATCCTCGCTATTGAGGCATGCGCTCCCACGAACGAGGAGGTGCCGCTGATCCTTGTTGTCGAGCCTCAGGCTCCAACTTGGGCGCAACACATAGTCTGTTACCTCCAAACAGGAGAACTTCCCGAAGGGCAAGAAGAAGCTGAAAGAGTAGCTCGGAGGGCCAGTATGTATCATTTCATCGATGACGCACTATACAGAAGGAGGCCCAACGGTGTGAAATTGAAGTGCATTTGCCGGGAAGAGGGGAAGGAACTGTTGGCAGAGATACACGGAGGCATGTGCGGCTCTCACATTGGATCAAGGGCCTTGGTTGGAAAAGCTTTCCGGCAAGGTTTCTACTGGCCCACGACCCTCCAAGATGCAATCAAGCTAGTCACCAGATGTGAAGCCTGCCAGTTCCACTCCAAGAATATCCATCAACCTGCTCAGACTCTCCAGACGATCCCTTTGTCATGGCCCTTTTCGGTCTGGGGGCTCGACATCTTGGGCCCCTTCCCCCGTGCTACCGGGGGCTTTGAGTTCTTGTACGTCGCCATCGACAAGTTCTCGAAGTGGCTAGAGGTGGAGCCCGTGAGAAAGGTGACCGCACAGTCAGCTATCAAGTTCCTGAAAGGACTGATGTGCCGCTTCGGAGTACCCACCAGGGTCATCACTGACAACGGCACCCAGTTCATGAGCCGTGCCTTCATGCAATACGTTCGAACCCTCGGAAGCAAGGTTTCATTCGCCTCTATTGCTCATCCTAGAAGCAATGGACAAGCTGAGAGGGCGAATGCTGAAGTGCTGCGAGGACTCAAGACAAGAACATTTGATAGGCTGCAGAAATGCGGCAGGCGCTGGATTAATGAGCTACCGGTGGTTCTTTGGTCCCTCCGCACGACACCAAATCAAGCTACCGGCCAGACTCCCTTCTCCCTAATCTATGGGGCAGAAGCAGTGATCCCCACGGAACTCATATACGGGTCACCTCGAGTACTTGCCTACGATGAAGTAGAGCAAGAGCAGCACCGGCATGACGATGCCGTGTTCCTCGAGGAGAACCGTCTCCGGGCTGTTACACGTGCTGCACGCTATCAGCAGGCCCTGCGCCGCTATCACAGCAGCAGGGTTCACCCCCGGAGCCTTGAGGAAGGCGACTGAGGGAGTCATGGACTAAGGGGTCCTCGGGGCGACGACCCATTATACATGGGCTGGACTGGTGGAGCCGTATAGTGACAGGAGATCTATGAAGCCGTGGTGTGCCCTCCAAGTCAAGAAGGCGCAGGATCTCTTTAAACCCTTATTGTAATCTATCTTCGGTAACCCTAACCCTATCGGTATCTATATAAACCGAGGGTTTTTAGTCTTAGGGCTAGAGCTACATTCATCACCTCATCTCCTTAGGGTTTAGCTCATGCTGATCTCGAGGTAGATCTACTCTGTAAACCACATTATACATCCAATACAATCAAGCAAGACGTAGGGAATTACCTCTTCGAGAGGGCCTGAACCTGGGTAAACACTGTGTTCATTGTCCCTTGTTCCCCATCGATCCTAGATCCATAGCTCGGGACCCCCTACCCCGAGGTCTGCCGATTTTGACACCGACATTGGTGCTTTCATTGAGAGTTCCGCTGTAGGGTCGCCCAAAGGATCGATGGCTCGCCTGATCATAGGAGAGGCATCGGATCCGGGGACTTCTTCATCCCTGCACAACTCTTCGTGTTTGGTAACATCGTGCTGCATGCAGACCCGACTGGTCGTCTGGGTCAGGTCGACGCCTTCGCCCCCGGACACCGGATTCGATTCGGTGGTCTGGAATTTGTTGCGGACGCACAGGGCGATCTGGTTTTCACCGGATTCACTTACCCCTCCCGCGCCCTCGCCAGGCCCGCTCCGGAGTTCCTTTCCGATCCGATCGGCAGATCGGCCTCGCCAGCTTCAAGCCAGGAGAGCCCCGCTTCGAGCAGGGTCCAAACTCCACCTCCGTCCGGACACGTCATGACTGCGGAAGACCTATCCTCGACCTTCAAGGTAGAATCAGGAGGCAGAGGCCAAGAGTCAATCTCGGCCGAACCTTCCTTTCTCAACGCTCGCCTGGCCTTGAGCCCTTACGACAAAGCGGCAGCTAACGGCCAGGGGTCACCCCCAGCCCAAAGCAGCTCGATCTCGAACCCCGACGGGGAAGCCACAAGCAAGGACCAAAGCCCGTCCTTGACCTCCAGTGATGACCCGGACCCCTTCAAGGATCCGACCCTGCATCCCAAGCTCAGCACGGCCAGCGGAAACCAAGGACCGGCCAGGGCATTGATCGCCCCCCACGCCGTTACAACAGAATTCGGCTCAGAGCCCTCGAGCTCGGCGACCCTCGCAATGTTAAATGAGGCGCTGGACCGAATTCAAAACATGACCATCCAGGAGGACCTGCTCTCCGCCTTCAATCATCAACCCTTCGAGGCGTACCATAGGTAATTTTGCGTCCCACCCACCACCCACTTGGTAGCCACTATCGACGATTTAACCCATATGCTAGACTACAATTCGGAAAATACCGAATACATGGACGAGGAGGCCGGACCCATGGTCAATACTGACGTCGCCCCCCCCCCCCCCGGGGGGGGGGGGGTCACCGGTCGCTGGTCGGCCACATCCACCTACGATATTTACATGGTGAACACCCCCTAGGATGACGATGGCACTCGTGATCAGGACCGGGGCAAGCCCAGAGACGAGTCGCCCAAACGCCGAAAATAGCACCGTCGATCAAAGCCACGTTGAAGCCATGCGAGCAACATGGACTCTGCGAAGAACGGCACCGTAAATAATATGGATGACCTCGCCGGAGACGCAGCCATCGAACATCATCAGGATGACCCCGCGGGGCAGAAGGACCCGCTCAATTCAGAAAACCCCGACGACTCCGAGGATAGCAACTACCTACCACTCTCTGAAGAGGAGGTCAGTCTTGGGGAGGACGATTTCATCGTCCCCGAAGACCCTCTGGAGCAGGAACGGTTCAAGCGGAGGCTTTTAGCCACCGCCCGCAGCCTAAAGAAACAAAAACGCAAAATCAAAGCCGAACAGGACACCCTCAATGACCGATGGACTAAAGTCCAAGCTGCCGAAGAAGGGTATGGCCGCAAACAGCCAACCAAAAGTTATCCCAAGCGAAGACTCCTACCGCAGTTTGATGACGAGGCCGTAGAGCCCACACGCCCGATATACACAAGCGCCGAACAGCCGGACCTCCCTCCTAGAGGGCAGGACAGGGAAGCTGACGAGGCCGAACACCCAGCCGCCCCACCTCGCCGTCATGGCAAGGATCAAGTGCGGCCCACTTACGAGTACGACCTCCGCCATGACCTAGACGCTCGAGGAGGCCGTACCAGGTCCATCTACGGACTCAGAGAAGACTCGCCCGCTTACCGGGAAGGATACTACGATCGGCTAAACCAAAACGATAGAATCTGGGAGCAGCAGCAGATTCGGAGGGCCGAAGACCTCCGACGCGATGTAGCCCGAGTTTGGGGCACCACACACCCTTTGTGCTTCACAGAGAGGGTAATGCAACACCAATTCCCGGAAGGCTTCAAGCCTGTGAAAACCGAATCATATGACAGAACCACAGATCCAGCTGTATGGATAGAGGATTTACTCCTCCACATCCACATGGCGCGAGGAGATGACCTCCACGCCATCAAATATTTGCCGCTAAAGCTTAAAGGTCCAGCTCGACACTGGTTGAATAGCCTTCCCGAAGACTCTATAGGCTGCTGGGAAGAGCTCGAGGATGCTTTCCGAGCAAACTTTTAGGGCACCTATGTCCGGCCTCCGGATGCTGACGACCTAAATCGCATCACACAACAACCCGGAGAATCTGCCCGACAATTTTGGAACCGATTCCTGACCAAGAAAAAACAGATCGTCGACTGTCCGGATGCCGAAGCCTTGGCCGCCTTCAAGCTAGTGTCAAGGACGAATCGCTCGTACGGCAGCTCGGCTAGGACAAACCAAGAACTATGGCAGCCCTTACTTCCCTCATGACTCGTTTTTGCACAGGTGAAGACAGTTGGCTTGCTCGCAAAAACACCAACCAAGACACACCCGGTACCTCCGAGGTTCGGGATGGAAATGGAAAGCCCCGACGCAGCAAGAATAAACGTCACCACAATGACGGCGAGGACGAGGATACGGCAGTAAATGCCGGATTCCGAAACCAGAAGTCCGAACCCCGAAAGAAAGCCCCTAAAGGCAACAGTGACGGCCCGTCCAACTGGATACAATTCTGAATAGGCCCTGTCAGATCCACGGCACGTCGGAGAAGCCTGCCAACCACTCCAACCGAAATTGTTGGGTGGTCAAACAGGCCGGCAAGCTCACAGTCGAAGACTAGGGCAAAAGCCCACGAAGCAAGGACGATGATGAGCCCCGCAGGCCAAACAGTGGAGGCCAAAAACCCTTCCCCTCTGAGGTCAAGACGGTAAACATGATCTACGCAACCCACATACCGAAGAAGGAGAGGAAGCGAGCACTACGGGACATATATTCCGTCGAGCCAGTAGAGCCGAAATTCAATCCATGGTCAGACTGTCCGATCACGTTCGATCGCAGGGACCATCCGACCAGCATATGCCACGGAGGGTCTACAGCCTTAGTGCTCGACCCTATCATTGATGGATTCCACCTCACTAGAGTCCTCATGGACGGAGGTAGCAACTGTCGGCGTTCTGGGAACCAGGGTACCCAGACCTGCCTGTCTGCGGCCCACGGCGTGGCGCCATCAACGGCCTGGTATAGCCCATCTACAACACCTTCAAGACAAGACCCTCGCGAGGGGCCAAGCCTCGCGAGGCGGGCGACATCAAGACCTCTGGAGGGAGCGGCCTCCTTAGGCTGGCTCCTGAGGAGCGGAGATTTCTATGCAGATGCCCACCTCCTGAGGTGGAGGTGATGCAAGCCATGACGACCAAGGCCTGGCGGGCGCCAGTGGGCGCAGAGCACCAGGTTTCCTCTCTGGTGCTATGGAGGAAAGTGTAGGCGCGGGGTCCTGAGGAATCACCCAAAGGTTTCCATTCCCGTGCAACGAGACCAAGACCGCCAGGGCGGCAGGACGGATGTCATCACCGAGCCCACCGCAGCATCACGGCTAGAAGCTTTGCAGGCGAAGACAACCTTTCGTCAGGATAAGATGTACTACTTGTCCCCTTTCAAATTGGCCGTTGTGGAATCCCTTCCCGCCTTCGTTTTCGGGGAAGAGGACCGAGGCCACTATATATAGGTTAGCCACCACCATAGGAAGGGGATGGGACCCGGAACAACTCACTCTCACCAGAGCAAGCCTCACGAGCTTGTTCATCCTCTGTACTAGTTCATCCTCAGCCCCTCGTGAGGCTAATCCACCACAAAGCAGGAGTAGGGTATTACACCGCAAGGTGGCCCGAACCTGGGTAAACTGCCGTGTCCATCTTCTTCCCTGTTCTTTGAGCTAGGCTGTAGGGCGGTGCGTTTGGTTGGCAGGATAGGTTGAGTTCTTCGCGCACGCCCCAGAGTTCGAACCTTCTTTGGGTCTGCGGAGCCCTCAATCCGACATTTGGCGCGCCAGGTAGGGGCGTGTCGAAGCTTCCCTCCCGCCGTTCGCTCCGCTGCTCGTTCCGCTGTCCCTATGGCCGATGCTCGCCGTGTTCGTGCCGAGCGCCGGGCCGCTCGTGTCGCCTAGACGGCACCCACGGGCAACGGCGTCCCTCGCCGCTCTGCCTCCCCGGTGGCTAATGCCGCCACCGACCCTGCTGCCCGCGAGTAGCAGGACTCATCGTTGCCACTGTCCGTGCGGTGCGACGGCCGCACCGCGACTCCGTCACCCAAACCAGCCATGACGTTGTCTTCTCACGGCCCTCGTGGGCCGGCGAATGCGCAGTCTGCATTGCTCATGGTGCGCGAGCTTCTGCGCTATCGTCCGGCCAACGACCTCTACGACGACTGGCTCGCCCGCAATGCTGAGCTCGTCAACGCCGCTGGCGAAGCCCATGCACCGTCTCATTCGCTTCGCCCTCCGCTATCCCAGGTGGGCAATGTGGCCCATGGTGCACCTTCTCCCCCTCTGCTGCACGGCGAGGGCCTTGAGCCGAGGCGTGAACCTCCCCAGCGCGACCCGCCGCGCAGAGAGCCAGCGCACAATGAAGAAAGCTGCCAGGTGGTGTAGCGGCCCCAAGGAGAAGCGTGTGCGCTTCCAGCACTGCCATGTCAAGACCGCGCACTGCCAGAGGCGGCCGCGCGCGGGCATCAAGATCAGGCTCCTCCCCGACGGATGGCCCCGGTGAATGTGGCAGGGTGTCGTGCTTTCACCCCGGAGCTGCGCCGCGTCGTCTGGCCTGGCAAGTTCAAGCCGGATCTGCCTCCGCGCAACGACGATAGACCTGACCCCGCCGAGTTCCTCCAGCTCTATGAGCTGAGCAACGAGGCGGCGAACGGCAACGAGAAGGTCATGGCAAACTGGTTCCCCATGGCCCTCAAGGACGGCGCGCGCTCCTGGCTCCTGAATCTTTCGGTGGGATTGATCTCCTCCTGGGATGAGCTACGCGAGCGCTTCGTCGCCAACTTCCAGGGCACTCGTGACCGCGCTCCCGGGGCAGGCGACCTGCGATGCATCAAGTAGCTGTAACACCCTGGTTTTCGCTCCCTATTTTTTTTCCTTCGCGGGATGTGACTCCCGTCTTTTTTCTCTCGGTGTTATCGGATTTCACTAGCTTTTGGGTATGTGAAGATGGTCATCTAGCCTTGCCTTCCCTATCCAACCAGAGATTTGTCTCTAGTCCAACCTTGCCTCCTAAGATTTATTCTCAGGGTTTTGCCGTAAAAACCCTACCTCCCGAGTTTCTGGAAGGGAAACCTTAACTCTTGCCGTTACAAAGGAACCCCAACTTCCTTTGATCTTTTGTTTCCCAAACTTCTCCCAGTGATCATCCCACATCTATAAACCCTGGATATGCAAAAATATTGCCAAGTCATTTGCAATATTTTTCATTTATAATTAATTCCTTTTTCTACCAGTTAAAGGAATTAAATCCAGGAAAATATCGATCCATCTCCAAAGTTCATGAAAACTTGTGGGGATATTCTTTGTGATCATATTGAGCTCCCATAAAACTATTGGCCATAATTAAATAGGGCAAATTGCATTTTCCTATTTAATGCCAATATAGCATTTTTGGCCCTTCCTAAAGGAACTACCATTTTGGTAGCCAATAAAAATCCCAAATAATTTGTGGAGCTTCTTCTATCCATATCTTCACCATTTCCATCAAAACCCAAGTTCCAAAATTCAAGGTTTGAGCACATCATCCATTTGTAAATTCTGTCCAGATTTTCAGTTTGCAAAGGAAGTGCTTGAACCCTTGATCCTTTTGAGCTGAAATTTTTCATGGAGATTAACATTGACAAATCACTCACGGAAACCAAAAATCAGCTCAATCCCTCCATCCATTCTTCCCCAGCATTTTCCCTAAGTTTCTGTCCATTTGAAACCTCTGTGAAGGAAGTACCATTTTGGTGTACCCAAATGGTATGAAATTTTTACAGTGGCTTCATATGTTCAAATAATTCATCTCCTCAAAATTTCAGTTCAATGCAAGCTAGTATGTGAGTGCCACATCAAAGTTTGCCTTTCTGTTCAGCAGGGTCCATTCTACAGCAAGTGCCCCCAATTCTTATCCAACTGGCCTCAAAATTTACCAGGGTAGTTACCTTGGTCGATCATTGCTCCATGCCAAAAACCAGCTCGTTTCACCCAGCGATATCTCCATAAATCGCATCAAACACCTTCATGTCAGAACACATGTGAGCTCTCATCCGTCAACTCTTGCCGTCACTTGCATCCAAACCACAATGGGTCAACTCACTGACCTCTAATCTATACAGTTGACATGATTTGAGGTTGCTACTATGCCTTGGACGCGTGGTGCCGATGGTTACCATGACTTTAGTCGGCAGCCGGCGCGAACTGTGGCAACAGTCGCCGTCCGGTCCCCTCTGGCTGTCCCCAGCTCGCCGCCCAGCCCCCCTTGCTCGCCCACGTCGCCTGCTCCTCTGCTCCGCCTCGTCCCCTAGCTCCCTAGCCGGGTGTGCCGACAGGAGGTGCTCCGCCCGAGTGCCGCCATGGCATCGAGTTCCCGGAGCTTCGGTTGCCGTCTAGAGCTCCTCCCCGCGGCTATTTAAGCACCCCGAGTCCCTCCTCCTCTTCACCAGCAACCCCAGCCCTCTCCTCCTCGAGCTCCAGGAGCTCCCTGCCCGCCCACGGCCGCGACCGCCGCTGATTCCCTCGGCTAGCTCCGGCCATCGCCCTTCCCTCCACCTCTAGCACTCCCCACTAGCTCCCCCACACGCCGGTGGTCCTCCCCAACCCCTCAGCTCGCCGCCGGAGTCGCTGTGGCCGCCGCCCCCAACTCCGGTCGCTGCCTCCTCCATCCTCTGCCACCGTGGTGCGCCGTCACTCCGTCCCTCCTCGGCGGCCGCTCTCCCTCTGGACGGGAGCGGCACATCTCCCCGCAGCCTCCGGTGGCCTCGCCCGAGCTGGAGACTGCCGGAGTCGCCGTGGCCGTCGCCAGTGTCGCGCTTCGCCCCGCCCTCTGTTGCCGAGCCACCGCCGTCATCCTGCTCTCCCCGGCGCCTGAAGCCCTCCAGGTGGACGTGTCGTACCTCTCCGCACTCGCCAGCGTCCTCGCCGTCCGCAGAAACTCGCCGGAGCCGCCCAGCCATCGCCGGTGTCGCCCCTTCCCTGCTCCTCCTCTGTTTCGATCGGAACAGAGGGAGGAGGGAGACGCCCAATAGGCGGGCCCGGTCCGTCGGTGGGCAGTGCTCCTCCCTCCGTTTTTTTTAAAGAGTAGCAGCAGCGGGTGGGCCGGCCCAGTGGCGCAGCCGCAGCCGTGGCAGCTTCCGGCCCAAGACAGCCCAGCGAGCATAGTTCACTTTCATCTTTTTCAGCAGAAAAACTTTTAGGGGCCCGATAGTAAATATTTTATTTGCAGATGGGTCCCTGGCAGTCAAACTCCTCTAACTTTTTGCTCGTAGCTCTGATTCAGGTGAATCCAACGCCCACGTCTTCATCTCGTCGAGCCCGTTCTTTTGGTATCATTTTCACAAGGTGGTCACACAGTGGAAAAGACCATTTTGCCCTTGCCCTCTAATCAGCTCCTCCGAGAAGGAATCTTTTCCGATGAATTATTCCGTGGCTTCACCGCACTTCTTCCCAGAGTATTCCTCGACCCCCAGGCAAGCTGACCATCTAATATATGCCCTAAAGCATTGCTCTGTGTTGTTCTTGCATGTTTAAATTAATATGCTTGTGCCTGTCTGTGTAGTAGTGAGCTGTATGTGACTCTGACGAACCCTTGCTTGCACTTTCTTCGATGACGACACCACGCCTGTGTTCTGAGCTGTTTCCGGCCGTTCGGGGTGGATGCCGACTTTTGTTTCTATTTTCAACAACTGTCCGTGTTCTGAGCTGCTTTTCGGCCGTCTCGGGCAGCTGTTGAATTTCCTTCCGTAGCAGTGACCCTATGCTCTGAGCTGTTTCTCGGCCGTCTTAGGGAACTGCTACATTCTTCTTATCAACACCGTCTCATGCTCTGAGCTGCTTTCCAGCCGTCTTGAGCCGGGGTTGAGTTATTCCGGTAATGTCCCAGATCTGAGTTGTAAAGACCGTTCTGGTGGCTACTGGTTTCTTTGCCGGTTTTGTGCAAGGGTTCCGATGGTCGTCACTTACAGCTAGAACTTGTAAACTGATAACATGTCATTTAAATATTGTTTCACTAATGACTCATTGTGATGTTATAAGGAGATAGATTATTATGATTCCACAGTTGTTATCACATACATAGTTGCCACCATGTTAAGTTATTCATGATGAACAACTATGCTTCCTAAGTAATGGCTAAAGCTAAAATTAGTCGGTTGATTTTGAGTCACCTGTCCGGGATTATTCGTGCAACCACATTTGCCGGTATGGGACGGCCTTGACTTGGTCTGATCGTGTGCTCTTTCACTGGTACCACCCGATAGGGAAGGTTATGCGTGCGCGCTACCCTGGCCCGGTAGGTGACAATAACCTTGTGAGCCCAGTTGGTTGTTTGCGCGCGGTCCCTATTTGGGATAGTTTAGTTTGGCCACGACGGTGGCAGGTGTCACGAGGTGACACAGGGGCCACCCAGGGCTTGACTCCGGGGGAGAATGATTGCCGGTGGTACGGTGGAGGAGTCACGGGTTAGGCGGGTTTTGTTGGAGCAACGCTGGTCCACCCGAATGGGATCACGAGGTCAGGTGCTCCATGGTGTGGGTAAAGTGCGCAACCTCTGCAGAGTGTAAAATCTATTCGAATAGCCGCATCTACGGTATTGGACAGCCCGTCCAGACCTCACTAGGTTGTCAACCGTAATAAGGATAATAATGATGGAAGAACTCGTCTTGTGTAGACATCAGATGATGTCAGGGATATGATATGTTAGCCATGGAATGGCTATATGATGAGTGGTCGGATGACCACATGAGTTGGATCAGATTCAGGTTGGATCACAAGAATGTTCAGAGCATGGAATATTTACCTAATATGCTTTACCTTTCTGCATTTACTTCAGTGGTTATCTTGCTGGATAAACCTGCTATAACATGATAATTGATATTGCTAGCTAGTGATGCTATGTCATGACAATTAATATTGCTCTAACAACAAGTGCATGCTTGAATGCCATGGATTGCTTTGCTTGGTGTATATGTTAGTTTGGTTTTCTTGCGAGTACATTCAAAAGTACTCAGCGGCCTTCAATGTGGCCAAGTTCACATAAGGATCCGTCGTCCGTCGACGAGGAGCAGGAGCGTTCGCGGGCTAGGAGCGTAACCCAGTCAGATCCCTGTGGATTGGAGCCGCACCAAGACCATGCTGCCTTAGATAGAGCTTTCCGCTGCCATCACCTCTGTAATATATCTCATGTAAGACTTATATATCCATTAATAGAAATGCCTCTGTTCATGATACTTGTTGTAAACGCGCATGCCAGAGTGATTTCCTGGGCTGGTATGCGTGGCGACCGTCTGGCTACAGTGGTAATCAGGCGGGCGCCACAACGGATGGTATCAGAGCAGCCAGGCTGATTATAGGTTACCCCTAGCCAGACTTCATTGTCTTGTGCTCAGTAGAAAGCCCAGATGGTTTTCAGCCATCTCTGCCAAACAGGTACGGCTACTATTGATCATAAGGCAACCCCATAGGTTTTGGCTCCATCAGACCCCAACTCTCGTGGCCTTTGCCTCCGGTGTGAAATGTCAGCACCCGGCAACAACCCGTGAGCCCTGAAACCCCTAGGTAAACCAAATATCCTTACCCTGCTTGCTAGCCATGACATTTCTCTCCTTAACTCTAGTTTCCTTTGGGAAACGCCTATAATTCCATCTTTTCCCCGACAACCCTAGAATTGCACGACCATAGCCATCGTGCGTCGAGAGGTTGATGTTCCCTAAGGAAGTAGTAGAAGCTTGACACCAATTGCTACCAGGAGCATTGTCTGGTTTTGCTTCTAAATCCTTAGAGGTGCATCGAGTGCGCTAGGCTAGTTATACTAGTGAATCTTCGGCCACATGTGTAAGGTCCGCAATATTTGAGCTTCATTTGTCTTTTTGGTTTTTTGCGGTCTTTGTTTCTTTTGTCGGTTCCGTTTCTTCGCTCCGACTGGATCCATCCGCAAGTGTCGTCAAGAAGACCAACATACAACCGGGATAATACCCAATAATCCAATTCAGCAAGAGTCAAGCCAAGGCAACTGCCTGATATTCAGAATATTATCATTGGATCTGTCAAGAATGAAGAATGGGTCAGAAGCAGAATCTATGTGCAACTGACAAGGATAGAATATACCTGAGAAAGTTTGCCTCAGGACCGATCGCATCTAAGAAGCAGTCAGATGATCTACAAAGAATGAACACCAGTAAGGACAAATCATTTCGTCTGCGATATAAGGATTTTCAGTCAATGGGGTGAACCTTGAGTCTTTTCTCAATGGACCCAAGAATTATTTATTCCCCACCGAAGACATATTTTGAGAATGTGAATGTGCCAAGAGCAGCATCAAAATTCTGGTACGTTGGTACAAATTGCAAAGCATATTTTGGAATTCACCGATGCAAATGCAAAATTTTCTGGGCACTGTGAACAAGGTTTGCAAGAAATATGGATGCGTTCACGGTTGCCCGGAATCAATGAGAACTTCACATGCTGGAAAGCTCAGCTGAACCAAATGAAATTATCCGTCAACTTCTTATTACCGGCGACATATGAAATTCCGGATTAATTATCAACATGAGGCATGCGTCAGTTGTGCAGCCTTTACAGCAAAAAGGATCAGACCAGCAGAAGGACAAGCGATGGGCATGACCATCGGAATATCTTCGGTCAAGGTATGGCCTATACCGAGTTTGGCTCCACTATGGGTAAAATCTCGGATACTTCAGAAGGAAGCCAGAATCGGCCATAAATCCGACTGCATACACAGTGAAAGGCTTCTGGTATATGAAACCCAGCCTTCCTCCGTAAGCTATTGAGAGAAGCTTACGACGCGAGACCGTCGATCTTCCTCGGTACGCCACTTGGTGCAGAAATCTTCTGGGGTACGGCACTCCCATCTTTCTCAGTGTGCTACCGCGGAAAACTTCCGGCATAAGGCACTCAACCTTCCATGGCAAGCCACATGAAGGAAAGCTTCTGAGGTACGATACCCAGCCTTCTTCAGTATGCTACTTTGGCAAAAGCTTCGAGCATAAGGAATTCAGCCTTCTTCAACACGCCATCGTGCCTACAACAAGCTTGTCAGAAACATGAACTAGTCTGGACACACATCCGCCTCAGAACCCAATGGATATGAAAGGATTTATCCTACCCCTGCATATGTTGTGAGCATGCAGTGGATCAGTTCATGCGAGCCACTCATACACGGGAATGACTATGTTCAGGGAAACATTGGTCCTATATTAAAGGAAGAATATGAGCACAGCAATCCCTACGAGATATGCAAGAGTAAGAACAAGCCCGACAAATCGGGAAAACAATCAAGGAGCCGTGTTGGCAGGTCATGACATGTCCATCAAAGGAATCCTTAAGAACCAAGAAGTTCTATACAAACAACCTCCGTGACGGTCAACAAGATACAGCTTCACGGACAGAGTGGTATTACCAATCCGTGTCAGACTCTTGCATGTACGGCCACAACAATGCAGCCAGCATCACATACTCATCATGAATGTGGGCCATCAACCAAGATAAAAGGTTATACTCTGAAAGAATACACCAGATGATAGTGATACTATGTTTAGCCTCTGTAGTCCTATGCTCAACTCTGTGGTCATAGCAAGAGGCTATATATATGACAGAGCCATCGCCACAAGCGGCAGAGTCTGAAACAAGACATTCAGATAGAATGGCTCAAAGCACATCAGCACCAACAGCTCGTAGACACCATGACATCATTGGAATAAGAGATTACTGTCTATGATTACTTTGTGATCATATTTCAGTTGAGGATATAGCAGCAATGGCTCGGTTATATTGTTCCTTGAATTGCAAATCACCTAAGGACAAAGTCGGAATGCCTAAGGCAGAAGGGAACACCTCCTACGGAACTCACAGTCAGATTGAGTATTCTGACACGGCAAAAAGAAAGCCACTCCCACTCATCGAGGCCAG
Source organism: Thinopyrum elongatum (assembly GCA_011799875.1). Taxonomy (NCBI): domain Eukaryota; kingdom Viridiplantae; phylum Streptophyta; class Magnoliopsida; order Poales; family Poaceae; genus Thinopyrum; species Thinopyrum elongatum. The sequence continues at coordinate 38,527,960 of CM022300.1, read as the reverse complement.
ACGAGCACGTGAGCTGGTACCAACAAAGGAGGTCTTGCCCTGACTGTCAGAGTACGAAGCATCGCAATAAAACCCAAAGCAATTACTTCCAGGACATGGAAACCGAGTTGTTTGTTGGTATTAACCGCTACCCCACCCAGCAACACCACTATCCGGACAGAAGGTACACCTGACAGGAAAGAGAAGGATTCAAGAAAACTGTGTGCAGAGACAACACATGATCCGTCAAAAGAGGCAGTTAAAGGGTCAGTGAACCAAGGAAGACAAGATAGCTGATGGATCCAAGTCGCACACAGGTAAGCCCCCTTCCCCAGGAGGTAAGCCCGAAAATCTCGAGGACGAGATTTTCTTAAGGGGGTAGGTTTGTAACACCCTGGTTTTCGCTCCCTATTTTTTTTCCTTCGCGGGATGTGACTCCCGTCTTTTTTTTCTCGGTGTTATCGGATTTCTCTAGCTTTTGGGTATGTGAAGATGGTCATCTAGCCTTGCCTTCCCTATCCAACCAAAGATTTGTCTCCAGTCCAACCTTGCCTCCTAAGATTTATTCTCAGGGTTTTGCCGCAAAAACCCTACCTCCCGAGTTTCCGGAAGGGAAACCTTAACTCTTGCCGTTACAAAGGAGCCCCAACTTCCTTTGATCTTTTGTTTCCCAAACTTCTCCCAGTGATCATCCCACATCTATAAACCCTGGATATGCAAAAATATTGCCAAGTCATTTGCAATATTTTTCATTTATAATTAATTCCTTTTTCTGCCAGTTAAAGGAATTAAATCCAGGAAAATATCGATCCATCTCCAAAGTTCATGAAAACTTGTGGGGATATTCTTTGTGATCATATTGAGCTCCCATAAAAATATTGGCCATAATTAAATAGGGGAAATTGCATTTTCCTATTTAATGCCAATATAGCATTTTGGGCCCTTCCTAAAGGAACTACCATTTTGGTAGCCAAGAAAAATCCCAAATAATTTGTGGAGCTTCTTCTATCCATATCTTCACCATTTCCATCAAAACCCAAGTTCCAAAGTTCAAGGTTTGAGCACAGCATCCATTTGTAAATTCTGTCTAGATTTTCAGTTTGCAAAGGAAGTGCTTGAACCCTTGATCCTTTTGAGCTGAAATATTTCATGGTAATTAACATTGACAAATCACTCATGGAAACCAAAAATCAGCTCAATCCCTCCATCCATTCTTCCCCAGCATTTTTCCTAAGTTTCTGTCCATTTGAAACCTCTGTGAAGGAAGTACCATTTTGGTGTACCCAAATGGTATGAAATTTTTACAGTGGCTTCATATGTTAAAATAATTCATCTCCTCAAAATTTCAGTTAAATGCAAGCTAGTATGTGAGTGCCACATCAAAGTTTGCCTTTCTGTTCAGCAGGGTCCATTCTACAGCAAGTGCCCCCAATTCTTATCAAACTGGCCTCAAAATTTACCAGGGTAGTTACCTTGGTAGATCATTGCTCCATGCCAAAAACCAGCTCGTTTCACCCAGCAATATCTCCATAAATCTCATCAAACACCTTCATGTTAGAACACATGTGAGCTCTCATCCGTCAACTCTTGCCGTCACTTGCATCCAAACCACGATGGGTCAACTCACTGACCTCTAATCTATACAGTTGACATGATTTGAGGTTGCTACTATGCCTTGGACGCGTGGTGCCGGTGGTTACCACGACTTTAGTTGGCAGACGGCGCGAACTGTGGCAACAATCGCCGTCCGGTCCCCTCTGGCTGTCCCCAGCTCGCCGCCCAGCCCCCCTTTGCTCGCCCACGTCGCCTGCTCCTCTGCTCCGCCTCGTCCCCTAGCTCCCTGGCCGGGTGTGCCGACACGAGGTGCTCCGCCCGAGCGCCACCACGGCATCGAGTTCCCGGAACTTCGGCTGCCATCTAGAGCTCCTCCCCGCGGCTATTTAAGCACCCCGAGTCCCTCCTCCTCTTCACCAGCAACCCCAGCCCTCTCCTCCTCGAGCTCCAGGAGCTCCCTGCCCGCCCACGGCCATGACCGCCGCCGATTCCCTCGGCTAGCTCCGGCCATCGCCCTTCCCTCCACCTCTAGCACTCCCCACAAGCTCGCCCACACGCCGGTGGTCCTCCCCAACCCCTCAGCTCGCCGCCGGAGTCGCTGTGGCCGCCGCCCCCAACTTCGGTCGCCGCCTCCTCCGTCCTCTGCCACCGTGGTGCACCGTCGCTCCGTCCCTCCCCGGCGGCCGCTCTCCCTCTGGACGGGAGCGGCACATCTCCCCACAGCCTCCGGTGGCCTCGCCCGAGCCGGAGACTGCCAAAGTCGCCGTGGCCGTCGCCAGCGTCGCGCTTCGCCCCGCCCTCTGTTGCCGAGCCACCACTGTCATCCTGCTCTCCCCGGCGCCTGAAGCCCTCCAGGTGGACGCGCCGTACCTCTCCGCACTCGCCAGCGTCCTCGCCGTCCGCAGAAACTCGCCGGAGCCGCCCAGCCATCGCCGGTGTTGCCCCATCCCTGCTCCTCCTCTGTTTCGATCGGAACAGAGGGAGGAGGGAGACGCCCTATAGGCGGGCCCGGCCCGTCGATGGGCAGTGCCCCTCCCTCCGTTTTTTTAAAGAGTAGCAGCAGCGGGTGGGCCGGCCCAGTAGCGCAGCGGCAGCCGCGGCAGCTTCCGGCCCAAGACAGCCTAGCGAGCACAGCGCACTTTCATCTTTTTCAGCAGAAAAACTGTTAGGGGTCCGATAGTAAATATTTTATTTGCAGATGGGTCCCTGGCAGTCAAACTCCTCTAACTTTTTGCTCGTAGCTCCGATTCAGGTGAATCCAACGCCCACGTCTTCATCTCGTCGAGCCTGTTCTCTTGGTATCATTTTCACAAGGTGGTCACACAGTGGAAATGACCATTTTTCCCTTGCTCTCTAATCAGCTCCTCCGAGAAGGAATCTTTTCCGGTGAATTATTCCGCGGCTTCACCGCACTTCTTCCCGGAGTATTCCTCGACCCCCAGGCAAGCCGACCATCTGATATATGCCCTAAAGCATTGCTCTGTGTTGTTCTTGCATGTTTAAATTAATATGCTTGTGCCTATCTGTGTAGTAGTGAGCTGTATGTGACTCTGACGAACCCTTGCTTGCACTTTCTTCGGTGACGGCACCACGCCTGTGTTCTGAGCTGTTTCCGGCCGTCCGGGGTGGATGCCGACTTTTGTTTCTATTTTCAACAATTCTCCGTGTTCTGAGCTGCTTTTCGGCCGTCTCGGGCAGCTGTTGAATTTCCTTCCGTAGCAGTGACCCTATGCTCTGAGCTGTTTCTCGGCCGTCTTAGGGAACTGCTACATTCTTCTTATCAACACCGTCTCATGCTCTGAGCTGCTTTCCAGCCGTCTTGAGCCGGGGTTGAGTTATTCCGGTAATGTCCCAGATCTGAGTTGTAAAGACCGTTCTGGTGGCTACTGGTTTCTTTGCCGGTTTTGTGCAAGGGTTCCGATGGTCGTCACTTACAGCTAGAACTTGTAAACTGATAACATGTCATTTAAATATTGTTTCACTAATGACTCATTGTGATGTTATAAGGAGATAGATTATTATGATTCCACAGTTGTTATCATATACATAGTTGCCACCATGTTAAGTTATTCATGATGAACAACTATGCTTGCTATGTAATGGCTAAAGCTAAAATTAGTCGGTTGATTTTGAGTCACCTGTCCGGGCTTATTCGTGCAACCACATTTTTCCGGTATGGGACGGCCTTGACTTGGTTTGATCGCGTGCTCTTTCACCGGTACTACCCGACAGGGAAGGTTATGCGTGCGCGCTACCCTGGCCTGGTAGGCGGCGATAACCTTGTGAGCCCAGTTGGTTGTTTGCGCGCGGTCCCCGTTTGGGACAGTTTAGTTTGGCCATGATGGTGGCAGGTGTTATGAGGTGACACAAGGGCCACCCAGGGCTTGACTCCGGGGGAGAATGATTGCCGGTGGTACGGTGGAGGAGTCACGGGTTAGGCGGGTTTCGTTGGAGCAACGCTGGTCCACCCGAATGGGATCACGAGGTCAGGTGCTCCATGGTGTGGGTAAAGTGCGCAACCTCTGCAGAGTGTAAAATCTATTCAAATAGCCGCGTCCACGGTATTGGACAGCCCGTCCAGACCTCACTAGGTGGTCAACCGTAATAAGGATAATAATGATGGAAGAACTCGTCTTGTGTAGACATCAGATGATGTCAGGGATATGATATGTTAGCCATGGGATGGCTATATGATGAGTGGTCGGATGACCACATGAGTTGGATCGGATTCAGGTTGGATGACAAGAATGTTCGGAGTATGGAATATTTACCTAATATGCTTTACCTTTCTGCATTTACTTCAGTGGTTATCTTGCTGGATAAACCTGCTATAACATGATAATTGATATTGCTAGCTAGTGATGCTATGTCATGACAATTAATATTGCTCTAACAACAAGTGCATGCTTGAATGCCATGGATTGCTTTGCTTGGTGTATATGTTAGTTTGGTTTGCTTGCGAGTACATTCAAAAGTACTCAGCAGCCTTCAATGTGGCCAGGTTCACATAAGGATCCGTCGTCCGTCGACGAGGGGCCGGAGCGTTCGCGGGCTAGGAGAGTAACCCAGTCAGATTCCTGTGGATTGGAGCCGCACCAAGACCATGCTGCCTTAGATAGAGCTTTCCGCTGCCATCACCTCTGTAATATATCTCATGTAAAACTTATATATCCATTAATAGAAATGCCTGTATTCATGATACTTGTTGTAAACGCGCATGCCAGAGTGATTTCCTGGGCTGGTATGCGTGGCGACCGTCTGGCTACAGTGGTAATCAGGCGGGGCGCCATAGCAGCAGCCAGGCGAAACCTTGCACAAGTACATACAGTGCTTCACCAACGTTTGCCTCAAGATCCCGAAGGTGTCGGACGAGGCCATCATTATGGCATTCTCTGAGGGTGTTCAGGATGTCAAGATGAAGGAAGAGCTTGCCTTGCACTAGGATTTGTGCTCGGCTCTGGAGATGTTTAACATGGCCACCAAATGCGTGAGGGCGGAGGAAGGTTGCCTCTCCCTGCTGGAGCTTTCGGAGGTCGATCTTGAAGACAAGAAGGCCAAGGCTAAGAACGTGGAGCGCAAGGGCCCAGCTGTGCTCGCGGCTGAACCTGAGATGAAGCGGGGCTACGACCACCCCGAGTCCTCCAAGGGCAGCCGTCCGATTTGCGTCTTCCATAATGTCCACAGCCACAACATCAACGACTGCCAAGAGCTCAGGGCAATCCATGACGGGCGCTTTGGCTGCTGTACTGACCGCAACGACCGTGGCTACGGCCACGTAGGAGGCCGCGGGGGTGGCCGTTGGGACAACCGCGAACCCCGCCAGGACTGGCGCGATCAGCCTCGTGAGGACCGCTGGCAGGGCCAGCCTTGCGACGGCCCCTGGAGGGACCAACCTCATGAGGATCATCCTCAGGGCAACGCCGGTCTCCCTCCGCTGCCACCGCCGCCAAGGAGGAACGACGACCACCGCCAAGACGATGGGGCTGGGAGCTTCCAAGAGCCTCGTGCCATTGCCTGCATCCTGGGTGGCGCTCAGGCCCCGCTTCCCATCGCATCTTCAAGCAGTTCACTCGTGAGGTGAACGCGGCCCTCCCCAAGCTCGAGGCGTCGCGCCCCCTCAGGTGGTCCAAGTACGCCATCACCTTTGACTCTACAGACCAGCTCAAGTGCTCAGCTGCCGCTGGCGCACTCCCAATGCTCTGCTCACCAACCATCAGCAACGTCCTCGTCACCAAGACACTCATCGATGGCGGCACAGGGCTCAACGTTCTCTTCGTCGAGACGTTCAAGACGCTCCAGGTGCCATACGACTAGCTCCTCCCTACCAAGCCTTTCTCAGGGGTGACCGATGGCTCCACCACCCCCATAGGGCATATTCGCCTCCCTGTCACCTTTGGCCAGCGAGACAACTACCACACCGAACTCATCGACTTCGACATCGCCCACATTCGCCTCTCGTACAATGCCATCCTCGGGTATCCAGCCCTCGCCAAGTTCATGGCGGTGACTCACCACGGCTACAATGTCCTCAAGATGCCAGGAAGCGGCTTTATCATCATGGTCGCCTGCGACGAGAAGGCAGCGGTGTGCTCCCTTGAGCGCGCCTATCAGGCTACGGCAGTCGAGAACTCTGACGACGAGGGTGCAGTTCGGCCTGCCGAGGCCATTCCCAAGAAGAAGAAGCAGCTCCTCCCCAAGGGCCGCCAGGAGGCTAGTGCGTCCGACGATCGTGCCTCAGGCCCCGCACCCGCTACTAGGGCCCCCTTCCCCCTCGCATAGGAAGGCGCGCCCGGCGCCCCCCTCAGGACGGGCTCAAGGGCTCTCCTCTGGAGGGCCTCTGACCTGACCAGCGTCACGAGGGAGGCGTTCGGGCACCATGTGGAGGCGTGCTTCAACACGCGCTTCCGTGAGCAGGGCACAGGGCGCGAGGTGCCAGGCGCTCAGGAGTTCAGCACCAAGGCAACCGAAGAGCTTCAGGTGGTGCGAACCATGCGCGGCGAGTGCCGCCCCGCGCCGCTCAGTGCAGCTGCCGCCCCCGATGCGGGTAGCAAGCTGCGCGTCTGTGTCAACATCCCAGGTCTCAACAGGGTCGCTTCTCAGGAGCTCTACTGGCCGTCCCGCGTTGGACGGAGTGGGGGCTGCCCCCGCAGCTACATCCGCATGCCGTTCGGCCTGCTGAACATGGCTGCCTCGTACCAGCGCTACATGTAGGGCGTCCTGGTGGCTCACGAGGCCCGGTGTCAGGCAATCCTGACAGAGGAGGTGCCGTACCCTCGCGAGCTTCCCGGGACTCCAGAGCCTCCCGAGCCTTAGGAGTCAGCCAGCCCATGAGGAACGACCTCTGCAACGCGCATCTTCAGCTACCCCAACGCTTCTACAACGATGGTGCCAGGTGACTTTTTGGTTTGTTCAATTGAGGGCGCCCCTCGGGCTGCATATCCTCGAGCTGTCAGGGCCAGCCCCTGCAACTGCACCATTTTGATTCATGTACTCCGGACCAGCTATGCGTATTCGAGTTATCATAGTTGTTGACATTACTCCTGACGTCTCGTTATGTATGGAGTTGCCCCTCGCGGCTTCTGCACGTAGCTAACCCGCCTCTTGCTCATCCCGCAATGGGGGCTACTGGCACGGCGCCTGTGCTCGGGTCCGTCCCTGCAGCGCTGATAAACCTAAGAGACCGAGCTCTGGCTCACGGCCGGCCCCGCGCACATCACCTCACCGGGTCCTTAGTGCCTTTGTCTTCTTGCGAAAAGATCACCGGCAAAATAGCAGGCGTGGCTACGTGCTCTGTTTTCCTTTTTCGGCTGCGTCCTCTGTTTTCCTTTTTCGGCTAACTCGCAGGAACCTCCGGAGCCGGGTCCATGAGCGGCCTCGCCAGCGCCTTGGATCGCAACCCCTCCTAGGCATCTCCTCAGAGCCGGCTATTATTTTCTCTCGCAAATCGCTTGCACGTTAAAGGGGGGGCCCCTGAGCATCGCGCCTCAGGGGCTCCTACTGGCTCTCGAGCCCTCACCCCCTGGCCTTGACAACGGCATCGTGACCTGGCATACCAGCGGTGGCTGAGCGTCGCTCGAGGACCGGGACCCGAGGATGTAGGGCACCCAGGCAAGTGGGGGAAACGGAGTCGACAGGAGCCCTGCGGAGGGGGTGTCATCTGGGGGATGGCATGGCCCAGCGTCCCACGAGAAGCTCGTCCACACGGCAAAAGAATCACCGCGGGCTCACCAAGATAAGTCACCTCACACGCACAGGCGTGAACCTTATGATCAGCGCTTCGTCTCTAGCGAGCTCGCTCAGGAAAGAATGCTTCCCTTTCAGTACTTCGGGAGCCGCTTGCGCGCCAAAGGGGACCCCCTGAGCATCGCGCCTTAAGGGCTCTTACCGGACCTTGGGCCGCTCACCTTCTGGCCTTGACCACGGCATCGCGACCTGGCATACCAGCAACGGCCGAAGCTTGCCTGGGGACTGGGTCCTGCCGGCGTAGAGCACCAAGCTACTGCGAGAATGAAAGGGAGAACCATGCCAAAGCAAGAGGCGCAAACACGACACTAATAGAGAATGATAACATTAAAGCACGGGCGTCGCAGTTATTTACATACCCCCACGGGGCCCGTCATGATTTTCGCACAGGAATGAAGCAAAGGAGAAACGCCTAAGAACTACGGCCTCGGCAGCGTCGCCAACGCCGTCGGGACGGCACCCCTCCTCCTCCTAGGCCCGGGCGTGGCGATGCGGTGGCTCGCAGCTGTCGTCGTCGCTCGAGCTTGGTCCAGACGAGGCACTGCTGCTGCCGGAGGAGTTGCGGACAAGGCCAAGGGCAAGTTCGATCCCGGCGGCCTCGCCATTTCACCGGCCCGCTGGGGAGCCGTTGCCTTGATCTTCTCCCCTGGGGTAGCACTCCACGCATCGGCCGTCCTCTCCGAAGACCTTGAAGAGGAGCGTCGAAGCCCCGTCGTACTCGGAGTGGATGGCATGACCCCCCTCCGAGCGGCAGGCGCGGGCGACCGCGCCCCATCCCTGGGTCATGAAGACGTCGCCAGAGTCGACGACCTCGACTTCCGCCTCTGATGCTTGGCTGCAGCAGCCGTCGTGTTGCAACCACAGCTCGACGGGCCCCCGTGGTGGAATCTCCCTCGACAGAGACCACGGGAGCTGGATCCACATGCGCGGCGGCATCGTCGCCCACACCACGAACTCGCGGGCCGTGCCTTCAGCGTGGGTCCGTGGGCGGATCGTCCGTACGGCCGCCGCTAGTTCTCCTCCATGGTTTCGCTCCTCGCGGCGTTCGCGGCCACTCTCATGGACGGGGCTCTGCGTGCGAGCGTATGCGCGAACCAGGAAGCCTGGCGGAGCGCGTTCATACCTGGGCCGCGTTGTCATAAGCGCCATGGCGGCGTCGCGAGGGCAACCGTGCCTCTTCTTCGGCGGGAGCAGCTCGGGTTCCACCCGAGGGGCTTTTCCCTTCTCCACGGCGGAGAACCTCCTCACCGGCGCCATGGACGCTCTGACAAGATGGCAGGTCGAAGAAGAAGGAAAAGGAGGAGCAGGCGGCGAGAAGATGAAGATGAGCTGGGGGCTCCGCCCCCCGCCCCATTTATAGGCAAAGGGAGGCCAACCGCCGGCCTCTCATGTTCCGAGCAATGATGGTTCTTCTGCATGCATCAGGCAGTTGTCAAGTCATGCGTTTGCCGAGGCGGCGTGGAGAAGTGGAGACGCCCACGTCGCATCAAGCACCACGCGTCAGCCTGGTCCGCAGGCGATTGGGGCCCGTGGCGCTTCATCCTTGCCCTTTGGCTTCGCCTCGAAGCCAATTCCGAGCGCGTCTTGGGCCCGGGGTCTACTGTTGGCGTTCTGGGAACCAGGGTACCCAGACCTACCTGTCTGCGGCCCACGGCGTGGCGCCATCGACGGCCTGGTACGGCCCATCTACAACACCTTCAAGACAAGACCCTCGTGAGGGGCCAAGCCTCGTGAGGCGGGCGACATCAAGACCTCCGGAGGGAGCGGCCTCCTTAGGCTGGCTGCTGAGGAGCAGAGATTTCTATGCTGATGCCCACCTCATGAGGTGGAGGTGACGCAAGCCATGACGACCAAGGCCTGGCGGGCGCCAGCGGGCGCAGAGCAGCAGGTTTCCTCTTTGGTGCTAAGGAGGCAAGCGCAGGCGCGGGGTCCCGAGGAATCACCCAAAGGTTTCCATTCCTGTGCAACAAGACGAAGACCGCCAGGACGGCAGGACAGATGTCATCGCCCAGCCCACCGCAGCGTCACGTCCAGAAGCTTTGCAGGCGAAGACCACCTTTCGTCAGGATAAGATGTACTACTTGTCCCCTTTCAAATTGGCCGTTATGGAATCCCTTCCAGCCTTCGTTTTCGTGGAAGAGGACCGAGGCCACTATATATAGGTTAGCCACCACCATAGGAAGGGGGATGGGACCCGGAACAACTCACTCTCACCAGAGCAAGCCTCGCGAGCTTATTCATCCTCTGTACTAGTTCATCGTCAGCCCCTTGTGAGGCTAATCCACCACAAAGCAGGAGTAGGGTATTACACCGCAAGGTGGCCCAAACCTGGGTAAACTACCGTGTCCATCTTCTTCCCTGTTCTTCGAGCTAGGCTGTAGGGCGGCGCATTTGGTTGGAAGGATAGGTTGAGTTCTTCACACACGCCCCAGAGTTCGAACCTTCTTTGGGTCTGCGGAGCCCTAAATCTGACAGCAGCCTCAATCTGATATACGAAGATACAGTGAGGAAAATGGGGATCGATCCATCAAGGATCAAACCCAGTAACACCACTTTTAAGGGAGCCATTCCGGGAGTGGAGGCCCGCTGCACAGGCACCGTGACGCTTGAAGTAGTGTTCAGATCTTCGGATAATTTCTGAAGCGAGGACTTGATCTTCGACATAGCACCTTTTCGTAGTGGCTATCACACCCTACTCGGCCGAACAACGTTCGCCAAATTCAATGCCGTCCCGCATTACGCGTACATCAAGTTGAGGATGCCTGGTCCCTAGGGCGTCATAACTATCAACGACAACACAGAACGCTCACTTAAAACCGAAGAGCACACTGCGGCCCTAGCGGCCGAAGACTACACTGGCCCATATAGGCACGGATGCCGACCCGCCGTAAAGGCCGGCGACAATAGTAAACGGGTTTGAACCCGTTCCCCGTCATGGGAACCTATCGTGGATTTAACAGGACAGATGTCCTAGTGTGAGGACTTAGTCGTGAGGCCAATGCAACTAGGTCGTAGCTTGAACGGGGTTGGTTGGAATCGAGAGACGCGAGGTTTTACCCAGGTTCGGCCCCTCACGGTGGAGGTAAAAGCCTACATCCTGCTTCATTGATATTGATCATGGTGATGCTCATGATTACAAGGGTGCTCTTTCGCTACCTCTCCCTCGAGAGCTATTGATTTGTCTGTCTTAACTTGTGAAAACTTGTCCCTCTTGGGGTGCCCTGCCCCTCCTTATATAAGTTGGAGGGGCGGGTTACATGTGGAGTCCTAATAGGATTAGGACTATTCTATTACAAGTGGAATCCTAGTCTTGCTTCCCTTGCAAGGGAAATATTCCTTATGTCTTTTTTCTCAAGCCGGCCCACCATCACGTCAATCGGCCTTCCCATGAGCTGCCTTATGGGCCATTGGGTCTTGTCGTCTGTCTGACCTGCCCGCCGGGTCACTAATGAACCGCAACTCTCAGGCGGGTCACCCGTGAGTCGCCAGGTCCGGGTGGGTCACCAATGAGTCGCCAGACCAGTGAGTCGCTTGTCTTCAGGCGGGTTATTGATGAAGCGCAAAGTCTCGACCGGGTCATATATCCGGTCGGGTCATACCGCGGGATATATCCCCGACATTAGCCCCCAGTTTAATTTGGATTTATCCATGTTAAACTGATCCTGCAAAATAAACAAAAGAACAAATTGGACAGGTTGTGCGCCGGGTCAAACATTCTTCTGAACCGGGACCTGATCATCCTTAAGTCCTTGTCATTTCCTTCTTCTGGAAAGTTCGGGTCAATGAGCCAGCTTCATAATCAATTTGCTTGCAGAAAAATATTGTGAAAAATAATCCATTTGAGTCGGCTTCCAATGCTCTGATTTGACAAAAATATTGGTCTTTGAAATATTTGTCTGATGTTCAGCCGGCTTGAAGATGTAGAACTTGTCAAGTTACAATCACCAAAACTGTTGGGTTATAAAAACTAATGAAACCGAGTCATGATTGTTGCTGACGCCGGGTCAATCTTATGGCGACTTGGTGCTTGCTTATGTAAATATAGCTTCCAATCGTTGAGTCGGCTCTCCAAGTCTTTCTATGAATAACTTGGAAGAAATAAACATTGCAAATTCCTTCAATAAGAATATGATACCTGGTTTGCTCAAAACTGAGAATTTGAAGATGTTTCTCCCTTATATGCATATCACCTGTAGCCCCCAAGTCTTAAGAGGAGAACACAGTGATAGCTTAAGACTTGCTTTAATATAAATGCTGCAACTTTGGAGAAATCCTGATTGTTCATGTAAGTCAACATTCATAAACTGAACATTTTGTACTTCCCATGTGTAGCCCCCAAGTGCCGGGTCATTATGCAATAATGAGCAGGGACTTTGTAGATCTGATTATGTAGACTTTAAGCAGCAATGTGTAGCCCCCAAGGGCCGGGTTGTCTTGCCTACAGCAACCTGGGACTTGTAACTGTCTTATGCTCATAAAATTTTAACCAATGTAGCCCCCAAGGGCCGGCTCAGTAAAATAATACTGAGCTGGGACTTTACATGTACTTCATTGAAAATAATATCATATGATGTAGCCCCCAAGTTTCGGGTTACCTTTGGCAAGAGCAATTAGTAGCCCCCAAAGGGCCGGCTCATCACTATGTGATGGGTCGGGTCTTCAATGAGGCAAGTTAAAAATGACTTTGCATTAGCCCTCAAGTGCCATGGTGCTTGCTTGCAGCGATATGGGACTTGCATACTTGATGTAATCTTAATTTGAATAATGTAGCCCCCAAGTGCTGGGTCGTATGCCTGCAGCGACTCGGGACTATTCCTTCCATTGTACAATAAACCATATCCACTGTCTGGATGATGTTGCTGAATGCCTTGCATATCAATATTGAACCATGCTCTCTGTTGTGAACTGGTATTCTTGGATGAAGAAATAATAGCCATTGCTCTGAAGTGGCTTTGAAAACCTCAATCATAATACTGGTTATTGATAACCATAATAAAAATCCAGCCATATTGGCTATTTAAGATTTGAATAATATAATCCGGTATGAAAACCTCAATCTTTCAATACTGGTTAAGACAACCATAATGAAAATCCAGCCAAGTTTGGCTATTAAAGATATGAATAATATAATCCGGTATGAAAACCTCAATCATTCAATACCATAATGAAAATCCAGCCAGGTTTGGCTATTAAAGATTTGAATACTTTGTCTGTTGACAAGTAAATCCGGAGTTAAATACCCAGCGGCTCTTAGCCGATGGCGACTTAATGCGCATCCATTGTACTCCGGGATTTTTGTAACCTGGCGGCTTATAGCCTTTGTAAAAATCAAGAACTGATAACCCTTTTGAAACACCAATTTTAATCTTTGATGATGGGCTTGAACTTAATTATTTATGTAAGCCATAGCTCTACATGTCCTGCACAAAGTTTAAAGAACATATGCCCTGGCAACTTAACGTCAAAAGCCAGGGCGGGTAACAACCCAAACATAATATAGTCTTATGCAATTATGGAAAAGACTAGCATTAAGGCTATTGAAGACAAAATATACTGGCGACTTAAAGGTCAAAACTAGGGCGGGTTACCAAACCTCGCATACTCATATAGCAAATAAAAACATACCTGAAAAGTGACTCATACTGCTGGCTTACATCGCCATATCCAGTGGGGGTGACAACCCAAAGGTTTTTAAGCGCATGGCTCCAATTGCGCAAACCAAAGCATACTGGCGACTTAAAGTCCATAGCCAGGGCGGGTTACCAAACCCAAAAATGCTCAAAAATGAGTCATATAATCAGGTCTGCATGACCCGGATTGTCGAAAAATGCACTTAGCGAAAAAAATCTTGAGGAACCACAAATCCAAAAGAGTCAAAAAGAAAGATTCAAACACTCTCAAATAATAGTCTGGCCGACTCACAAAAGTATGGCCAGATAAATTGGCTATCAAAGCCATGTGCTTTCAATGGCCGCACACCCGTTGGTACTTAGACCACATGATTGCTTTAAAGGCAGCAACAGCCGTTTTGGTACTTAGACCACATGATTGCTTTTAAGAGGCAGCAACAGCCGTTTTGGTACTTAGACCACATGATTGCTTTCAAGAGGCAGCAACAGCCGTTTTGATACTTAGACCACATGATTGCTTTCAAGAGGCAGCAACAGTCGTTTTGGTACTTAGACCACATGATTGCTTTCAAGAGGCAGCAACAGCCGTTTTGGCACTCGGCCCAAATGATTGCTTTAAAGGCAGCAACAGCTGTTTTGGCATTCAAGCCACATGATTGCTTTCAAAAGGCAGCAACAGCCATTTTGGCACTCAGGCCACATTATTACTTTCAAAAGGCAGCAACAACCGTTTTGTACTTTTTTAAGCCGGAACTTTTCTGACGGCCTTTAAATTTTCATCAATGTGGCAGTAGCCTCCAGGACCGGGTTATATTCCCTCCAATGACCCGGGGTTCTTGAATTTGCTGAAACTAGCAAAACTTGCTAAGTCATGTATGTGTAGCCCCCGAGTCTTAAGACGACTCAAGGAGTTGGCTTGAGATTCTTCATTCTTGGCCATAGCATAAGATGTATACTCTTGGCGTTGATAACACGATGTGAATCCGCAGTTGTTTGAAATCGACTGTGGCGGGTTATAAACGACCCCGTATGAATTGTGTCAGTAACCCGGCTGATGGTTCGTCCCGGGTGGTTGTTGAAGTTAACCAAACTACAGTAGCGGCGACTCGTGCGCCTGTCCATTGAGTCATCCGGTGCAAGGTGGAGACTGATAATAAATCATTTTTTGCTTCAGAGTTGTTGGAGTAAACCGGACCGCAGGGCGGCGGCTTGCAAACATCCATTGGGCAGCTTGTATGAGCAGACGTGGCTCTGATCTGTGGATGTAGACCAGACCGTGAGAGACAGACGGTAAAGATGACTGCAGCATTAGATGCGGCACGGACGCGGGCGAGTAGGACGCGGGCACGGACAGATGAGTCGGCCGCGGCACTGTAAGCCGGCGCGGACGGGCGAGTCATCGCAGGCGCGGTAAGCCACGCGGACGGGCGAGTCAATCGCAGGCGCGGTAAGCCGCGCGGACGGGCGAGTCAGCCGCATCGTGTTGATATAAATTGGGCCGCAGAGGCGGCGGTTTGCACATATATTCATCAAGCATCATGGCACAGTCAGATGCTAGCGCATGATAACGGTGGCGCGAGCTATATATCCATGACACGATCATCGCTCTTGCAGTGAACAATTGTCCTGCATCAAAAAATATCACAAGTCAGAGTACTTGTTCTTTAAAGAATAAAAACATATCAATAAAAATTGACTGAACAGAATTCACCTGATTTGTCCGAACGATAGATGATTCATATATGACATCCGTGGATAAGCTCCAGTAATTTCAATGGCAATTTAGGCGCTCTCCAGCAGAGACAAGGCGGCTTGCAGCAGATGAAGCGGCGAAGGTGAGGGCATTTTGGTGAGGCGGAGCGAGGCCAGCGGCTCCGAACAAGGCCGAAGCAGCGACTCGTAGGCGCTGCACTGGCGAAGGCAAGGCGGCTGTAGGAGCAACTTTGGCGCAGGGCCGCAGCAAAAACGGAGACCGCGGCGGCTCGCAATAATTGCCATTGTACACTGGTCAATTTTGATCCTCTCGCAATTTTTTTTTTAACTTTCACCACCAGGAGCTAGGCCTTGTAATTTGTCTTCATAAAAACCCTGATGCAGTTTTGGCAATTCTGACGGAGCTTTGTCCTCCTCCAAAGATGGATTTTTCTCAGTATCAACCAAAGGGTTGTCTTGCCTGGTATAGAAATACTAACACACCCTTCCAGCCGTGCGCCTGCCATAACCGACGACCGGACGCGCTTGCAGAGGTGGTGTCTGGTGCGCCGCGGCGCTAGAGGCTAGCAGGCGGCCGGCGCGGGTGGCCAGCAGGGGCGGCAGCAGCGAGCCAGCCAAGCAGGCGGCCAGCAGGAGCGGCAGCAGCGAGCCGGCCAAGCGGGAGGAGGTGAGGCGCGTGAGGAGGAGAGTAGCGTGCAGGGGCGCAGGAGAATAGCATGCGAAGGTGGAGCGGGCTGGGTCACAGCCGGCGGGTGGCTCAACGGTGGCTCGCAAAGGAGCGGCGAGGCAATGGCAAGGGCCGGCTCACAGCAGCTCGGCAGCTGCGGCGACTCGGCAGGCGCGCGGGAGGTGGGTCGCGGCTGTAGCGACGGAGGGCCGGGCGAAACCACAGCGGCGGCAGAGCTTGGCAGCTCGAGGCGGCCGCGGTGTAGAGGACGGCGACGGCTCGGGAACCGCCGGGGCACTCGCGAGGTGGCGAAGGCGGGGTAGCAGAGGCGGAGGCGGGGTAGCAGATGTGGAGGCGGCCGCATGGCAGAGCGGCGGCTTTGAAGCAGTGGGAGGCAGAGACAAGCCGGACAGAGGCAATTCTCGGCGGTGGTAGCAAATCTCGGCGGTGGTAGCAAATCTCGGCGACTTGAAGATGGCTGGCTGCGGGCCTCGGTGGCGGAGTCAACAGGCGCTCTAAGGCGAGGCTGCTCAGAGGCGAAGTTACAGACGAGCTGTGGTAAAGGACCGGCTCGAGGCCGGCGACGCCGGGCAGTCTGATGAACATGAACCTGAGGCAGCCGCAGCGGCGGGTCCCCTTTTTTATAATGATGAATATGAACCGGCTGGTGGCTGCAGCCGAGGCCAGATGCGTTGTCTGTTCCTGAATTTGGCTGTATCCGCACGTGTCATGTGCGTCCTTTGATTTATGAGCTGTGCCGAGTAATGTACTGATTCGACTTGTAGTTCGAGTCCTTCACGTGTATAGGTAGCACCTCAGGAGCAGCAGTCTCCAGAATCAATTGTACCGCATCAGCTATTTTAGTTCTTCACGCCGCAGAGAAAAAATCAACCTCCGAATTTGATCTGGACACGGACGACGAAGCCGTCAAATCCTGTCGGTCTCGGCAACTTGAAGTCCACAGAATAAATCGCTAGTCGGCGACAGCGAACAAACCGTAACCCCAATTCCTCTTAAACTTTATATCTCACAGATTATAAGTCTGGACTTGACGAACTCCAAAATTGATGCATATCTTTGCGAGCTGAGTCTTTTTTCAGCTGGCCAGTTGCGAGCTTCTCGATCCCTAGAAGAGATCCCTCCAAAAACTTAACGTCACCGTGCGCAGGCCCCACGGTGGGCGTCAACTGTCGTGGATTTAACACGACAGATGTCTTAGTGTGAGGACTTAGTCGTGAGGCCAACGCAACTAGGTCGTAGCTGGAACGGGGTTGATCGGAATCGAGAGACGCGAGGTTTTACCCAGGTTCGGCTCCTCACGGTGGAGGTAAAAGCCTACATCATGCTTCATTGATATTGATCATGGTGATGCTCACGATTACAAGGGTACTCTTTCGCTACCTCTCCCTCGAGAGCTATTGATTTGTCTGTCTTAACTTGTAAAAACTTGTCCCTCTTGGGGTGCCCTGCCCCTCCTTATATAAGTTGGAGGGGTGGGTTACATGTGGAGTCCTAATAGAATTAGGACTATTCTATTACAAGTGGAATCCTAGTCTTGCTTCCCTTGCAAGGGAAATATTCCTTATGTCTTTTTTCTCAAGCCGGCCCACCATCACGTCAATCGGCCTTCCCATGAGCCGCCTTATGGGCCGTTGGGTCTTGTCGTCTGTCTGACCCGCCCGCTGGGTCACTAATGAACCGCAACTCTCGGGCGAGTCACCTGTGAGTCGCCAGGTCCGGGCGGGTCACCATTGAGTCACCAGACCAGTGAGTCGCCAGTCTTCAGGCGGGTTACCGATGAAGCGCCAAGTCTCGGCCGGCTCATATATCCGTCCGGGTCATACCACATGCGTTCGCCGCAAATAGGGATACGCACCCACGGCACGCCCACATTCTTTACGCTCCACGTGCCTCGTCACCACAACTTCACACTCAAAATACCATGGACAGCCGTGAGGCATACATTAATAAATCTGAAGTGCATGTTCGGTTAAACCGAACTTCAGAACTACTTCGTCTTCGGACGACTGGGGACCAATTCCGGATAACCCCAAGCATAAAGCTTCATCAGCAGGGTCCTCGCCCATCAAGGTCTCATCGAAGGTCCCAACCCCCACCTCTTAGAAGCAAAGGCACAGACGTGCAGTAGGGCACAGTGAAGACTTCAACTCACGCATCAATGCCCTGCGTCAACCTTTACTCTGTAAACTTTCTTTTTCTTTCACAACTACTGCCTTCGCAGTTTGAATTGTACGGATAGACGTCCTGAGCTTATGAGAAACAACAAAAATACCCTTTATGGTGTTTCAAATATCCACATCCTGCGATGTGTCTATTCCCTTTCTGATTCTCCCCTCGCTCTTCGAACAGCCCGGCATGAAAATACATTAACTAGTCAAGAGTTCGATTTATATATCAGCTCAGTATCTTCAAGTCCGGCACCGCTTTCGGCTAGGTGTTCGGCGTCTCGGATATTGCATTATATGAATCAAGTTCCGAACCATGTCTTAGGTCAATAGTTCGGTTGCCCGGCTCCTGTGCTTGCCCCTTATGTTCCGCATGTTCGGCTAAGAGGGCAAAGGGAGAACCCCTACGATTGTACTTCTGGCTCGCCTGGACAAGTACCTCAGGAGGAGAAAGCTGAAAACTGACCGTCATGGTAAGCGCGAACTGATCAGCGATCCGACGACGAGGTTCGACTCCAAAAATCGTTGGCGATTTCGCCGTGTCACACGAAGGGTTCGTCTTAACACAAACCACATGATCGGAAAGGGCAGGTTTTGATCCCCAAGTACATCACAATACACCGGGGGCTAGTCCCTAGTCCCCACCGTCAAGCTCCTACGGCTAAGTGAAAGCAATAAAATTGAATAGCCCGATTGCCTTGTTTCGCTCCCGCACTACCGCCTCCGGGTACCAAGACGTTGGCTAAGGGTAACAGTGTGGAGACGAAACACCCCTCATGATATTCACTTGGGGGCTGAAGCCGATGACTGGTAGCTTTCAGAATAAACATAAGGCCACACAGGAGTCAAAATTAAATCATGACAATATAAAGCAAGTCAGGCAGATGCATTATAAAGCATGAGGTCCACTTAATACAAAATTAATACAATCACTCAAGCACTACATCTTTCGAACACTGGCCCTCTATCGCCCGCGCGCCATTCATCACCTGTGCAAAGTACTGCTCAGGATGACGATGCTCCTTTCCCTTGGGCGGAGGACCAGTGGCCATTTCCATCGGGTTAATCCTTAGCCAATGCACCATGGTCTTCGCGAATGCAAGCCTTGCCCCCTCAAGGCACGCTGACCGCTTTACGGCGTCAATCCGGAATGGTGCCTCCCGTAGCTTCTGCACAAGCCCGAAGTAGGTGTCCGGAAGGGGCTCGGCAAGCCACAAACTAACACATAGGTCCTTCACGGCCAGCTCGGACATCCGATGCATCTCCATGAGCTGCTTCATTTGATCACTAAGGAAGGAAGGACACTAGGAATCCGAAAACTGTGACCAGAAGAGCCGCTGCGTGGAGTCCTCCTCGAGGGTGGCATAGTGCCTCGCCGCGGCCGCCACATTCTTCGGAAGTTCGGCGAAGACGCCTGCGGAGTGACAGACCCGCGTCAGCAGGGCAAACCTGTGGTTCCGAACACACTCTGCAGTAAGTATTTCTTACCATTTGCAATTTGCGCGGCTTGGCGGAGCTCCTCCCAGACACCTCGCGCGTCAGTCCTCGCCTCCTGGAGCTCCTTCTCCGCCTTGGAAAGACGGGAGGACTGCTCCTCCTGCCCCTTCTCAAGGGCCTCTAGCTTCTCGGCGGCATCCTAGAGCTCCACTTGGACTTCGGTCACTCGAGCCTTGTGCTGCTCAGCAGCAAGCTTGGCCTTCTCAAGCTCGGCCACCGCCTTCTCAGCGGCATCTTCTTCACGGCCGCCTCGGCGTCGGCTTTCTTCAGGGCCTCCCTCAAGCCCTCGACCTCGGCGGCAGCAACTGCAAGATCGTTAAGATAAAGGATTAGCATACAGTCTGGATCATCAATATCCGGCATCAAGCAAAGTACACACCTTCTCACAGGACTTACCTTGCGCCTCGTCAAGCCGTTTGTTGACAAGGTCAAGCTCTTCATCGGAAAGCTTGAGCTTCTGATCCATCTCCTCTAACGCCACGGCATTAGCAGCCGCGGCCACGGAAGATGCATGTGTCAGCAAACGAAATGTCGACATCATTAATCGACCTACCGAATTTGATCCTCTGCAGTTTTCTTTGAAGTCCATGCAGAGTCTCGGGGGTTGCTATGTATATGGCCTACCCAAACTAACAATTACAACCACACTATGAGGACAGAGCATTACTTAACTTACCTCAAAGCCTATTAGAAGGCCTTGGACAGCGTCGTTCAGTCCGGATTGGACGGACCAAACACCCTGCATAACCGCACTCATAAGAGTGTGGTGCCCGTCAATGATGGCGGAGTTGTCCAGCAGCTCCTCCAGCACGTCTGGCCAGCCAGCCGCCGCCCGTGTGGAGGTGTTCGGCGCTGACGTTGGCTCCCCGGCCCCTTCCCCGCTGGGAGGAGCCTGGGCCGTCGAAGGCCTTGGGGGCTCGGGAGCGGTTGACGGATGGGGTCCGGATGGTCCAGACTCCTTTCCCGCGTCAGCCAGGAGGGACGCTTCCTCCTGGTCTTCGGTGACCGAGGTGTTAACCTCGGCCATTACGGCATCAGCCTCTCCCCCTGTGTTTGGAGGAGGAGGAGTCCTTCGGGACCGCACCTCCTCAACCTCTTCGGGGACCAAGGGAGGCGCGGAATGCGCCATAGACCCACTGTCCACTAATTCGGCGGGCGGAGACGTCCCCTCCGAAGTCTGCTCAGTGGGGCATTCATGTGGGGGCTGCAATTCAGAAGGGTTAGCCTTCAATTAAAACGAATTACTGAAAACAGGGTGGCTAAAAATATCAACGCCTTACCTGCTGGCTGGGGGCTTGACCCTGGGTCCCTTCTGCGGGATCTCCTCGGACGCCTCGGACTCCTTGTCGGAGTTCGAGCTGTCGGACAAGACCAGCTTAGGCCGGCATCGTCTCTTCGGGGCCGGAGAAGGTTGGACCTCCACGACGTCCTCGGACACCGCCCTCTTTTTGGAGCGCGAGGAGGCGCTTTCCTCCTCATCCTCATCCTCGTCCCCATCCTGCACGGATGAGGCCACAACATCTCCACACCGGTTGCCCAGACGAACCCTGCGGCGGAGGCCCTCCCTGGCCTCCGATACTTCTTTTTTCTTGCCCTTCTTGACGGGCTCCTTATAAGGCACTACGACCAGCAGTTTTTCCAGCTGCTCTGATTGGGGCTCTTCCGGCAGTGGCGCTGGGCCGCTGATCTTCTTGGCCTTGGCAAGCCAGCCCTGCAAAATCCGCATAACCAGGTCAGGCCGAACCAAATGCGATATGAATATCCGACCACTCCTCGAAGAAGAGCGCCGATCGCCTCCTTTGGGGGGTTCGCGGCGTCGAGGCCGATGTCCTTCCCCTCGACCGGCCACTCCTTCTGGGGCTAGAATAATTGGCCCGATATTTTGTCAGGAGTCGTGCCATAGAGGTATTGCACAGTGGCCGAATCCTTGGGCTCATGCTCCCACATAGGCTTGGCCCTCTCCTGGCAAGGGAGGAGCCGGTGGTGGAGCATGATCTAGACCATGTCGACCAGCTTCGCGCCGGTCTCTATTATGCTGTCGATGTGCTTCTGCAACGCCTTTGTGTGCGCGACACACCCCCAGTCCAGGCTCTTGGTGGTCCATGAGGCCAATCTGGTAGGGGGTCCGGACCTGAATGCGGGGCCGCTCCCCAGGCGGCCTTCCTCGGCTCGGTGGTGTAAAACCACTCCTTTTGCCACATCCGGACAGTGTCCACGAAGTGGCCGTCCGGCCACTGGACCCGCGTCAGTTTACTAATCATGGCCCCTCCACAGTCCGCATGCTCGCCGCCAACCACCTTGGGCTTGACATTGAACACCTTCAGCCATAAACCGAAGTGTGGCTGAACTCGAAGAGCGCTTCGCAGAAGACGATGAAGGTCGAGATGTGGAGGAGGGAATTGGGGGCTAGATCGTGAAAATCTAGCCCGTAGAAGAACATCAGCCCCTGCACAGAGGGGTGCAGGGGAAATCCTAGCCCCCTAAGGAAATGGGGAAGAAACATGACCCTCTCGCCTGGCTGGGGTGTGGGGATGATCTGGCCCTCTTCGGGGGCCCGATGAGCAACGTCGGCCGAGAAATATCCTGCCTGCTTCAGCCGCACGATGTCGTCGTCGGTGAGGAGGAGGAGGCTTCCCACTTCCCGTTGGCGCCCGAGCTTGCCATGATCGAAGGAGACGGGACAGGGTTTGCTGTGGAAGCAGAGGAAAGGGGCGCTGGATCTCTGAGGATCTGCGTGAGCGGGAGGTGGAAGAAGGCGTGGGTTACTGACTGTGATAGCTCTCCCTTTATAGACTGTTGATAGGCCTGGGATTCCTTTTTCCACGCCGTTGGCTTCTCCACTTCCCGATATGACCGTGACGTTGTGTGCGGGGAGGGGAATCAAAATCATTAACCATATCCCCCGAAAAGCGGGACACGATCTCCACCTCGAGGGGACGTGCCAAACGTGGCATCAGCCTCGAGCCGCGCTTCGAGAAATAGTAACTGCTCAGCGTTATGGCCGGAAGCGACTCTTCGTTGGAGGAGAAAAAGTTGTCAGATGAAGACACCATTTACACTTGAACAGTGTTTGTTTATTATTGCCTTCAGTGTTAAGTAAAAGTGCCGTTTCAGATCCCGGACATCACTTGGTTCCGAATATGGGTAAAACATACTGAAGAACTCGCCTCGCAAGCCGAATACTGGTCAGGTGAGCGGATGTTGGACACAAGCCTTGGCGTTGGAGGCAAGTTCGGGGGCTACCGAGGGAGTCATGGACTAAGGGGTCCTCGGGGCAACGGCCCATTATACATGGGCCAGACTGGTGGAGCCGTATTGTGACAGGAGATCTATGAAGCCGTGGTGTGCCCTCCAAGTCAAGAAGGCGCAGGATCTCTTTAAACCCTTATTGTAATCTATCTTCGGTAACCCTAACCCTACCGGTGTCTATATAAACCGAGGGTTTTTAGTCTTAGGGCTAGAGCTACATTCATCACCTCATCTCCCTAGGGTTTAGCTCATGCTGATCTCAAGGTAGATCTACTCTGTAAACCACATTATACATCTAATATAATCAAGCAGGACGTAGGGTATTACCTCTTCGAGAGGGCCTGAACCTGGGTAAACACTATGTTCGTCGTCCCTTGTTCCCCATCGATCCTAGATCCACAGCTCGGGACCCCCTACCCCGAGGCCTGCCGGTTTTGACACCGACAGCGACCTTGTCCTTAGGCGCGTTCAGTCCGCCAAGGGTGCAACCAAGTTGACGCCAAAGTGGGAAGGCCCTTACCGGATGGTACGAGTCACCAGACCTGGCGCAGTCCGTCTGGAGACCGGAGATGGCATTCAATTGCAAAACTCATGGAATATTGAGCATCTCCGTAAGTTCTACCCGTAGGCGCGGCTGTCGGGCCCTGCCCGGCAGCCACCCTTTTGTACAAGCTTTGCCGATGCTGCATGTAACCCTTTGTACAAAGCCAGGCGCAGACCCTGAGCAACAGATAAATAAACGAAGCACTAGGGGCCCCAAAAACTTGCATGCATGCATAGCATAACATGAGCATGGCATGATCATGTAGATAAGGGCATATGTAGCATTGTTTTCCTCTGCACTTAAATGTAGGGCTCTTGCCGCGGACTCGGTCCTGAAGAGAAGAAATGGAGACAAGCCTACATATCGGTCCCCGACAAGCCAAACAGATAAGTTCCTTCTTGTCCATAAATGTTTTGTAAGGTGAAAACTTGTGCATATGAAAACCTTTTCACCTTTGAAGCATAGGTGCTCCCATCCTTTATCCCGAACATTGCTTCAGTCAAGGTGGTTGTAGTGGCATTTGATGGAGGAGGTTCGACAAGGGGCTGGTCCCTTTCCATAGTTTTGAGCCCGGCAGGCTAAGCCCCGCAGCAACAAATGGAAGGAACCGGCTGGATAGCTTGCCGGAGATAACTTGTTTACTTAAATGTATAGAGGCATCTCACCTCTGCATGGACATAGTACATGCACAAGTACCTGGCAAGGCTTGTCTTTTTTCTTTAATATGCGGATAAACAAGTACAGATCTTACAAAACACAAACATGGATAAAGAAGATAACATATTTGAGACTAAAATTTGGCAAATGCCTACATGTCTTAGACTAAAAAAAGATAAGTGCCCCGTAATCCCTTTCTTGTCCCTCTCCTCCTAGGAACTACAGCGGGAGGAGAAAAGGGT
This sequence comes from Thinopyrum elongatum, assembly GCA_011799875.1. NCBI lineage: Eukaryota > Viridiplantae > Streptophyta > Magnoliopsida > Poales > Poaceae > Thinopyrum > Thinopyrum elongatum. The sequence goes on along the minus strand of CM022300.1, from coordinate 38,503,799 downwards.
AAAAGGAGTGCCTGAGCAGAAGCCCAGCCCGACCCCGTCAGGACCTACCGGGCACGGCCCGACAAGATCGGGAGTGGCGAGGCTGCAAAGGAGGGGGACGGAGAGAGCAGCTCGGCGGTGCCCTGGTCACCACCCCCAGGGCCAACAAGACATCCCAGCACAGGCGTCGGCGGGGAGATCCTGCCAAAGCTCAGCTGGAAGACTGCTGGAGGAGGCGAAGGCACCAAGAGAGCGTCCCCCTCCCTGGCAGCCGTCCGGAAGAGGCCGTTGATGATGGTGCCGGGGAGGGAGGGGAAGAGCGGAAAGATGAGGCAGCGGGCCGACAGTACTCCGACCTGACGGCCTGCCACCCGCCTTCTCCGTCTTCCCTCATTTTTTCCTCATCACAATCGCTCCAGGAGGACGCCAACCCCTGGGTCCGTCACCTCCCTCGGAGAAGCGACAGACGGCGGCGGCGGCCGAAGCGTGCGAGGAGCGCCACTCCCCACCTTGGCGGGCAGAAAAGCACCGTCATCTTCAGCGTCAACCCTGACCTCGCTGGAGGGGGCAATGCTGGAATTACCAAGGATCCCGAGCACAGCACCACAGGTGGGCGCCGGAAGCCCCAGGGGCCACGCCGACGGGATGACAAGCCTCGACGACTTGCGGCAAGGGAAAGTACTCCCCTCCAGGCGGCCGGCTTGTATGGAGAAAACAAGCGCTCCACCATTTCAGAGAAGTGCAACGCCTTCCACACTGCGGTCGATACGGCGCCCCCGTCTACGACCGCCGCATCTCCGACAACCTCAGACCAGACTCACTCCCCAAGCGTCAACATAAGTATTCGGCGTCGTCACCCCCGAGCTAGAGCTTGAGGCCTGGCCCCAGTCTCCCCCCTCGACATAACGAAGGAGGAGGCAAGAAATGAAAGGGGAGAGGTGCGTGGATAGGTGCCTCCGCTCCCTCTCGCCCCCACCCCTTTTATAGGCAGGCTGGGGCTAGGGGCTGATCCTTCACCCCCACCCCCAAGGGGCTCTTCCTGATCTGACCCGTCCAAGCTACCACCGACGGCCGGATTAGATTACCGCCCTCTTACACCAATCCCAGAGGACCAGGCCTTTGTCATGACGCTCTTTCCCGCGCCACGCGCCTTCGTTACCTACCCCACTCGATGCACGCAACATACGTGGCAAAGTATAAGGGCGTGGTGGGATGAGTGAATTGGCAGTTACTCCCCCGTGGGTTAAAGTCATTCATGGGCCATTATAGGAATTGGCCCACCACAATTGGCATCACTCGACGCACGGAAAAACCGGAAACTGACTCAAGCACAGATTAATGAAGAGGCAAAGAAAATATCAAAGGATGAGCTACCACAAACCCTTCGCCTGTGTACCAGATAGGGCCTACCCCAATGGCGCTCAGCAGCGCGTTCAGGCCAGGCCTGGGGGCTCCTATCGGTGCAACAAACCCTGGTGTATGTTGCCCTGACTGTACACAAGCCCAAGGACAAGGTTATAGCATCCAAGACAAGGCCAAGCAGGAGAGTTACCTCTTTGAGAAATCAAAGGGTGGATCAAGAAGACCAAGACAAGCCAAAACAACAAGATATCACCAAGGGAAAAGGCTCCCTTGCCGGGCAGGCGAGCCTGGTCAGGTTGAGGCCACCCCAAGAGCAAGTCCCAAGACCTCCCCGGCAAGGATTGCCGAGGCGCTGGTGGCCTGCTATCCCGCCAGGGCTCCACCGCTCCACCTTACAGTGACGCGAGTCGCTTATCGGTGCGGTGTCGAGCCCCCAAATGAATAAGTGGCAGTCATTCAGCACGTGGCAGCCATTCCTGAGGAAGATCACCCCTAAATGACACCCGTCCAGGGGTGTGTCATGCAGACAAGCGAGAAGGTGGTTAAATGGCACGGCAAGGCTTGCTGGGCTGCATCCATGATGTGACACTAAGCAGTGCATTTAATGCACCTTGTCCTGTCTGCAGAGTTAGGTATGATAGCACTATGGCTATCTAATCACTGGATAATGACTGTTTTGCCATTGTGGTAACCCCTTGACCTATAAAAGGAGGACCGAGGCAACCTTAGAAAGGATTCAGACCCTTGTAGACTCATACGCGCGTAGCTGCTCTCCCTGAGGCGACCTTGCCGGGCTTGAGCATTGCGCGTTCGTCACGGTCTCCCACTCAATCCACCAAAGTAGGAGTAGGGTTTTACGCCTCGCGGTGGCCCGAACCTGGGTAAAAACCACCCGCGTAACCACTGCCGTGCTGTTCTATGACCTCCGCTCTTTGTGCAACGTGCCCTTCCCCCTTGCCGAACCACAAAGGGGCCGATGGCCCCATAGGTGATCGTGTCGAACCACGACACCTGCAGCGCATCAAGAAAGTAGAGATCAGCGAGCCAGAGCACTGTATGTGTCTTCCTTCTTCTTCTGCCCTTGTGTATTTCGGGCGTAGCCGCATGTGGCTTTTTTAATTATCTTCCTAAATATGTAAGACAATTATTATCTACTGTCATCATCCTTATATATCCATCAGTCTTGCTATAAGTCACAGTAGATGCTATATAGGTCCGTCCGATCTTACATCAAGATCCGTGCAAAATTTTCTTTTCAGATTTTCTTTTTTCTCCCTTAAATCTCACTCGAGTGAGACATAGCCACACCATTAAACGGGGGCTCGGGCACAATTAATGGAGACTTTGGGAGAGCGGTGGGCGTCAGATGGAGGTTAAAGGGCTCTCCTCCCGATAAGCACGCACAGGGGCTTGATCGCACGCCTCCCGTACTCAAATAGCTACCCCGCACGATGCCTCCTAGCCAATAAAAAAGGGGACGCGAGGTGGCACGTAAATGGTAAGTAGAACGCCCACGGTTTCAATGATACTTGTGTTTCCGATTGTAACGTGACAACACTTGTTCCAAAATGACTTTGTTGATTATTAATGTGTGCGCCTTCGCAAATCGGACAGCAAAATTACCACAGCATGTTGGTGCCATGTCATGACACCAAGCCATGTTTCATGATTTTCATGCGTGTTTTGGATTTACAGGAATTAGAAAACCAAGTTTCTCAATGTTTTCGGCCGAGCCACGACGCCCAGATGTTTGAATTTCAGTCCCATTTCTTGCATGGGACCTAGAAAGTCACCCGAGGACACACATGTGATTTTCAACCAACTTTGATGCACTGGAGCATGTGCTTGTAGTTCAAATTTGAATTATGCACATTAAATGACCAGAAACTCAATTAATGTATAAAAAAAGGCCAAACGAACCCGAAATAATTCCAAAATTTAACACGGCACTCATATAGTTCTATGTTGCCTCTGGAAAGAAAATCAGGGGGGCAGCGTTTATCGTTTCGCACACAAAGGTGACACGTCCCCTCTCAGAACCACAAGCCTTCTTGAGAGAAGCTACAGTTTGCAAGAAGCTTATACCAAAACTTGTTCCAATTCGGCCAATTTTTTTACCACAGCATGTTAGTGCCATGACATGACACCATGCTAAGTTTCATGATTTTCAGGTGAGTTTTGGATTTACAGGAATTTAAAAACCAAGTTTATCAATGTTCTCGGCCGAGCCACGACGCCCAGATGTTTGAATTTCATTCCCATTTCTTGCAAGGGACCTAGAAATTCACCCAAGTACACACTTGTGATTTTTCAACCAACTTTGGTGCACTGGAGCATGTGCATGGAGTTCAAATTTGAATTATGCACATTAAATGACCAGAAACTCAATTAATGTATAAAAAAGGCCAAACGAACACGGAATAATTCCAAAATTTAACACGGCACTCATATAATTCTATGTTGCCTCTGTAAACAAAATCAGGGGGGAGGCAACATATATCGTTTCGCACACAAAGGTGACACATTCCCTCTCGGAACCATGAGGCTTCTTGAGAGAAGCTCTGGTTTGCAAGAAGCTTATACCAAAACTTTGTTCCAATTCGGCCAAAAAATTTACCACATCATGTTAGTGCCATGACATAACACCATGCCAAGTTTCATGATTTTTAGGCGAGTTTTGGATTTACAGGAATTTAAAAACCATGTTTCTTAATGTTCTCGGCTGAGCCACGACGCCTAGATGTTTGAATTCATTCCCATTTCTTGCATGGGACCTAGAAATTCACCCAAGGACACACATGTGATTTTTCAACCAACTTTGGTGCACTGGAGCATGTGCTTGCAGTTCAAATTTGAATTATGCACATTAAATGACCAGAAACTCAATTAATGTATAAAAAAGGCCAAACGAACCCGGAATAATTCCAAAATTTAACACGACACTCATATAGTTCTATGGTGACATGTTCCCTCTTGGAACCACGAGGCTTCTCGAGAGAAGCACCGGTTTGCAAGAAGCTTATACCAAAACTTGTCCCAATTCGGCCAAATTTTATACATATGAAAACAGGGTTTAGATTATCCTGAACATCTCGCTACCTAAACCAATGTACTGTGATTTGAATTCAACATAAAATGGATACAAATATTTGAATTGGAGATCATATGGTACATGTAGTTCATATTTAAATATGATTACTACTATATGCATGTTTTCTATTATCAATATAATATTTAAATGATGGTATAACTGGACAACAATCGTATTCAAATAAGGAAAATTGATTCAAATTTAGTCCATATGGTAGACGACAATATATATATTCATAAGGTGGAGTAAAATGTTCATATAAGATGGAAGATCAAATTGTAGGACTACATCCATTGTAAACCGCAAGATCACCTAACGATATATTTGGAATCAACATAATATGGATTCAAAAATTGAAATTCGAGATCCTGGCATTTGTAATCATATAAAAAGGGACATGACTCTTTCTTGTGGTGGGAATTGATTTTTTTTTTGTTGTTGAGGGAAGTGCGAATTGATTTGGTACTGTACATGCTAATCTTGTTCTCCCGATTTTTTTATATTTTTCTTGTAGTTTTTCAATGGAATTTATAGCAATATAGTAAAAGGGACATGACTCTCTTGTGTCTTGTATGAATTGTCTTTTTTTTGTCCACGTTAAGTTTGTTCTGTCGAACATGGAATCTGCGCCTTCTGTCCCGAAATTTTCAAGCTCGAGTATTTTTTGTCTCTTCTGCTGTGAAACTCCCGCCTCTTCAACCCACGCCGCGTTATCCCGAAATTTCGACGCGCGCGAAAACTCCCTCCTCATCCGAAATCGGCCCCGCAGCCAAACACGCGAAATCCCCCTTCTACCCCTCAGCCGGAAGTGCCGCCTCAACGTCGCGTGGTCAAAACCGGTGGGGGTTCGTTCGTAACTTACCTCACATTTCAGACAAGCGCATCCCTAAGCCTTGGCTCCCCCTACCTTCCCCTTCGTACCCCGCCATTCGTACACCGAGGCCGCCAAAACCCGCGAAACCCCACGCTCCTCCGTCGGCCTCCCGACCGCCGCCTAGCCGGAGCCTCTTCCCCGACGACATCGTCCACAGCAACAGCTCGACGTCCCTCATCCACTGCACCGGATGAGGATCCGTCGTCGATCTCGTCGTCTCACCGGATCAGCCGCCCCGACATTCGCCTCGTCTATCGCGCCACCTCCATCCCCACAGCGCCATCTTGACCTGCCCCACCGGAACCGCAACACCCTCACCAATTCCTCCGATGAAGCCGAGGCCTACTCGTCGCCACCAAGGAGGTTCTGCACTCACCGCTGCATTTTATCTTTTATTCGATCTCACGGGGCTGCCGGTGCTGACACCGAGCAGCCATGGCGGGACTCCATCGACGGCGCCGTCGCCGGCCACCTCCTCCATGGCGTCTCTCCCCCATGTCGTTGCTTCCTTGGCGGTGACTTCCACACCAGCACTAGCTGCTGCTGCTCCGGCTCTCGCTCGCACTATGGCTCTGCTCCGGCTCTTGCTCGTGCTGCGGCTCTACTCTTGATGTCGGTCACGCTGCTGCACTGCTCTTGCTTTCGTTCACGCTGCTGCTCTGCTCTTGCTGTCGGTCGCGCTGCTACTCCGCTCTTGCTCTCGTTCATGCTGCTGCTCCCCTCTTGCTCCCGTTTGTGCTGCTGCTCCGCTCTTGCTCTCATTCCTGCTGCTGCTCTGCTCTTGCTCTCGCTCGCGCTGCTGCTGCACGACCTGCGGCAGCTACAGGAGTTGGTGCTTTAGCACTCGCTCGCGGTGCTGCTGCACGAGCTGCTCTCTGCTAGTGTGTTCCCTGCTTGAGCGGCTGCTAATTTAGATCACTGCTTCTCTGCTACCAGTGCTCGAACGCCCTAAACTTCTATTGCAGTGCTCTGCTACTAGTTCATTCAGTTTCGACAGTAAAATTCAGTTTCGACAGTAAAATTCAGTTTTGACTGTAAAGTTCAGTTTCTTCAGTTAAGTTCAGAGTCAACAGTATTTACAGCATCTGTCGGAGCGGCCGCGGCGCGGCTGATGCATTTTACATCTAGCACTTTTTGGTGATGTATTTTACATCATCTATTGCACATGCTATTAGACTCCCACTTCAGATTAACGTTGTCTGTCGTGTCCTGCTTCAGCCTCGCCATCATACACCTCACTGGAGCTGCTCCAACGACGGAACCGTCCATCACAGCGGAGCAGCACCCTCGGCGCCGTCTCTAGAGGCCTCAGATCTTCTTCCCCGCCTCCGACAGTCACACCAGCATCACCATCCTCCATGTCCAACCCAATGATGCTGAGGTCGACAAGGCTATGCCAAAGAGGTTGTACACTCATCGCATCACTTTGTTACTCTACACTCATGTCAATCCCTCAGAGATCCTTTGGTTCAAAGCAGTTGCAAATCTAGAAACAAATGAAGCGTGGTCACAAAGTTAACAGGGAGATAACTAAATGCTCTTTTGAACCACATTTTGAATCGGTTTAGCAAGATAACCATTATATGATATTCATGTGGACCAAATCTAAGCTCACAAAATATTTCGAGGGCAGGCTTCAACCTGTTGAAGATTGCCTACTAGAATCGCCACTGGTTCAAAGAAAAAGTGAAGGAAAACATAGAAATTGGAAAATTTACTATGGTACTACTATTCGGGCATTTGGTTAGAAGGAATGGAGCAAAGCAAAACTGGAGGATTTTTTTCCTTTGGTGTCTCTTTCAAAGGAAAAACGTAGGAATTTTAATATCCACTTGGACGTCCTTTTCAAATTAATATGCATGAAGAACAGGACTAAGTGCATTACCGGCATAATAAGATTCTTATTTTACATTTTCATGTGGTTTGACTTTGATTTGACCATGTTTCTCCATTCTTGTGTTCTTCCAATTCGTGTGAACCAAACACCCAGGTTGACAGAAATCCTATGTTTGCAAATGCTCTGTTTTGCACGTGCATTCCTATCCTATTCCTGTGTTTTTCCTGTCCCTGTGTTTTTTGAATCCTCCAATTCTAAGGAGCCCTTACAGATTTACTTCATTTTCAGATAGGCGTCAAAGAAAACTCTATGTGTTTTGTCCCGCTCCTGCCGTGCAGTCATCCACCCCACCTGAGGTGCACCATTGACGGAAGCGTGCACAGCAGCAGAGATTCCCCCTGCAGACCTTCTTTCGCCGCCTCAGATCATCTTCCCCGTTGCCGGCAGCCACGCCAACTGCATTACCATCATCGACTGAGCAAATGAACCTGAGGACTACACAGTTCCGGAAGAGAGGTCGCACTCTTTCGTGTCTACTTACGTTATACATCAATTATTATTACCTGCAACTTTATCATCCTGTTCACCTCTTAGACTCTGAGTCAGGTCCAAACTAATGTTCCAACTTGAGTTTTAAAATGCCCGTTGGGCACATATCGAGGCAGCAACGAATAGTATCTGTCTACTATCTGGTTCATCTGGGGTCTTCTATGTGGTTCATGTTTGGTGGGCAACAAACAGTAGATGAGCCATCGTCTATCATTTTAAACTGAAGCTATCATCTGCCTGCTATCATTAGTTTTGGATCTATCCACTCGTTTGCTACCATCAGTCTTGATTTCTGCATGCACCCCTTAGGCCTTACATAATCTAACTATGTTTTTTATTATGTATGTCAGTTATTGTACACAATCGTACTGAACATGTAGAGAAAAAGAGAAGACCGTTGCGTGGGGATATAATGTCATGCAGACGCCGCTCCATGGTGGGCGAAGTGGGGGCCCCCTCCCCCCATTCTAGATTGTATTCCAGAGGAAGATAACTGTTCAAAGGGGGATTCAGAGGGAGCCGACCACTCCTATTTACCCCCTGTGGTGTTTGCTCTAACATGGCATGTTGATGTTGGGCATATCATGCATATGGCGCCTCGCATTGCTTACTTTATACATCTTATATGTCATCAGCTTAGTTTAGATTAGCTTTGTGTGAATGCCACCTGTTTGGTTTCTATATCATACTCCTATATGTGAATTATGCAATGCCATCTTCTTTAGCCAGGCATCATATACGTGAATCATGCAATGCCATCCTGTTTAGCCAGTCATCGTTTATGTGAATTGTATCGTGCCATACTATTTTTTTCATAATGTATTCCATTTGTCAACAATGTTTGTACATTCATCTACTCTTCCTGTGCATCAGCTATTTGAGTTGGTTATGGAAAAATCTGGAGTGAAAACAGTCTTCTGAGCAGTCAGTACTACCTGTCGATGCAGATTTCTTGCTGGTTACAAATAGCTCCTTAGAGGCGGATTCAGAGACAGATGACCATTCGTATTCCCCCCCCCCCCGAGGTGTATGCCCTAACTTGGTAGGGCTATATTGCTCATATCATGCATATGGTGTCTTGCATTGCCATGCCATCTGCTTAGATTAGACATGCTTTGTCTGAATGCCTCTTGTTTGCTTTCTATATCAGATATGTGAATTATGCAATGCCATGTTTTTTAGCCAGTTATCATATATGTGAATTATGCACCGCCATCCTCTGTAGCCAGGCATCATATATGTGAATTATCTCATGCCATCCTTTTTTTTATTATGTATTCCATTTGTCGACAATTTGTGTATATTGAACTACTCTTCATGTGTATCAGCCATTTGAGCCGGTTATGGAAAAATCTGGAGTAAAAACAAGGTCTTCAGAGCAGGCAATGGTACCTGTTGAAGCATATATCTCGATGGTTAAAGATAGCTCCTCAGAGGAGGATTCAGAGACACATGACCAGTCCTATATCCCACCTGAGGTGTATGCTTTAACTTGCAATGTTTATATTTCTCATATCATGCATATGGTGTCTTGCATTGCTTAGTTTAGACATCATATACACAATATTCAATGCCATCTGCTTAGTTTAGAGATCATAAATGCGAGTGCCAGCTGCTTAGTATATGAATCAATTATGTGAATTATATCATGCCATCCTATATACTTAGACAACATGTATGTGAATTATTTCATCCCAACCTATTTTAGAAAGACATCATATATAGTTTTGTCATGTCATCCTATTTAGATACTCATCATATGTTGAATTATGCCATTATATCCTGTTAAGTTTTCCATCATATATCTAAAACTGTGTCATGCTATCCTGTTTAGTTTGCCATCATATATGTGAAATTGTGTCATGCTGTCCTGTTTGGTTAGACAACATATATGTGAATTACCACATCTGTCTATGATACAATGTCTGTACATTCGATTTCTTTTCTTGTTTATCAGCCATTTGAATTGGAGGGGGTGATGGTAGTATCTAAGGGAGTAAAAACCCGTTCTTCACAAAAGACGGTGCTACCCATCTATGCAGATAGAACCATGGTTGTACTGGCCCATGAACTAGCCCCACCACACATAATCGAGACTCTTCTAGATTGTACACTTACACCGTTGGACAGAGAACTAGCTACACCCCATCTAACCCCAACCCCAGCAGATAGTAACCCACTTCTAGTTGACACAGCACCATGTCCACCACAGAGTACCCCCACACAAGCAGTTTGTAAAGCAACTGCAGTGCCCAAAGCACGAAGACCACCACAGTGAACACAAGGTCCACGTTTAAAGCAGAAGAGCAACTGTTCTCAGGTCAGATTCCGTAGCTATGGTCCATACTCCTTTGCTCTTGCATCACTGTATTTACTCATACCAACTAATTTTGAATTTGAAGGATCCAATTTAAACTCCAATGGCGCAACATGAATGTTTTAAACCTATTTCTTTAACAGGATTGCTGTTCTAACTTCTTGCTCTATGTTGATTTCAGTTCCAGTTGTATAAACAGTTATGTTCTCATGTCATGCACATTACAAGTGTTGTTAGTATTGTGTAGTTTCCCACACTTATATTTTGTCTATGTTGCTTTGTCTTAAATAGATATGATTTGAATTGTGTCTCTATCTTCATTTGGCAACATAAACTAGGATGATATAGACAATACAGTGACCGTAGTACATAGATATATGTTTGTTTTATGTTGTTATCCTGTCCACCTTACTACTGAACCGGTTTACCAAAATGAGTTTCATATACTACATGCTAAACCTGTGATGTGTCTGCTTGTTTCTCTTGTAGAATGCGAACAGAATATTGGAGAAGAGAACCCCATTATGCAATGGTAGAGAAAGTAATGTAGATAAGGTTCAAGATAGTGAGACAACCCTGTTGGTCTCCAAGAAAGGTGATAAAAACTATCTTGTAGACAGTGAGACAACCCCAAAGTCCTGTGTTGATGTAGTGTTCGAGTTATTGGCCACTACCGCTGGCAGAAGCTCTTCGAACTTGCTGCCTGAATCACTTTGGCTTCTGCAGTCTTAGCTACAAGCTGAAAGGCATCAGTCAGCTGTGTTGCGGCAAGAAGCCGAAGGACTGAGGAAGTCCCTGCAGAATTCAGATGCATACTTTCTGGTGCAACAGCAAGCTCTGGACGATTTTAGCGCCAAATAAGAGAAAACTAATAAGCTTGCTAAACTTCTTGCCAGAATGGTGGGTATCTAGGATATCGTTTGTTGAGCTCTTCTGAAGTGGTTTCAGTTCTAGACTTGTTTTGCTGTCGTGTTTATTTTCACTGGTGGCCAATTTAGGCGCCCAGTGTATATAATATGCTGCTTTGTTCACTATATTTGCACTGGTGGCGAACTTTGATGCCCAGTGGATGTAATATTTGTAATAGCCGTAATAGCCTAGCATAAGTTGCTTGCTTATTTATTTCCTTATTGTATTGTTTATTTTTTTGCTTGTAGTCGTTGCAGTTCTTTTTCCGCGGTAACCTTTTTATTTAGAACTAGGCCACAATAACCATGGGCAACATACGGACCGTGGATCCTGCTGCCTGCTGTAGTGGGCCTCCTAAGGTCCGTATGATCCATGGGCCTTCTACGGGCCGTAGATTCAATTGGGCTGTTACGGGCCGTATGATGGATTTGCCAAACATGCGCCGTACTTTCGTGGACAATTAATGGACTGCAATATGGGCCATAAACGGGCTATAATGGGAATCGTCTGTTTATGGGCCGACCATAACGGGCCGTTAATAGGCCCATGTGTACAACGGGCTTAATTCTATTAGTAGGCATAACGGGTCGTTAATGGGCCATATTTGATGACGCTATGAAAACGGCCCAACAGATTAAAGGGCCACAGACGGGCCGACTTTAACCACGGGCTGAATATGGCCCACAAGCGGAAAAGGCCAGTAACGGACCGTAAGTAATCGAATGGCGGAAATGAGCCCAATAATAAATGGGCCCTTAGAAGGCCGAAAGATAACCAGGGCTGGAATGGCCGAATGAAATAATGGGCCATTAATGGGTATAAAGCGATACACTATTCATTATGGGCTAGTTTCACCACGGGCCATTTATGGGCCAAGATTTACAAAGGGCCTCATATGGGCCGAAAGACGTCATGGGCCATACATGGGCCGGAAGTTACAATGGGTTGGAATCATATTGGACAGCCCATATTGCGCTACTGGGCCTAATTCAGATAGGCTATAACGGGCCGTGAGTTAGCGGGCTGTAAATGGGCTATATGCGAGCAAGCCGTTAACATGCCTTCCGTGGGCCGGGCCGCTACCTTTTGAATAAGTCAAATGGGCCGGCCTTTTGACCTGAATGGGCCACTGTTGGGCTGAGCCACGTGTCAACGTATCATAGGCGCGTCCCGTCCATTCGCTGGTTAACATCTGGCCTAGCACTGAGCTGACATGTGGATACTTCGGCGAATGAGAATTTTACACGTGGAAAATCCCCATTGGTCGGGGCTGTTAACGGGTTATTGGATCCAAACCGGAACCCGATAGCTTAACGGCGACCTGTTACGATGGATGCCACGTGTCGGTTACCCTTGACGAAAGCATTTCCATGACGCGTGATTTATCGTCATGGAAGTGGACACTTCCGTGATGATAATTTTGGTATTGTCATGGAACACTTCTACGACAGCACAGGTATGACTATCTTGATTCTGTCATAGAATCGTCATGGATGTACATGCATGACAGAAAACGTGACCTACTGTGACAAACACGTATCATCATGGAAGTGTATTTTTTTGTAGTGTATAATCTATCCTATTGCTGATAGTAGATGTGTAAGTCCTGTTCATTGTGTCCCTAAGAAGGGAGGTATTACTGTTGTTCCTAATGATAAAAATGAATTGATTTCGCAAAGAATTGTCACAGGTTATAGAATGGTAATTGATTTTAGAAAATTAAACAAAGCTACTAGGAAGGATCATTACCCTTTACCTTTCATTGATCAAATGCTAGAAATACTATCAAAACATACACACTTCTGCTTTCTAGATGGTTATTCTGGTTTTTCCCAAATACCTGTGTCACAAGAGGATCAAGAAAAAACTAATTTTACTTGCCCTTTCGGTACCTTTGCTTATAGACGTATGCCTTTTGGTTTATGCAATGCACCTGCTACCTTTCAAAGATGCAGGACTGCTATATTCTCTGACTTTTGTGAAAAGATTGTTGAGGTTTTCATGGATGATTTCTCCGTTTACGGAACTTCTTTTGATGATTGCTTAAGCAACCTTGATCGAGTTTTGCAGAGATGTGAAGAAACTAATCTTGTCTTGAATTGGGAGAAGTGCCACTTTATGGTTAATGAAGGTATTGTCTTGGGGCATAAAATCTCCGAAAGAGGTATTGAAGTTGATAAAGCTAAAGTTGATGCTATTGAAAAAATGCCTTGTCCTAAAGATATCAAAGGTATAGGAAGTTTCCTTGGCCATGCTGGTTTCTATAGGAGATTTATTAAGGACTTCTCTAAAATTTCTAGGCCTCTTACTAATCTCTTGCAAAAAGATGTTCCATTTGTTTTTTATGATGATTGTGTAGAAGCATTTGAAATACTTAAGAAAGCCTTAATTTCTGCACCTATTGTTCAACCACCTGATTGGAACCTACCCTTTGAAATTATGTGTGATGCTAGTGATTATGTTGTTGGTGTTGTTCTAGGAAAAACAGTTGATAAGAAATTAAGTGTTATCCATTATGCTAGTAAAACTCTAGACAGTGCTCAAAGAAATTACGCTACTACTGAAAAAGAATTTTTAGCAGTTGTATTTGCTTGTGACAAGTTCAGATCTTATATTGTTGATTCCAAAGCAACTATTCACACCGATCATGCTGCTATTAAATATCTTATGGAAAAGAAAGATGCTAAACCTAGACTTATTAGATGGGTTCTCTTGCTACAAGAATTTGATTTACATATTATTGATAGAAAAGCAGCTGCGAATCCCGTAGCAGACAACTTGTCTAGGTTAGAAAATATTCTTGATGACCCACTACCTATTGATGATAGCTTTCCTGATGAACAATTAGCTATCATAAATGCTTCTCGTAGTACTCCTTGGTATGCTGACTATGCTAATTATATTGTTGCTAAATTTATACCACCTAGTTTCACATACCAGCAAAAGAAAAAGTTTTTCTATGATTTAAGACATTACTTTTGGGATGACCCACACCTTTATAAAGAAGGAGTAGATGGTGTTATTAGATGTTGTGTACCTGAGCATGAACAGGAACAGATCCTACGCAGGTGTCACTCCGAAGCCTACGGAGGACACCATGCTGGAGATAGAACTGCACATAAGGTATTACAATCTGGTTTTTATTGGCCTACTCTTTTCAAAGATGCTCGTAAGTTTGTATTATCTTGTGATGAATGTCAAAGAATTGGTAATATTAGTAGACGTCAGGAAATGCCTATGAATTATTCACTTGTTATTGAACCATTTGATGTTTGGGGATTTGATTATATGGGACCTTTTCCTTCCTCTAATGGGTATACACATATTTTGGTTGCTGTTGATTATGATACTAAGTGGGTAGAAGCTATTCCAACTAGTAGTGCTGATCATAACACCTCCATTAAAATGCTTAAAGAAGTTATTTTCCCTAGGTTTCAAGTCCCTAGATATTTAATGACTGATGGTGGTTCACACTTTATTCATGGTGCTTTCCGTAAATTGCTTGCTAAGTATGATGTTAACCATAGAATTGCATCTCCATATCACCCTCAATCTAGTGGTCAGGTAGAATTAAGTAACCGAGAAATAAAGTTGATTTTGCAAAAGATTGTTAATAGATCTAGAAAGAATTGGTCTAGAAACTTGATGATGCACTATGGGCTTATAGAACTGTTTATAAGAATCCTATGGGTATGTCTCCATATAAAATGGTTTATGGAAAAGCATGTCACTTACCTCTTGAACTAGAACATAAAGCTTATTGGGCAATTAAAGAGCTCAACTATGATTTCAAACTTGCCGGTGAGAAGAGGTTATTTGACATTAGCTCACTTGATGAATGGAGAACCCAAGCCTATGAGAATGCCAAATTGTTTAAAGAGAAAGTTAAAAGATGGCATGATAAAAGGATACAAAAGCATGAATTTAATGTAGGTGACCATGTCTTGCTATACAATTCTCGTTTAAGATTTTTTGCAGGAAAGCTTCTCTCTAAATGGGAAGGGTCTTACATTATCGAGGAAGTTTATCTTTCTGGTGCCATCAAGATCAACAACACCGAAGGCAATAACCCGAAGGTGGTAAACGGGCAAAGAATCAAACATTATATCTCAGGTACTCCCATAAATGTTGAAACCAATATTATTAATACCATAACACCGGAGGAGTACATAAGGGATATCTACCAGAACACTCCAGACCTCCGAAAAGGAATAGGTATGTGATACGGTACGTAAACCGACTCCAAAGCTTTTCCAAAAGCAATTTTACTCCGTTTTGGAATATTTAAAAAATTAGGAAAATAAAAAGTAGTCCGAAAAGCGCACGAGGAGGCGACAAGCCTTGGGGGCGTGCCCTACCCCCCTAGGCACGCCTCCCAGGCTTGTGGCCACCTCGTGTGCCCTCCGGACTCCGTTTTCTTGCAGAACACTTCTTTTGGTCGGTAAAAATTTATTATATAATCTCCCGAAGGTTTTGACCACCGTACCACGACAATATCCTCTGTTCTTGTTTCGAGCTGTTTTTCCTGACAGATCTAGATCACCATGACGTCTCCAAGCGCCCCCAAGGACAAGTTTTTTGAGAAGGTCATCAACCCTTACCTTGCGGAGGTACTGCAACACCCTCAAACCATCGAGATGCACGAGGGGGTGCTTCACATCCGTGATGTTCAAGGACCAAGGAGGACCAGAAGCGTGGAGTCCAGGCTCGAAGTGTTGGAGCAAGAGGTGTTCAAGTGCAAAGGGATGGTGGAGCGCGGATTCAACACCAATCACTCCATGATCATGGATTTTACTCCTGACCACAAGCTGGATGCTAGTGAGATTGGGAAGGCCATCTTCAAGCTTCATGAGAAAGACGAGCATCTCCAAGCCCATATCTATGACCTACAGAACTAGAACTGTGAGTATGAAAATAGATTTAAGAGGATGAGCTTGGCTGCAGATTTGAGGATTGCGGAGACTCGTTCATCTTTCTATGATGGTGAACCTATGCCCTGGAAGATGGAGGACAAGCCCACAACATCATCAACTCCATCATCACCACCTCCGAAGAAAGAGACTTAAGTACATGGGTATGGGCACTCCCCTTGCCTGGTGCCAAGCTTGGGGGAGGTGCCCCGGTATCGTATCACCATCACACATTTAACTTTATCATTTTTCTTAGTTCGATCCTTTTGGTTATATCTTGGTTTAGTAGAATAAAGTTTTAGTATGATCTAGCTTTGAGTTTTGCTTTGTGTTCCTTCTATGTAATCAAGTCCGAGAGTTATATAATAAAGATTAGTTTTGAGTTGAGGGCTTTGCTTTCTTGCTATGATCATGAGTAAAAGAAATAAAGAATAAAAGAAATAAAAAGATTATATAATGATCTTATGGGAAGTGATGACTTCACATATAAGAAGTATGTCGTATGAAATTTGTTGGGAGTTGACAAACATAGTTTTGGTCATTGTTGCAATTAATAGGAAGTAATAAAGAAAGAGAGGTCTCACATATAAATACACTATCCTGGACATCTTTTATGATTGTGAGCACTCATTAAAATATTATATGCTAAAAGGTTGATGTTGGACAAGGAAGAAACATATTGGGTTATGTTCATTTATAACCGAATAGAAGTTATATTGTCATGGATCCTCCAACATGTTGAGCTTGCTTCTCATCCTATGCTAGCCAAATCTTTTGCACCAAGTAGAGATACTACTTGTGCCTCCAAAATCCCTTAACCCAATTTTGCCATGAGAGTCCACCATACCTACCTATGGATTGAGCAAGATCCTTTAAGTAAGTTGTCATCGGTGCAAGCAATAAAAAATCCTCTCTAAATATGTATGATCTTTTAGTGTGAGGAAAATAAGCTTTATACGAACTAGTGATATAAAAAAAATAAAAGCGACGGACTGCATAATAAAGTTCTTTATCACAAGCGGCAATATAAAGGGACGTTCTTTTGCATTAAGATTTTGTGCATCCAACCATAAAAGCGCATGACAACCTCTGCTTCCCTCTGCGAAGGTCCTATCTTTTATTTACCTTCTACCCTTATACAAGAGTCATGGTGATCATCACCTCTTCTTTTTATACCTTTTCTTTTTGTCAAGCACTATATGTTGGGCGAAGATCCAGATATATATATCCACTCAGATGTAGATATTCATAAACTATTATTGTCGATGTTACCCTTGAGGTAAAAGGTTGGGAGGCAAAGTTATAAGCCCCTATCTTTCTCTGTGTCTGATTGAAACTTTGATCTCATAAGTATCATGTGAGT
Source organism: Thinopyrum elongatum (assembly GCA_011799875.1). NCBI lineage: Eukaryota > Viridiplantae > Streptophyta > Magnoliopsida > Poales > Poaceae > Thinopyrum > Thinopyrum elongatum. The sequence continues at coordinate 38,486,608 of CM022300.1, read as the reverse complement.
ATTAGCAATTATGAAAGACTAAAAGATGGTTGAGTATGTGAAACTTGCTATATGAAAGCTCTTACGTTGACTCTTTCCGATGTTATGATAAATTGCAATTGTTTCAATGACCAAGATCATAGTTTGTTGGTTTTCAATAAAGTTCTTGATTCATACTTTACCTTGTGAATGAATTATTACTTTAGCATAAGAAATTATATAACAATATATGTTGTTGTTCTAAAGATGATCATGATGCCCTTATGTCCGTATTTTATTTTATTGACACCTCTATCTCTAAACATGTGGACATGATTATCAATTTCGGTTTTCGCTTGAGGACAAGCGACGTCTAAGCTTGGGGGAGTTGATACGTCCATTTTGCATCATGCTTTTATGTTGATATTTTATCATGGTTCAACACGGCCACCTATGGGGCCATCGGCCCCTTGTGGTTCGGCAAGGGGGAAGGGCTATTGGGGAAGGTGCAATTTCAAAAAAATTCCTACGTTCACTCAAGAACTATCTAGGAGAAGCATAGCAACGAGCGGGGAGAGTGTGTCCACGTACCCTCGTAGACCGAAAGCGGACGCGTTTAGTAACGCGGTTGATGTAGTCGAACGTCTTCGCGATCCAACCGATCCAAGTACCTAACGTACGGCACCTCCGCGATCTGCACATGTTCAGCTCGGTGACGTCCCTCGAACTCTTGATCCAGTTGAGGCCGAAGGAGATTTTCGTCAGCACGACGGCGTGGTGACGGTGATGATGAAGTGATTCCGGCAGGGCTTCGCCTAAGCTCTCCGAAAATATGACCGAGGTGGAAATCTGTGGAGGGGGCACCGCACACGGCTAAGACAAATCTTGGTCTCCTAGGGTGCCCCCCTCCCCACGTATATAAAGGAGGGAGGAAGGAGGTGGCCGGCCTAAGGCGGAGGCGCACCAAGGGGGGGGAGTCCTACTAGGACTCCAAGTCCTAGTAGGATTCCACCAAGAGGAGAGGGGAAAAGAGGGGGGCTGCGCCCCCAACCCCTTGTCCAATTCGGACTGGGCTTGGGGGGGGGGGGCGCCACCTCCTGGCTGCTGCCTCCTATTTCCCGTATGGCCCAATAAGGCCCATTACTTCTCCCGGTGAATTCCCGTAACTCCCCGGTACTCCGAAAAATACCCGAATCACTCGGAACCTTTCCGATGTCCGAATATAGCCTTCCAATATATGAATCTTTACCTCTCGACCATTTCGAGACTCCTCGTCATGTCCCCGATCTCATCCGGGACTCCGAACAAACTTCGGTCATCAAATCACATAACTCATAATACAAATCGTCATCGAACGTTAAGCGTGCGGACTAAGTTCATGATAAATTAAAGTTCAATTAATCATATTACTTAAGAACTCCCACTTAGATAGACATCCCTCTAATCATCTAAGTGATCACATGATCCAAATCAACTAAACCATGTCCGATCATCACGTGAGATGGAGTAGTTTTCAATGGTGAACATCACTATGTTGATCATATCTACTATATGATTCACGTTCGACCTTTCGGTCTTAGTGTTCCGAGGCCATATCTGCATATGCTAGGCTCGTCAAGTTTAACCCGAGTATTCCGCATGTGCAAAACTGTCTTGCACCCGTTGTATTTGAATGTAGAGCCTATCACACCCGATCATCACGTGGTGTCTCAGCACGAAGAACTTTCGCAACGGTGCATACTCAGGGAGAACACTTGTACCTTGAAATTTAGTGAGAGATCATCTTATAATGCTACCGCCGTACTAAGCAAAATAAGATGCATAAAAGGATTAACATCACATGAACTTTCGCAACGGTGCATACTCAGGGAGAACACTTGTACCTTGAAATTTAGTTAGAGATCATCTTATAATGCTACCGCCGTACTAAGCAAAATAAGATGCATAAAAGGATTAACATCACATGCAATTCATTATGTGACATGATATGGCCATCATCATCTTGTGCTCTTGATCTCCATCATCGAAGCACCATCATGATCTCCATCATCACCGGCGCCCCAGCTCGATCTCCATCGTAGCATCATTGTCGTCTCGCCAACTTATTGTTTCTACGCCTATCGCTACCGCTTAGTGATAAAGTAAAACAATTACATGGCGATTGCATTGCATACAATAAAGCGACAACCATATGGCTCCTGCCGGTTGCCGATAACTTTGTTACAAAACATGATCATCTCATACAACAAATTATATCACATCATGTCTTGACCATATCACATCACAGCAAGCCCTGCAAAAACAAGTTAGACGTCCTCTACTTTGTTGTTGCAAGTTTTACGTGGCTGCTACGGGCTTCTAGCAAGAACCGTTCTTACCTACGCATCAAAACCACAATGTGGTGTAGTGATTGCTTTTTGATCTTCTAAAAGAACCCTCTTCATTGAAACTGATTCAACTAAAGTGAGAGAGACAGACACCCGCTAGTCACCTTTAAGCAACGAGTGCTCGCAGCGGTGAAACCAGTCTCGCGTAAGCGTACGCGTAATGCCGGTCCGGGCCGCTTCATCTCACAATACCGCTGAACCAAGTAACAACTAGTAACGGCAAGCAATATGTATACACCCACGCCCACAACTCCTTTGTGTTCTACTCGTGCAAATAACATCTACGCATAGACCTGGCTCTGATACCACTATTGGGGAACGTGCAATTTCAAAAAAAAATCCTACGTTCACTCAAGATCTATCTAGGAGAAGCATAGCAACAAGCGGGGAGAGTGTGTCCACGTACCCTCGTAGACCGAAAGCAGAAGCATTTAGTAACGCGGTTGATGTAGTCGAACGTCTTCGCGATCCAACCGATCCAAGTACCGAACGTACGGCACCTCCGCGATCTGCACACGTTCAGCTCGGTGACGTCCCTCGAACTCTTGATCCAGTTGAGGCCGAAGGAGAGTTTCGTCAGCACGACGGCGTAGTGACGGTGATGATGAAGTGATTCTGGCAGGGCTTCGCCTAAGCTCTCCGAAAATATGACCGAGGTGGAAATCTGTGGAGGGGGCACCGCACACGGCTAAGACAAATCTTGGTCTCCTAGGGTGCCCCCCTCCCCACATATATAAAGGAGGGAGGAAGGAGGTGGCGGGCCTAAGGGGGAGGCGCACCAAGGAGGGGAGTCCTACTAGGACTCCAAGTCCTAGTAGGATTCCACCAAGAGGAGACGGGAAAAGAGGGGGGCTGCGCCCCCAACCCCTTGTCCAATTCGGACTGGGCTTGGGGGGGGGGGCGCCACCTCCTGGCTGCTGCCTCCTATTTCCCGTATGGCCCAATAAGGCCCATTACTTCTCCCGGTGAATTCTCGTAACTCCCCGGTACTCCGAAAAATACCCGAATCACTCGGAACCTTTCCGATGTCCGAATATAGCCTTCCAATATATGAATCTTTACCTCTCAACCATTTCGAGACTCCTCGTCATGTCCCCGATCTCATCTGGGACTCCGAACAAACTTCGGTCATCAAATCACATAACTCATAATACAAATCGTCATCGAACGTTAAGCGTGCGGACCCTACGGGTTCGAGAACTATGTAGACATGACCGAGACACATCTCCGGTCAATAACCAATAGCGGAACCTGGATGCTCATATTGGCTCGTACATATTCTACGAAGATCTTTATCGGTCAAACCGCATAACAATATACGTTGTTCCCTTTGTCATCGGTATGTTACTTGCCCTTGATTCGATCGTCGGTATCATCATACCTAGTTCAATCTCGTTACTGGTAAGTCTCTTTACTCGTTCCGTAATGCATCATCCCGTAACTAACTCATTAGTCACATTACTTGCAAGGCTTCATATGATGTGCATTACCGAGAGGGCCCAGAGATACCTCTCCGACAATCGGAGTGACAAATCCTAATCTCGATCTATGCTAACTCAACAAACACCATCGGAGACACCTGTAGAGCATCTTTATAATCACCCAGTTACGTTGTGACGTTTGATAGCACACTAAGTGTTCCTCCGGTATTCGGGAGTTGCATAATCTCATAGTCAGAGGAACATGTATAAGTCATGAAGAAAGCTATAGCAATAAACTTAACGATCATTATGCTAAGCTAACGGATGGGTCTTGTCCATCACATCATTCTCCTAATGATGTGATCCCATTCATCAAATGACAACACATGTCTATGGTTAGGAAACTTAACCATCTTTGATTAACGAGCTAGTCTAGTAGAGGCTTACTAGGGACTCGGTGTTTTGTCTATGTATTCACACATGTATTAAGTTTTCGGTTAATACAATTCTAGCATGAATAATAAACATTTATCATGATATAAGGAAATATAAATAACAACTTTATTATTGCCTCTAGGCCATATTTCCTTCAGTCTCCCACTTGCACTAGAGTCAATAATCTAGTTCACATCGCCACGTGATTTAACACCAATAGTTCACATCTTTATGTGATTAACACCCATAGTTCACATCGCCATGTGACCAACACCCAAAGGGTTTACTAGAGTCAATAATCTAGTTCACATCGCTATGTGATTAGCACCCAAAGAGTACTAAGGTGTGATCATGTTTTGCTTGTGAGAGAGGTTTAGTCAACGGGTCTGCCATATTCAGATCCGTATGTATTTTGCAAATTTCTATGTCTACAATGCTCTGCATGGAGCTACTCTAGCTAATTGCTCCCACTATCAATATGTATCCAGATTGAGACTCAGAGTCATCCAGATCAGTGTTAAAGTTTGCATCGACGTAACTCTTTACGATGAACTCTTTATCACCTCCATAACCGAGAAATATTTCCTTAGTCCTCTTAGGTAACTAAGGATAACTTTGACCGCTATCCAGTGATCCACTCCTGGATCACTATCGTACCTCCTTGCTAAACTCATAGCAAGGCACACAACTGGTCTGGTACATAGCATGGCATACTTTATAGAACCTATGACTGAGGCATAGGGAATGACTTTCATTCTCTTTCTATCTTCTGCCGTGGTCGGGTTTTGAGTCTTACTCAATTTTACACCTTGTAACACAGGCAAGAACTCCTTCTTTGACTGATCCATTTTGAACTTCTTCAAAAACTTGTCAAGGTATGTGCTTTGTGAAAGTCCTATTAAGCGTCTCGATCTATCCCTATAGATCTTGATGCTCAATACTTAAGCAGCTTCACCGAGGCCTTTTTATTGAAAAATTCTTATTCAAGTATCCTTTTATGCTATCCAGAAATTCTATATCATTTCCAATCAACAATATGTCATCCACATATAATATCAGAAATGCTACAAAGCTCCCACTCACTTTCTTGTAAATACAGGCTTCACCGTAAGTCTGTATAAAACCATATGCTTTGATCACTTCATCAAAGTGTATATTCCAACTCCGAGATGCTTGCACCAGTCCATAGATGGATCGCTGGAGCTTGCACATTTTGTTAGCACCTTTAGGATTGACAAAACCTTCTGGTTGCATCATATACAACTTCTTCTTTAAAAATTCCATTAAGGAATGTAGTTTTGACATGCATTTGCCAGATTTCATAAAATGCGGCAATTGCTAACATGATTCGGACAGACTTTAAGCATCGATGCGAGTGAGAAAATCTCATCGTAGTCAACACCTTGAACTTGTCGAAAAACTTTTGCGACAATTCGAGCTTTGTAGATAGTAACACTACCATCAGCGTCTATCTTCCTCTTGAAGATCCATTTATTCTCAATGGCTTGCCGATCATCGGGCAAGTCAACCAAAGTCCACACTTTGTTCTCATACATGGATCCCATCTCAGATTTCATAGCCTCAAGCCATTTCGCGGAATCTGGGCTCATCATCGCTTCCTCATAGTTCGTAGGTTCGTCATGGTCTAGTAACATGATTTCCAGATCAAGATTACCGTACCACTCTGGTGCGGAACGTACTCTGGTTTACCTACGAGGTTCGGTAGCAACTTGATCCGAAGTTTCATGATCATCATCATTAACTTCCTCACTAATTGGTGTAGGCATCACTGGAACTGATTTCTGTGGTGAACTACTTTCCAATTCGGGAGAAGGTACAATTACCTCATCAAGTTCTACTTTCCTCCCACTCACTTCTTTCGAGAGAAACTCCTTCTCTAGAAAGGATCCATTCTTAGCAACGAATATCTTGCCTTCGGATCTGTGATAGAAGGTGTACCCAACAGTCTCCTTCGGGTATCCTATGAAGACGCATTTCTCCGATTTGGGTTTGAGCTTATCAGGTTGAAACTTTTCACATAAGCATTACAACCCCAAACTTTAAGAAACGACAGCTTAGGTTTCTTGCCAAACCACAGTTCATATGGTGTCATCTCAACAGATTTAGATGGTGCCCTATTTAACGTGAATGCAGCTGTCTCTAATGCATAACCCCAAAAAAATAGTGGTAAATCGGTAAGAGACATCGTAGATTGCACTATATCCAATAAAGTATGGTTATGATGTTCAGACACACCATTATGCTATGGTGTTCCAGGTGGCATGAGTTTGTGAAACTATTCCACATTGTTTTAATTGAAGACCAAACTCGTAACTCAAATATTCTCCTCCATGATCGGATAGCAGAAACTTTATTTTCTTGTTACGATGATTTTCCACTTCACTCTGAAATTCTTTGAACTTTTCAAATGTTTCAGACTTATGTTTCATCAAGTAGATATACCCATATCTACTCAAATCATCTGTGAAGGTCAGAAAATAACGATACCCACCGCGAGCCTCAATATTCATCGGACCGCATACATCGGTATGTATTATTTCCAATAAATCTGTTGCTCGCTCCATTGTTCCGAAGAACGGAGTTTTAGTCATCTTGCCCATGAGGCATGGTTCGCAAGTACCAAGTGATTCATAATCAAGTGATTCCAAAAGTCCATTAGTATGGAGTTTCTTCATGCACTTTACACCAATATGACCCAAATGGCAGTGCCACAAATAAGTTGCACTATCATTATCAACTCTGCATCTTTTGGTTTCAATATTATGAATATGTGTATCACTACGATCGAGATTCAATAAACCATTTATATTGAGTGTATGACCATAGAAGGTTTTATTCATTTAAACAGAACAACAATTATTCTCTGACTTAAATGAATAACTGTATCGCAATAAACATGATCCAATCATATTCATGCTCAACGCAAATACCAAATAACATTTATTTAGGTCCAACACTAATCCCGAAGGTAGAGGGAGTGTGCGATGGTGATCTTATCAACCTTGGAATCACTTCCAACACACATCGTCACCTCGTCATTAACTAGTCTCTGTTCATTTTGCAACTCCTGTTTCGAGTTACTAATGTTAGCAACTGAACCAGTATCAAATACACAGGGGCTACTATGAACACTAGTAAAATACACATCAATAACATGTATATCAAATATACCTTTGTTCACTTTGCCATCCTTCTTATCCGCCAAATACTTGGGGCAGTTCCGCTTCCAGTGAGCAGTCCCTTTGCAGTAGAAGCACTCAGTTTCAGGCTTAGGTCCAGACTTGGGCTTCTTCCCGGGAGTAGCAACTTGCTTGCTATTCTTCTTGAAGTTCCCCTTCTTCCCTTTGCCATTTTCCTTGAAACTAGTGGTCTTGTTAATCATCAACACTTGATGCTCTTTCTTGATTTCTACCTTCATTGATTTCAGCATCACGAAGAGATCGGGAATCATTTTTTGTCATCCCTTGCATATTATAGTTCATCACGAAGTTCCAGTAACTTGCTGATAGTGACTAGAGAATTCTGTCAATTACTATCTTATCCGGAAGATTAACTCCCACTTGATTCAAGCAACTGTAGTACTCAGACATTCTGAGCACATGCTCACTGGTTGAGCTATTCTCCTCCATCTTGTAGGCGAAGTACTTGTCAGAGGTCTCATACCTCTCGACACGGGCATGAGTCTGAAATACCGATTTCAGCTCTTGGAACATCTCATATGCTCCATGTCGTTCAAAAACGTGTCCCGGTTCTAAGCCATAAAGCATGGTGCACTAAACTATCAAGTAGTCATCATACCAAGCTTGTCAAACGTTCATAACGTCTGCATCTGCATCTGCTCCTGCAATAGTTCTGTCACCTAGCGGTACATCAAGGACATAATTCTTCTGTGCAGCAATGAGGATAAACCTCAGATCACGGAACCAGTCTGCATCATTGCTACTATTATCTTTCAACTTAGTTTTCTCTAGGAACATATCAAAAATAAAACAGGGGAGCTATACGCGAGCTATTGATCTACAACATAATTTGCAAATACTACCAGGACTAAGTTCATGATAAATTAAAGTTCAATTAATCATATTACTTAAGAACTCCCACTTAGATAGACATCCCTCTAATCATCTAAGTGATCACGTGATCCAAATCAACTAAACCATGTCCGATCATCACGTGAGATGGAGTAGTTTTCAATGGTGAACATCACTATGTTGATCATATCTACTATATGATTCATGTTCGACCTTTCGGTCTTAGTGTTCCGAGGCCATATCTGCATATGCTAGGCTCGTCAAGTTTAACCCGAGTATTCCGCATGTGCAAAACTGTCTTGCACCCGTTGTATTTGAATGTAGAGCATATCACACCCGATCATCACGTGGTGTCTCAGCACGAAGAACTTTCGCAACGGTGCATACTCAGGGAGAACACTTGTACCTTGAAATTTAGTGAGAGATCATCTTATAATGCTACCGCTGTACTAAACAAAATAAGATGCATAAAAGGATTAACATCACATGCAATTCAATATGTGACATGATATGGCCATCATCATCTTGTGCTCTTGATCTCCATCATCGAAGCACCGTCATGATCTCCATCGTCACCGGCGCCCTAGCTCGATCTCCATCGTAGCATCATTGTCGTCTTGCCAACTTATTGTTTCTACGACTATCGCTACCGCTTAGTGATAAAGTAAAATAATTACATGGCGATTGCATTGCATACAATAAAGCGACAACCATTTGGCTCCTGCCGGTTGCCGATAACTTTGTTACAAAACATGATCATCTCATACAACAAATTATATCACATCATGTCTTGACCATATCACATCACAGCAAGCCCTGCAAAAACAAGTTAGACGTCATCTACTTTGTTGTTGCAAGTTTTACGTGGCTGCTACGGGCTTCTAGCAAGAACCGTTCTTACCTACGCATCAAAACCACAATGTGGTGTAGTGATTGCTTTTTGATCTTCTAAAAGAATCCTCTTCATTGAAACAGATTCAACTAAAGTGAGAGAGACAGACACCCGCTAGTCACCTTTAAGCAACGAGTGCTCGCAGCGGTGAAACCAGTCTCGCGTAAGCGTACGCGTAATGTCGGTCCGGGCCGCTTCATCTCACAATACCGCTGAACCAAGTAACAACTAGTAACGGCAAGCAATATGTATACACGCACGCCCACAACTCCTTTGTGTTCTACTCGTGCAAATAACATCTACGCATAGACCTGGCTCTGATACCACTATTGGGGAACGTGCAATTTCAAAAAAAATTCCTACGTTCACTCAAGATCTATCTAGGAGAAGCATAGCAACGAGTAGGGAGAGTGTGTCCACGTACCCTCGTAGACCGAAAGCGGAAGCGTTTAGTAACGCGGTTGATGTAGTCGAACATCTTCGCGATCCAACCGATCCAAGTACCGAACGTATGGCACCTCCGCGATCTGCACATCTTCAGCTCGGTGACGTCCCTCGAACTCTTGATCCAAGGAGAGTTTCGTCAGCACGACGGCGTGGTGACGGTGATGATGAAGTGATTCCGGCAGGGCTTCGCCTAAGCTCTCCGAAAATATGACCGAGGTGGTAATCTGTGGAGGGGGCACCGCACACGGCTATGACAAATCTTGGTCTCCTAGGGTGCCCCCCTCCCCACGTATATAAAGGAGGGAGGAAGGAGGTGGCTGGCCTAAGGGGGAGGCGCACCAAGGGGGGGAGTCCTACTAGGACTCCAAGTCCTAGTAGGATTCCACCAAGAGGAGAGGGGAAAAGAGGGGGGCTGCGCCCCCAACCCCTTGTCCAATTCAGACTGGGCTTGGGGGGGGGGGGCGCCACCTCCTGGCTGCTGCCTCCTATTTCCCGTATGGCCCAATAAGGCCCATTACTTCTCCCGGTGAATTCCCGTAACTCCCCGGTACTCCGAAAAATACCCGAATCACTCGGAACCTTTCCGATGTCCGAATATAGCCTTCCAATATATGAATCTTTACCTCTCGACCATTTCAAGACTCCTCGTCATGTCCCCGATCTCATCCGGGACTCCGAACAAACTTCGGTCATCAAATCACATAACTCATAATACAAATCGTCATCGAACGTTAAGCGTGCGGACCCTACGGGTTCGAGAACTATGTAGACATGACCGAGACACATCTCTGGTCAATAACCAATAGCGGAACCTGGATGCTCATATTGGCTCCTGCATATTCTACGAAGATCTTTATCGGTCAAACCGCATAACAATATACGCTGTTCCCTTTGTCATCGGTATGTTACTTGCCCGAGATTCGATCGTCGGTATCATCATACCTAGTTCAATCTCGTTACTGGCAAGTCTCTTTACTCGTTCCGTAATGCATCATCCCGTAACTAACTCATTAGTCACATTGCTTGCAAGGCTTCATATGATGTGCATTACCGAGAGGGCCCAGAGATACCTCTCCGACAATCGGAGTGACAAATCCTAATCTCGATCTATGCCAACTCAACAAACACCATCGGAGACACCTGTACAGCATCTTTATAATCACCCAGTTACGTTGTGACGTTTGATAGCACACTAAGTGTTCCTCCGGTATTCGGGAGTTGCATAATCTCATAGTCAGAGGAACATGTATAAGTCATGAAGAAAGCTATAGCAATAAACTTAACGATCATTATGCTAAGCTAACGGATGGGTCTTGTCCATCACGTCATTCTCCTAATGATGTGATCCCATTCATCAAATGACAACACATGTCTATGGTTAGGAAACTTAACCATCTTTGATTAACGAGCTAGTCTAGTAGAGGCTTACTAGGGACTCGGTGTTTTGTCTATGTATTCACACATGTATTAAGTTTTCGGTTAATACAATTCTAGCATGAATAATAAACATTTATCATGATATAAGGAAATATAAATAACAACTTTATTATTGCCTCTAGGGCATATTTCCTTCAAGGGCGTGTTGCACAAAGAGCGGAGACCGTAGAGCAGCACGGCAGTGATGACACGGGCAATTTTTACCCAGGTTCGGGCCACCGTGAGGCATAAAACCCTACTCTTGCTTTGGTGGATTGATGAAAGGACCATGGTGGAGACGCAATGCTCAAGCCCGTCAAGGTTGCCTCGGGATGAGAGCAGCTACGCGTGTATGAGTGTACAAGGGTCTGAATCCTTTCTAAGGTTGCCACAGCCCTCCTTCTATAGGTCAAGGGGTTACCACAATGGCAAAACAGTCATTATCCAGTGATTAGTTAGCCACAGTGCTATCATACCTAACTCTGCAGACAAGATAGGGTGCATTAAATGCACCGCTTAGTGTCACATCGCGGGGTAGCCAGGCAAGCCTTGCCATGCTATTCATCCACCTTCTCGCCTGCCTGCGTGACACGCCTCTGGACGGGTGTCATTCGGGGGTGATCTTCCTCAGAAATGGCTGCCACGTGCCAAATAACAGCCACTTATCACTTGGGGGCTCGACACCGCACCGACATGTGACTTGCGTTGCTGTGAGGTGGAGCGGTGGCGCCTTGGCGGGGTGATCTGCCCTCGGCATCCCCGGCAAGCTTGCCGGGGGAGTCTCGAGACTTGTCTTTGGGGTGACCTCAACCTTACCAGGCTCGCCTGCCCGACAAGGGAGGTTTTTCCTTAGTGAGATCTTGGTCATTTGGCTTGTCTTGGTCTTCTTGATCTGCCCTTTGATTTCTCAAAGAGCTATCTCTTCTGCTTGGCCTTGTCTTAGATGCTGCAACTTTGCTCTTGAGCCTGTGTACAGTCCGGGCAACATACACCAGGGTTTATTGCACCGACAGGAGCCCCCGGGCCTGGTCCAAACGCGATGCCGAGCGTCGTCATGGTAGGCCCTATCCAGTACATAGGCGAAGAGTTTGTGGTCGCTCATCCTTGAGATTTTCTTTGCTTCTTCATTAACCTATGCTTGAGTCAGTTTTCGGTCTTTCCACGCGCCGTGTGATGCCAATCGTGGTGGGGCCATTTCTGTAATGGCCCGTGAATGACTTTAACTCACGGGGGAATAACTGCCAATTCACTTATCCCACTACACCCTTATCCTTTGCCACGTATGCTGCATGCATCGAGTGGGGTAGGTAACGGAGGTGTGTGGTGTGGGAAAGAGCGTCATGGCAAAGACCTGGTCTTCTTGGATTGGTGCGAGGGGGTGGCGATCGGATCCGACCGTCGGTGGTAGCTTGGACGGGTCGGATCAGAAAGAGCCCCTCGGGGGTGAAGGACCAGCCCCCAGCCCCAGCCTGCCTATAAAAAAGGGGGTGCGAGGAGGAGCGGAGGCGCCCATCCACGCACCTCTCCTCTTTTGGTTCTTGCCTTCTTTGTTATGTCGAGGGAGGGAGACCGGGGCCAAGCCCCGGGCTCTAGCTTGGGGGTGACGATGTCGAATACTCGTGTTGATTCTTGGGGAGTGAGTCTGGTCCGGAGTTGTAGGAGATGCGGCGGTCGCAGAAGTGGGCGTCGAATCGACCGCAGTGTGGGAGGCGTTGCGCTTCTCCAAAACGTTGGAGTGCTTGTTTCCCCCGCACAAGCCAGCCTCTTGAGGGGAGTACTTGCTGTTGTCGCAAGCCGTTGAGGCTTGTCACCTTGTCATCGAGACCCCTGGGGCTTCCGGTGCCCGTCTGTGGTGCCATGCTTGGGATCCTTGGTAATCCCAACACTGCTCCTTTCGGCGGGGTAGGGATTGACGCTGAAGATAGCGGTGTCTTACTGCCCGCCAAGGTGGGGAGCGGCACTCCTCGCACGCCTCAGGCACTACCGCCTTCTGTTGCTCCTCCGGGGGAGGTGACGGTCCGAGGGGTCGGTGTCCTCCTGGAGCAATGGTGATGAGGAAAAAATGAGGGAAGACAGAGAAGGCGGGTGGCAGTCCGTCAGGTCGGAGTACGATGGCACTGACGCCTTCCTCTCGTATTGTCGGCCCGCTGCCTCATCTTTCCGCTCTTCCCCTTCCTCCCCGGCACCATCATCATCGGCCTCTTTCGGACGGTTGCCGGGGAGGGGGACGCTCTCTTGGTGCCTTCGCCTCCTCCAGCAGTCTTCCAGCTGAGCTCCGGCAGCCCTCCCCGCCGGCGCCTGTGCTGGGGCTTCTTGCTGGCCCAGGGGGTGGTGACCAGGGCACCGCCGAGCTACTCCCTTCATCCCCCTCCTTTGCAGCCTCACCACTCCTGATCTTGTCAGGCTGCGCCCAACAGGTCCTGATGTGGTCGGGCTGGGCTTCTGTTCAGGCACTCCTTTTGCCCTCTTCGCCTCCCGCCATAGTTCCTAGGAGGAGAGGGACAAGAAAGGGATTACGGGGCACTTATCTTTTTTCAGTCTAAAATATGTAGGCACTTGCCAAACTTTAGTCTAAAATATGTAATCTTTTTTATCCATGTTTGTGCCCTGTAAGATCTGTACTTGCCTATCCCCATATTAATGAAAAAAGACAAGCCTTGCTGGGTACTTGTGCATGTACCATGTCCATGCAGAGGTGGGATGCCTCTATACATTTAAGTAAACAAGTTTTCTTTGGCAAGCTATCTTGCCGGTGCCTTTCATTTGTTGTCGCGAGGCTTGGCCTGCCGGGCACAAAACTATGGAATGGGACCAACTCCTCGTCGAACCTTCTCCATCAAAGGCCACTACAACCATCCTGACCGAAGCAATGTTCGGCACACAGGATGGGAGCACCTATGCTTCGAAGGTGGCGAGGTTTTCATATGCACAAGTTTTCACCTTACAGAACAAGTATGGATAAGGAAGAACTTATCTGTTTGGCTTGTCGGGGACCGATATGTAGGCTTGTCTTCATTTCTTCTCTTCGGGACCGGGTCCACGGCAAGAACCCTGCAGCTTAGTGCAGAGGAAAACAATGCTACATATGCCCTGATCTACATGATCATGCTATGCTCATGTTATGCTCATGCATGCATGCAAGTTTTTGGGGCCCCCAGCGCTTCGTTTATTATTTGTTGCTTAGGGTCTGCGTCTGGCTTTGTACAAAGGGTTACATGCAACATCGGCAAGGCTTGTACAAAAGGGTGGCTGCCGGGCAGGGCCCGACAGCTGCGCCTTACGGGTAGAACTTACGGAGATGCTCAATGTTCCATGAGTTTTGCAACTGAATGCCATCTCCGGTCTCTAGATGGACTGTGTCGGGTCTGGTGACTCGTACTACCCGGTAAGGGCCTTCCCACTTCGGCATCAACTTGTTTGTACCCTTGGCGGACTGAACGCGCCTAAGTACAAGGTCACCTTCCTCAAGGCTCCGGGCATGAACCCTGCGGCTGTGATAGCGACGCAGGGCTTGCTGGTAGCGTGCAGCATGCGTAGCAGCCCGGAGACGGTTCTCCTCAAGTAGCACAGCGTCGTCACACCGGTGCTGTTCTTGCGCTACTTCATCGTTGGCAAGTACTCCAGGTGACCCGTATATGAGTTCCGTGGGGATCACTGCTTCTGCCCCATAGACTAGGGAGAATGGAGTCTCGCCGGTAGCTCGATTTGGTGTCGTACGGAGTGACCAAAGAACCACCGGCAGCTCGTCGATCCATCGCCTGCCACATTTCTGCAGCCTATCAAATGTTCTTTTCTTGATTCCTCGCAGCACTTCAGCGTTTGCCCTCTCAGCTTGTCCGTTGCTTCTAGGATGAGCAATAGAGGCAAACGAGACCTTGCTTCCGAGGGCATGAACGTATTGCATGAAGGCGCGGCTTGTGAATTGGGTGCCATTGTCAGTGATGACTCTGGCGGGTGCTCCGAAACGGCACACCAATCCTTTCAAGAACTTGATAACTGACTGTGCGGTCACCTTCCTCACGGGCTCCACTTCCGGCCACTTTGTAAACTTGTCGATTGCAACGTACAAGAATTCAAAGCCCCCGGTAGCACGGGGGAAGGGGCCCAAGATGTCGATCCCCCAGACCAAAAATGGCCACGACAAAGGGATCGTCTGGAGAGCTTGAGCAGGCTGATGGATATCTTTGGAGTGGAACTGGCAGGCATCACATCTGGTGACTAGCTCAATTTCATCTTGGAGGGCCGTGGGCCAGTAGAAACCTTGCCGGAAAGTTTTTCCAACCAGGGCCCTTGATCCAATATGGGAGCCGCACATGCCTTTGTGTATCTCTGCCAACAGTTCCTTCCCTTCTTCCCGGCAAATGCACTTCAATTTCACACCGTTGGGCCTCCTTCTGTATAGCGTGTTGTCGACGAACTAATACATACTGGCCCTCCGGGCTACTCTTTCAGCTTCTTCTTGCTCTTCGGGAAGTTCTCCTGTTTGGAGGTAATGGACTATGTGTCGCGCCCAAGTTGGAGCCTGAGGCTCGACAACAAGGATCAGCGGCACCTCCTCGTTCACGATAGTGCATGGCTCGACCGCAAAGACTGGTAGTCTGACGGGAGGGTGCTGCTCACCGAGCGAAGGGGAGTTGTTCCCGCCAAGCTCTCTATCGGGGGCTTCGGGAAGCTCTGCCGGGAGAGGCTTGCCGGAGTCCAGTTTCCTCCTCTTTCTGGCCATTGTTGCTGGGATACGGAGGGCTGAGTCAGGTGGAGAACAAAAGTCCCTGGTTCCACAGGAAGCTTTTGCGCAATGCACTTTGACAGATGATCAGCAATGCTGTTTTCTGCACGGGATACATGCTCTGTTTTCAATCTGTCAAAGCGCTCCTCCTGCTTTCTCACTTCCTCCACGTATGCCTCCATCAATGGACTCTGATAATCCTTGTTCACTTGCCTCACCACAAGCTGTGAGTCTCCTCGTATGATCATCTTCTTAATCCCCAACTCCGTCGCAATTCTGAGCCCGGCAAGGAGTCCTTCATATTCTGCAGTGTTGTTGGTTGCCTCTTCCCGAGGGAAATGCATCTGAACCACGTACTTGAGGTGCTCCCCAGTGGATGCGATGTGAAGCACGCCAGCTCCTGCACCTTGTAGGGAGAAGGCACCATCAAAGTATATGATCCATTCCTGGGGCGCTTCCTTGCCGGGGATAACTGTCTCCGGCGTTTCTTCATCTGGAGTTGGTGTCCATTCTACAATAAACTCCGCCAATGCCCTGCTCTGAGTAGTTGATGTGCTCTCAAACTTCAAACCAAAGCTTGATAACTCCAAAGCCCATTCCACTATTCTGCCAGTGGCCTCAGGGTTCCTCAGTATGCGTTGCAATGGGAAATGGGTGACAACCATGATCTCGTGGGCTTGGAAGTAGTGGCGGAGTTTCCTTGAGGCCAAAGATAAACTTTTGCATGCCAGAATACCTTGATCTAGCCCCCTGCAGTAGGGAGCTGACAAAGTACACTGGCTGTTGCACCACCTTCTTCCTTGCCGTGATCCTGGAATTGTCTCCGTTGCCCCGCTCGTCTTCGTTCTGACCTGCACCTGATCTTGTCGGAATGAGTTCACTTTCCTCTCTGGAGGGGACGGTAGTCGCGGCTGCTCCTTCATCTACTTCCCGCTGGGCCACCAGCGCTGCACTAACCACTTGATTGGTTGCCGCTAGGTACAGCAGCAACGGCTCTTGTGGTTTAGGAGCGACTAGGGTGGGAACAGAGGATAAGTAGGTCTTCAAATCTTGCAGTGCAGCGTCCGCCTCCGGGGTCCACTCCACGGGCCCTGCCTTCTTCAAGATTTTGAAGAACGGCAATACGCGCTCGGCAGACTTGGAAATGAACCTACTCAACGCAGCAACACATCCAGTCAAACGCCTCACATCTTTAACTGTCTTGGGTGCTTGAATCTGCTCGATCGCCTTGATCTTGTCGGGGTTGGCCTCTATCCCCCGGTGGGATACGAAGAAGCCAAGTAGCTTGCCAGAAGGAACGCCAAACACACACTTCTCTGGGTTCAGCTTCAAGTTGATCTTGCGCAAATTTGCAAAGGTATCTTCCAAGTCCTGAATGAGAGTTGATTTGTGCTTGGTTTTGACCACTATGACATCCATGTAAGCTTCAATATTCCTATGCAGCTAGAACTCAAAACCAATTTGCACTGCTCTTGCAAAAGTGGATCCAGCGCTCTTTAACCCAAAGGGCATCCGTACAAAACAGTACGTGCCGCATGGGGTTATGAACGCGGACTTCTCTTCATCTTCCTTGGACATGAAAATCTGGTGGTACCCGGAGTAGGCATCCAAGAAGGAAAGCAGGTCACACCCGGAGGTGGAATCCACAATCTGATCGATGCGTGGCAAGGGGAATGGGTCCTTCGGGCATGCTTTATTCAGATCTGTGAAATCTATGCAAAGCCTCCACTTCCCATTCGCCTTGCGCACTACCACTGGATTTGCCAACCATGTTGGATGCAATACTCCTCTGACCAAACCAGCAGCTTCAAGTTCCTTGATCTCGTCGGCAATGAATTGCTGCCGCTCCAAGGCTTGCTTCCGGACCTTCTGCTTGACGGGCCGGGCATGAGGGCAGACAGCAAGGTGGTGCTCGATTACCTCCCTGGGAACACCGGGGATGTCAGATGGTTGCCAAGAAAACACATCGACATTCGCCCGCAGGAAGGCAATGAGCGCGCTTTCCTATTTGTCGTCCAGGGTGGAGCTGATAGTAAATGTACCACCAGCGCCAACCAACCCCGCCGGGACCTTCTTCACAGCAGGCGCAACAACCTTTGATCTCTTGCTAGTGGAACTCTCCGGCAAGTCATCGACAGGTGCAGCACACTCCGGAGAGGCGCACTTCCCTGATTCTTTGCCGGTATCCTTGCCAGCTTTTCTCCCTCGCTTGTTTTCCTTAGCGGGGAATGTGGCTTCCGCGGCCTCGGCAGGGACCACGTCCCGGTACATCTTATCCACGCATATAATTACGTCCTTCTTGTCTGATGGGATAGAAATAACGCTCATTGGTCCTGGCATCTTCAGGGTGTTGTAGGCATAGTGGGATGCCACCATGAACTTTGCCAGAGCAGGTCGCCCAAGTATCCCATTGTACGGCAACGGAAGCTCAAACACAATCTTCTCAGTCCGGTAGTTCAATTCTCCTCCAAACGTCACTGGCAGCGTGATCTTCCCCTTCGGACGACTCCTGCCGAGGTTGATCCCTTGAAAGGTGCCAGTAACCTTGAGCTCTTCTTCTGTTATCTGCAGCTTGCTGATTACCTTGGGAGAAATCAGATTCAACCCGGCCCCGCCGTCAACCAACATCTTTGTGACCTTGAGGTTGCGGATCTTTGGTGAAAACCAACAACGCCAAGCACCCTACCGCGGTGGTGCGGTCAGGGTGATCCTCTTCATCAAAGATGATGGGCGTGCGGGACCATTTAAGTGGTTTTCGAGAATCTGCTGCTGGCTCCACAGCATTGACCTCACGCACCCACTGTTTAAGCTGGCGGTGAGAGGAGTGCAAGGATGCACCTTCGTCAATGCACAGGGCGTCAGTGGCCTTCTGGAACTCCTGCTCGCTGGTTTCCTCTTCATCCCCTTCATCACTCTTGTCATCGCACTCCTTCTTCCCATGGCCTCTGGCAGGCTTCCCTTGATGCTGAGGGACCTTCCCACCTCGGCCCTACCCGCCAACGCCATCTTGGTCTCTCTCTTTGTCACGCTTCTCGTACTCAGCTTTCTGCTTCTTGACGAGTTGCTCGACTTGATGACACTCTTGGAGATCATGGCCCTTGGTCCGATGGATCTTGCAGTACGGCCCGTCAGCCTTCTCGGCCGCCGCAGCTTCCCGGCAGTCATTGCACGCGGCAACTTCCTTGCCGGGAGCTTCGGTCTTGGCATTCTTGCCGGTACTAGGAATGCAACACCCTTCGACAGCCAGAACTGTCTTCTCCTTACGCTTCTTGTTGCGTTTCTTGTTCTTCTTCTTCTGATTGGCAGCATCGTCGTCATCCTCCGAGTCAATGTTGACGTTGTCTTCTTCTCCGGGGAGTCGCCTCCCCTCCTCTGTTCGGGCACAGTTATCCGCCAAAGTGTACAACTCATTCACAGTCTTGGGCAACCGGATGTTCATCTTCGAACGTATCCTGTGGTTGCGTACGTTGGACTGGAACGCAGCTATCACAACTGCCGGGTGGATGTCCGGAATGTTCCTGTGCACCCGGCTGAATCTCTGCATATACTTCCGCAAACTCTCTCCTTCCTTCTGTGGGAGGAGCTGCAAGTCGCTGGGCCGCCCTGGTTCTTGATGGCCGCCCGTGAAGGCGCCAACAAACTCATTGCATAGGTCAGCCCAGGTGGAGATGGAGTTCTCCGGTAAGTGCATCAGCCATGACCTCACATTTGGCTTGAGTGCCAAAGGGAAGTAGTTGGCGAATACCTTCTCATCTCTTCCTCCGGCGGCTTGAACAGCGATGGTGTAGATGCTCAAGAACTCTGCCGGGTTCAGTCTTTCATCATACTTCTCTGGTATCTCTGGCTTGAACGTACAGGCAGACGACCAACAGACTTGTCGTAGCTCGCGAGTGAAGGTAGGACACCCAACCTAGAAAGGCAGGTATCCGTCTCCACTGGGCGTGGGCTCGTCGACGTCGGGACCATTGCGCCTATCAGACTGGCGGCGGGTGTCACGGTGCCGTTCTATGGTGACGTGCGCGTCTTCCCCTTGCCTGTCTTCCAGGACCCACCGCTGGTCTCGACGGGCTCGAGGATCAGATGAAACCATTGATACTTTGTCGGGTTCTTGATTGCGTGGCTCTGGCCGCGGCCCCTGCGCTGGCTGCCGTGGAGGGGACTACACCGTAGGAGTGACCCCTTCGGTACGGCGAGCGGCTTGGGCCATTGTTGCTGCCTGTGGAGGCCGTGACGGGCCTGCCCGCTGTGATCCTCTCGCCTCAGCAAAACCAATCAGGCTCTGAATGGTGGCTCTCCACGCATCCATTTGATCGGTCGCCGGCAGAAATCTCAACAGGAGCTGGGCCCGCGCCATGGCTTTCGAAGCGGTGCTCGGCATAGACGACGACACAGATCGCGACGTCGCCTGACTTCTGACGGTGCCGGTAGTGGCGGTGCCGTGCTCTCGTCGCCGCGAGCCTGTTGCCAAGGTGGCGTGGCGACGAGGTGGATGTGCTTGGGGATTGACGACCCCATTCGGCGCATCGCCTTGGCTAGCTTGCCCTGGGGATGGCGCGTGCCCTGCAGCCGCACCTGCAGCGGGGGCAGCTAGAAGGTTGCGATTCACACCAGAGCGAGCGCCATCGCTGCGGCTGCATCCTTCGACGAGGTGGAGAGGCGGATATGGGATATTCTCCCCACCCGCATCTTGTGGAGCATGGCCGCTAGGATGCTGTTGACGCTGTCCTCCCCCGGCACCCCCTGCTCCTGCTTCGGCCGCAGGGGGAACGGTGATGGCGCCGCCTGCGCCGGTCACGTCCCCCGCGGCGTCCATGTCCCCGTGCGCCCCCGTAGCCCCCACGGCATCAGTGGTTGCATGTGAGGGGGCCTTCAAGGTGGATGGGTGAGCTGTAGCGCCGGACTTTTTCTTGGGTGCCATGGATGATGAAGCCGTCGATGAAGAAGACGATGATGAAGATGACGCGCTGCTTACACCCTCGGGTTCGCACAAGCGCTCCCTCCTACCTGGCGCGCCAAAGATGTCATGGTTCAACACGGCCACCTATGGGGCCATCAGCCCCTTGTGGTTCGGCAAGGGGGAAGGGCGCGTTGCACAAAGAGCGGAGACCATAGAGCAGCACGACAGTGATGACACGGGCAGTTTTTACCCAGGTTCGGGCCACCGCGAGGCGTAAAACCCTACTCCTGCTTTGGTGGATTGATGAAAGGACCATGGTGGAGACGCAACGCTCAAGCCCGTCAAGGTTGCCTCGGGACGAGAGCAGCTACGCGCGTATGAGTGTACAAGGGTCCGAATCCTTTCTAAGGTTGCCACATCCCTCCTTTTATAGGTCAAGGGGTTACCACAATGGTAAAACAGTCATTATCCAGTGATTAGATAGCCACAGTGCTATCATACCTAACTCTACAGACAGGACAGATGCATTAAATGCATCACTTAGTGTCACATCGCGGGGTAGCCCGGCAAGCCTTGCAGTGCTATTCATCCACCTTCTCACCTGCCTGCGTGACACGCCTCTGGACGGGTGTCATTCGGGGGTGATCTTCCTCAGAAATGGCTGCCACGTGCCAAATAACATCCACTTATCAATTGGGGGCTCGACACCGCACCGATAGGTGACTTGCGTTGCTGTGAGGTGGAGCGTTGGCGCCTTGGCGGGGTGATCCGCCCTCGCCATCCCTGGCAAGCTTGTCGAGGGAGTCTTGAGACTTGTCTTCGGGCTGACCTCGACCTTACCAGGCTCGCCTGCCCGACAAGGGAGGTTTTTCCTTAGTGAGATCTTGCTCATTTGGCTTGTCTTGGTCTTCTTGATCCGCCCTTTGATTTCTCAAAGAGCTATCTCTTCTGCTTGGCCTTGTCTTAGATGCTGCAACTTTGCTCTTGAGCCTGTGTACAGTCCGGGCAACATACACCAGGGTTTGGTGCACCGACATATTTATTGTATTATGGGCTGTTATTACACATTATGGTACAATACCTATGCCTTTTCTCTCTTATTTTACAAGATTTATATGAAGAGGGAGAATGCCGGCAGCTGGAATTCTGGACCGGAAAGGAGCAAATTTGAGAGACCTATTCTGCACAACTCCAAAAGTCCTGAAAATTTATGGAGAATTATTTTGGAATATATAAGACTTATTGGGCGAAGAAAATACCAGAGGGGACCCACCAGGTGGCCACAAGCCTGGGGGCGCGCCCTACCCCCTGGGCGCACCCCTAGGGCTTGTGGGCCCCCTGGCAGGTCTCCGGTGTCCATCTTCTGCTATATGAAGGGTTTTTACCTAGAAAGAATCAAAAGGAAGCTTTTGGGACGAAGCACCGCCGTCTCGAGGCGGAACCTGTGCAGAAGCAATCTAGGGCTCCGGCGGAGCTGTTCTGCCGGGGAAACTTCCCTCCGGGAGGGGGAAATCGAAGCCATCGTCATCACCAACAATCCTCTCATCGAGAGGGGGTCAATCTCCATCAACATATTCACCAGCACCATCTCCTCTCAAACCCTAGTTCATCTCTTGTATTCAATATTTGTCTCAAAACCTCAGACTAGTACCTGTGGGTTGCTAGTAGTGTTGATTACTCCTTGTAGTTGATGCTAGTTGGTTTATTCGGTGGAAGATCATATGTTCAGATCCTGAATGATATTCAATACCCATCTGATCTTGAACATGAATATGCTTTGTGAGTAGTTACGTTTGTTCCTGAGGACATGGGAGAAGTCTTGTTATAAGTAATCATGTGAATTTGGTATTCGTTCGATATTTTGATGAGACGTATGTTGTCTTTCCTCTAGTGGTGTTATGTGAACGTCGACTACATGACACTTCACCATGATTTGGGCCTAGGGGAAGGCATTGGGAAGTAATAAGTAGATGATGGGTTGCTAGAGTGACAGAAGTTTAAACCCTAGTTTATGCGTTGCTTCGTAAGGGGCTGATTTGGATCCACATGTTTCATGCTATGGTTAGATTTATCTTAATTCTTCTTTCGTAGTTGCAGATGCTTGCGAGAGGGGTTAATCATAAGTGGGAGGCTTGTCCAAGTAAGGACAGCATCAAAGTAATGAACGCAAATCATATGAGCATGATGAAAACTAACTTGACAACAATTCCCATGTGTCCTCGGGAGTGCTTTGCTTTATATAAGAGTCTGTCCAGGCTTATCCTTTGCTACAAAATGGATGGGGCCACCTTGTTGCACCTTTGTTACATTTGTTACTTGTTACCCGTTACGAATTATCTTATCACAAAACTATCTGTTACAGATAATTTCAGTGCTTGCAGAGAATACCTTGCTGAAAACCGCTTGTCATTTCCTTCTGCTCCTTGTTGGGTTCGACACTCTTACTTATCGAAAGGACTACGATATATCCCATATACTTGTGGGTCATCACCCATTTTTCTCTTCTTGCTTACCTTGGTGCTCTATGTCGTCAGGACTCAGCCCCCGAGCGAGCTACGGCCGTCGCTGGTATGTTAGGGAGCGTGCCTAGACAAGGCTAGAGGGTGTAGGGCTCTGCGAGGCAGTAGGGGCTCCCGAGGCGTGTTGCTCAAGAAGCCCCCCTTTTGACATGCAAGCGACTTGTGTAAAAAGAAAATTCGGCGCCCAGCGAGGTTACGCGGGAGAGAACACCAAATGCGCTAAGGGAAGCTCGTGGAGCATTTTGACTTAGCTCTTTTTTAGGAGTATGCGACTTGACGCATCGCCGCCTGTGGGTTGCGCCTCGTGACGGATGTCCACCCATGGGGCCCTTGTGGGTGCCTGATGGTGTCGATCCAACGATGACCCGCGAAGCAGCGCTCGCGAGATCTCCTTGAAGAGGCGTGCTGATACGTCTCCAATGTATCTATAATTTTAAATTGTTCCATGCTATTATAGTATCAATCTTGGATGTTTTATATGCAATTACAAGCAATTATATATCATTTTTTGGGACTAACCTATTAACTTAGTGCCCAGTGTCAGTTGCTGTTTTTTGCCTGTTTTTGGTTTTTCAGAATATCAATACCAAACGAAGTTCAAATGCCACGGAATTTTTTGGATATTTTTTTCTGGACATAAGAGACACTAGTAGCTTCGGGAGAAAGTAAGAAGACGAAGGAGGTGGCCACGAGCCACCAGGGCGCGCCCAGGGGGGTAAGCGCGTCTTAGTGTCTCGTAGGCCCACCTTTCCTCCGTTTGACCTAATTCCGCCTCTATAAATTCTCTAAAATCGAGAAACCAACAGAGATCCACCCAAAATACTTTTTCCATCGTCGCAAGCTCCTGTACCACGAGATCCCATCTGGAGGCCTTTTCTGGCACTCTGCCGGAGGGGGAATCGATCACGGAGGGCCTCTACATAAACCTTGCAGCCCTTCCGATGATGTGTGAGTAGTTAACCACAGACCTATGGGTCCATAGTTAGTAGCTATATGGTTTCTTCTCTCTCTTGATCTTCAATACAATGTTCTCCTCGATGTTCTTGGAGTTCTATTCGATGTAATTACTTTTTGCGGCGTGTTTGTTGGGATCCGATAAATTGTGAGTTTATGATCATATTATCCATGAATATTATTTAAGTCTTCTCTGGACTCTTTTATGCATAATTATTATAGCTTTGTATTTCTCTCCGATGTATTGATTTGGTTTGGCCAACTAGATTGTTTTTTCTTGCAATGGGATGGGTGCTTTGTGATGGGTTCGATCTTGCGGTGCTCAATCCTAGTGACAAAAAGGGACATGACATGTATTTATATTGTTGCCATTAAGGATAAAAATATGGGGTTTATTCATGCGTGAGTTTACTTTGTCTACATCATGTCATCTTGCTTAAGGCACTACTCCATTCTTTATTAACTTAATACACTAGATGCAAGCTAGATAGCGGTCGATGCGTGGAGTAATAGTAGTAGATGCAGGCAGGAGTCGGTCTACTTGTCTCAGACATGATGCCTATATACATGATCATTGACTTGGATATCGTCATGATTATTCGCTTTCCTATCAATTGCCAACAGTAATTTGTTTACCCACTGTATGCTATTTTCAAGAGAGAAGCCTCTAGTGAAAACTATGGCCCCGGGGTCTACTTTTATCATATATTAAAATCCAAAAATACCTTGCTGCAATTTTATTTACTTTATTTTTTTTGTATTTTTGTGCTATCTATCTATCACTACGAGATTTGATCCTTGCAATTAACCGCCAAGGGATTGACAACCCCTTGTTCGTGTTGGGCGCAAGTATTTGTTATTTTGTGTGCAGGTACTGCTAACGAGGCGTTGCGTGATTCTCCTACTGGATTGATAACCTTGGTTCTTAACTAAGGGAAAGACTTATCTCTACTGTACTGCATCATCCTCTCCTCTTCGAGGAAATCCCAACGCAGCTCACAAGTAGGAGGAATAATTTCTGGCGCCGTTGCCGGGGAGACATCATCAACATCTATCAAGTACCTACGCATGAACTTTCATCTCCTTGTATTTACATTATTTGTCATTTGCGTCTCGTTTTCATCTTCCCCAATTCTAAAAAAGTTTTTTTTTACAAAAATACAAAAATATTTTCCGTTTGCCTTTTTGTTTGCTTGTTATCTTGTTTGCCTAGTCGCGATATCTCGAGAAAATTATCATTATGTCTATTATCATAAAAAGTTGGCCGAAATTGAGAAAAATACTAAGGACTTCATGTTTACACAATTTGAGCACAACAAATTTTTTACTGAAGAACTTAAGGAACATTCTACTTTGCTAGATGCTATTGGAAAACAACTTGATGATGCTAATAAAGAAATTGCCAATCTTCAATCTCAGTTTGCTCTTACTAAAAATTTGCTAGGGAAAATTTCTGACGCACAAACCACACTAGTAAATCAAATGACAGCTAAACCAGAATCCTTTGCGCTTAGTAATGATGAAGATGTTAAAATGATTGGTGTCTCTTCCATTGAATCTTTATTTAGCAATGTAAAATTTGATGAAAAGGGGGCTGAAGAAGGGTCAATTTTAGCTAGAAGGTGTCCCCATAGTTCGGAGGGTGAAAATCTTAACAAGAAAATTGATAAAAGTGGGTTTGGAGAGATAAAAACTTTAAATAGTGATATGCCCACTATCTTGGATCACAAAGATTTTAATTATGATAGGTGTTCTTTAATTGAGTGTATTTCTTTGTTGCAATCCATGTTAAGTGATGAGAGCTCGCGCATGTGCCACTAGACATAAGGTGAACTCGCTCCTTAGTGATTTCCATTTGCATACATGTAAGACATGGCTACTACCTCAAATGGATGTGCTATGCATGATCAGGAACCAAGAGGAAGGCCATGGAGCGGCTAGGAGCAATGGACAAGACGACGGAACGCGAGAAGCAAGAGAAGGAGCTGCCGGCATGCTACAGCCACCGGACGTCCAACCCGATGTAAACCAGCCAGCCTGAAGAACCGCAACCGATGGATGCTATAGCGGCCGGATGACCGACAAGGCACCGGAGGTCCGACACACTTCAGCCACCGGACCGACGCAGATCAGAAATCCGGTGCCACCCGACCACAGAAGAAATGTCGGAAGTTCGGCGGCCTCCGGACGTCCGGACCCCCGCGAGCAACCGGGCAACCGACAATCGTCGGACGTCCGGCACTGCCTGCGCAGACCCTCGGGTTTTCACCATGTATCCCTTTCTCCCTCCTAGACTATAAATACCGCTTCACTTGGAAGAACTAGGGTTAGCAAAGTGATAGCTTAGATCTAGAGAGAGCTTTGCTCATATCTATCACCTCTCCCATGGAGATCAAGGCCTCCATGTGAGAAGACCCCCTAGTGGGTATCAAGACCCCTATCTAGAGAAGATCCATTTTAGATTCAAGACCTCATCTCCTTCATAGTATTTGGGATGAACTCAATATACACTCTGTATGGAAAAACTTGATCATGTATTTAAAAGATGTTAATCAAGCATTTAAAATATTAAAGAAGTATTAAAAAAATTAATCAAACATTTGAAAAATGCTAATGTGTATAGAAAAAATGTTTGTCATATATTCAGAAAAATATATAAAAAAATACAATGTGTATGAAAAAAGTTGACCATGTATTTAAAAGATGTTAAACGTCTATAAAAATATTCTTGGTGTATAAAAATTCACAACATACATTAAATAAAATTAGACATGAAAAACCTATATTTTAAAAAAGCTGAGTCAGTATTTAAAAAACGTAAACTTGCATATACAAATGTTCCTAATGTATAATAAAAATGTACATTCTATACGAAAGAAAGTTAGTTGTCATTTAAAAAAATGTTCATCATGTATTAAAAAAATGTAATCTTGTATTTATAAAATGTTAAACATCTATTAAAAATATATTCGATATGTACCAAAAATGCACAATGTGTAAATAAAAAAGTAGATATAACAAATATAAGTTTAAAAAAATCTTAATCATTTATGGAAATGTTAAACGTCTATGTAAAATAAGTTTTTGATGTATACGAAAAATGTTGAATGTGTACTAAAAAAAGTTGACATGTGTTGAATAAAAAAGAAATCGATGGACAAAGAAACTAAGAAAATGGAGAAACCGAATAAAAAAGGAAAAACATAGAAAGCAAAAAATAAAATGGAAACTGACAAAAATCAATGCAAAACATTGAAAACTGAGAAAGCCGAGAAAGAAAGAAAAACCGGAAAACCCAACGAAAACAAACAAAGAAAGAAAAAAACAAAAGTGAAGAAAAAAAGCAAAAAAAGACACACTGGAAACTGAGAAAGAAACAAAGAAAAAAGAAGGAAGAAAAAGAACCCAACGAAAACCGTGAAAAATAAGAAAATCGGTGAGAAAACAAAGAAAAATTGAAAACAAAAAACCCTATGAAGAAACAAATTAAACCAAAGAAAAACATAAGAGAAAATGAAAAAGGAAAGAAAAAACCCGGACCAAACGTGTACGTCCACCAAACAATGCATGTAACCAAACATGCCTCAAGGATTACACCAGTGTACGACCTATATGAATTCACATCTCAATTTGCCCGAGGATATGGGTATTTTAGATATCCCAAAAGTACTGACGATACAATAATTTTGTAATACTAAGAATTTACTGGGTACCATCCACTCAAAAAAGAGAAGAAAAAAGAACTTACTTGGTACAAGAGAGGATCCCAATTGCTATGCTGAGTATATACAAATCATCTAACAACGTTTCTTTACTTCTTTTTATGGCTGGTTTGAGTTGGCATTTTGTTTACATATCAGGGTAGGCCCAAGAAGAGCAGTACTGTCACGCAATAATACACACAGCATGTGCAGAAGAATTGCACCACCAGCTCATCGACAGTGTAGGCGGTTGGGCTTTAGCGTTGTCACTGGGCCTGCTACGCCCGCGGCCTACGTGCGAGTTGCCAAATGCCGCCGACTGGGCGCCGAAATGGAAAAGGTACGGGAATCCTTCGCGTGCATATTCGGGTTGGGTCTTGCAGTCCAGACTGTTCGGTCGGTGGTGCCTCACAACGAGGCACAGCAGGAGCTCGATCGTCGCTTACTGAATATTGGTATACCTGCTTCTATTTTTTTTTCTCTTTTCTTTTTTGCGGGAAAGTACCTGCTTCTCTGATAAGGGAAGGGAATGGCACGAGCGCCGTCGCCAATAACATAAGAACATCTTCCGCATAAAAAATACTCCCCTGATAATCACTTACTATGGTTTTTCAATAACATTTTTGTGATTATTTAGGATGGATGAATAGTAGGCCGGCTTTATCTTCAAAATAATATTGGAATCGATTCGGGATAATGGATATTGATTTTGCTTCGAAAGTGTCCTTCTAATTCTGAGATTAAATGCTTTTGCTATGAACAGTAAAATCAGAAAAGGTAAAGTAAATTAAAAAACAATTTTCCCCCAACAAACATCGCTTAGTTTTCTGCCTACGCGCAAATTTTCGTGATGAAACCGTATTTCCTTAGAGACCTGGGCAAAAATAACAAAATAAGCATTTCAAAATCTTTCAAAAATAGTCTTTTTGGAGGGTCGGTATTTTTTTTTTGTCAGAGCAGGATGAATGTTATTTCTTCATGGAAAATTGCACGTACGTAGTATATTCAATAGGTGACAGAGCATGTTCCTCTTATGTTTCGTACGTCGTCCACCTACCTACTCGAACATTTTTTTCATCGTCCGTCACATGTTCTCCCTGCACATTGTAGGCCCGGTTTTTGTACGTCCTCCCGTGCCTTATCCCTCCATAGGAAATTGATAAATGAAAAAAAAAATGTAGACGAAAGTCACATTGCATATGCCAATTTATATGATGACAAAGGTATGCAACAGGTAGTTTACCATGGCAAAACACATTTGAAAAAATGTCATGGCAACACATGTAAAGTAACATGGCAGCATACTATTTCAAGTGGTTTTTTTGTACTGAACACATAATATCCATGGCCAAAAAAACATGGTTTTGCTTATGAAAACCAACAAAATTTGCCATGATTCAAAAAATATATTCAAAAATGACATGGTAAAAGATGCACATATTTTCCATGATCCATTTAACTAAAATTTCCATAATGTGTGAACTAAATTTGCCATGCTTCGTAAAATAAATGTGCCATGGTCCAAAAAATAAAATTGCCATGTGCTACGTCATTTTTGTGCTCAACACAAAAGATATCCATGGAAAAACTATGTTTTTGCTTATGAGACAAAACAAATTTTCCATGATCCAAAAATCAAGAATGGCATGGTAAAAAATTACAATAAATTTGCCATGATCCACTAAAACTATATTTGCCCTGATGTGTGCACTAAATTTTCCGTAGATTATGAAAAGAATTTACCATCCATTGTTCAATAAATTTTCCATGATAAGTAACATAAGTTTGCTCAATGAAAAGTTGACATGGGAAAAGAAAATTTGGGAATCTTCTTCTTTGAAAAGATGTATAGTTTAAGAATTTTCCATGGGCACTTGGCGAAATCTAGGATTTTTCCATTGGCACATGGAAAATTTATGATTGAAAAAAGGGTAAATCTCGGTATTTTCTCTCTAGAAAAACAAAAACAACTATTGGAAATGGCAAAATTTGGCATGGTACAAAACATAATCGTTGGCATGTTATGTTAAAAAACCCATAGTGTATACAATATATTTGCCATAAAGACAAATGGTAAATTTGCCATCAAAATTTATTTAAAAATATATCATTGCGAAAATATCTAAAATGGTGCACAAAAACTAAATTCGCCAAGTAATATATTGAAAACAATGTTACATGAAAGTTAAATTTGGCATGTAGTTTGGTATTTGGAATATCATTGCAAAAAAATAAAAAACAATTACCATGGTGATCATATTTACCTAGTACAAAAATTATACAGTACATCTTAAAATTGCCATGGTGCAAAAAAAAAGGATTTGCCAAGGTTCTAAAAGTTGCCATGTTTTGCAAGAAAAGTGACAATAAGAAGCAATTTTAAAAGTTGCCATGTGTGTGGAACAAAAATCCTATATTTGCCATGAGAGCACTAACATTTGCCATGCCTTGGGAAAAAGTATTTGAAAAAAAACTAAACCTGTCATCTTGTGGAACACAAAAAATGTTATTAATATACCATGTGACCATGAGAGAGAAAATCACGGCAACAATGATTTCAAAAAAGAATGTTGGTCACATGTCAACCGTGTTAAACTCGTCTGCCTGAAGCTCAAGACGCTTTGGTATGATCTCAAACAATGGAGTCGTGGGATCTCCAACCTAAAAATCATGATCCAAAATAGCAATGAGGCATTGACCAGAATGGATGATCTGGAGGACAAGAGAGCTCTCTTCATTCAGGAAGTGAATTTCAGAAGAATCCTGAAGTCGCACCTAAACCTACTCCTTAAGTATCATAATGAGTATTGGAGAAAACGGTGTACTGTCAGGTATTTCAGGTTTGCGGATGAAAATACCAAGCTTTTTCAGGCACTTGCGACTGAAAGATTCAGACACGACTCCATTGCTAATCTGCGGGAGGGGGATACGGTTGCGAATGATCATGTTGGCAAAGAAGGTATTCTTTACAGGACATACAGAGAGAGACTTGGATCCTCCAAGCCTACTAACATGCGGTTCGATCTTCGCCGGATCATCCGTCGAGTTGAAGGTCTTGAAGAGCTATCTGTCCCTTTTTCTAAGGAAGAGATCGATGCTGTTGTTAAGGAGATGCCACCCGACCGGGCTCCCGGACCTGACGGTTTCAATGGCTGCTTTCTTAAGAACTGCTGGCAGATTATCAAGGATGATTTCTGTAAGATGTGTCAGGATTTTTATGATGGTCAGTTGGATATCACTAGTATTAGTGAAGGGTATATCACTTTGATACCGAAAACTGCTTCCCCGGAGACAGCCAATGACTACAGACCCATCACTTTGTTGAATTGCTGTCTGAAAATCATCACGGAAATACTAGCCAACCGCCTGCAGAAAATGATTCTGAAAATCATACACAGGAACCAATACGGCTTGATTAAAGGGCGAACTATTCAGGATTGCCTGGCGTGGACCTTTGAATACATCCACCAATGCCAAACATCTTCGCGAGAGATCATTCTCCTCAAACTTGATTTCGCCAAGGCTTTCAATACAATCGAGCATGAGCCGATGTTGAAGATCATGAAGCACATGGGTTTTGATGATAGATGGTTGGGCTGGATGGAATCTATCTTTGCTTCTGGTGTTTCCTCGGTTCTTTTAAATGGAGTACCTGGCAGAAAGTTCCAATGCAAGTGTGGTGTAAGGCAGGGCGATCCCTTATCACCACTGATTTTTGTTCTCGCTGCAGATCTACTCCAAGCGGCGATCAATGATGCGTTTGCCCAACACCTGCTCCATCTGCCCTTCCCATGTAATCGGGGGGGGGGGGGGGGGGGGGGGCTGATTATCCGGTGGTACAGTACGCGGATGATACGATTCTGGTGATGCCTGCTTGCTCTGACCAAGCTGCTCGGATGAAGTCTATCCTGGTGGATTATGCTACCTCGGTGGGGCTGCGGATCAACTTTCACAAGTCGACCTTGATACCTATCAATCTGACCCTGCAGCGAGCGGAAGAACTGGCGCACATTTTCGGTTGCACTGTTGGCTCCCTTCCTTTCACCTACCTTGGACTTGTAACACCCCGGTAGTTAGGCTACAGTAATCCCATGTTAATGATGCCACGTCACCACAGTTACTGTTGTTAATCTCGCGTTAGTTCGAAACCGATTCAAATTTCAATTTAAAATAAATTCAAACGATAAATTTTTTCAAATGGCAAAACAAAAATGTTCGAAGTGTGGCAAATATTCTCTGGATATTTGTCATGTTGAAACCACATTTTTATAAAGTGTCTAAATGCACTAAACTAAATAAAACAGCAGCAATAACAATTAAATAAATGCCTTTCTGATTATTAAAATATTTAACTACTTTATTAATTGCCCAAAAATTTATGTGGCGGTGGTATATTTCTAAACACTAATTTAGGGGCTAGTTCTATATATTACCTAAGTGAAATAAACAGAACAATAGAAGAAAACAGAAAAATAAACAAAAGATAAAAAAAAACAAAGACCGCCCCAGCCCAACTGGGCCACGCCCCAGCCGACTGCCCACCAGGCCGGCCCACCCCGTCGCTATATGGCCTCCCCCGAGCCACCGAAACCCTAACCCCCCACCTACCACTCCCCCCCCCCCTCTCGTCTCTTTTTTCCCTCTCCCTCGATCCGATCTGGATCGGGGTCGACCTCGACGCCGCCCGCCGTCGCCTGCTCGCTGTCGCCCGTCTCCGGCGCCGCCCCACCGCCTCTCCTGCTTGGCCGCGCCACCTCTGGCCGCATGCACCCGTGCCCAGCCGCACCCGTGCGCTGCTCCGTCGCCGCACTGCCACGCCATCGCCACTGCTCCGCCCCGACGCCGGCGCCCCTCCCCGTCTCCACCTCGCCTCGTCGCCGCATCGCCTCCTCGTCCCCCTCCCTGAGCCGCTTCCCTGCGCCTCGACGACCCCGTGCCCCTGCAAACGCCGGTGAGGCCTCGGCCTCGGCCTTCCCCCGCTCGCCTCTGTCGCCACCGCCTCCCGCGCTCGCTCGCCCGCCGCCGCCCGTGGCCTTCTGGCCGCGCCGCCACGCGCCCGTGCGCGCCCGTGCCCGTCTCTGGGCCGCGCCACTGCTACTGCGGCACCGCTGCTCGCCTGGCCGCCCCTGTACCGCGCACGCCGTTCACCACCGCTCCTCGCGCCCGCCTCGCCGCATCAGCGTCGTCCCGCTCGCGCCCCGGCCGCGCCTCGCTCGCCGCGCTCGCCCATCGCCGTGCCCGCTGTGGCCTGAGCCACTGACCACAGGGGCCCTCCCCTGGGCCTATGACATGTGGGCCCAGCCCCTGTTTTAAAATGGAAATAAAAATAAAAATAATAATAACAATAATAGAAATAAATAAAATCCAATAATAATTATAATTAATTAACTTAATTACTTCTGTTTGAATTAAACTAATTAAGTTTAATTAACCTAATCAACTAATTAAACTAATTATTAGTTAATTAGGTTAGTGTGTCACTGACAGGTGGGACCCGCACGTCAGTTTGACCGGTCAACGATCACGTTGACCGCTGATGTCACGCTGACGTCATGCTGACGTAATAAATGTTTTTTTGAATTAAATTAAATCTGTTATTTCCAGAAATTGTTTAAATCTTTGAAAATTAAAATAAAATAAACCGTACCTCGGATGTAAATACTTTGTACATGAAAGTTGCTCAGAACGACGAGACGAATTCGGATACGCTGTCCGTTCGTCTGCCACACGTCCCTAGCATAGCGAACATGCAACCGCCCCCTCCGTTTCCTCTGTCCGAAAATGCCGAACTTCGGGAAAACATTCCCGGATGTTTTTCCTCTTCACCTATATCGTGTAGCACCGCGTCAGAACACCCCTAGCTCGGCGTACTGTCATGTCATGCTCTTGTTTGCTTAATATTTACTGTTTCCTCCCCCTCTTCTCTCTCGGTAGACCCCGACACCGACGCAGTTTCCGAGACCGACGCAGCTCAGGAGCCCGACGACACCGTTGACGACCTTGCCTTTGCCGCCGAGCAACCAGGCAAGCACCCCCCCTTGAGCATACCGATTTCGCCTATTCTTTATCTCTCATGCTTGCATTAGAAATTGCTGCTGCTACTGTTTAACCTATTCTGATGCATAGCCTGTTTATTGTAACCTGCTATTGAAACCTTACCTGCTTATCCTAAACTGTCTAGTATAGGCTGGGTAGAGACCTATCAGTGACCCCACTTGTCCCGGCTGCCCCGCTGGATTATCAGAAGACCCGATTAAAGGGATTGAAGACCAGGCCCCGGCACCGCACATCACCCCCTTAGTTGTAACGACACTGCAGCGTTACTATCGAGTGCCGAGGGTGATACCTCGTGTAGCACTTCTGATGTTAGCTATGTAGAGTAGCTATTTGGTCGTGGTCATCGAGGGTGATTCCTCCTTCTCCACTTCCGATACGACCCTGTCGCGCAACACTTCAAGTGTGAACCTCGAGGGTGATTCCTCCTAAGTTCACCTTGACGGTTACATCGAGTGGGCATCCGTCGAGGGTGATACCTCGGATTCCCCTGATGTTATGGACACACGGTTACTGTGACTTTACCCCTGAACCTTGTTAGAAACGGGTCGGCCCCGAGGGTGACCCGAGGGAGTTACTTTTACTGCAGAACTGGAGGGACAGGCGGTACCGCCCAGTAGAGGTGGACCTGAGTTCCCGACAGTCTTTTGCGAGACGGGTTGACCTGGATGGTGCCCGAGTGATGAATACGAGGCATGGCCGAGCATTCTTGGCCCTTGCCGCAAGTCCTCGAGACGGGGCGACGGGGTCACATCGATCGTGAGTCTCTGCTCGTTACCGCACTACCAACACACTACGATTTGGATATTTGATCTGTGTGGGCCTCTGGCCCGATAGCACTAACCATCACGCGGGAAAAGTTATGGGCACTCCGCATCGTGGCATCAGCCGAAAGTTCTGTCAGACGTCCAGTTCAGCATTGTGGCACGGTTGGATCGTACCGACCATCCGAGGCGGTGCTGGTATCCACCCTGCACACAACGACCCGGAGTGCACAGGGCGATGGCCCAAGACCCCTGGGCGCTTAGGTTGTAGACCGGCGGGGACCTCTCTGTTGAGCTCTAGGTAGGGTTGCGGTGTGTCGTTTGGCCGAGGCTGGGCATGACCCTGAAAAGTGTGTCCGACCGGAGTTAAGCGAGCGTGGTGGGTAAGTTGGTGCACCCCTGCAGGGAAGAACTAATCTATGCATAGCCGGATCCTCGGTAACGGACGCTCGGAGTTGTATCCCGATCGATACAACTAGAATTGGATACTATGGCTCTGGGATTGCTTCTCGCAGGGAGTCGAGAAGGGATCTCAGGACGAGGTTGATGACTGTATGGCTCTGGGATTGTTTTCTCGCAGGGAGTCGAGAAAGGATCTTTGGCCGAGGTTGATACATATTGATACTACTACTTTATACTATACTAATCTACACTCTTCTAATGCTGCAAGACCGCTGAAGATGCTAGTCTTCGATAGGACTATGACTTCTCTCTATTCTGGCATTTCTGCAGCCCAGTCCACATATACAGCCTACCTTTGATAATGATGCATATGTAGTGTAGATCCTTGCTTGCTGAGTACTTTGGATGAGTACTCACGGTTGCTTTGCTTTCTTTTTCCCCCATACCCGTTTGATGCGACCAGATGACGGAGCCCCTGAGACAGTTGAGCTCGCCGACGAACGCTACTACTACCCCGAGGGTGGACACTACTACGAGCATGCCGATGACCAGGAGTAGGATCGTAGGGTCCCAGGCAGGAGGCCTGCGCCTTTCGATCGTAGTGTTTTCTTTTGCCCCGCCTTTTAAGGGGCTATCTGTGCTTTCTTTTATATCTGTACTCAGATATCTGATGCTTCCGCTGACGCTTGTATGCGAGCTTATGTATTCGAGCCCTCGAGGCCCCTGGCTTGTAATATAAAGCTTGTATGACTTTATTTATGTTTTAGAGTTGTGTTGTGATATCCTCCCGTGAGTCCTTAGGCTTGATCGTGTGCATTTGCGTGTATGATTAGTGCACGATTGAGCCGGGGGCGTCACATCCCCATGGGTACCACGAGACCATCTCTGCTGGAACTCATGCCGATGGTTCATGGGGTTGAGAGAAAGCTGTCTACTGCCCTATCCTTGATGTCGTCCGGGGCCAAGCTCACGTTGGTCAACTCGACCGCCACTTCGATGCTTGTGTACGCCATGTGCACGATCAAGCTGCATCCAAAGGTGGTTGAGCATTTGGACAGGTTGCGCAGATATTGTTTATGGGCCAAAAACACTGATGATGGGGTAAAAAACAACTCGCTTGCGGCATGGGAACTGGTCTGTAGACCCAAGAGGAAGGGTGGCCTCGGTGTGATCGACATCAAAACCCAGAACATGGCCCTACTTCTCAAACATCTCTTTAAATTCTATAATCGAGAAGATATCCCCTGGGTGACCTTGATCTGGGATGCCTACTACACGGATAAAGTGCCGCATGTTGTTGATATGGTGGGCTCTTTCTGGTGGCGTGATGTCATGCAACTCAGTGATGTGTTTCGTGGGATCACCAAGGTCACAATTGGGGATGGCTCATCTTCCCTGTTTTGGAAAGATGTCTGGTTTTGTGATGATCAGGACGCCCCGCTGATGGAAACCTTCCCGAGAGCCTTCTCTTTTTGCACGAATGAAGATGAGACTGTAGGGGGTGCGCTCGGGGCCACGGACCCAGCGTTGTTGTTTCAGTTGCCCTTGTCAGCTCAAGCGAGAGAGGAGGTCAGAGAGATCCAAGAAGGTACCGCGCACATGATCCTGGATGCAAACTGCAATGACACATGGACGTGCACTCTTGGGGGTAGGTTTTCCTCCAAGAAGTTTTATGACCACTGCTTCAGGGAGATGGTGGTGGACGAGGCTTTCGTGTGGCTTTGGAAAGCCAAGAGCCCGATCAAATTCAAAATGTTGTGCTGGCTCTTGATGGTGGATCGCCTAAACACGAGAAATATGCTGAGACGTAGACACTATACCCTCGTGGATAACAATTAGGCGTGCATGTTTTGTCAGAATCCTCCCGAAGAGACTGTCGAACACCTTTTCTTTGCCTGCCCATTTAGTCAACGTTGTTGGAACAAAGTTGGGATCCACTGGCCTTCTTCAGGTAATAGGATTACCTTGCTACATGGTGGCAAGGATCGCTGGCAGAACCCTCTGTTCATGGACATATTTATGATGGCTGCCTGGAGCATATGGAAGGAGAGAAACAACGAGCACTTCAGAGGGATCCCGCACTCGTTCGCTTCCTGGCTGGCGTGACTCAAAGAACATCTGGGTCTTCTTGTGCATAACTGTAAAGAAGAGCTTCGCCCCTTCTTAGTCACTTACCTGCAAGGC
Source organism: Thinopyrum elongatum (assembly GCA_011799875.1). NCBI lineage: Eukaryota > Viridiplantae > Streptophyta > Magnoliopsida > Poales > Poaceae > Thinopyrum > Thinopyrum elongatum. The sequence continues at coordinate 38,449,399 of CM022300.1, read as the reverse complement.
TTGTGACCTTTGATGTCCCTCATAGGCCCACACTTGCTTTCACTTTTCAACCCCCCCCCCCCTTTATTTTTTACTTAGCCGTGGCCGGGGGGCCCTAAACCCAATAATGTAATTATGTAAAATATCTTTCTGAGTAATACAAAAGTCAGTGGGAACCTCTCCCACTGTCGTTCACGGTAAAAAAAAAGAGTTTAACAAGTTTGCCATGGTAAAAAAAGTTTTTATGTCATGGTAAAAGTTGAATTGGCTACATGGCAAAATCTATACTGGAGACATGGCAAAAACTGTAAACACTTTCGCCATGGCAAATTTTTTATAAATGTATAAAAGTTGACATGAGATGATTGAATTATTTGCCATGTTTTATGACCTTAGATATGTTTGCTCAAATTGGTTGCCAACCTTGTGAATCTAGATTAGCCAAGCATTTTGGGAAACTTATGAGTACGAAAAGATACAAGTGATATTGCATTTCTTAGTAAAATTTGATATATGGGCCATGGTAAAAGCATGAAAATGCTTTGTTTGGAAGGAAACAAAAGGTACAAAAAAAGACATGGCAATTTCTTAATGTTTTGGTCTATGGGTCATGGCACATGTAAGGATGATGAAAAAGGTACTGGTCTGATGGCAAAACAAAATATGAAGTCTGTCTCGTTTTGATTTCGCATACACACTTATGATTACAAAAAAACAAATTTGTCATACCGTTTTCGCAATCCCATGGGGGACCATACTCACATACTTCGCTTCGGCTCAAACAAATCAAGCCCCACAAGAAATTGCCATTTACACAATTGCCATGGCATGTGGCATTTTATCTCGTAAGATATTGAAAAAATATCTACAAATTGCCATGTGACAAAGATAAAATCCAATATCTACCACAAGATGGATTGGGCTTAAGCAAAACTTGCCATAGGCCTAAGTGTCAATGTTTCTGCCATGAGGGGCATATCAAAAACATATTATGCAAATTTTCCATGGGCTTGATCAATTTCAAGAATCTACATATACTTCAAAATGTTCATATTCTGAGGCCCTATGAACCAACTAGGCCTAAACAAGGTCTGAGCTTAGGTGATGCAACCATTTTGATCTACTGATTTTGAGGGAAAAAATACTTATGTGATGCAACCATGGACATGTAAAAAATGTCCTCATATATGATGCAACAATTTCTATCTAATGATACTATATGGCAAAAATGCCCATGATATAGAACTCCTTTTTGCCTTATAGTTGCCATAGACCAGAACACAAAACCACGCATCTCATCATTATGAAGCCATTTTGGGAAAGGCCAGAGCAGCAATCGCACCAGCTCCTGCAGAGTATGTGGTCCACGAAAGGAAATTGCAACGGCGGACGCACATCATGAGCTCCTCCAGGTCTGCTTCCCTTTCCAAATCAGTAGTGTCAGAGGGGAATTGGGTGGCGGCGCTATTGCCTCGAGCTCCTGCAAAACTCAGAGCCCTCCCCCCCCGGGCGACGGTGCGACCATCATGGACTGCGAGGTGCCGGTTCCCGGCCAGGAGCGTGACGGCAATGGCGTGCTGCTCTCTGAGGTGGCGTTACTTGCACGCATGCGACCAGCATGCCGACACGTGGCTGGAGGCCTGTGGCTACGCCCTGCTAGTGCAGGACGGGAGACGAGGCCATGACACGATGCGCCTCCACACGCTTGAGCCCGCCACTGCGCGCGAGGATCCCCCCGACCGTCAACTCGAGCATTGCGCCACCTTCGCCGTCGTTGACCTGGAGGAGGCGCGTCACCCTATTGGAGGGGGGCGCGTCGTCGAGGGCGGCACCTCCATGCGCTCGAGCCCGTCACCGTTCGCCTTGGGGAGGAGCGTTGATGGGGATGGAGAGGGCCGTGTCCCCGGTGCTGGTGCGGGGCACATCGCAAGAGTTGTGCAATGGTGGCGCAAGACTGCGGGGTGCGGAGGCTACAATGGTGCAGCAGTGTGGGAACTGAATGAGGCGGTGGACGAATGATTGAGGATCAAGTGGGGAGAGAGTGCGGGTCGATGGGGAGAAAAATCTGAAAACCATTAGCACCGAGAGGACGTCATACCAAACGACTACAAAACTGACGTGTCACCAACTTCGTGCTAAGATCCGTGCAGGAGATCGAACGGTAAAAAAACCGTTCCTCCCAAATTGCTTAAAGTCTTAGGAGTGTCGTGCATGTGGGAGCCGTATTGGATTTCCGGCCAAAAATAGACTCGGGCGTTTTGGCTCTCGGGTGCATTTGCTCTTGCATGAACAGTAAAATCGATTTTTTTTTTAAAAAAAAAATCTGACTTTTTTAGATGTTTTGTTAGTGTTGCAAGCATGCTTGACAATTTTCATGCGAAACAGAGTAACAGTGTTCCATCGGTGGAAAAACTAATTTGGGTGTAACATTTGGTGTTTAATTTTTTTTTTGCGTAGGCCAAACTGCTTAACCTTTTACCTAAAAATTTGCAGGTAGCATTTGGATGTGACTATGAGCACGTCAAATTTTGTTGGGATATTTTTTACATTTCAAGAACCATTTTCCGCGTGCAGGAGCACGTGCCAATTCCGAAGTGATATCATATTTTAGTGATTCCGAAGTAATATCATAATTTTAGTGATTCTTTTTTTAAAATATATTTTTATTAGTGATTCTTAAGTAATATCGCTGTCCCCCGCAAAAAAAAGTAATATCGCTGTTGCCGTAAGTACAAGGAAACGTCACCGCGTCCGAGTTCCTACCACTTTTCTACTCCCCCAACACGCCAATCAACGGACCGACCACGACCAGTCTCGCTCGTCTGGTTTCAGTCTAGGACTCCACCTGGAGCCCTTTCCCGTGCGCCCCCTCACGAAAATCCTGGACGATGCCTATATAGGGAAAAAAGAGGACCCCGATTTCGCCGAACACTTCGTCTCCAAATCCCTCTCCTCCTCCGATCCTGCTCCCCCCCGCAGCAGATTCCCGGCGGCAGCGGCACCCCACCCCACCCCACCCCAGCCTCCTCCTATACATAGACGGCATCCTCCTCTCCGCGGAGGCGCGTCTGACCTCGCTATATTTTCCGTGAGCCCATTCTGCCTCGTGCGCCCGTCCGTCCGTGCCACCACCACCACCATCCGTTAACGGTTGTTGGGCCGCGCCTTCGGTGCCGAGGAGAGAGAGAGAGAGAGAGAGAGAGAGAGAGGACGAGGTGTGGCGAGGAGGAGTAGGAGGAGGGGGAGCAACGGCCTCCGCGCGCCACCGGCGAGAGCGAGGGAGGAGGGGCGGTTGATCGACCGGTCAAGGATATGATGGCGTTCAGGGAGCAGAGGCCGGCGCAGTCCGAGGAGATGTGCGACGCGGCGGCGGCCGTGGTGGCCGCGCGGCAGGGGATGGAGCAGCCGCTCACGGCCGTGGCCGAGGCGTTCGAGGAGCTGGCGCGCGGGATGGAGGCCGACGGCGGGGAGCTCCGCCTCGCCCCCTTCGGCGACACCTGCGCCCTCGTCTCCGTCCTCTTCAACTCCCTCGGCATCGCCTTCAAGTTCGCCGAGAGCGAGTACGTCACCAAGGTAAAAACCGAACCGATCTCGCCTGTTTTTCCCCTCCGGTAATTCGGAGCCCCTTCGATCTGTTATTCTTGGAGACGAAGTCTCGAGAATTCACATGGCGTTGAGATAGAAAAATCGTACTGCCTGCTTCGTTTCCAAGAAACAAAATAGGAGACATGCATAGCATAATAATAATCGTACCAAAGAAACCAAGCTCTGTTTTGTGTTTGACTTTGGTATAAAAATCGTACTCTCATCTTGCCATGGCATCTTTGCAGCGTCGTTCACAATTGTTCGAATATTCTGTCTCTCATTGCGATTAGAAAGTAACCACACAAACTTGGGGAAGCTTTTAGGATTCCCCAACAAGATTGTTTGCAAGAAAGAAAATGCAATCGACGATCGTTTTTATTCTCTTTTTGTTCGGTCACGACCACGACCTGTAGTAGAAAGAAAGAAATGTAACCCAAACTTGCTCGGGTGAACCATCCAGGTGAACGACCTCATCGGGGCATCAAAGGAGTACGCCACGCTCAACGACATCCTGGACAAGGACGTCGAGAACGACTCCGTCAAGAAGCAGGGCAGCCATTCCCGGAACCTGCGCCGGGTCCGGCTCGGCCTCGGCCTCATCAAGGCCCTCTTCGAGCAGTTCCTCGCAACCGAGTACGTTTCTCCACTCACTCATTCATTCGTTCCAGCAGAGCAAAAATTTGTCACTTGCTCTCCTCCGCTGGCAGCAGCAGTAGCAAACGCTTTGTGCAGCAACCAATGGTGGTTCATCAGTTGCTAATAAAAATCATCATTGATTCCGCCAACATACTGACGGACGACAGCTTACACTCCCTCTGGCGTCTAATTTTTCAGGGGCGGCTCGTTGTATGATGCTGCGACGACAGCCTACGGCCAGGTTTGCGCCCCGTTTCATAGCTGGGCAATCCGGAAGGCGGTTGGTGCCGGGATGTACACTCTCCCCAGCAGAGAACAGTTGATAATGAGGTTGAACGAAACTGGTAAGCAAATGATTTGACATCCATCACCATCAGAGGATACCTACCTTAACTTATTCAGTGATAGTTTAATGCTTTCATCAGATGATATGTTGATTGATAGGTCAATAACGAAATTCTGTCAACAACCTTGACTTGTTTAGGGATATTGGTAGACCAATAATGAAATTCTGTCTGTGTACTTGCAGATTGCTCTGTGCAGAAGGAGATGAGGAGATACATTGATGCATCTAGTCCCATTATAGAATACATCGATAACCTGTTCCTCTCCAGGAACATTGTCCTAGATTGGTGAACTGAATCGAGGATCATGCTTGCAGCTCTCCTCACGAGCTGTTAATGATGTCATTGTTTTATTGTTTTCTCTCGTAGCTTTCTAGCCTTGGTGGGGCGGTGAATGCTCTCCCTTCGCACTGTCTCTTGTACTGTACGATTATATCAAAAATCTAATTCTAAATGAAGAGGCGGTTCTAGTATGATCATGCTATTCTTATGCTTCCTATTACACACCGGACAACTTATTTATCAGAAAGGAAATGAGAGCATGGAGCCCTGAAAGAAGAGTAGTTTTTGGTAACAATTGTACACGCATGTTATGGTTGTCTTCGTACTTGTACAAGAGCAAACAAGAGCCTAATTGTTTAGCGGGGTTGTCAAAATGCAAGAACAAAAAGTTCAAATGGCATCTGGTCGAGATCCGTCTGATCACAGAGCGACTTAGGGAACCTAGACGCCACTGCCAAGAGATCCAACTTCTTCGGCGTCGGCGCGGAGCTTGGGAGGTAGTGCAGGAGCGGATGCAGATTGTGGTCTGCATCGATGACATCTGCAAAACGGAACGTGTGCTAGGTTCGTGATTGATGGATGGCAGGTATGACTTCCTCCTTCGGTGTCTTAGTCGTGGTGGGGTGTCAGATTTGGAGTTTGATGGCGTGTCTGGGGTGTTGCCCCGGACTGATTCGTTCAACGGCAATGGCTTCACCTTTGGTGAGCCACCTTAGAGGTCCGCAAAGCTGCATATCAACGATGAAGCCGCATCGAGCTCGGATGAGAAGGTGATCCGTCATTTTTTTTTTCTTTGGTGGATGTCAAGCTCACAGACATTCTGTTGTCTCTTCACTTTTGTCATGTTGATTTTTACGTGACTTGTACTTTGATCTTTATGATATGAATGAGACAAGTTTTACCATAAAAAAAACGCAAGAACAAAAAAAAGTTGGAGTGAAAACCAATATGAATTTGAATTAAAAGGCTTTTGATGCCATAGTCCATAGCAAAAACAACCAGTCATAGTAGGAGCTGGGTTGTGAATTTTCATCGAGAAGTATTCCAAAAGAAAGAAACTCTACAAAGAAGATTCCTCATACTAGAAGACGTCGCACTCTCCAAGGCGGTTAAGTCAAAGCAAAAGGTCAACTTACAAATGATTCATTAAAGGAGCACCTTTCTGAGGAGACCAAGGTTTGAATACCACTTTAATCGATAAGTATGTTTAGAGAGGAGGTGAATAGACTAGTGAGCCAAAAATGAACGCTTTTCTTAAACTTTAGTTTTTTTGTCGACTTTAGGTTTCTTAAACTTCTCACACATGCAACTCTGCTAGAGTGTAGGCAATGTAAAGTAAATACTTCCTTCGTTCCTAAATATAAGTCTTTGTAGAGATTTCACTATGAACCACATATTTTCATGTATATAGATATTTAGAGTGTAGATTCACTCATTTTGCTCCGTATGTAGTCCATAATGGAATCTCTACAAAAACTTATATTTAAGAACGGAGGGAGTACATGCCAATATAATTCTGCTAGAGTATAAGCAGCGGAAAGTAACTACATGCAAGTGAAAGTAAACAAGTAGAGTTAGAGATACACAAACAAGGGTTGGCTCGTTGAAGTTTTTTCATGTGGTGGATAGTTGACACTATCTTTCATCCACGTTGATGGAGGCTTTGACTCAAGAAGGGTCTAAGATTATAAGGATCTCGGTTGTGAGAGTCCAGGAAGGAACGGTCCACAAAGGACTACCACCAATGAAGGGTCCACGAAGGAGCAACCTACCTATTTCATCATGCAGTACGCCCACGAAGGACTGACCTCACTAGGGTAGATCTTCACAAAGTAGGTGATCTTTGAGCCCTTACAAACTTCTTGGGTTCTTCATAAGTTTGAAGACTTCCAAGCACCTAGCTGATCTAGGAGGTGCGTACCCTCCAAAAGTAACAAGATAGGGATTGCTTGATGATGAATCCCTTGCTTTTGTGCTTCAAAAGATAAACTCCTAAACACTCAAATTCTCTCAAGATGGCTTTTGAATTGGATAGGAAAGAGCAGAAAGTAAGAGAAGATTAGATCTCAAAGGATTGAGCTGGATGGCTGGAGTAGAAAGCCCTTGAAATCAGCATAAAGAGGTGGAGTTCTCTCTCAAAACATATGATGTGAGTGGAGTTTGCTTTGAGTGAACAGGTGGGGGCATAAATAGGAGGGGCCGGAAATCTAATTGTTACCAACTTTATTACACAGCTCGGAAGCTCCCACGTGAACAAAGGAGACAACTTTCTGACGGTTCAGAAGGTTTGACCAAAGATCATTCGTAGGCTGTGAGAGGTACACTTCAGCAATGGCACACACTTTGGTTTTCTCCTCGAAATTCCAACTGGCATGGCAACAAAAGGTTTCTAGATGCTTCGGTGATTCTGAATTAAAACATTTGGAAGCTCTGAATGGAAAGAGTTATGCAACAACTATATCTAGTGAAAGGTTCAGCGATTCTGACTAGAAGAGCTCAGAAGCTCCGAAGTGAATGGAACTAGGTAGATATAGTGGAGGATTCTTTGAAGGAAATTGAGGGTTTTGAAGTTTGGTCTTTAAGCACATGGAGAACTAAACTCATCACAACATCTTCATCACATTTGGATAGTACCGTCATTGCCTATGGACTCAATGTGATCTTGGACCACTAAAATGAAGTCCTTAGACTTGGCCAACACTTGTCTTGATGCAATTTGTAGGGGTCACCTTCTATTCCTTTGTTGCACCCACAAGGAACTTTTCCTGCAATAAATTTGTATGAGGCATTAGTTCCTTGAGATATGTTGACATTAATTACCAAAATCCACCAATGAAATTAGATTGACTTTCAAAGTCCTATTTTCTAGGACAATGGTAGTGATATTTTGTGTTGGGATTTGACCCCTTCTTGCAAATGCAATTCAAAGAGCACTTGCAAACTTTAACTGCAGACAATCCAGAAATCTCCCAACAACCAGCAAAGACAAATTTCTTCACAAGTAAAAAAATCTTCTTAAGCAGGCATGGAAGTAAAAGCTTTTGGCGTCAAGAATTAGAACCTTTGCTTGGAGGCTATTAAGGAAAGCTCTCCCTAGTGGGCTTAGAGCAGGCATGTATTGAGTTCATATAAACTAAACTTGTTGCAGGTGTGGCCGGCTTAGATGATATGCTCCTCTTCCTTGTATGTATTTTTTGCTAAAGTAGCCTAGTTTTCTAGCTTTTGGTATTTTAAGGTTTGGTACTTTTGCATTCAATAATGACAACAAGACAAAGCATAATTCAACATTTACGTTTTATGAACCACCCCTACAACTATGTGAAAACTTGTTTACTTTCTTACGGTGCCTTTGGAAGGCCGGAAAATTATCGTCTTTTCTACAGGAAAAAAAATCTCTCCTAGCTAGGTACATTAGATGGAGAATGCAATCACTGCCTGCAACACTTACTCTGATGAGCAGGACCAACCTCTTGATAGAAAATAAGCTCTAATGACTCTAACCCTGCTCTGCCTTCCCAGTGTTGCTCTATTTCTACAGATCTTATTGTGGAGCCAAAGATCTTTTCAGACGCTTCTTGGAAGAGCTCCAAAGTCGTTGGAGGATTGCACCTTCCGGCAATAAGATAGGCCTTTGTATTCAAATCCCTGGTAAAGAAGTCTCATGTAATATAATGGTTGAAGCCACAACGGGTCAAGCTTCTTCTCCGCTTGTGGTTGAAGCTCGAGCATTGCATCTAGCTGCAGTTATTGCTATGAAGCTCAACATTCAAAGACCTACTTTTCATACGGACAACCTATCTTTGTCCAAAGGTGCTGCCGCCAAGGATAACAATTCTGCTCGTACCCGTTGAGACATTAGGGAACACCTTCTTGCGTTCTTTTGCAACTCCACACAGTTCAGCCCCTTAACCTTTCTATCAAAAGGGATCTCAATGGAGTTGTGCACGACTGTGCTCATCGGGGTTCTAAACATAAGTGCGGAACCTGTTTCGTGCATCAAACTAGCTCATAGACAAACCGCTTGTCCAACTTTAGCCGCATTCCCATAGTTGGTTTGCCCAGGTGTTGTTATTCATGTTGTAACTTGTACTTGATCTATGTTTGAATGAATTTGGCGCCTCGTGCACCTCCCTCTTGTTAAAATAAATAAATAAACTAGTTGTTGAACACAAAATAGAAAGAAAAAAAAAAGCTAATCCCGCCCCTCTATATGGGGTAAAACAAAAATGACCTATGTGCGCGTGTAAATACCTCACTTAGCTGAAAAACAAAAGAGAAGAGGGAAAAAAAAATCTTATCTCATCTTCTCCCACACAGAGCTTCCCCGCTCCAGGCTCTCCACGTGACCCCTCCGCTCTCGGTCAGTACCTCACATCCCGGCGCGCGCACAGTCGCGCAGAGCCACTGCCGCGTCCAGCTCCAAGCCGCATGTCTCTCCTCAGTTCCCCCACGCCGTTCGGCGCGGCCACCGCCGCCCGCCGTCGCCTCCCGCCCGCCGCCCCACTCCCGGGCCGCCGCGCCGTGCTGCACGTGGTGCTCGCGCGCCGGACCGGCGTCTCGTCCCGCACGCAGCGGCGCCTCGAGGAGCGCGGCGGCAAGAAGCGCCGCGGCGGCGTCGAGACCCCGGACGCGGACGAGGACACCGGCCCGGCGTGGGAGGGCGTGGAGTGGGAAGGGGAGCCGCTGGGGTTCGAGGTGTCGACAGAGCCCATGCCGTACCTGCCGGACCCGGAGAAGCCCGACTTCTGGGAGGGTCCCAACTGGGAAGTCCTCGGCTTCTTCGTGCAGTACATGTGGGCCTTCGGCGTCTTCTTCTCCGTGAGCTCCTCCTCCTCCTCCTCCATTACTTCGCGCTGTAGAACAGTTCTGTGACGTAGGATCTGTATAGTTTGATAGTTTCTCAAAGGAAAATATTCAGTTTTTCTTGAGATGTCCGCGCCAGAGAAATTTGGTTTGCAGAGGAATAGCTCTACGTTGAAATGATTTCCAGATAAGGAAGTGGAAGTCAGCATGAAGCAATCTCTTGAATTTGACAAGCTGGGACTGCCATTAAAATTGCTTAGATCGCGAGTAATTATCTGCTAAATCATTTCTAATAGTTGCAAACAGCGAGGGCTCCATGTTCATGTTGTAAACACTCTTTGTAGTACACTGAGCTACTGAATTCTTTTCCTCTTCTGAACAAAAAGAGTGATTCCTTTCCAATGTCTAGAACTCTACTGGTACTGTACTTGTTTAGATTGCTGAAAACATACATGAAGATATCTATTTGCATTTGCGGACTGTTTAACGAGATATAATCTACAGCTTCGTTGTTAGATTACATCGCTCTGTAAACAATCCTGGTGTTTCATCATTGGCATTATGACAAATTAACCACCTATTGTTGCAGATGTCCATTCAATAGGTAGAGATAACTCTCCATGTTATCCCATCCACTTAGATCACCACATTATAACACCCATTTAACCATGTTAACTCTCATGCAAGGAAGTGAATTTTTTTGCATACTTGTGCAGTTGGTTGCTTGTGGCGTTGCCGTGGCTACATATAACGATGGGGCATCAGACTTCAGAGACACTCCTGCTTTTAAGGAATCAACCCAAGCCCAGGAGTTCCCCGAAGAGTCAGAATCATCGGGCGCCGATGTGTTTGAAGGTAATCCAACGGAGGTAGCACCAGCTCTTGAGTAGGACTGTCAAGGAGACACCAGGGAAATGAAATGAAGGCTCTCTCTTTGAGATATAGGGCTCTGCAGTAGCCAGTAAACTTGTACAATATTCAGTGGAAACTTGAGACGATAGTGTTAAGGAAATTGGCTGCCATGGTTCGGAAAAGGAAATTAGCTTGCAATCACCATGTACTAAATTATCTCTTGAATAATCCTACGTCGAGATCAGAATATGTAAATGGTTAATTAGTGGTGATGAAATTCAGCTATGCTTCTATCTTTATTGTTATTTTATTTTGATTTTGGTACACCAGTGGTTTGCTTAGATGTCTGTGTAAGAAGCAAACTTGTGTGATTTGACTTCTTCCTGTCATCTACCTACAAAAATGTATATTCTCAGCTTATATTATTTCACATATCTCATTCGCTCTGTAGTGAACTTCCCTTGAATTGTTTTATGTTGAAAGTAGAAAATAACTTATCAACGGTTAGTTGTGATTCGATTCAACCAATGGTTAACAATTATCCGGCTTCACTATTTTTTATGCTTATATCTTGTGCAAGAACTTTTTGCACTCGTATCAATCGAAGTTAGCCAGTAAGACTTGTACAAGATTCAAGTTAAAACTTGAAATCATGGTACTAAGATGTACATATTTTTTCCTTGGATAGTCCTTTACTATTAGGAAATGTACTTGGTTTGCGATCACAGGGTTCTTTAAAAAACCTTATAAGACCTACAAAACTTTGTATATCTTTGTGTAATGAATTACTCTTGGATGTTATGATGAAATCCATTTTTTTCCCTCTTCGGCCATTGTATATATGTCGAAATACAAAAGGAAAAATGTAAATTTTGAAAGTGCCTTTCTGTTCGCGAGCTCATATGCACCCTCGTGAACAGTAAAATAAAAAAAAAGTACAAAATGAATTTTTTTTTGGAACAAACATTGACGAATTCTGAACATGCGTGCAAATTTTCATGAAGAAATAACATTCCCAAATGCTTCTGTAAAAAAACAAAATCAATGCTAAAAAATGCTTTAAAAACATACTTTTTGAAGCATCAATTTTGTTATTTCACGGAAGCATTTTGGAATGTTATTCCTTCATGAAAATTTGCGCGCATGTTGAGGATTCGTCAATGTTTGTTCCCAAAGAAATTCAGATTTTTTTTACTATTTTTGTTATTTTTATTGTTCTTGTGGGTGCAAATGTGCTCACGAGCAGAAACTTCATGTCCGTAAATTTGTACTACTGATAAAATTCAACTATATTTTTGGAAGTTTATAAGGCTCGATCCACTGCAAGTTAGTAGGTAGATGTAATTTAACTATGTAATTTCACATTTCATAGGCTGTATGCAACTTAGTTTTTTTTTTAAACATGCATTGGGTAGTTGCACATTTATAAGCTGTCCTCGGCTTTAGCTGAAACGCCCGTTGGGATGTTGCAGACACGATTTTGTGCAACTATAGATAGACCCGGTAATGACAACCCGATATCAGTTGCTTTCGTGTGCCTGAACATTTTTCATGCATATCGATCAATGACACGAGTTTGTATGATTTCTGCCATGTTTCTGCCAATGTAGCATGTCATTTTGTGAAAAGTATTTTGACAGTTTCTATAGTCACCCCCAGATTAATTAAACTGCAAGATTTGATAACAAGCTTGAGACGGTGTTAGATTTGCTCCTATTCCTAAGCCCCAAAGGGAGGCGTTGGCTTCTGTGGAGCGGGCTCAACCGCCGGAGCCCCAACCAACCGGCAACCACAACCCCACGAGACGAGCGCCAGGACTGGAATTCCCACGGAGACAGGGAACCATAAAGCTAGCGGGCAGAGCAGAGTGTACACCAACAAATCCTCTTCTTCCGTAGCTTTAAGCGTTTCATGGCCCGAAAGCCAAAGGATCTCCGAGGCCTTTGCGTCCGCGCTCACACGATGCATGGCTGCTGGTTGGCGGTTGCGCTGCACGAGAAAGCAGCAGCCAGCCAGCTAGCGCGAGGCGGCGCGGCGCCCCTATATACGTACGACGCTGCATGATGCCTGCAGATCCGCCATTCCCTGACGCGCATAGGTTCGTTCGGACTTCGGAGCTGGCTGTCTTCTTCCGTCGGCGCGCGCAGGATGATCCCGGAGGGCGCGGCGGAGCTGGTGTCCCTGCTGGCCCCCCTGCTCGTCGTCGTGGGCGTGGCCGTGGTGATCGCGTCGGCGTCCGCGGGCGGAGGCGCGCGCGAGGCGGAGGCGCAGGTGGAGGATCAGGCGAGGGAGTGGGCGCGGTTCGTGTTCGGCTCCTCGGAGGACGCGGAGCTCGTCGATGGTGCCGGCGGCCGAGCCGACCCCCGGTGGCGCGTGGACGGGCTGAGCTAGTAGCCGTGCACGGCGCACGGTGCACGCACGCGTGTGCCTGGTCCATTCTCGTCGGTTCGTGTACACGAGGCCAAATAGTACGGCCACCGTACGTCTAGATTGTTGCAACTTGCAAGCGTCGGGTTTCAACCTATACTTGTTGCTAATTATTGATAGCAGATAAATTTCATGTCGCAAATGTTTTTTCTTCATGTTGCAAATGTTAAGCAGAGAAATTAATTTCATTGTTGCAAGTGCTGCCGTTGTTAAAAGTCGGTAATTTATCATGGCTGTTGTTACTGTCACAACACGAACAGATAATAGTTTGCGTGCGGTCTTAGATCATCTACGGCCGGACTTGGCAAATCTGACCCTTAGACACCCGCGAATGCGTTTGGACGCATTTGCGAACAGTGACCGATCAAGGCTCAAATAATCCATCAGATTTGCTATTTCACATCTAGATGTGAAATAGTTATCTCACATCTAAGTCCAGAACCGTTTGATCAAAGGCTTTAAGATTCGCATTTTTGTGCACACAGGCTCGTACGAAGCGGTTGTTTAGCTGTTTTCAGCTCGCCCGTTTCATGTGTTGTTCGTTGGGCCGTTGTCGTTTTAGTTGTGTTATTATTTTTTGGGCTGCATTTTGTACGAAGCGGTTGTTTCGCTGTTTTCAGCTCGCCCGTTTCCTGTCTTGTTTGTTGGGCTATTGTCGTTTTGGTTGTGTTTATTTTGGGCTGCAGTTTCTACGCACGTTGGGCTGCGATGCTCAGTTTTTTTTTCATTTGGAAAGCGATTGGGAAACAGATGCCCAAGAGTTTGGATGTTTGAGCGCCAGTGATACACTAAATATATCATTTTCTAATCACCTTAGTCTCATCCGTTTTTTCTTTTCTTTTTCAGTTTTTATTCCACTGCACACAAATAATATCTCGTTAAATCCAACCACATCAACGTTGTATTTGTCATAGTGAACGGGAATTATATGTACACTTTTAACGCTTAATTTTTTTGGTCCCATTTTTGCAAGCTCACCATCGACTCGCAATGAGACCGACATTTGTTGTCCCAGTACCAGGGTCCAGCCTCGACTCCGGGGAAACAATTTTTTCCTACTTGCAAGTCCACCCTCGAATCGCAACTGGGCCTGACCTTTTTTGTCCCAGTTGCAAGTCCACCCTCGACTCGTAACTAGGGCTTGACCTTTTTTTGTCCGAGTTGCAAGCCACCCTCGACTCGCAACTAGGGCCTATTTTTTTGTCCTAGTTGCAAGCCCGCCCTCGACTCGCAGCTAGGGCCTATTTTTTTGTCCCAATTGCAAGTCCATCTTCGAGTCACAACAGAGTCCGACCTTTTTTGTCTCAGTTGCAAGTCCACCCTCGGCTTGCAACTGGTGCCTGACCTTTTATTTGTCCTAGTTGCAAGTCCACGTTCAACTCGCAACTGAGGCCAAATCTTTTTTGTGTCCCAGTTGCAAGTCCATCTTCGACTCGCAATCGGGGTCCGACCTTTTTTTGTCTTAGTTGCAAGTCCACCCTCGACTCGCAACTGAGGCCCGACCTTTTTTTGTCCTAGTTGCAAGTCCACGTTCGACTCGGAACTGAGGCTTGATCTTTTCTTTGTCCCAGTTGCAAGTCCATCTTCGATCGCAATCGGCTCCAACCTTTTTTTTGTCTCAGTTGCCTGTCCACCCTCGACTCGCAACTAGGGCCCGATCTTTTTTTGTCCTAGTTGCAAGTCCACGTTCGACTCGCAACTGAGGCCTAATTTATTTTCGTCCCAGTTGCAAGTCCATCCTTGACTCGCAACTAGGGCCCAACTTTTTTTGTCCCTGTTGTAAGTCCACCTTCGACCCACAACTAAGGCCCAACCTTTTTTCTTCGTTGGCTTTCCATTTCTCTTATTTTTTTTCAAAAAATGGATTTTCCTTTTCTTTTTCTTAATCATTTTTCTATTTCAAAAGGTGTTTCGAATTTGAAAAGTTCTTTGTTTTTAATAAAAAAGGGATTTCTCGAAAAATGTTAGAAAATACCAAAACAGCTCATGTTTTACAAAAAACATTTGCAAGTTTTAAAATAAGTTCGTTCTTTAAAAAAAGTTAAAAAGTTTGAAACAATGTTCCTTTTTCAAAAATTGTTCACAAATGCTAATCATCTCCAAGTTGTTGGATATTATGATCTTAAAGACTAACTGTGGCTGTTATGTTTCTAAGGTTAAAGATTAAGAATTAATCTGATGAGCTACAGTGGGGCGGTGGATACTGTAGCCAGCTACAGTTCACTGCTGAGCTGCCCTGATCAGGGGCAGCTCCTTTCCAACCAGGTGGAGGCCCCCTGGTGCACTGTGCATTAAAGAAAACTGGGAGATAAGGATAAGAGGAGAGGTGGCTGGCTGCTGCTGCTCTAGGCAAGCCACTCACACACACATCCACCTCTTCCTCTCTTTCTCAAGAACAAGCTGCTGATCAAGCTTGCACAGGAGCACTGGGAAGTTCCTGCACTGCCACCTGATCTGGTTTCTAGGTGGTTCAGATTTACTGAGAAGGTGATGGCAGGACCTTTAGAACAAGGTAATATCCATTTCCTGATAACTTTGTGGCTCAAACTTATGCTAAATGATCCTGGAGGATCCAACAATGGCACCAGAGCCACTAGCTTTAAGTTTGAGCCCTATAAGCTGTAGATCATGCTTAATCTGTTATGTTTAAGCTAAGGAATCAAGCTGTTCTTCCTCAAGATCATGGCTTGATTTTATTTGGCCCTAAAGTTTTAAGTAATTAGCCCTAACAGATTATATGATGTTCTGGGGTTTTCATTTTGGTGATGATTTGAAGGGGATTAAAGTTACAAGGCTAAAGCAAAATCCTCAATTCTGGAAACCCTAGAAGAAATCCCTCTTCTCCCTCCTCTGTCATGGTTATGGTTTCAACTTATGCCTTGAATTAAAGGGGAATGAATTGATTATGCATAAACACTAAAGATCATTCCCCAATTTGAAACCTTAACCTAAGGAATCAATTAATTTCTATCTTTTATGGGGCTGAGGTTTCGGCTTATGTATGAATTAAAGGGGAAACATATTAGTTAAACATGCATATTGAAGTTTTTCCCCAAAATCTGAAACCCTAGCTGATGAAATTGATCGATTTCTCTATGATTCTAATGCATTGGTTTCGGTTTAAGCATGAACTAAAGTGGGGATGGTCTGATTTAGCACTAAACTAATGTAATCCCCAAAAAGCCAAAACCCTAATACCCAAATTCCTCAATTTCAGACGAACCCTAACCCTAATTTCTGAAATTTTCCCAATTGGGGCAAATCCTAATGCTAATAATGATGATTTAAGATCAGCGGATGCTCACCTTATGGGCCTCGTCGTCGTCGCTGGCCACGGTGGCGTCGGAGCCGCCTCCTTATGTTTGTGGGTGCGCTCGGGCTCACACCCGAGCGGCCTTGCCGTCCGCTGCACCGGTGGTGGCTGTGCCTCCTCGCGCGCTCGTCGTCGTTGGGGTTCAGCTGCCGTGCCGGAAGACGGTCGCGCTGACGCAGGGACGCCTGCTCGTGTGCCGCCGCCACAGGGACGCCGGCATAGCCCCGCTCGACGGAGTCTCGTGCAGGCCAAAGCCGCACGGGACCCCGGCGAGTGAGACTCACCGGCGCCGTCACCCTCCTCCACTTCTGGTTGGCGGGCGCCGCTGCTCCTCGCTCTCTCTTTCTCGCGTTCGCCGCTGCTGCGTGGGAGAGAAAGGGGATCGGGGAGGGGAGCAAATGAGTTAGGGTTCGGGGCTGCGGCTGTTTTGGCTGCTGTGGCTGGCCGGTTCGGCTGGGCCAGCAGGCCATTGCGGCCCAGCTCAGTGGCAAACTAATTTTGCCCAAAAAAACTTATGTTTTTTGATGGGGCTAAAGAAAATCTCTGTTAAGGGCAGAAATAAACTCAGGAAAAGTGACAGATATTTTTCCTGATAATGTTCACATTTTATACAATAAAGTGAGCATTTTAGGGCTAAATTTTATGCACTAATTATTATGGTTATTTTTGGTAATTTAATTATTTAGGTGTGTTAATTTTTTGTTATATTTTAATGTGTCATGCCATGCCATGTTTAAATTATCTTGCTGCAAATTAATTATGTTAAGTTATTTTTCCATTATGGCGTTTTTATTTTGATGATGAAAATTATTGTGGTCATTATGAAATAATGTTTCCGCTGCGAAATAAAGTTTAATGGATCCTCAAATTAAGTGTGGTTTTATGCTTTGTCATTCTGACCAAAATTGTTTGACGGGCATTTAAACCGCAAAATTCTTTTATTGATCCATTTCACTTCTGGCCAAAGCTGATGTGAACCGGGTTAGTAGAAGAAACTAATGAAGTGAGGATCATTAAAGTGTGGCTTTTATTTATCAATTTGGCCAAAGCTAATTGATGAATATTTATCCACAAAATTTTGTTGTTCATTTTCATCTCTGGCCAAAGCTGATTTGAATATGATCAATAAAATTTAAATATGATGATGATGCTTACTGAAGCATTTTGAATTTTCTTTTGCTGCACCTAATGTCTCTCATATTGCTGGAATGCTTAATGGCATTGAGCAACTTAATGGTAGCAATTATGCTACATGGAAGGAGAAACTTGAAATAACGATGGCCTTACTCAATATTGATTATGCTCTCCTTAATGATCCTCCTGAGGCACCTAAAGAAAATGATGAAAATTATGATGCCCTCAAGAAGGATTATGAGGTTATGAAGGCTAAGTGGGACGACTCTAATCGCAAATGCCTTATGATGATAAAGGGTTCCATTACACAAAGTATGAGGGGAGCTCTTCCTGACTGTGAAACAGCTAAGGGGTATTTTGCGAAAATTGAGCATCAATTTAAAGGGTCTTCTAAAGTTTATGCAACAAGTCTCATTAGAAGACTAATTGATGAAAAGTATGATCCCACTGGAAGTCTTCGAGAGCATATCATGAAGAAATGCAACATGGCTGCCAAACTCAAGACTATGGAAATGGAAATCTCTGATGGTTTTCTTATCCATTTTATTATGTCATCTTTGCCCCAAGAGTTCGCTCCATTTGTGATTAACTATAATGCAATGGATGTGAAATGGAGCATTGATGAAATGATGGCACGCTGTGTGCAAGAAGAAGAAAGGCTAAAGGCTGACAGAATTGAGCATGCAAATCAATTCAAGGTTTCACAAAAGAAGAGGTACAATAAATTTGTGAAAAATTATATGAAGCCTAAGCCTAATAAATTTAAGGATAAAGGCCAGTCTTCCAAAAGCTCTCAACAAAAGAAGCCTGAAAAAGCTCCTAATGAGGAAGGGAAAGATACCGATGGATGCCACTTTTGTGGAAAAGGTGGGCATAAGCAAAAGGATTGCTTTGGTTTTAAGAGATGGCTCAAAAATAAAGGTACTGATGTAATTACTTTTGTTGAAGAATCCCTTTATGTTAATTATGCCACCAACACTTGGTGGATTGATTCAGGTGCAATGATTCATATTTCAAACTCATTGCAGGGATTCCATATGAGGAGGACCCTAAAAAGAGGGGAAAGAACCATTAGAGTTGCTAATGGTGTTGAAGCTGACGCCGAGGCACTTGGAGATTTTACTCTCATACTTCATACCAGCTTCAAGCTTCTACTTCATGATGTTCTTTATGTACCCTCAATGAAACGGAATTTAGTTTCTGTTTCATGCTTAGATGATGATGGTTATGCTTGTCACTTTGGGAATAAACAATGTATAATTATGTATGACAGTAATAATGTTGGTCTTGCCTTCAGACAAGACAAACTTTATGTAATTTCCCTCTGTGATGATGTGAATAATGTGGGTTCTACCTCGAATATGAATGTTAGTACCAAACGCAAGCGCAATGATAATGAGACTTCTTCGAAATTATGGCACTACTGGTTAGGCCATATTTCGAGGGGGAGGATTGAGCGTCTCATTAAAGATCAAGTTCTTCCTTCTCTCGATTTTTCAGATGCGGATGTTGATCATTGCATCGACTGCATCAAAGGAAAATATGCCAAGCAAATTAAGAAAGGTGCAAACCGAAGCACGGGAGTTTTGGAAATAATTCACACGGATATATATGGTCCGTTTAATGTGAGATCGGTGGATGGTTTTAATTCCTTCATAACGTTCACGGATGATTTCTCCCGTTATGGATATATTTATCCCATTAAAGAAAGAGCAGAGGCATTAGACAAGTTCAAGATTTTCAAAGCTGAGGTTGAAAATCAAAGTAACAAAAGGATTAAAATTGTAAGATCTCATCGTGGTGGTGAGTACTATGGCAGACATACTACTTATGGCCAAATTCCTGGACCGTTTGCAAAATATCTACAGGAAAATGGCATTATGGCCCAATATTCAGCACCGGGCGAACCTCAGCAAAATGGGGTGGCAGAAAGACGGAACCGCACTCTTATGGATATGGTGCGGAGTATATTAAGCCACTCCACTTTGCCGGTAAATTTATGGATGGAAGCCCTTAAAACAACAGCGCATATTCTCAACAGGGTTCCCAGCAAATCGGTGCCTAAAACACCGTATGAATTATGGACTGGGAGGAAACCAACCCTGAATTATTTTCATGTGTGGGGCTGTCCAGCTGAGGCAAGGATTTTCAATCCAATTATGGGAAAGTTAGACCCCAAGACAGTCAGTTGCCATTTTATTGGTTATCCTGACAAATCTAAAGCATATCGATTTTATTGTCCAAATCAGGCAACAAAATTTGTTGAAACAAGACACGCTGTGTTCTTGGAAAATGATATGATGAGGGGGAGCATGACACCCCGGGAAATAATTTTGGAGGAAAAACGGGAATATGTCCCGACTCCAATTATTCAAGAACCTATTTTCCAGGTGTCTGCTGATGTTGCACCTCCTGCTGAAAAGATCGTTAATGCAACACCTGCTGAGACTCCTGTGACTGCTTCAGACGTCACACCTCATGATATATCTGTTGAAAGTTCTCAGCAGCCTCAAGTTATTAATGATGTGCCAATTAATGAACCTCTTAGAAGGTCACAGCGGACTAGAAAGCCTGCTATTCCTGATGATTATCTCACTTATATGAGTGAAGATTTGAATGAGTCGATGTTGGACAATGATCCTACATCGTTTAAGGAAGCTATGCAAATTGAATTTTCATCTGAATGGCTTAATGCTATGAAAGATGAAATGAAGTCTATGAGCACTAATGATGTATGGGACTTAGTAGAAATTCCCAGAGGAGCCAAAACAGTTGGATGCAAACGGGTCTATAAGACCAAACGTGACTCCAAAGGGAATATCGAAAGGTTTAAGGCAAGACTTGTGGCAAAAGGCTTCACTCAAAGAGAAGGGATTGATTATAAAGAAACTTTTTCGCCCGTCTCTTCTAAAAACTCATTCAGAATAATTATGGCACTTGTGGCCCATTATGATCTGGAGCTGCATCAGATGGATGTCAAAATGGCATTTCTAAATGGTAACTTACGTGAGAATGTATACATGGCACAACCGGAAGGTTTTGCTGTGGAAGGGAATGAACATTTAGGATGTCATCTGAAGAAATCCATCTATGGCTTGAAACAAGCATCAAGAGAATGGTATCTCAATTTTGATGAAGTAATAAGGAAATTTGGTTTTGAAGAGAATAAAGTGGACAATTGTGTTTATGTCAAGTTCAGGGGGAGTAGTTTTATCTTCCTGATACTGTATGTTGATGACATACTTTTAGCCAGCAGTGACAAAAATATGCTGCTGGAAACTAAGAGGTTTTTATCCTCAAAATTTGATATGAAGGATCTCGGTGAAGCAGGTTATGTTTTAGGAATTGAAATTCACCGAGATAGATCCAGAGGGATCTTGGGGCTGTCTCAGAGAGCATATGTTGAAAAGGTACTGAAAAAGTACAATATGCATAAGTGCTCAGCCTCGCCTGCTCCTGTTGTTAAGGGCGATAAATTTGGGACATTTCAGTGCCCAAGAAATAATCATGAATCTGCGCAGATGAAGTCAATTCCTTATGCCTCAATTGTTGGAAGCATTATGTATGCACAAGTGTGCACTCACCCTGATTTAGCATTCGTGACCGGGATGCTTGGCAGATATCAGTCTAATCTAGGTCTGGATCACTGGAAGGCTGCTAAGAAAGTCTTGCATTATTTGCAAGGCACTAAAGGCCTCATGCTTACATATAAGAAATATGATAACCTCGAGGTGGTGGGTTATTCAGATGCTGATTTTGCGGGGTGTGTTGATACTAAGAAATCCATGTCAGGTTATATTTTCACCCTCGCAAATGGAGCTATATCGTGGAAAAGCTCCAAACAAACTGTTACTGCATCGTCGACAATGCAGGCAGAATTTGTGGCATGTTTTGAGGCTACCGGGCAGGCAGTATGGCTGAAGAATTTCATCCCGGGACTGAGAGTGATTGATAGCATTTCCATGCCAATCACACTCTACTGCGATAATCAACCCGCAGTGATATTTTCGAGTAACAACAAGTCAAGTGATGCTGCCAAGAACATTGACATTAAGTTTCTTGTTGTGAAAGATAGAGTCCAGGATCAGACAATTAATGTCAAATACATCAATACTAAGTTGATGCTAGCGGATCCGCTCACGAAAGGCTTACCACCCAGTGTTTTCAGAGAGCACGTTACCAATATGGGTTTGGTTGAAAGCTTTTGATCCTGGCAAAGTTGGGACCATTATGACACCATCTCCCCAAACGGGCTCATTTTGAGATCGAATGGGAACCATAGTCACTTGGTTCAGCAGTACTTAATTGACTGTTGCAACCTATTGTCTTGGTGTACCATTTTATCAAGAGATGAGCCTGTAATGTTTGTAATGTTTATGATTTTATGTAAAGAATAATGTAAATTAAGTTGATGGTTTATGTGAATAAAGTTTATGGAGCTCATAAGTTTAAGAAGTTTCATTTTGATATGGAATGATGTATCATAGTCACTGGGTTCAGTGGTACTTAATTGACCACTGCAAATTTTTCACCTTGATGCGTTATTTTGTTGAAAGATGAGCTTATAATGTTAGCCTTACGATCAAGGGGGAGAATGTTGGATATTATGATCTTAAAGACTAACTGTGGCTGTTATGTTTCTAAGGTTAAAGATTAAGAATTAATCTGATGAGCTACAGTAGGGCGATGGATACTGTAGCCAGCTACAATTCACTGCTGAGCTGCGCTGATCAGGGGCAGCTCCTTTCCAACCAGGTGGAGGCCCCCTGGTGCAATGTGCATTAAAGAAAACTGGGAGATAAGGATAAGAGGAGAGGTGGCCGGCTGCTACTGCTCTAGGCAAGCCACTCACACACACATCCACATCTTCCTCTCTCTCTCAAGAACAAGCTGCTGATCAAGCTTGCACAGGAGCACTGAGAAATTCCTTCACTGCCACCTGATCTGGTTTCTAGGTGGTGCAGATTTACTGAGAAGGAGATGGCAGGACCTTCAGAACAAGGTAATATTCATCTCCTGATAACTTTGTGGCTCAAACTTATGCTAAATCATCCTGGAGGATCCAACACAAATAACTCTCAAGTTGTACACGTACTGGACTAAAGTGCAAGCTCACAGCTAGACTACAATCGTTTCCAAACCCGTAGGCATCCAGGTGCCGTGTCTGATTGCTAACAAAAGAAAGTCACACGCAGTGTACGCCCACACTTGGGTCCTCAAGTTTGGATTAGGCCCCAGCCAGAAGTCAGATCACTGGGTGAGAGATTGCGCAAAGTGATTACTAGCTGCCAACGGGTCACGGCTGCTAGGGAAGGGCGCGATCGTCAAACAAATAATCTAAGACAAACAAACAAAAGAGGACCACAAATAGTGCTGATGTCATATTTAGATGTGAGATATTATATCACATCTAGATGTGATATAGACAAACCCATAATCTATTCTACAATCGGATATCACAAATTAGAAACCTGAAATCCATACTATTACATGCAATGTAAACCTAATATTAAGCGGAGCTCGTCCGGCACCGCGTGCCCACGCTCGGCGGCCGGTTGCACTCCCCAGAGTGTTGGTCCGGTCGCCAGCGAGGTAGAGTAGGACATGGGACACGAGCCGGCTCACCGCTCACGGGACTCAAGGCGCTGCCGTCTCCCATGCCCTACTCTTCCTCATCGGAGCCTGGATCCCTGACGGTGCCGGTGGACGTCTGATCGATGATGGATCCATCCTGGGAGTAGCCGCGACGTCCACCACGACGCGGTTCTGGCGCCCACACTGGTGCACCATACGGGGTGCCGAAGAATGCGACTCCGCCTTGCCAACGTCCATCACTGCAAGGGCTGCCGCCGCCTCCAGCACCCGCTGCCTCGCATGGCGGGCACGCCGTGCCATGTTTGCGTCGGACGACGCCCATGGTGCGTCCTCTAGATCGGCGCGCCAATGGAGGGGTTGCGCGTCCGCCACCGTGTTTCGACGCCAGACGGACCGCACCGCCTCTGGTGAGGCAGCATGGCACACCTAGCTACGGATTCATGCGCCGTTTGGGCGGATGCAATGGATTACCAACGGAAGGAGTCCGAGCGCTGCCTTTAGGAGGCTTCCTCCCAGAAGTGGTGGAGCGCAAGTCGGATGGTCATCTCCTCCTCGGGGCTGCGTGGGATGAACTCGTGGTTGATGGATCTGGAGGTGTAGGGCTCGGATCCGCTGGCCGCCATGGCGAAGAAGGCCGGAGATCGCCGAATTGGAGCTTGGGAGGCGGAGTGGAGTGGCTACGGTTTGGTCTGGGAGGGGATAGGGACGAATATACGTGGGGTCGGGTGAGCCAGTGTGGGCTGCGTCCGACGTGGCGGACGTGTCCCGTACTTTCCATATCCACCCCATATTTGGGCTGAATATGAGGGGTGCCAGTCAGCCCGACGTTCGATGCCGGTTTGAGGCATCCGTCTAGGTCGCGTTTTTCTAACCGGTCACTGACCGGACCGTTCTCCCGGGCGTAAGAAGGGGTTTGAGGCGCCCGGCTATAGATGCTCTTACAAGAACTATCCATCCCTAGTTGCATTTTATTTTGGTTCGAGATGACATGGAACCAATAAAATCAAAGATTGTAACTTCAGGGTATTTCAACACATAATCCAAATTCTTAAGGCGATTGAAACGAAATCCGTAAGTGCACTTGTTAGCTGCTCCACTTGTCTTTGACCGAGAATAATAGCTCGGCTTGAACCCATTGGGCGACAACACCCTTCATCATTGAGGCCCTGTTCTTTTGGCTGATTCTCACAGAATCTTGAGAATCGACACTCCACCCAGCTTCTCCCAGAATCTTGAACCCATATTTTTTTTATAATCCTAAATGTTTACATCCTAACTAACTATGATTGTAAAAAACATATGGGTTCAAAATTCTGGGAGAAACTGGATGGAGGGTCGATTCTCAAGATTCTGGGAGAATCAGCCAAAAGGACCGGGCCTGAAACTAACTCTGTGGCTGTTGTGCAAATCCTAAGCGCCGATAGGGTGAATAGAGGGCCTGCTGGTGATTTATGAAGCATATACACTGCAGAGGACCGGCAAAGTGAGCAACATGGTTGTCCGTGAGTTGGCTAGCCCCCGCTGGATTGCACGGAGATTTTCTCCTCCTTGGTGATCTCCCTGCCCCCGTATTCAATTTACTCCATCCGTCTTAAAATAAGTGTCTCAATCTTAGTATAACTTTGTACTAAAGTTAGTACAAAGTTGAGACAGTTATTTTGGGACGGAGGGAGTAATTATGAACGATGTAAGTGTTTTGTCGATAGACGATGGAGCCGATGGATAAACTATGGCCGCATAATATTAGCAGTGGTTTACGAGTTCTAATGCCAGTTGAGGAAAGTTTTCTTCTTGACTGCAATTCAAAAAATGTTTTGGGTGCTATGTTGACTATATTCTTGGGAAATATTTCTTTAAAGTTTCTTTTTAGTCCCTCATTTTGGTATTTTTCAATATAGACTACAAATAATTGTTACTCTTAAATTATCACCTTCACCAAGTTTACTCACGAGACATGTATGCATCTTGGCTCGACCAGTTTTCAGGAGAAATTTAAAAGAACTAACCTCTTCTTGCTTGCTGTCACAATCAACACCTACCCTAGGTAATGGGCACACTATGTACCCTAGTTGTGGTAAAGTACGGATCCATAATTCCTCGCCAACTCTATTCAATTATATGTAACTTCTCAAACATAGTTCGGAGCTAGCCTATGTTTATTTATTTATAATCCACTCCTTGTGATCCTCCTTGCCATGATTCCACAAACCTATGTTCTTGAGTAGTAACTTGTATAATGAATTGATGAATAAAGGAAAACAATGCAAAACAACACACCCTCCATTCCAGAATATAGTGCACTTTTTTGAGAACTCGAACTTCGCAAACTTTAATCAAGTTATAGAGAAAAATGTCTACATTTACAAAAATATCAATATATCATTAGATTCAAGTCACGAGCCATATTTTTATATTATATTTATTTGTTAATTTTGATGTTGATGTTTCCCTCAATAAATTTTGTCAAAGGTTACAAGGTTCGAATTTTGAAAAAGAAACTATAGAAATTATATTATAGAACGGAGGGAGTATCAGGAAGTTGAGGAGAAATCATTCATGAGCTTGGGGGGAAGAGGATGGACGGATTTATACATTTAATGGACTTCGAAAAGGCTTGTGAGAAGGTCAAATAGTATTTTCTTCAACAGTCACTTCTTATGAAGAGATTTGTTCCTCAATACGCTATTTGTTCACGGAGGGAGTGGTGGCGTTAAGATCCTTGCAGACACTAGGTATTACTTCCAAACTATGAAGAGCCTTGGGCATGGCGCTTCAGATTGGTTGACTTGTTGTGGGCAGGCATCAAAGTCACAATACTACTACCTTTGCTCAGTTTCATCCGGCAGATTAAAAAGCAACGATCCAGATCACATACCGCAGGAGCAGTTAACAGTGCTCACTACAGTCCATTCAACAGTGATTTGTGCGAACGGTGTTCCGGAATAGTGATTTGGCGTATCTCAGCCTTCAATTCTTTCTGTGGCAAAGTCAGCGGAGACTTTGCCATAGCAAGTCAGTGAATCCGGTTACTGGAGAGGGAGACCCATTATCTCGCATCCTTCGGACATGCCGACTTTTCTCATAACACGGGCAATTCTCCCATCCTCTGGGATCATTCGACCCTCCTCCCCTCCCCCGCCGCCACCCGCGAGGCGTCGGGGAGGGCCTCAGATCCCCGCCGCCGCACCCCCTCTCCTCCTCCCTCCTCCCTCGCCGCCGCCAGAGGGCGCGGCCGAGCGAAGCCTGGTCGTCGTCGCCGGCGGCGGGGCCCCTTCGTCCCCCGCGCGTGGAGTTGGTCGTGGGTCAGATCTCGCGGCGGGGCGCGGCGCTCGATGACGGGCGTGGCGGCACGGCGGCGCTCCTAAGCAGGCCGGCGATGGTGGCGTGGCGGCGGGCGGCGGGCGGCATGGTGGTGGTGTGGGCCGGTGGTGGCGTTGGCGGCGGTGCTTCCGGCAGCGCCTCGGCCGGCGCCGCGGGTCGCGGTTGACAGGGTCGCGGGCGGCCCTCTCGCCGTGGTTCTCTGGTGGGGGGCGGCGCGACAGCGGAGGTGGTGGGCTGCTCCCACCCAGTCGGGCCCTCGCGGCTGGGTGGCGGCGCTCGGCTCGGGCGGACCCCCCTGGTGATGTCTCTAGGCGGCGGCGGCGACAGCTCGGCCATCCTTCCTCTCCGGCTTTTGGCCGTGGCCGTTACCCCATGGTGTCCTGGGCCTTCGACGCGAGGGCGGAACTCGGTTTCGGGTGGGGGGGGGGAGCTGGAGCTGGCACGGGCGTCGGTCGTGGCCATAGGCCACTTCTCCACCTTCCCCTTCCCCCGGTCGATGTTTGGTCACGGCCCTTCTCGAGGCAGGTTGGCCGCCGGCGATTCTGGAGGTGGTTGGGGTAGCAGATCTAGGCAAAGTCATGGCCTTTGATGGCTTCGGGGTGGTCTCATGGCGGGGCGGCGGCCCTGGTGGTGGGAGTCGCGCGTTGGTCGTGGGCGGATTGCGCGGCTCGGATGCGGGCAGGCAACCATGGCCGCTTGGGCGGCATGGCTGCGGGTGTTGCTGGACCGGGGTGGCGGCGGAAGAGTTGAAGCACCGGCGTACATCACCTACCCATTCTGTGCATTGGTCGACGGTGACGGCGTCCGTGGACGTCGTGTTCTCCTTGCAGACTCCGTCATGGTGCTTCTATTCCTTCCATCTTACTACGGAAAACTTGATCTTCGGATCAGACGGTGGCGACGTTCGTGGTCGTGCCCTTCCTGGAGGCACCGTCTTGGGGTCCTCGGTCCAGCGTGTCCGTCGCACATCCTCCCGGACGATTGCTCCTCGTGGTGGTGGTCTCCGTCGGCTCTAAGCGGATCCGTTTTGCTCATCTTTAGGTGCTTTGTAGTCGTTGAGGTTGTGTGTCGGTGCCCGGCATTCATGTATCTTGCCTTGGGTGTGTGTGGCGTGCGTTTGTATCGGATGCTTTGATGTTGTGTTCGTGCTTTATATATAAAGCGGGGGAAACCCTTTTTCGTAATTCTCCCATCCTCTTCAAAATATTGTGCGTCTGCATGACACAATCACCCAGTGCAAAAGCGTTGGAAGACCATGATGAAAATATCAATGCTCGAGTTTGGTGGCAAAACTATCCCGGTGCCTCTCATTCTCAAAGCTTCGCATTACTCCTTAAACAACTAAGCAATGACGATAATAACTATGATGAAAATATCAATGCTCGAGTTTGGTGGCAAAACTATTCCGGTGCCTCTCATTCTCAAAGCTTCGCATTGTTGGTTGATCTTAAAGGCCAAACTAAAAGGCCAGCTGCAGCAGCAGCAAGTTGGCAATTCCAACTTGAATTAGTGCCCTGATTGGGGGCAAGAAATATCTACTGACAGGTGGGTCCCCCTGTGGTACTGTGCATACATGTGTGTATATATGGGAGAGGTCCCTATGGGACAGGCATCGGCAGATGCATATCTCCTCCCCTGAGCTGCCCAATCCAGCAAGCACAGCCAGCCACAGGAAGGGCCTTCCAGCTCTTTCTACAACTTGCAGGAGCAAGCCAGAGAAGGGAAAAAAAGAAGAAGAAGAGATGGGCTTCACAGATGAGGCCCTAGCATCATTTCCAGCAAATACCAGTTTATTATGACAACATATTTGTCATCTAAGGTGTGTTTGCTCCTATCTACCTTAGATGTGGTTCAGTTTTAGACTAGATGATCCTGAGATCATCTGTAACATCTAACAATGGCACCAGAGCCACCTAGTCTTAAGACTGAACCCTTTTATGTTCCTTTTCTTGCTCATTTGCTGCTGCCAGGGGCATATGATTATATTTATGTGTTTATGTTGTTGCTAAGCTAAGGTATATGCCTTAGATGCTCCTGTGCAGGCATATTATGCTCATGATTAGCTGTTCTTTTGCTCAAGTTAAGATTGCCCAAAATCCCCTAAAGTTTTAGCTCTAAAGGTGCAATTTTTGTTGCACACATAAGCTTATTTGGATCCAGGGCTTCGGGTTTAAGCATAAGGACAAAGGGGATTGCTTCAAATTAAGTAATTTTTAAGAGAAATCCCCAAATCCCGAAACCTTAGATACCAAATTATCTAAGTTTTGGCCCTAAGTGTTCAAGCACATGCCCTAATCAAGCTCATATGCTGTTTATAAGTAAGCTAAGGACCTAGGGTTTCTGGTTTAAGTGAGATAAGTGGGGATTGAAGCAAATTAAGTAACTTTCTATGTTAAATCTCCACATCCCGAAACCCTAGTTGACAAATACTTAAGCTTTGGCCCAAAATTAAGCTTAGGGTTTTTGGTTTAAGCTAAGATTTGAGGCGAATAAAACCAATTTTATGTAATCTCCAAGGTTTTTTCCCCAAATCCGGAACCCTAGCTGACGGAATCCCCAATTTTCTCCTCAAATTGAGGAACCCTAATCCTAATTCTAAAGAAATTAAGGGTAGCGGACACTTACCTTGGGGTTACGGTGCTCGCCGTCATTGTACGACGCCGCCATGATCGCCTCCTTACGTTTACGAGCGCGCTCGGGCACCTTGTCGTCCACCGCACCGGGCAGTGGCTGCACCTCCTCACTCGCTTGTCGACGTAGGCTCGCCGCTGTAACACCCCTGCATAATAAGCACTGTGATCATCTGTTAATTATGCCAAGTCATCTCCATTTGCAATGCTTGATCATAATGTTTAAATACTCCATTTCAATTCTCTCTCTGCAATCAATTCAAATTTAAAGTGCAAATTCAAGTTGCCCAAAAGTTGCAGGAAAAATGTTCATCATCTTGCAAATATTCCATAACATTTACTTGTTAAGGAATATAACATCACTCTTATGCAGATATGAACAATAGCAAATAAAACAGAGCAACTCCTGCCTATTTAAATGCCAAATCATTTATGAAAAATCCAAATGTGATCATATTTTACCCAAACCAATTTCTGGTGTTAGCTAATAATACTCTACAATTATTGGGCTAAGTCACATATTTTGCAAAAGTCATCTGGTGGCTTAGGAATTTGCAAAACAGGAAGGAAAAGAGAAAACAGAAAAAGGGAAAAGGCTTAACGTACTGTGCACTTAAGGCCCAATCGCTACAGTACATCCCAGCCCACCTAGTGTCTCCTTCTTCACTGGAGACAGAGACCTTGCCGTGTCGGCCATCCACGTTGCCATGGCCGTGGATGCTCGACGTCTGGCAGCTACAGGAGTTTGGGAGAGGATAAAACCACCCCAACCTCTGGAACAAACCCTAGCCCCCTTTTCCCCTCCCTCGCTGCCGTTGCACGCTCTCCCGCACACACTGCCAACGCTGCCGTCACCATGACCTTCGTCGTCGTCGCAGGCATCGCGCTCCCCGCCGGCTAGGAGCATGTCCAGCAGCTCCATCGCGGTCGTCTACGCCGTCTGCACCGCCAGATCGAGGCCGGGAAGCAACACCACCGCCTCCCGCGGCGTCTTCCTCGTCTACGGCCGCCTCTGCCCCGCCGTCGATCTCCACCACCGTGCCACCCCGACAGTCCCGAGCACGTCCCCGCCCCTCCTCTCGGTGAGCCGCACCCACTCCCCTTTTTCCCCTTTGATTCGTCGCCGTTTGCCATCGTCCCTGAGCTTGTTCAAGCTCCTGTGTGCGCGCGCGCGTCCGCGTACAAGCTGCTGTCGCTGTTTTGCTCTGCTCGCTACGGCTGCCGCTGCGTGCTACCACTGCTACTGCAGTGCCTTGGCCACGCGCTGGCCTCGCCCGCTGCTCGCCGCGCCCTCGCTCGCCCCTGCTCGCCGCGCCCTCGCTCGCCCCTTCCTGCCGCCGCTGCCTGCTTCCGCTGCAGCTGCTGCTCAAGCCGCTGCTACTCTGCTCAGGTGCACTGCTACAGTAACATTCAATTACTGTAGCAGTAGCTAGCTTTACAGATTTTGCACTGACTAGCCCTCTAAACAGCCCCTAAACAGCGTTAAGACAAGTGCTAATATGAGTAAAAATAATATGCATAGAGAGTACACTGGACAAACTTCCTTTTATCCCACTGGACCAAATCCATTTGATGCATGGATTAATTCCTACGAAAATGACAAAAGGCTATGTTCTGTTAATTGAAAAACAGCAAACAGAAATACTGGAGTAGCACTTTTCAAACAAAGAATTGAACAAGCTAATTGACACTAACATAGATGTACTTGATACTGTCATGTAGATCACAGCAAATTGATGAAGAATGATATAAGGCACAAAGCCATAGGATGAATAGAACACTAGCTAGAGCCTCTGGAAAACAGCTAAGTGATGTTTAAGAAAAACTGAGCAATTGTCAGACAGCCAATTTTGAGGAATTCCAGAAATGTTTGAAAACTTGCAAAATTCGTAGAAATTCATCCGTAGCTCAGATCGAAAAACTTAAAACATGAAAGTTGCTCAGAACGACAAGACGAATTTGATCGTGTCGTCTGTTTCGATGTCGGAACCCCCTTCATAGGTGAACCCACAACTTCGAGGCCATATCCGGTAGATGAATAGTACATAACCACCGGTTAATAAATCCAACATAAATCCTACAATAACTAATATGACCTAGACATGCTTTTAGGCAACCCTGCACTGCACGTTAGCTTAGCATGCTCTGCGTTGCTTATGTTTGCTGTGTATTTATCTGTTTCCTCCCCCTCTTCTCTCTCTATAGAGCCCGGTACCAACGCAGCTCCAGAGATCGATGACCCCTGACGACCTTGCCTTTGCCACAGAGCAACCAGGCAAGCCCCCCCTTTGATCATCCCGATATCGCCTATTCTATTTTCTCATGCTTGCATTACAATTCTACTACTGTTACTGTTATCCTATTTCTGCTGCATAGCCTATTTATTGTAACCTGCTGTTGATACCTACCTGCTCATCCTAAACTATTTAGAATAGACTGGGTAGAGCCCCATCAGTGACCCCCACTTATCCCGACTGCCCCGCTGGAGTATCAGAAGACCCGATCAACGGGATCGAAGACCAGGACCCGGCACCGCACCTCACTTCCTCCTTAGTTGCTCGACACTACTGGGTTACTATCGCGTATCGAGGGTGATACCTCGTCAGCACTTCTGATGATAACCTTGTAGGTTAGTTAGTCGGTCGTGGTCAGCGAGGGTGATTCCTCCTACACCACCCCCAATAACGACGAAGTCGTGAACCACCTCAAGTGTGGACCTCGAGGGTGATGCCTCCTACGTCCACCTTGGTATTACATCAGGTGGGGTCCAAAGAGGGTGATGCCTCGGATTCCCCCTTGATATGGTAGCCACACGGATGCCTTACATAACTGATGATACTGCTACTTGGTAAGGCGGGTCGACCCTAAGGGGTACCCGCAAATGATGGATAATTACCCATGAGTTATTTTACGAGGCGCGGCCGGGCATTCTTAGCCCTTGCAGCAAGTTGTCAAGATGGGGTGACGGGGTCACATCGATCGTGAGTCTCTGCTCGTTACCGCAAGCCCCTAGTCCTCTAACGATTTGGATATTTGATCCGAGCAGGCCTACGGCCTGATAGCACTAACCATCACGTGGGAATAGTTATGGGCACTCTGCATCGTAGCATCAGCCGAAAGCTCTGTCAGACGTCCAGTTCAGCACTGCGGCTGGGCTGGGCCGGCACCATCCGGTAGTGGTGGAGCCTGGTTCGCCCTGCACGCAACGACTCGGAGGGCGAGGGGCGAAGGCCCAAGACCCCCTTGCGCTTAGGAGGTAGACCGGCGGGGACCTCTCTGCTGAGCTGTAAGTAGGGTTGCGGTGTATCATTTGGCCGAGGCTGGGCATGACCCAGGAAAGTGTGCCCGACCGGAGTTAAGCGAGCGTGGTAGGTAAGTTGGTGCACCCCTGCAGGGAAGAACACATCTATCGATAGCCGGTCCTACGGTAAAGGACACTCGGAGTTGTATCCCGATCAATACAACTAGAACTTGAGATGGTACCTGGATATGTGGCTTCGGGATCGCTTTCTCGCAGGGAGTCGAGAGAGGATCTCTGGGCGAGACTGTCACTTGGTACTAATACTACTTTACATTATGCTATACTGTACTCTTCTAATGCTGCAAGATCGTTGAAGATGCTTGAAGTTGCTGAAGATGCTAGTCTTCGATAGGACTAGGCCTTCCCTCTATTCTGGCATTTCTGCAGCCCAGTCCACATATACAACCTTCCTTGATAATGTTGCATATGTAGTGTAGATCCTTGCTTGCTGAGTACTTCCGAGTACTCACGGTTGCTTTGCTTTTTTTTTCTCCCCATATCAGTTTGTCGTGACCAGATGACGGAGCCCCTGAAACAGTTGCTCCCGCCGTCGACTACTACTACTACCCCGAGGATGGCTACTACTTCGAGATGGCTGACGACCAGGAGTAGGTTCGGAGGTTCCTAGGCAGGAGGCCTACGCCTTTCGATCGTAGCATTTTATTTTGCCCCGCCTTTCTAAAGGCCTTTCTGTTTCTCTTTTATATCTGTACTCAGATATCTTATGCTTGTATGCCATCGAGCTATGTATTCGAGCCCTCGAGGCCCTGGCTTGTAATATAAAGCTTGTATGACTTTATTTATGTTTTAGAGTTGTGTTGTGATATCTTCAAGTGAGTCCTTAGGCTTGATCGTGTGCATTTGCGTGTATGATTAGTGCACGATTAAGCCGGGGCGTCACAGGTTGGTATCAGAGCCGACTGCCTCTAGGAATCCCCCTTTCCAACTCCTTGGCCGAAGTTGAGTCTAGTGGTCCAAAACTATTTTACTAATTTGGCTGCGTGGCTTACGGGCCCACGTCGCCAATTGGGTGGTATTAGGATCTTTTACTCCTCGACCCTTACTCTGGGACTCTGCTCTCTCTTCTATTCGGGTTAAAATTTTACTAACTCCAACCTTAGGTTCTCGTGATCACATCCACCCGGAGTTCTGGAATTACCCCCTTGCTTCAAGATTGTGGGTCAGGTTCTGCTTACAGGATCCTTTTATCTAGGGCACCCTGTGTTGTCACTTGCAGATTCCTCGCTCTAACAGTTTTCTCCGACGTTGATGTAGCCTTTGCTATGTCTCGTTGTGTACTTCCTTACCGCGTGCCTGCGCCGCCTAGCTTGTCTAGCTGCGTGCCTTGCCGAACTCCTACCGCCGTTTGTGTCCAACTCCGTGCATCGTTCTGTATGTCTTTGATGACTACTAATATGCACCTGATGCCTCCTTGTTCATTACTCATGCTACATCATGAATGACCTCTTACACCTGCAATTTTGCTTGCTAAACTGCCCCTGTTGATTTGGCAGGATGGCTGACGATCCTCCACCTCCACCCTATATTGCCGCAATGATGCAACAGTTTGAATTGAACCGTCAGATCAACGAGAGTCTGGTAAAACATTTGGAACGCAACGATGCTCGTCAGGAGCCTGGACCGATCTCATTGCCAGAATTTGTTCGCCTCAACCCGTCTGTTTTCCGCAACTCCACCAATTCTATGGATGCTGATGATTGGCTTCGTGATATCATGTTTGAAATGGAGTCAGCTAGTGTGGCCCCTGATAGTTACGTCACTTTTGCGACATTTCACTTGAAGGGTCCCGCTGCTCAATCGTGGGAAAACCACAAGAGTTTGTTGCCTGCTGTCACTGTACCCACTTGGCAGGAATTTCAGTCAGCTTTTCGTGCACGGTACATTCCTCAAGGTCTGATCGACCAGAAGAAGCAGGAGTTTCGCAAACTCGCACAGGGAACAATGACTGTGGATGAATATCAGAGGAAATTTCTCGAATTATCCCGCTATGCTAAAGATGATGTCGACTCTGACGCCCGCAAGCAGGAGAAATTCTGTGAAGGACTGCGTTCCGAAATACAGCTCGTACTTGTTGTTCAAGATTACGCAGACTTTGCGACGCTTGTCAGTCAAGCCTACCGAGTTGAAACTGGTCTGGCTAAATACCAGGAGTCGCTCAAGCGCACTCGTGACGTTGGCTCATCCTCGGGTCAGCCTATTCAGAAACATCGAGTGTGGATTCCGCACAATGTTCATCACCGACCTGCCCCTGCACCGAGACCTTCTTATGTTGCACCTCGTCTGCCCGTGCCACCTAGCCAGCTCAGAAATCAAAGTGGACAGCTCAATGCTATGGCTCCTCCCCATAATGATGGTTTATGCCGCAAGTGTGGACAGCCAGGGCACCGTGCTCTCAACTGTCGCCAGGGTCAGCCGCAGGATTCAACGTGTCGACCTGTTGACCGTAGGAAGGGCTGTCGAAACCATCCTAGCAGAAAACATAATGCTAGACCACCTGCTATGAATAGTGGTCAAGTCACCCATGTCAAAATGGAAGAGGCTCGAGAGTCCCCTAAAATCGTGATGGGAACTCTTCCAGTTAATTCAGTGGCAGTTTCTGTTCTCTTTGATTCCAGAGCATCACATTCCTTTGTGTCCCAGCAATTTGCACAATTGCATGAGATAACCATGAGCTCATTACCCACTCCATTGGAGATTAGTACTCCCCGTTCCAGGTGGCAAACCAAGATGGTAAGTCACAATAATCAGATCAGAATTGAAGGGTTGATGTTCTCTGCTTCCCTTATTGCTCTTGGACCCTCCGACATTGACATCATCCTTGGCATGGATTGGTTGACAGCAAATAATGCTTTGATTGACTGTGCTGCTAAGGCAGTCCAGCTCACTCATCCTTCCGGCCAGACAGTCAGATACTCAGCTCGGACAGTTCAGAATGCCGAGGATCAGATATATGTTCTGAATGCATTGAATGCTTCACCTCTTGAAGGCATCGAGAACGTTCCAGTTGTTCGTGATTTCCAAGATGTCTTTCCAGAAGAACTTCCAGGAATACCCCTTGCTAGAGCTGTCGAGTTCATTATAGACTTGAAGCCGGGCACTACCCCTATTGCGAAGCGTCCTTATAAGATGCCTCCACACCACATTCTCGAGCTTAAGGAAAGAAATCGATAAGTCACTTAAGAAGGGTTTCATCCGCCCCAGTTCATCTACTTGGGGAGCACCTTCCCTCTTTGTCAAGAAGAAGGATGGTACGAATCGGTTGGTTCAAGATTATCGACCTATCAACCAAGCAACAATTCAGAACAAGTATCCGCTTCCCAGAATCAACGATCTGTATGATCAACTTGCTGGTTCCTCAGTATTCTCTAAGCTTGATTTGAGATTGGGATACCACCAAATCCGAGTTCGTGAAGAGGATATTCCGAAGACAGCATTCGTTACTCGCTATGGCTCTTATGAGTACACTGTCATGTCTTTCGGCTTGACTAATGCTCCAGCAACCTTCTCCCGGTTAATGAACTACATCTTCATGGATTATCTCGACAAATTCGTCGTGGTATATCTGGATGATATTCTGGTTTATTCGAAGAATGAAGAAGAACATGCCGAACATCTTCGGCTTGTACTGGAAAAGCTGCGTGAACATCAACTATATGCCAAGTATTCCAAATGCGAGTTCTGGTTATCTGAAGTGACATGTCTCGGCCATGTGATTTCGAAAGATGGCATTGTCGTTAACCCAGAACGAGTTCAGGCTATTCTTGAATGGACTCCACCGAAGAATGTCAAGCAAGTCAGAAGTTTTCTCGGCCTTGCAAGCTATTGCCGTCGCTTTGTCGAGAATTTCTCAAAGATTGCTTAGCCTCTGATTGATCTGCTTCACAAAGGCGTTAAGTTTGAATGGACAGAAAAATGTCAGGAAAGTTTTCAAACACTCAAAGACAAGCTGACATCTGCCCCAGTACTTGCTCCTCCAGATTCTCGCAAGGATTTTGTGATCTATTGTGACGCATCCCGTGAAGGATTAGGCTGTGTCCTAATGCAAGAGCGTAAAGTGATTGCCTATGGCTCTCGTCAGTTGCGCCCGCATGAAGAGAATTATCCGGTACAAGATCTAGAACTAGCTGCTGTCATCTATGCACTGCAGTTGTGGCGACATTACCTCCTCGATAATCATTGTGAGATATACACGAATCATAAAAGCCTGAAGTACTTGTTCACTCAGCCATCTCTGAACCTCCGTCAGCAAAGATGGATGAAGACCATTGCGGACTATGATTTGGGTATTTCTTATACCCCTGGCAAGGCTAATGTAATGGCTGATGCGTTGAGTCGTAAATCCTACTGCAGTGAACTTGAAGTCCAGTTACAACAACCACTTCTGTATGAAGAACTTCGAAAGCTAAATATCGAGATAGTTCCTCAAGGATACTTAAAAACCTTGGTTGTTGAACCAGACCTTGAGAAGGCTGTTAAGAGTGCACAAGCTAAAGATGCTGAAGTTGATTTGATGAAGAAATATCTTCACCTTGAAAAATACAGGGATTTCTCGCTGTCTGAAGATGGAACCTTGTACTTTAGAGACCGCATTGTGGTACCTCGCTTCGAGCTAATGACTGACAAGGTCATGAAGGAGGCACATGATACCCCGCTATCTATTCACCCGGGTAGCACCAAGATGTATCGTGATCTCCGTCAAAGGTACTGGTGGTCTAGAATGAAGCAGGATATTGCTCGCTATGTTGCTGAATGTGATGTTTGCCGTCGCGTCAAAGCAGAACATCAGAAGCCTGCTGGAATTCTGCAACCCCTTCCTATTCCTTTATGGAAATGTGATAAGGTTCAAATGGATTTTATTACTGGCCTTCCCAAATCAC
Source organism: Thinopyrum elongatum (assembly GCA_011799875.1). Taxonomy (NCBI): domain Eukaryota; kingdom Viridiplantae; phylum Streptophyta; class Magnoliopsida; order Poales; family Poaceae; genus Thinopyrum; species Thinopyrum elongatum. The sequence continues at coordinate 38,412,299 of CM022300.1, read as the reverse complement.
AGAAGGGCCACGATGCTATTCTTGTCGTTGTCGACCAACTCTCTAAAGTTGCACACTTTCTGCCTGTCAAGGAGACGATCACTGCTAGTCAGTTAGCAGAATTTTATATCTCCAGAATTGTTTCACTCCACGGCATTCTGAAGGAGATTAGTTCGGACCGTGGCGGTCTTTTCACCTCCAAGTTCTGGGAAAGTTTCCAAGAAGCTATGGGAACTCATATCACCTGGAGTTTAGCATATCACCCCCAGTCCCAAGGCCAAGTCGAACGAGTAAATCAAGTGCTTGAAGACATGCTCCGAGCTTGCGTTATTTCTTTTGGTAAGAAGTGGGAAGAATCTCTCCCGTATGCCGAGTTCTCTTATAACAACAGCTATCAAGCCAGCTTGAAAATGGCCCCCTTCGAAGTACTCTATGGACGTAAGTGTCGAACCCCTCTGAATTGGTCAGAAACTGGGGAACGACCGCTCGTGGGTCCGGATATTATTCAACATGCCGAAGAACAAGTCCGAATTGTCCGAGAAAATCTCAAGGCGGCTCAAGACCGCCAGAAGAGCAACTACGATCGTATACGATGGGGCTTGATCTATCAACCTGGTGATCAAGCTTATCTGCGTGTCACCCCTATGAAGGGCACTCACCATTTTGGAATCAAGGGCAAGCTAGCTCCACGCTACATTGGTCCTTTCCGCATTGTTGCCAGACGTGGTCAGGTGGCATATAAATTGGAGTTGCCACCGCAATTCTCTCATATCCACGACGTATTCCACGTGTCGCAGCTTCGAAAATGCTTCAAGGAATCTCCGCACCGCGCAGTGGATCACGAGATGCTCGAATTGCAAGATGACCTATCTTATAAGGAGCATCCAATCCGTATTCTCGATGAAGCTGAACGTCGGACCCGTCGGAAGGCTACCAAGTTCCTCAAAGTGCAGTGGTCAAATTATACAGAAGATGAAGCCACTTGGGAACGCGAGAATAACCTCCGTGCTGAATACCCCGATCTTTTCCCCTCTACTTCTTAATTCTCGGGACGAGAATTTATTTTAGAGGAGGAGAATTTGTAACACCCCTGCATAATAAGCATTGTGATCATCTGTTAATTATGCCAAGTCATCTCCATTTGCAATGCTTGATCATAATGTTTAAACACTCCATTTCAATTCTCTCTCTGCAATCAATTCAAATTTAAAGTGCAAATTCAAGTTGCCCAAAAGTTGCAGGAAAAATGTTCATCATCTTGCAAATATTCCATAACATTTACTTTTTAAGGAATATAACATCACTCTTATGTAGATATGAACAGTAGCAAATAAAACAAAGCAACTCCTGCCTATTTAAATGCCAAATCATTTATGAAAAATCCAAATGTGATCATATTTTACCCAAACCAATTTCTGGTGTTAGCTAATAATACTCTACAATTATTGGGCTAAGTCACATATTTTGCAAAAGTCATCTGGTGGCTTAGGAATTTGCAAAACAGGAAGGAAAAGAGAAAACAGAAAAAGGGAAAAGGCTTAACGTACTGTGCACTTAAGGCCCAATCGCTACGGTACATCCCAGCCCACCTAGTGTCTCCTTCTTCACTGGAGACAGAGACCTCGCCGTGTCGGCCATCCACGTTGCCATGGCCGTGGATGCTCGACGTCTGGCAGCTACAGGAGTTTGGGAGAGGATAAAACCACCCCCAACCTCTGGAACAAACCCTAGCCCCTTTTTTCCCTCCCTCGCTGCCGTTGCACGCTCTCCCGCACACACAGCCAACGCTGCCGTCACCATGACCTTTGTCGTCATCGCGGGCATCGCGCTCCCCGCCGGCTAGGAGCATGTCCAGCAGCTCCATCGCGGTCGTCTACGCCGTCTGCACCGCCAGATCGAGGCCGGGAAGCAACACCACCGCCTCCCGCGGCGTCTTCCTCGTCTACGGCCGCCTCTGCCCCGCCGTCGATCTCCACCACCGTGCCACCCCGACAGTACCGAGCACGTCCCTGGCCCTCCTCTCGGTGAGCCGAACCCACTCCCCTTTTTCCCCTTTGATTCGTCGCCGTTTGCCGTCGTCCCTGAGCTTGTTCGAGCTCCTGTGTGCGCGCGCGCGTCCGCGTACAAGCTGCTGCCGCTGTTTTGCTCTGCTCGCTACGGCTGCCGCTGCGTGCTACCACTACTACTGCAGCGCCTTGGCCACGCGCTGGCCTCGCCCGCTGCTCGCCGCTGCCTGCCGCCGCTGCCTGCTTCCGCTGCAGCTGCTGCTCAAGCCGCTGCTACTCTGCTCAGGTGCACTGCTACAGTAACATTCAGTTACTGTAGCAGTAGCTAGCTTTACAGATTTTGCACTGACTAGCCCTCTAAACAGCCCCTAAACAGCGTTAAGACAAGTGCTAATATGAGTAAAAATAATATGCATGGAAAGTACACTGGACAAACTTCCTTTTATCCCACTAGACCAAATCCATTTGATGCATGGATTAATTCCTACGAAAATGACAAAAGGCTATGTTCTGTTAATTGAAAAACAGCAAACAGAAATACTGGAGTAGCACTTTTCAAACAAAGAATTGAACAAGCTAATGGACACTAACATAGATGCACTTGATACTGTCATGTAGATCACAGCAAATTGATCAAGAATGATATAAGGCACAAAGCCATAGGATGAACAGAACACTAGCTAGAGCCTCTGGAAAACAGCTAAGTGATGTTTAAGAAAAACTGAGCAATTGTCAGACTTAGCCAATTTTGAGGAATTCCAGAAATGTTTGAAAACTTGCAAAATTCGTAGAAATTCATCCGTAGCTCAAATCGTAAAACTTAAAACATGAAAGTTGCTCAGAACGACGAGACAAATTTGATCGTGTCGTCTGTTTTGATGCCGGAACCCCCTTCGTAGGTGAACCCACAACTTCGAGGCCATATCCGGTAGATGAATAGTACATAACCACCGGTTAATAAATCCAACTTAAATCCTAAAATAACTAATATGACCTAGACATGCTTTTAGGCAACCCTGCACTGCACGTTAGCTTTGCATGCTCTACGTTGCTTATGTTTGCCGTGTATTTATCTGTTTCCTCCCCCTCTTCTCTCTCTATAGAGCCCGGTACCGACGCAGCTCCGGAGATCGACGACCCCTGACGACCTTGCCTTTGCCGCAGAGCAACCAGGCAAGCCCCCCCTTTGATTATCTCGATATCGCCTATTCTATTTTCTCATGCTTGCATTAGAATTCTGCTACTGTTACTGTTATCCTATTTCTGCTGCATAGCCTGTTTATTGCAACCTGCTGTTGATACCTACCTGCTCATCCTAAACTGTTTAGAATAGACTGGGTAGAGCCCCATCAGTGACCCCCACTTATCCCGACTGCCCCGCTGGAGTATCAGAAGACCCGATCAACGGAATCGAAGACCAGGACCCGGCACCGCACCTCACTTCCTCCTTAGTTGCTCGACACTACTGGGTTACTATCGCGTACGGAGGGTGATACCTCGTCAGCACTTCTGATGATAACCTTGTAGGTTAGTTAGTCGGTCGTGGTCAGCGAGGGTGATTCCTCCTACACCACCCCCGATAACGACGAAGTCATGCAACACCTCAAGTGTGGACCTCGAGGGTGATGCCTCCTACGTCCACCTTGGTATTACATCAGGTGGGGTCCAACGAGGGTGATGCCTCGGATTCCCCCTTGATATGGTAGCCACACGGATGCCTTACATAACTGATGATACTACTACTTGGTAAGGCGGGTCGACCCTGAGGGGTACCCGCGAATGATGGATAGTCAGCCGTGAGTTATTTTACGAGACGCGGCCGGGCATTCTTAGCCCTTGCAGCAAGTCCTCGAGACGGGGCGACGGGGTCACATCGATTGTGAGTCTCTGCTCGTTACCGCAAGCCCCTAGTCCTCTAACGATTTGGATATTTGATCCGAGCAGGCCTACAGCCTGATAGCACTAACCATCACGTGGGAATAATTATGAGCACTCTGCATCATAGCATCAGCCGAAAGCTCTGTCAGACGTCCAGTTCAGCACTGCGGTCGCGCTGGGCCGGCACCATCCGGTAGTGGTGGAGCCTGGTTCGCCCTGCACGCAACGACCCGGAGGGCGAGGGGCGAAGGCCCAAGACCCCCTTGCGCTTAGGAGGTAGACCGGCGGGGACCTCTCTACTGAGCTGTAGGTAGGGTTGCGGTGTATCGTTTGGCCGAGGCCGGGCATGACCCAGGAAAGTGTGTCCGGCCGGAGTTAAGCGAGCGTGGTGGGTAAGTTGGTGCACCCCTGCAGGGAAGAACACATCTATTGATAGTCGGTCCTATGGTAAAGGACACTCGGAGTTGTATCCCGATCAATACAACTAGAACTTGAGATGGTACCTGGATATGTGGCTCCGGGATCGCTTTCTCGCAGGGAGTCGAGAGAGGATCTCTGGGCGAGACTGTCACTTGGTACTACTACTACTTTACATTATGCTATACTGTACTCTTCTAATGCTGCAAGATCGTTGAAGAGGCTTGAAGTTGCTGAAGATGCTAGTCTTTGATAGGACTAGGCCTTCCCTCTATTCTGGCATTTCTGCAGCCCAGTCCACATATACAACCTTCCTTGATAATGTTGCATATGTAGTGTAGATCCTTGCTTGCTGAGTACTTCCGAGTACTCACGGTTGCTTTGCTTTCTTTTTCTCCCCATATCAGTTTGTCGTGACCAGATGACGGAGCCCCTAAAACAGTTGCTCCCGCCGTCGACTACTACTACTACCCCGAGGATGGCTACTACTTCGAGATGGCTGACGACCAGGAGTAGGTTCGGAGGGTCCTAGGCAGGAGGCCTACGCCTTTCGATCGTAGCATTTTATTTTGCCCCGCCTTTCTAAAGGCCTTTCTGTTTCTCTTTTATATCTGTACTCAGATATCTGATGCTTGTATGCCATCGAGCTATGTATTCGAGCCCTCGAGGCCCTGGCTTGTAATATAAAGCTTGTATGACTTTATTTATGTTTTAGAGTTGTGTTGTGATATCTTCAAGTGAGTCCTTAGGCTTGATCGTGTGCATTTGCATGTATGATTAGTGCACGATTAATTCGGGGCGTCACAGCCGATGTGCAGGATTTGGCGAATCGCTGCCGTCGTCACTGGGAAGCCCGCACGCGTGCGGCCACCTCGCAAGGGCATGGACGAGTACCGCTCGACAGAGCCTCGCGCAGGCCAAAGCCGCACGGGACTCCGGCGAAAGGGACTCGCCGACGCCATCTTCTTCCTCAGCCGCGGCAAGTGCCCGACGCTGTCGCCTCCCTCGCTTGCTTGATGCGCCGTCGGGGAGAGGAGAGAAAGGGGAAGGAGTGGAATGAAGCTAGGGTTTCGGGGTAATGTGGCTGGGGGCTGTTTTGTTCGACACAGCCCGGCGGCTCCTTTTGGGCTGTTTTCGGCTGTGGCTTTGGCCCAGGTTAAGCTAGCCCATAGCAAATTTTTTCCTTAAGGGAATTTTGCTACTAAGCAAAACAGATTAATGGGCTGTTTTAAGACATACTAAGTTTGGCATATTTAACTATTTTCAGTGCATTTCTTCAGTTTGTTAAGGCATTATAATAATGTTTATGCACTGTTAATAATTCCAAAATTATGCCTATATAATGCCTAATTACGATGGGCCAATTTTGATGCGGGAAAATTATTTATTAATTTTCCTTTTAAGAATAATCCTTTGGGCTAAAATAAGCGAGTTTTAGGGCCAAAATTATGCATGGTATATTATATTTATTTATGATAGATATTATGTTTTATGCTTAGTTATTTTAAGTGTAATTTTATTATGTTCTTTTATTATTAAGTAATATCCTTATGTCTTTTATGCCATGCTAAAATTATTCATGTTATTATGATCAATTTATTTTCCATCATGGCATTTTATTTTAATGTTAAATTTCATTATGATCATTATGGAATTATGCTGCAATTCAATTATGTTTAGTTATTTTCTTTTCTGGCATTCTATGATCATGATGATTATTACTATATCCTTATGCCATATTTAACGATTATTATGGTATCATGTTATCCTTAATGTTCTCTAAAGGCAATTACGTTACAATTAATTGTTTTAAGACATTTTATTATGTTTTGGTTCTAAAGTAATGTAATTCCACTTAAGTTCAAAGAAGTCTTTAAGGTTTTAATTTTAGTGTGGCCTCAATTAGATAATGTTTTTTGAGCAACTAAATTAAGTTGGGGCTTTATGCTCTTTATGAGCAATTATGCTAATTATGAAATGGCCCTAAGATAATTAAAGTTGGTTGCTCGAATAACGTATTATTCTTTGAATGAGGCCTTTATGATAATGATGTTCCCCAAAATTGAATTAATGGTTGATTTATCTGAAGAAATTAAGTTGCTTTTGATTTGAGCTATGATTATGTTTTGGGCATAAGGAAAATCTAATGTTGACTTTTCATGGCTATATTTTAACTAAACCATGGATTGTCATAATCAATTGCCCACTGAAGAAGTTTTGTCCTTAAGCCATACATAATTAATAAGGCCATTTTATTAAATGTCTCTAAATAATTAAGGGTGGTCTGTATTTACCATTCTGGCCAAAGCTGATTGGTTGGTACATGACTGCAAAATTTTATTGTTCCTGTCCACTTCTGACCAAAGTTGATGTGGACTAGTTCAATAAAAGAAGAGTAAAGAGACATGATTTTAATTAAGTGTGGTTGATGTTTGTCATCCTGGCCAAAGCTGGTTGACGAATATCTGACTACAAAACATTTTACTGCTCTTGCTCACTTCTGGCCAAAGCTAATGTGAGTTGGACCAGTAAAAGAAGTTTGAAGAGGCCATAAAGTGTGACTGGTATTTGTTATTCTGGCCAAAGCTGATTAATGAATACTTGATCACAAAAAATTTGTTGTTATGATACACTTCTGGCCAAAGCTGATGTGGATCATATCAACAAAAGAAGTTTATGATCTGGGAAAAGAATTCTCATGCATAAGGCTTTTGGACAAAATTTTTAAACAGGCCACAAATATTAAAGTATTTTGGGGGAATTGAACTAAAATACATAAATCAATTAATTGATTATTAAGTTATTGTAAGCTTATACTTATAATTGAATTACATGCTTCCGCAATTAAGTGCCTCTGATTAATATTATGATTCATGGCTATATATATAAATTCATTAAGTTTTAATTATAGCCATAAGACATTTAACTTATTCCTAGATCAATTAACTTAAGAAGTTTTAAACTTTTGTGATCATTATCATGATCATTAAGTCATCTCCAATTAAGAATCAAAGAGAAATTTTAGTTGGAGATTTAATGTTATTTTGGGATAAGTTGTGGCACGTGCCATTCCCTAAGGATTAATGTTCACATGAGGAATAATGTTTTACATGATCACTATAGAATTTGTGATCATACATTTTATCCCTATTGCTAATGGTTTTCAATTCAGCCATAAGCTCTTTGGCTAATTTAATGCTTTTTATGAGTAGTGATTTAAGTTTATGATTCAATCTATCATTGTTTCATGAGGTCATGTATAATGAAAAATTCAATGAGCTCCCATTAAAGAAGTTTTGATTACTAAGGCGTTGACAAGAATTCAATAAATTTCTTGTCTATTACTATCAGTTGGGAGCAAAACCCAGTAAAGGTCTAGGGGAGTATGCCAGTAAGGATCTGGGGGAGTAATTCCCTAGTTCATTCATAATGAACTTATTTCTGGCATTAATAAAGCAGCTTAAAGGCTTCTTAAAACTTTATGATGATCATATTGATCATAAGGATATTTAAGATTTAAAGTTTGAGACATGATGAGTTTATGGAGCTTTTCAGTTCACTTTATTATGTTATTTACGATAAAGTGCATAAAGTGGAATGGAATTAGGCTCAAAGAAATTCGTATCCATAAGAAAACTGGATACCATAAGTATGATGTTATTATGGCCTCATGGACAAAAAGGCTTGAGGTGAAGAAGTTTTTTAAGTTGGACTGGAGGTTAATGTTAAACGCTATGGAAAATTTCCATTAACACAAAATATAAAGTTCTTTATCCTCCATTCCTATAATGTGATTTATGTTATTATCTTTATTGACTTCTCCTCTAAAAGTGGAATACTTATTATGGAAGTTCGTCGAAATGTTGAGCAATAGCTCCGTCCACATTTCGAGGGGGAGCAATTGAACTTCCGAGGTATGTTGGTATGTTTAAATTTAAATTCCACTTCTTACTTTCTGTCTTTTAAGTAATGCTAAGAATTATGGAATTATGGCTAAGAATTATGAATGAAAGTTGAGCTTCTGTTAAGTACCACTTTTATTCAAATTTCTTAAGTCTCCGTCTCTTAAGGGTATTATTATTATTACCTCAGTGTATGATGATTATGGTGATAAGGAACAATTAAATTGCCCTTTTAATGTTAATGCCATATGATTGATTATTATGTTTTCTCTAATGCTTATGTCATATTAAATGATAAATATTGCATAAGTTTTCTCCTAAGTGAGATAAAAGATTTAATTATGCTCTCCATAATGTTTCTCCTAAAGCATCAAAGGAGGATAATGAATATTATGATACTCTAAAACATAGTATGATGTTGAAAAACTAAAGGAAGAGCAGTTAAATCCAAAGGGCATTATGGTAATTATGAGCTCCACTGATGACATCAAAAGAGGAGCTATTCCTAACTCCCAGATAACCAAGGTAATTCTTGGCAAAGGTTCTCTTAAGTTTTAACAGCACGTCCTGTTACAAGACTTGTTGGAAAAGAATTAATGCGAATGGGAGTTTGAGGGGATAAATTATGAAAAGGTGACAAGTGATCACCATTTCAAAGATGGAAATTTCATAAAGTTGGTTTTCCTTTTGCATAATAAGGAATCAATCATGATGATTAACTATTTTTTTAGGCAATGAGTATTCGACAGTGGTACAAAGCTCAATAAGAAATAAGTTTAATAAGGAATTTATGATTTATGTTGACAATAAGCAATAGGGATATTACATAAGACCTGAGGCTTTTTCCTCGGGGTACTAAATTAATCTTAGTGATGTTCTTTGCATTTTAAAGACTCACTAAGATTGGTCCATAAAGGGGAGTATTAAATTTCATTCTAAAGGTTTATGTTTACTCCTTCAAGGGCGATAAGCTTTCTTATGTTATCACTAATGCTTAAGTTATTATGCGCCCTTTAAGTTTTGAGACCGGGATAACTGGCAGACATAAGTCAAGGACTGGACCCCTGGAAAATTATTAAGAAAAAGCTTTGCCTTGCTGGCATAAGCGCTAAAGCAATGATGTGTTATATATCATACTAAGGGATTGCATGCTCATGTCTAAATATATATATGGTAACCACCAAGTTGTGGACCGCTAAAGTTTTGGCAAGGGGTGAACTTACGAAAAATTTATCCACAAAAGTTTCAACCTTGCGGGGGAGCCATATTGTGGAATGGCTTTACCCAATTTCCTTAAGGCATCATCAAGGATGTGAATTAAAGTTGTGGCATGCTTTAATCCCTAAGTTTTCTAAGATATGGAGTATGTCCCTGATCCATATGAATTTAAAGAATGAGGAGTTTTCTTAAGATTATGAACTTATTATGTAAGAGTGCAGATTATTCGAGTAACATGTCAAAAGGTATCTGTCAGGCCTATGACATTGTGAAAGATTAATTCCAGAATCAAACATATTCAAGGCCTTGATGAATTAAGTTTTAATGCTCAACAAATAAGTATTAAATCTAAGGCATAAGTGTTGAGCATTACATAAGGTTAATGTCTTGATGCTCAAGTGTTATGCTAAAGATATTGAAGCTAAGTATCATATTTAAAGAGGCTTGCCTTCTAATGATGCCGGCATAAAGATTAAATGGCAGCCCATTATTAAGGGACAAATTATGATTCTGGAAACAAAAACATAATTTCTCTTCCTTTCAAAAGCGCGCACATAAGGATATGCTCAAAAAAAATATGAAGAGAAACTGCACTCTTGGGACCATTGCAACACCATCTCCCCACAAACCTAAGGGGGTTTGTTCCTTCGATGGAATGATGTACTGTGGTCAATTAGATCAATGGTACTTAATTGACCATAGCATTTTATTGACTCTGTATAAGTTCCAACAAAGGGATGAGCTCATAAGTTTTACAAATAAGAATTAAGATTGTGGAGCTCCTAAGTTAAAGAATTTTCATTTCAAGACAAGGTGGTATATTGTAGTAACTGGGTTCTATGGTAATAACTGGCCGTTGCAATCCTGTTATCTCGTATGCCATTTCGTCAAGAAGTGGACTTATAAGTTTTGCCTTACGATCAAGGGGGAGAATGTTGGTTCATCTTAAAGGCCAAACTAAAAGGCCAACTGCAGCAGCAGCAAGTTGGCAATTCCAACTTGAATTAGTGCCCTGATTGGGGGCAAGAAATATCTACTGACAGGTGGGTCCCCCTGTGGTACTGTGCATACATGTGTGTATATATGGGAGAGGTCCCTATGGGACAGGCATCGGCAGATGCATATCTCCTCCCCTGAGCTACCCAATCCAGCAAGCACAGCCAGCCATAGGAAGGGCCTTCCAGCTCTTTCTACAACTTGGAGGAGCAAGCCAGAGAAGGGGAAAAAAAGAAGAAGAAGAGATGGGCTTCACAGATGAGGCCCTAGCATCATCTCCAGCAAATACCAGTTTATTATGACAACATATTTGTCATCTAAGGTGTGTTTGCTCCTATCTACCTTAGATGTGGTTCAGTTTTAGACTAGATGATCCTGAGATCATCTGTAACATCTAACACGCATTACTCCTTAAACAACTAAGCAATGACGACAATTCTAGCAAATAAGTGTGTTCTTGTATCTCATAACTATTCCTATCAGTATGAGCTGTATAGATTTCAAATTTCCCTTTTCCTCCTTTCAAGTATATACTTTAATTAATAGAGTCCAAACGATGAAGATGAGCTGAAGAGTAATGGAGAGGCATTTGTACATATAGACAAGCACGACCGACGCATCATGAACTGAATGGCAAGAAGGTGTTTTTATGCTCGTGAGCTATAAGAGATGTACGTTTGTATAATGTATCTTCACAGTTATTAGGGCATGTTTGGTTTGTCTGCTCGCACCTGCATCGCATCAGGCATGCAAAATCTGGTCTGTTTGGTGTCCTGTGCGGCCTCCTCAGCCTGGCCCAACTGATGCAAAAGCAGGTCTCTTAGCCAGCTTGAGAGGAGTGCAGGATTCCTGCGATGCAGCCTCGCGCCTGCACCGCGCTTCCACTTAAAGCGAAGCGGTACACAGGAATGGCCCTAATATTGTCCAGAATTACTTCAAAACTGCCACCGCAACTCTCTCTCCTCTCCTCACAGATCGGATCGAGGACACAAATCAATCGCCGCCGCCGGTCAGAGCTACCACGTCCACAACTGGCCAGAGCCCCCTCGTCCATCTCAACCCCGCCATCCTAGCTCCCTCTTTCGCCACCGTCCGAGCTCCATCATCCGCCGCGAGCCCGCCGCTGAACGTCCATGCTCCTCCGCTCACTGGTGCCTGGATGTGTGTGCTTCCAGGAGCTGCGTCAAAGGGGGAGGCGCACCTGTGCCGGCTAGGCTCGACCGGCCGTGGTCGCGGCGGCGCCATGGGGCGCTGGTGGTGCAGGAGTTCACCAATTTCTCATACAAACTTCCAAACACCATCTCACATTGGCCTGCCCAACATCATACACACAACGAAACATACATCTCTGCCCATTTTTGCATCAGCTTACCCAGGCTAGACTCGCCTAGGATGGTGGATACGATGCAGCGTGAGGCTATGCGTGAAACCAAACACGCCCTAAGCTCCTGTGAAATGGAGCTTCCTGGCCGATCGTGCATGTGGGAGGCGAGTGGGACGGCGGCTGCTACGGATCAACCGACTGATTTCTTAGGAAATCAGCCGGGTCCTGGGCCATCAGATCCCGTCAGTCGCCACCGTTGGATCCGGTCAACGCAAACAAGCTACAACGCGGCAGCCGCACCACCATTAGTGGGATGGACCGCTGCACTGCAGCTCCGTCGCCCCACCGGAGTGTTGCGGTGCAGCACCACCACCCTGCGAGCAACACAACGCCCCGTTGCATTGTAGCTCCACCCGCCCACCGGCATGTTCCACTGCTGCTCTGCCACTCTGGCGTGCAGCACCATGCTGTTGCACTGCAGCTCCGTTGCCACACCGGCGGCGCTCCATTGTAGCCTCGGCGGAGCTCCACTGCAGCTCAGGCGACGCTCCATTGCAGCTCCATCACAACATCAAACATCGACGGCGCTCCATTGCATCAACGACCCAGCGGAGATGCTTCGTTGCAGCACCAACACAGCCGAGGCGGGTGCTCCATCGCAGCACCGGCTGCCGCCGGCGACGCTTTGCTGCAGCACCAACACCAGCGCGCCGGAGCTCAAACGCAGCACCGCGGTCGTTGCATTCCAGCAGCCGCCGCCGGCGGGATCCTGCCCATCGATCTTCCTCGATTCCCGCCATCTTGCAGCATCGGGACGCTGGTGCTCGGAGTGGTCGGAGGGCATCGCAACTCATCACCGGTAGTGCCGTTGCTGGGAGGAACGAACGGGAGAGAGAGAGGTTGAGGTGAAGTCGAGATCTAGTGGAGACGAGGTAGGGGATGAAGCACGGGAGGAAAACTGAGTGGTTGGGCTTTCTCTCGCATCGGACAAGGAAGAAAGCAAGCGGTCATGGGCCCAGCTAGGACGCGTGGCCTGCGTTGAAGGAGGCTTACGCCGCGTTGTTATCAGCCGGTTGATTTTGATTGTTTTCCATTGCGATTTCACTGTCGGTGTGGGCGAGTTGGGGATTCGGGGTGGGGCGGTGATTACTGTTTGCAGCCATCTTTGCAACCGAGCATGCGGTCTGCGGGTAAGGTATTTTTTCTAGTCGTGTGCTCGTGCTGCTCTGCATCGCCTCCATCCTCCCTGCTACCATGTCTTCGCCGGCCGTGCCCCGTTTGCGTGGCGGTCGCTCGGGTGGGGGAACCACTCCGATGGTGGGATGCCTGCTCCACATCGCCTCCGTCCGCTCTGCTCCTCTGGGTTGTCTTGTGTATCCTCCAAGGTCTGACCGCTGAGCGCCTCCATCTACTCCATCTCTACATCGTGGAAGAGGCCAGCCGTCCACCGCTTCTCGTCTGCTATCCCGAGCACGGACGCTTTGGAGGAGAGGTCCAGCCACCGGCCAGATGTCTTTAAAGAGGCCGTCGCCATGGTCACTAGCAACATGAACCACTCCCGTAGCACTTGTCGCTAAGGAAACCACCGCTCCGACCATTCTTTTGGGCTCTGCACCTGCTAAGCGTGGGTGTTGATAGACATGTACAAAAACATCATGATCACCCGATGGAATGGCAGATTTATAATGTTCCTGGCAATGTTCTAATTTGTGTGAAGTAGCTGAGCCGGCAGCAAATGTTTACTAGAATGGTTGGACGCACTTTGTTGTGCTGTTGGTGTTGTTGGATTTCTTATTACTCACTTTGTTTCAAAACATAAGGTGTATTACTTTTATGAAAAGTCAAATCTTTTAAGTTTGATCAAATTTATAGAGAAATATATCGAATCGGTATGATTAGATTCATCATCAAATGATTTTTCATACCTTTTTGTTTAATATTGTCGATCTCGATATTTTTTTCTCTGAACTTGGTCAAAGTTAAAGAATTTGAACAAAAAACTAATACCCCTTATACTCTGGAATGATACTAGAATATTTAGTTTGACTAGTGTGGGAGATGATGAAGTGTGTTTTATTTTTATTTATAATGCGATGATTTGATGGGCCTTTCATGGTGTGGTTTTGTGTTATCCACTAACCAACGTATATTATGTGGGGAAATTTCGGTGTAGGTGACTGCCAGTAGTAGAAAAACTACTTTACGTGAGGTACATTAGTCCCGGTTTGTAAACGAACCGGTACTAATGTGACTATTAGTGCCGGTTCCAACGGCTAGGCGGGCGGGCATCATTAGTCCCGGTTCGTGTTGAACCTCTAGTACCGGTTCGTGCCACGAACTGGGACTAAAGAGGTGGTGGCAGGCTGGTGTCAGGCTGGGGCCCCACCAGGCCCTTTAGTCCCGGTTCGTGGCACGAACCGGTACTAGAAGCTCACCTTTAGTCCCGGTTTGTGTCACGAATCGGGACTAAATGTTTTCCTATATAAACCCTTCGTCCAGCCCACGATCGAGCTCTCTGTTCTTCCCCTTTCCTCTCCTCTCTGTTCTTCCCCAAAGCTCAAGCTCATCCTTCATTTTGCCCAAAATTTGTCAAGATTTGAAGGCCCCCCATCCATCCAAGTGATCAAAAAGGTTAGCAACTTTGTCCTTTTATCTCTCATTGCTGGATTAGCTCTTGCAATGCTCTATAAGTATAGTGATTTGTGGGTTTTAGTTTGAGAGTAATTATATGTGGTAGTTTATTTGATTTATATGCAATTTGAGCTCAAATTAACTCTTAGTTTGCATATATAGGTGTGGTTTACTTAGTGCCTTCCCGTCCCCGTCCTAACCACCGTCGATCGCCCGCACCGTCCCGTCGCCGCACCATCTTGGTGAGCCTCTTGTTCTTATCTTTTTATTAAAAAAAATCATGTTTGTGTGATTTAGATATATAGTTACTTGTATAATTTTCTTACCCGTACGTTGTTTGTTATACATAGTGGCATGGTTTTGATATCCGTCCCCGTCGGCCCTCGTCCGGTTTATGATTCGGATGTGGTACATTCTCTTTTATAACTATTTGTTGCATTTCGTGTTTATGACAAATTATGCCCATCAAGTTGACATAGATATTTTTATCTAGGAGGTATGTGAACCGGAAATTCCAACCGACCCTCTTGTCGAGAGGTTAAATTTAGTTGAAAAAGAAAATGAGTATTTGAAAGAAAAATTGAAAAGAACTGAAGAAGAGAAGATGAAACTGGAGTTGTATGTTGCCGATGTCGTCGATGATCACAAGATCAAGATGGAGAAAATGCGCTTGAAGATTAGAAAGATTAGAAAGATTAGAAAATATGCCATTGATAGTGAGGCTTGGTATCATTATGCTGTTGGATCAATTGTTACCTTAGTTGCGATCTTGATCGCATTTGTTGTTGCATTTAAATGCTTTAGCTAGAGAGTTTGTATGTTGTTTTATGAGAATAATTGTGTATGAACTTTATGTATGAACTTGTATTAATTTGGTCTTTTCGGTGCTGTGTAATGAAGATGAGCCGGCAATGGATGTACGATGACTGTTGCTCTCCCCAGTTCGTTAAAGGCGTGCATACTTTTCTGATTGCGGCTGAGGCAAACAAGCGGGCGGATGGTTTTATGTGTTGTCCATGTGCTGTCTGTAAGAATGATCAGAATTACTCTAGGTCAAGAACCATTCACGTCCACCTGTTTGAGTCCGGTTTCATGCCCCACTATAATGTTTGGACCAAGCACGGAGAAAGAGGGGTTATGATGGAAGACAATGAATAAGAAGAGGACGACGACAACTATCTTGGCCATGGGTTCCCTGAATACGATGGTACAACAATGGGGGAAGAAACTGAGCCAGCAAAGCGGGAAGAAGCTGAAGAAGAGGCATCAGATGAGCCCGCTGATGATCTTGATCGGTGATACGTCTCCGTCGTATCTATAATTTTTTATTGTTTCATGCCAATATTATACAACTTTCACATATTTTTGGCAACTTTTTATATGATTTATTGGACTAACCTATTGATCCAGTGCCCAGTGCCAGTTCCTGTTTGTTGCATGTTTTTTGTTTCTTAGAAAATCCATATCAAACGAAGTCCAAACGCGATAAAACTTTACGAAGAATTATTTTGGAATATTTATGATTTTTGGGAGGTGGAATCAACGCAAACGGGGGCCCACAGTGACCACAACCCACCAGGGCACGCCAGGCACCCCCTGGCGCGCCCAGGTATCTTGTGCCCTCCTTGAACATCGGTTGGGGCCCTTCTTCTGGCGCAAGAAAGATAATTTATGGAAAAAAATCATGTAAAAATTTCAGTGCAATCGGAGTTACGGATCTCCGAGAATTTAAGAAACGGTGAAGGGCCAGATCCGGGGAACGCGAAACAGAAGAGAACAGAGAGGGAGATCCAATCTCGGAGGGGCTCCCGCCCCTCCGCCGCCATGGAGGCCATGGACCAGAGGGGGAACTCTCCTCCCATCTAGGGGGGAGGCCAAGGAACAAGAAGAAGGAGGGGGGCTCTCTCCCCCTCTCTCACGGTGGCGCCGGAGTGCCGCCGGGGCATGGATCATGACGGCGATCTACATCAACAATCTTGCTACCGTCAACACCAACTTTCTCTCCCTCTATGCAGCGGTGTAGCACCGCTTCTCCCCGCTGTAATCTCTACTTAAACATGGTGCTCAACTCCATATATTATTTCCCAATGATATTTGGCTATCCTATGATGTTTGAGTAGATCCGTTTTGTCCTATGGGTTAATCGTGATCTTGGTTGGTATGATTGTATATTTTATTTATGGTGCTGTCCTACAGTGCCCTCCGTCTCGCGCAAACATGAGGGGCCCCCGTTGTAGGGTGTTGCAATATGTTCATTGTTTGCTTATTGTCGGTGTTGTGGGGGTGACAGCAGCATAAACGCGGATAAGTGGGTTATGGCGTATAGGAGTAAAGAGGACTTGATACTTAATGCTATGGTTGGGTTTCACGACCTTAATGATCTTTAGTAGTTGCGGATGCTTGCTAGGGGTCCAATCATAAGTGCATATGATCCAAGTAGAGAAAGTATGTTAGCTCATGCCTCTCCCTCATATAAAATTACAAGAATGATTACCGGTACTTGTTATAGATTGCCTAGGGACAAATGACTTTCTTGTTGACAAAATCTATCTACTTTTATTACCTTGCAATTTATTCGTAGTTTTTATTCTCGCAAAGTACTCATAGTTTTATTCTTGCAAAATAGTTTCATACTTGTTTTAGGTAAAGCAAACGTCAAGTGTGCGTAGAGTTGTATCAGTGGTCGATAGAACTTGAGGGAATATTTGTTCTACCTTTAGCTCCTCGTTGGGTTCGACACTCTTATTTATCGAAGAAGGCTACAAACGATCCCCTATACTTGTGGGTTATCAAGACCTTTTTCTAGCGCCGTTGCCGGGGAGCAATAGTGTGGGGTGAATATTATCGTGTGTGCTTTTTTGCTTTATCACTAAGTAGTTTTTATTTTCTGTTCTAAGTTGTTCTCTATCTTTAGTTATGGATATGAAACACGAAACACCAAAAAAATTAGTGGTACTTGCTACTCATGGAGATGGGGAACCTCCTAAAACCCTCAATGATCGTTATGTGAAAAATATTATGCACTACTTTGATAATCCCGAGAAAACCCCATTCAACATGATAATGGGAGACACGTTGGATCAACGTGAATACTTTAGGGATTATCGCTTGACACAAAAAGGGAAACTTTTATGGGATCAAATTGATATGTTGCATTGGTATGCTTGGAATTTATGCCAGAGATATGATTTTACTTGTTGCTCTAGGATGAATGCTCCACACCATCCCTTTTCATGCAAATTTAATGATAATGAAACCTTGGCTTCTTATGCCAATGGTAGATATGATTATTACGATGTGGAACGAATAGAAGAATTTGTTGGTTTTAAGGGTGCTTATGAAATTGAATCTTTGTTTTTAAAGTATGAAGCTTTTGATGATGATGTTTATAGACCTGAAAATTTTGCCATCCTTAAATATTGCTATGATAATTACAAATACAATTCTGATATTGATGTATTTATTGAGAAAGTCTCCGCTGTCCAAGAAGAGACTAATATTTTGCAGGAGTCTATGTAAAAAGAAATTGATGAAAAGGTGAGCTCATTGGATGAAAAAGATGATGAGGAGAGCGAAGAACAAAAGGAGGAAGATCGGATTAGCTACCTGTGCCCACCTTCTAATGAGAGTAACTCTTCAACTCATACATTGTTTAATTTCCCTTCGTGCTTACCGAAGGATGAACGCTATGATAATTGCTATGATCCCGTTGATTCTTTTGAAATATCCCTTTTTGATGAACTTGATGCTTGCTATGCTTATGGCCTTGATGCCAATATGAATTATGCTTATGGAGATGAACTTGCTATAGTTCCTTATGTTAAGAATGAAATTGTTGCTATTGCACCCACACATGATAGTCCTATTATCTTTTTGAATTCTCCAATCTACACTATATCGGAGAAGTTTGTTCTTATTAAGGATTATATTGATGGGTTGCCTTTTACCGTTACACATGATAATTTTGATGAATGTAATATGCATGTGCTTGCTGCTCCTACTTGCAATTATTTTGAGAGAGGAACTATATCTCCACCTCTCTATATTTCCAACACGATAGAATTGCAAGGAATTGCTTATACTATGCATTGGCCTTTACTTGATGTGCATGAATTGTTCTTGTATGACATGCTGATGCATAGGAAGAGAGTTAGACTTCGTCATTGCATGATATATGTTGCTTTGTGCTCACTACTAAATGCCAAATCATTGCTAATTAAAATTGGATTTGATATACCTTGGGATCCGGGTGGATTCATTACTTGAGCACTTTATGCCTAGCTTAATGGATTTAAAGAAAGCGCTGCCAGGGAGACAACCCGGAAGTTGTAGAGAGTCATTTATTTCTGTTGAGTGCTTTTATAATGTTTAAAAACAAAAAAAAATATAGAGGGGAACCTAAAACTTCACAAAAAGAGAAGCGATTGAAAGGAGATGCATTGGAGAAGTGAGGGTCGACCTTGAACACTTGTGTTCATGCTCATGGAAACAATGTAATTTTTTCATGAAGATTCTCACAAAGATAATTATCCCCTTGTACTACTCCATTGTATTATAAAAATAATGTGCCAAGATTTTCCTTTAGGATGATTAGATTGCTTGTTGGTATGTGCGGTGCAGAAACAACAACTTTGGCTGTAGTGCGTGATTTTACATTTTTTACTGGAACATCGAAATTTTTTGAAACATTTTGCACAGTCTTTCTATACAATTTTTTTTATTTTTTAATAATTTTTCAGAATTTTTGGAGTAACATAAGTATGGTAGGTGTTCAGATTGCTACAGAATGTCCTGTTTAAGACAGATTCTGTTTTTGATGCATTGTTTTGCTTGTTTTGATGAAACTGTCGATTTTTATCGGTGGTATAAGCCATGGAAAAGTTATATTACAGTAGCTACAATGCAAAAATAAAATATGAATTGGTTTGCAACTGTACTTAGAGTAGTGATTTGCATTATTATACTAACGGATCTTACCGAGCTTTCTGTTGAGTTTTGTGTGGATGAAGTGATCAAAGATCGAGGAGGTCTCGATATGAGAAGAAGGAGGAGAGGCAAGAGCTCAAGCTTGGGGATGCCCAAGGCACCCCAAGTAAATATTCAAGGAGACTCAAGCGTCTAAGCTTGGGGATGCCCCGGAAGGCATCCCATCTTTCTTCAACAAGTATTGGTATGTTTTCGTTCTCGTTTCGTTCATGTGATATGTGAGAATCTTGGAGCGTATTTTGTGTTTATTTTTCATTTTTATTTTATGCACCATGCTGGTATGAGATAGTCCATGGTTGATTTATAGAATGCTCATTGCACTTCACTTATATCTTTTGAGTGTGGCTTTATAGAATGCTTCATGTGCTTCACTTATATCATTTGAAGTTTGGATTGCCTATTTCTCTTCACATAGAAAACGGTTATTTGTAGAATGCTATTTTGCTTCACTTATATTTATTAGAGCATGGTATTTTGTATAAAGAATTAAACTCTCTTGCTTCACTTATACCTATTTAGAGAGTCAACAGGAATTGGTCAATTGCCTGGTTAGTCATAAAATCCTACATAAAACTTATGGATCACTGAATATGATATGTTTGATTCCTTGCAATAGTTTTGTGATATAGAGATGGTAATATGTGGGAGGTACTAGTAAATGGTTGTGGTTAGTAAGAATATTGGTGTTAAGGTTTGTGATTCCCGAAGCATGCACGTATAGTCTCTCGTTATGCTATGAAGTTGGAGCATGATTTATTATTGATTGTCTTCCTTATGAGTGGCGGTCGGGGACGAGCGATGGTCTTTTCCTACCAATCTATCCCCCTAGGAGCATGCGTAGTAATACTTTGCTTCGACGGCTGATAAACTTTTGCAATAAGTATATGAGTTATTTATGACTAATGTGAGTCCATGGATTATACGCACTCTTACCTTTTCACAATTTGCTAGCCTCTACGGTACCGTGCATTGCCCTTTCTCACCTCGAGATGTGGTGCAAACTTCGCAGGTGCATCCAAACCCCGTGGTATGATACACTCTATCACATATAAGACTTATTATATCTTCCTCAAAATAGCCACCATACCTACCTATTATGGCCTTTCCATAGCCATTCCGAGATATATTGCCATGCAACTTCCACCGCTTCCATTTTGATGACTTGAGCATTCATTGTCATATTGCTTTGCATGATCATAAGATAGCTAGCATGATATTTCCATGGCTTGTCCGTTTTTTGATATCGTTGTTATGCTAGATCATTACACATCCTGGTACACTGCCAGAGGCATTCATATAGAGTCATACTTTGTTATAGGTATCAGGTTGTAATTTTTATTTCTTTTGAGTTATAAGTAAATAGAAGCGTGATGATCATCATTATTTATTTTTAGAGCATTGCCCTAGTGAGGAAATGATGATGGAGACTATGATTCCCCCACAAGTCGGGATGAGACTCCGGGCAATGAGAGAAAAGAAAAAAAAGAAAAAAAGAAAAAAAATAAAAAAAATAAAAGAAAAAGAAAAACAAAGAGAGAAGGGGCATGCTAGTTCCACACTTGTGCTTCAAAGTAGCACCATGTTTTTCATATAGAGAGCCTCATATGTTGTCACTTTCATACACTAGTGGGAAATTTTCATTATAGGATTAGATGCACACCCACTTAGTTTTCATGTTGAGCTTTCATACACTTATAGCTCTTAGTGCATTCGTTGCATGGCAATCCCTACTCCTCACGTTGATATCAATTGATGGGCATCTCCATAGCCCGTTGGTTAGCCGCGTCGATGTGAGACTTTCTTACTTTTTTGTCTTCTCAATATTTACCCCTATCATCATACTCTATTCCACCTATAGTGCTATATCCATGGCTTGCGCTCATGTATTGCGTGAGGGTTGAAAAGCTTAAGCGCGTTAAAAAGTATGAACCAATTGCTCGGCTTGTCATCGGGGTTGTGCATGATAAATACTTTGTGTTAAGAAGACAGAGCATGACAAGACTATATGATTTTGTAGGGATAGCTTTCTTTAGCATTGATATTTTGAAAGACATGATTGTTTGTTGGGATACCTGAGTATTAATGTCTTTATGTCAAATTATAGACTATTGCTTTGAATCACTTATGTCTTAATATTCATGCCATGTCTAGATATATGATCAAGTTTATGCTAGGTAGCATTCCACATCAAAAAATATCTTTTTTATCATTTACCTACTCGAGGATGAGCAGGAATTAATCTTGGGGATGCTGATACGTCTCCGTCGTATCTATAATTTTTGATTGTTTCATGCCAATATTATACAACTTTCACATATTTTTGGCAACTTTTTATATGATTTATTGGACTAACCTATTGATCCAGTGCCTAGTGTCAGTTCCTGTTTGTTGCATGTTTTTTGTTTCACAAAAAATCCATATCAAACGAAGTCCAAACGCGATAAAAATTTACGGAGAATTATTTTGGAATACTTATGATTTTTGGGAGGTGGAATCAATGCAAACGGGGGCCCACAGTGATCACAACCCACCAGGGCGCGCCAGGCACCCCCTGGCGCGCCCAGGTATCTTGTGCCCTCCTCGAACGTCGGTTGGGGTCCTTCTTCTGGCGCAAGAAAGATAATTTATGGAAAAAATCGTGTAAAAATTTCAGCGCAATCGGAGTTACGTATCTCCAGGAATTTAAGAAACGGTGAAGGGCCAGATCTGGGGAACGCGAAACAGAAGAGAACAGAGAGGGAGATCCAATATCGGAGGGGATCCCGCCCCTCCGCCGCCATGGAGGCCATGGACCAGAGGGGGAACTCTCCTCCCATCTAGGGGGGAGGCCAAGGAACAAGTAGAAGGAGGGGGGCTCTCTCCCCCTCTCTCACGGTGGTGCCGGAGTGCCGCCAGGGCATGGATCATGACGGCGATCTACATCAACAATCTTGCTACCGTCAACACCAACTTTCTCTCCCTCTATGCAGCGGTGTAGCACCCCTTCTCCCCACTGTAATCTCTACTTAAACATGGTGCTCAACTCCATATATTATTTCCCAATGATATTTGGCTATCCTATAATGTTTGAGTAGATCCGTTTTGTCCTATGGGTTAATCGTGATCTTGGTTGGTATGATTGTATATTTTATTTATGGTGCTGTCCTACGGCGCCCTTCGTCTCGTGCAAACATGAGGGGGCCCTGCTGTAGGGTGTTGCAATATGTTCATGGTTTGCTTATTGTCGGTGTTGCGGGGGTGACAGCAGCCTAAACGCGGATAAGTGGGTTATGACGTATGGGAGTAAAGAGGACTTGATACTTAATGCTATGGTTGGGTTTCATGACCTTAATGATCTTTAGTAGTTGCAGATGCTTGCTAGGGGTCCAATCATAAGTGCATATGATCCAAGTAGAGAAAGTATGTTAGCTCATGCCTCTCCCTCATATAAAATTAAAAGAATGATTACCGGTACTTGTTATCGATTGCCTAGGGACAAATGACTTTCTTGTTGACAAAAGCTATCTACTTTTATTACCTTGCAATTTATTCATAGTTTTTATTCTCGCAAAGTACTCGTAGTTTTATTCTTGCAAAATAGTTTCATACTTGTTTTAGGTAAAGCAAACGTCAAGTGTGCGTAGAGTTGTATCGGTGGTCGATAGAACTTGAGGGAATATTTGTTCTGCCTTTAGCTCCTCATTGGGTTTGACACTCTTATTTATCGAAGAAGGCTACAAACGATCCCCTATACTTGTGGGTTATCAGTCGGGCCATTGCCGATGTAAAGAGAAACTGCGCAACTGAAAAGGAGAGGCTGAAGTTGCAGCGCATGTTAGAGGATCACAAGAAATTGTTGTACCCAAATTGCAAAGCTGACAAGAAAAAGCTGGGCACTACACTGGAATTGCTGCAATGGAAGGCAGAGAATGTTGTATCTGACAAGGGATTTGAAAAATTGCTGATAATGTTAAAGAAGATGCTTCCAAAGGACAACAAATTGCCCGACAGTACGTACGAAGCAAAGAAGGATGTCTGCCCTCTAGGATTAGAGGTGCAGAAGATACATGCATGCCCTAATGACTACATCCTCTACCGCAGTGAGTACAAGGATTTGAATGCATGCCCAGTATGCGGTGCACTGTGCTATAAGATCAGCCGCGATGACCCTGGTGATGTTGAGGGCGAGCGCCCCAGGAAGAAGATTCCTGCCAAGGTGATGTGGTATGCTCCTATAATACCACGGTTGAAACGTTTGTTCCAAAACAAAGAGCATGCCGAGTTAACGCGATGGCACAGAGAAGACCGTAAGAAAGACGGGAAGCTGAGAGTACCCGCTGACGGGTCGCAGTGGAGAAAAATCGAGAGAAAGTGGCGGGACTTTGCAGATGACGCAAGGAACGTATGGTTTGGTCTAAGCGCAGATGGCATTAATCCTTTTGGGGAGCAGAGCAGCAATCATAGCACCTGGCATGTGACTCTATGTATGTATAACCTTCCTCCTTGGTTGTGCATGAAGCGGAAGTACATTATGATGCCAGATCTCATCCAAGGCCCTAAGCAACCCGGCAACGACATTGATGTGTACGTAAGGCCATTAGTTGAAGAACTCTTACAGCTGTGGAATGAAAAAGGTGTACGTGCGTGGGATGAGCATGGACATGAGGAATTTAACCTACATGCATTGCTGTTTGTGACCATCAATGATTGGCCTGCTCTCAGTAACCTTTCAGGACAGACAAACAAGGGATACCGTGCATGCACACACTGTTTGGATGATACCGACAGTATATATTTGGATAATTGTAAGAAGAATGTGTACCTAGGACATCGTCGATTTCTTCTGAGCAGGCATCCCGTAAGAAAGAAAGGCAAGCATTTCAAAGGTGAGGCAGATCACCGGAAGAAGCCTTGCCACCGTACTGGTGATGATGTACTTGATATGGTCAAGGATTTAAAAGTAATCTTTGGAAAGGGTCCTGGCGGACAATCTGTTCCGAATGACGCTGACGGACGCTCACCCATGTGGAAGAAGAAATCTATATTTTGTCACCTACCCTATTGGAAAGACCTAGAGGTCCGCTCTGCAATCGACGTGATGCACGTGATGAAGAATCTTTGCCTGAACCTACTAGGCTTCTTGGGCGTGTATGGGAAGACAAAAGATACACCGGAGACACGGGAGGACCAGCAACATATGCACGAAAAAGACGGCATACATCAGGGTCGTGCCAGCTACGCTCTTACCAAAGAAGAGAAGGAAATCTTCTTTGAATGCCTGCTCAGTATGAAGGTCCCATCTGGCTTCTCGTCGAATATAAAGGGAATAATAAATATGGCCGAGAAAAAGTTCCAGAACCTAAAGTCTCATGACTGCCACGTGATTTTGACGCAACTGCTTCCGGTTGCATTGAGGGGCCTTCTACCGGAAAACATTCGATTAGCCATTGTGAAGCTATGTGCATTCCTCAATGCAATCTCTCAGAAGGTAACCGATCCAGAAATCATACCAAAGTTAGAGAATGATTTGGCGCAATGTCTTGTCAGTTTCGAGTTGGTGTTCCCACCATCCTTCTTCAATATCATGACGCACGTCCTAGTTCACCTAGTCGAAGAGATTGCCATTCTGGGTCCTATATTTCTACACAATATGTTCCCCTTTGAGAGGTTCATGGGAGTCTTAAAGAAATATGTTCATAACCGTGCTAGGCCAGAAGGAAGCATCTCCAAGGGCCATGAAAATGAGGAGGTCATTGAGTTTTGTGTTGACTTTATTCCTGACCTTAAGCCGATTGGTGTTCCTGAATCGCGGCATGAGGGCAGACTGGGTGGAAAAGGCACGCTAGGACCGAAAGCAATAATATGTATGGACGGGCATTCTCTCACTGAAGCACACTACACAGTTCTACAAAATTCCTCCTTGGTGGCTCCGTATATCGAGGAACACAAGAATATTCTACGCTCCAAACACCCGGAGCAGTCTGACGACTGGATTACACGTGAACAAACGGGGACTTTCGCCGGTTAGTTACAGACACGTCTCATGCATGACGACGCTGTTGAAGATGAGATGTACTTGCTGTCCAAGTTACCATCTTCGAATATATTGACTTTCAAAGGGTACGAGATAAATGGGAATACATTTTACACGATCGCCCAAGATAAAAAGAGCACCAACCAAAACAGTGGTGTCCGCTTTGATGCAGCAACCAAGAGGGGAAAGGACACATATTATGGTTACATAGAGGAGATATGGGAACTTGACTATGGACGTGGTTTGAAGGTCCCTTTGTTTCGGTGCAAATGGGTCAATCTGATAGGAGGCAGGGTAACAGAAGACCCGCAGTACGGAATGACAACAGTGGATCTCAACAATCTTGCATACGCAGCCGAACCATTCGTCCTAGCCAATGATGTGGCGCAGGTTGTAACATCCCCAGCATCGCACTACAGTGAGCTCCCTCTAATGGTGGTCATTTCATCATGATCATCATGCCATTATGCCACTTGTCCAAAATCAAAGCCAAATTCAAATTCAAATTGCATGTCAAATATTTATTTCTTCTGTCATGCAATTAAAATAGTTCACAATTTGGAAAAATATTCCCTAAATATTTGTCATGTTGAAACCAACATTTTTGGAATTTCCAAAATGCCCCTAGATTTTATTTAGAGGTCCAGCAGCATTTATTTTGGCCTTTCCAATTTCTAAAAATGCTTAGACTTCTTCAATTGACCCCAAACTTTTTGTGGCAGAGCATAATATTCCATTGTATTTTTGTGGACAAGTTTCACATTTTAATAAATACATTTGGCAGCTCAAATATTTTGCTAATCCCTGCTGTAAAAAGAAAAGCAGAGAAAAAAAAGAAAAGAAAAGAAGGCCTAGACTACTGCTGGGGACTGGGCCTAAGTGCATAGTGCACTCAGCCCAGCCCACCAGGCCCACCTCTCCCTCCTCACTCTCTCTCTCTCTCGCCGTGTCAGCCGCGCCGTGGCTGGGCGCGCGCGCACCGGCGAGCTACCGACACGGCGACGTCCTCGCCCGAGCGAGAGGATAAGGGAGGCCCCGTCCCTCTTCCCTGGTCATCCCTATTCACTTCCCCCTCGCTCTCTCCCTCGCCCACACGCCCGCCTCCTTCCTCCAGATCCCTCGCCGACGCGCCCGTCGTCGTCGTGGCTGCGCCACCGCAGCCACCGTCCTC
Source organism: Thinopyrum elongatum (assembly GCA_011799875.1). Classification (NCBI taxonomy): domain Eukaryota; kingdom Viridiplantae; phylum Streptophyta; class Magnoliopsida; order Poales; family Poaceae; genus Thinopyrum; species Thinopyrum elongatum. Next base: position 38,385,778 of record CM022300.1, on the reverse strand, counting down.
TCCGCGCCCGCAGCTCGAGTACACGGGCTCCGTCGGCCCTCGCCTTGTCGTCTGGTGCCTCGACTGGAGCCGCGGAGCAGCGCTGCGACCGCCCCGACTCATCTTCTTCCTCGGCTCATCGTCGTCTTCTTCAACGCCGGCGCCCGCTACGGCTACTAAGCCCCCCACCGGGCCATCGTGAGCCTCCCCGGTGAGAACCTCACGTCCTCCCCCTCTCTCCTGGTCCCCACCATCCCCGTAGCCCCGCTAGCCACCATGGCCGTAGGTCGTCTCCGCCGCATCGCTCGTCGCTGTCGATTCGGTCGACGTTGAGCTCGAGCGGGTCCTCGGCCGTGCTTCTCGATGCCGTAGGAACCCGAAGCGCCCTCCACTTTGCTCCCTCACCCCCCCTAGCGCTGTCCCCTATGGGCCAGCGCTTTGGCCGCCGCCGCGAGCTCGTCGCCTCCCGCCTGCTGCCGACTGCGGCAAATGACGCGCGCGAGCACCAGCTGCCAGTAAAGCCACTCCGCGCGCTGAGGCGTGCCCCGTAACCCTTTGTCCGACCTCGGCCGAACTCCGGCGTCGGCTGCGGTCGACGCAGCCGTCGTTCCCGTCCGTCCTAGCCCCGTCTGAAGCCATGAATGGACGCGCGCGAGCCTCCACGTCTCATAGCTGCTCACGGCGCTCGATTTGGTCGCCTGTGCGACGAACCCGAGCAGCGCCGCCCTCTCTGTCGCTCGCCGGAGCAGCGCCGCCGCACGCCGGAGCTCAAACTCCGGTGGGTCCCGCGCATCAGGCTGATTAGACACTAACCGACCGCCTAACAGGCACTGACTGGTGGGCCCATCTACTGTAGCTTTTAAATTAACTGCTAATTAACCACTGTTACCTCTGTCACTGACCTAAAGGGCCCACAATGCTAATTGACTTTCTTAGTTATACTAACACAATATTTAGTCTAACAGCCACTGTCAACTGGGCCCCACTGGACCCAGTTGACCAGTCAATGCTGACTGGGATGGCCTCAGTCAATGACATGTGGTCCCACTGGACCCACTGCCCAGTCAACGCTGACCAGTCAACTGCTGACTGTGCAGTTGACTGGCCCCACCTGGAAGCCTCTCTGGTGCATTGCACCGGGTGCACCCAGTATTTCTGTTTACTGTTTTAATTCAAATTAAATAAATCCAGTAAATTCCAGAAAATGTTTAAATCTTTGAAAATTCATAGAAAAATAACCGTAGCTCGGATGGAAAAACTTTATACATGGAAGTTGCTCAGAAAAATCCCACGAATCCAACCATGATATTTGTTTCCATGTCGGGACCCTCTACGGAGGTGAACCCACAACTTTTAGCCTGTTTCCGGTAGATGAATAGTGCATATATACCGGTTAATAAATCCAACTTTAATCCTAAAATAACTAAAATGATTTAGACATGTCTTTAGGCAACCCTGCACTGCACATTAGCATAGCATACTCTGTGTTGCAAATGTTTGCTATGTATTTATGTTGTTTCTTCTCCCCCTTTCTTCCAGGTAGACCCCGAGACCACCGACGATGCCCTGGTGATCGACTATTTCACCGTCGAAGATTCCTTTTTCATCTGCCGAGCAACCAGGCAAGCACCCCCCCCTTTGAGCATGCCTATATCGCCTATTGTCTTCTCTCTTTTGCTTGCATTAGAATTGTTGTTGTTACTGCTTTACCTATTCTGATGCATAACCTGATTTTGTAACCTGCTCTTGATAATTACCTGCTTATCCTAAACAGCTTAGAGTAGGCTGGTTAGTGAACCCCAGTGACCCCAATTGTCCCAGTTGCCCCCGCTGGATCATCGGAAGACTCGATGACCAGGCCCCCAGCACCGCACATCATCCCCCCTTAGTTGTACGACACTGCAGCGTTACTATCGAGTGCCGAGGGTGATACCTCGTTTAGCACTTCTGATGTTAACTCTGTAGAGTAGCTATTCGGCCGTGGTCATCGAGGGTGATTCCTCCTTCACCGCTTCCGATAACGACGCCGTCGTGCAACACCTCAAGTGTGAACCTCGAGGGTGATTCCTCCTAAGTTCACCTTGACGAATACATCGAGTAGGAATCCAATGAGGGTGATACCTCGGATTCCCTGATGTTATGGACACACGGATACTTGGACTTTACAACTATTACTTGAAAGGCGGGTCGACCCTGAGGGGTACCCGCGAGTGATGTGGAGACGGGTTGACCTGGACGGTACCCGAGAGATAAATACGAGGCATGGCCGGGCATTCTTAGCCTTTGCCGCAAGTCCTTGAGATAGGGCGACGGGGTCACATCGATCGTGAGTCTCTGCTCGTTACCGCACTACCAAAACACTAACGATTTGGATATTTGATCTGAGTGGGCCTCTGGCCCGATAGCACTAACCATCACGCGGGAAAAGTTATGGGCACTCTGCATCGTGGCATCAGCCGAAAGCTCTGTCAGACGTCCAGTTCAGCATTGTGGCACAGTCGGATCGTGCCGGCCATCCGAGGCAGTGCTGGTATCCACCCTACACACAACGACCTGGAGTGCAACGGGCGATGGGCCCAAGACCCCGGAGTGCTTAGGATGTAGACCGGCGGGGACCTCTCTGCTGAGCTCTAGGTAGGGCTGCGATGTGTCGTTTGGCCGAGGTCGGGCATGACCCAGAAAAGTGTGTCCGGCCGGAGTTAAGCGAGCATGGTGGGTAAGTTGGTGCACCCCTGCAGGGAAGAACTAATCTATGCATAGCCGGATCCTCGGTAACGGACGCTCGGAGTTGTATCCCGATCGATACAACTAGAACTGGATACTTGAGATGAGATATGGATAGTATGGCTCTGGGATTGCTTTCTCGCAGGGAGTCGAGGAAGGATCTCTGGGCAAGGTTGATAACGGATAGTATGGCTCTGGGATTGCTTTCTCGCAGGGAGTCGAGGAAGGATCTCTGGGTGAGGTTGATAACACTACTATTACTTCATATTATGTTTCTCTGTACTCTTCTAAATGCTGCAAAGATGCTCGAAGATGCTTGAAGATGTTGAAGATGCTAGTCTTCGATAGGACTAGGCCTTCTCTCTATTCTGGCATTTCTGCAGCCCAGTCCACATATACAGCCTTCCTTTGATAATGTTGCATATGTAGTGTAGATCCTTGCTTACTGAGTACTTCGGATGAGTACTCACGGTTGCTTTGCTTCCTCTTTTCCCCCATACCCGTTTGATGCAACCAAATGATGGAGCCCCGGAGCCAGCTGCCCCCGCCGACGACTTCTACTACCACCCCGAGGGTGGTTACTACTACGAGCTTGCCGACGACCAGGAGTAGGATCGGAGGGTCCCAGGCAGGAGGCTTGCGCCTATTCGATCGTAGTCTTTTCTTTTGCCCCGCCTTCTTAAGGCCTATCTGTTTTATCTTTTATATCTGTACTCAGATATCTGATGCTTCCGCTGACGCTTGTATGCGAGCTTATGTATTCGAGCCCTCGAGGCCCCTGGCTTGTAATATAAAGCTTGTATTATTTTAATTTGTGTCTAGAGTTGTGTTGTGATATCTTCAAGTGAGTCCTTAGGCTTGATCGTGTGCATTTGCGTGTATGATTAGTGCACGATTAAGCCGGGGGCGTCATAGGTTGGTATCAGAGCCGACTGCCTGTAGGATCCCCCTTCCAACTCCTTGGCCGAAGTTGAGTCTAGTCAATGAAAATTGTTTTACTAACTTGGCTGTGTGGCTTACGGGCCCACGTCGCCAATTGGATGGTATTAGGATCTTTTATTCCTCGTCTATACTCTGGGACTCTGATCTCTCTTCTATTCGGGTAACTTTTTTTTGCTAATTCCAACACTAGGTTCTCGTAACCGCTTTCTCCCGGAGAGCCCCCCCTCATTCCAGAAGATGGCGTGTCATCATCAGAAGACTCCGAAGATACTCCTCGAAGTTTCCCGAGACCATTATGCCCACTGCTTTTGCAAGTTCCCTACTACCGATGATCACCGTGAACAACTATACATCTTTGCCGTTTGTATCTTCATTCCGAGTTACTCTTTTATGTACGAGATACCCCGTAATACTCCTCGTTAATCCGGGAATCCTTTGAGCCTACTACCGTGCAGCTTCTTTCGCACTACGGATAATTCCTCACACTTATCAGGGATTCGTTCATCCCTAGTTGATCATGTGCTTCACAACATTCTTCCCATTGTTAATCGATCTTTCGAAAATCCTCTGCACCCTATTGCTCTTGAAATTCTTGCCTGATTGCATTATGGTTAGTTCCATATGACAAGTACTCATTGTTGATACCCCTTGTCACTATCATTCTGGCCTCATTGATTCAACCTGTGTGCGAATACTCGCAATCATCAGTTCTTTCCCAGAATTCGTCCTACCGGCTCAGACGTCATATTGGACATGAGTTGGATCTCGGCCAATCATGTTGCAATTGATTGTCCATCTAGTTCCCTTCAACTTGAACGCTGAATTATTCAGCTGTTTCTATAATCTGATGCCTTTGCATTCTTTCCTTCTTCTGATTGAGTACTGATACTCACATCAGATCCATTGAGGACCGCTGAATCCTTTGTTGGATTGTTATCCGACATTGTCCTTAACATCTGAAATCTTGTAAGTCCTCCCCTGATACATAATGCCTTCGGTAAATTGTATCCTCTGTTTATTGACAACCATGCTCTACTATTGAGCTGATGTTATTTACTCCCGAAGTTGTGGTATATGTTCCTAAGATGCCCCAATGGGTTAAACCTATGCCTTCTTAATCTATGTGAACCCGATAATTTTCACGGGTCATACTCCTCTGGTAATTCACCAGGTAGTTCTTCACGATCATATAAATTTTAACAGAGCAGTGAATGAAAGATCATGCATTGGAGAAGTGGGAGTCGACCTTGAACTTTGTGTTCATGCCCGTAGACACGATGTAGATCTTATCATGGAAGCTTCTCTTAAAATCAATTGTTCCCTTGGTATAAGTTCATCTTGTATCTGTGAATTGTTCCTTTGCAACTCTTGTGCTCTTCAGATCCAACCTTTCACTTAAAATACCATGTTAATGCTACCTCGAAGCATGACTGTGGTACGCCGAACAACAACAAGAACATTGGAAGTGCATTGCCAAATGTTTCTTGCTCTATTATCCAGACACCGTTGTATGGATAACATCATGAATTCCCTTGCCCCTTTATTTAAATGGTGGTGTACTTGTTGATCTGACATGTATATCATGCTCTACTTTTCCTTGGGAAAAGATACACTCCTAATTCTTGTGTATAAACATATTTTCCTTTCCATTTGGTTTGTTTAACTTTTCTTGTGATCTATATGATATAAGCAGGAATAATTCCCTGCTTATAAAACACCCCGATGTACAACCTTGTCAGTGAGACCCTGTTACTATTGTTGATGACATTCCGGTAACCGCCGATGGATGAGAACTTTGCCTATTGGTCCGCCTCGTCTTAACGAGCAGGAAAATGGTTCTCTTCGTCCCTCGCCGTTGGTACCGATGTTGTCACCGACATAACTGATAGACTATCCTCTGACATACCTTGATGTCGTGACCGTTAAGATGTCACCGTTCTCCCTACTTTTGATCGAACCCCCTCATAGTTCCACAGGATCGGAACCTGACTCTCCTGTACATCCTTGATTCCGACTTATCCTATGCCCTTGGTTGTGTGTGTTATCACGAGCCACCCTCTGAGAGATGATCTATTCCCGATGCTCTGAACCCCCTTCTCACACTCTGTTCATGTATCAGTCGTTTGTCCATTCGCTTAAAACTTCTTATTGTACCTTCATACCTTGCTCTCGATGCTTTCTTAAGTTTAAACTCGAGAGATACTTCTGCCACATTCCTTGAATTGTCCACCAGATAATCAACCCTATAAGGGTCAGTTCTCCCGAAGTTACCCTTTACTTCCCCACTTAAATCTCGGGACGGGATTTCTTGTAGTGGAGGAGAATTGTAACATCCCCAGCATCACACTATAGTGAGCTCCCTCTAATGGTGGTCATGTCATCATGATCATCATGCCATTATGCCACTTGTCCAAAATCAAAGCCAAATTCAAATTCAAAATGCATGTCAAATATTTATTTCTTCTGTCATGCAATTAAAATAGTTCACAATTTGGAAAATATTCCCTAAATATTTGTCATGTTGAAACCAACATTTTTGGAATTTCCAAAATGCCCCTGGATTTTATTTAGAGGTCCAGCAGCATTTATTTTGGCCTTTCCAATTTCTAAAAATGCTTAGACTTCTTCAATTGACCCCAAACTTTTTGTGGCAGAGCATAATATTCCATTGTATTTTTGTGGACAAGTTTCACATTTTAATAAATACATTTGGCAGCTCAAATATTTTGCTAATCCCTGCTGTAAAAAGAAAAGCAGAGAAAAAAAAGAAAAGAAAAGAAGGCCTAGACTACTGCTGGGGACTGGGCCTAAGTGCATAGTGCACTCAGCCCAGCCCACCAGGCCCACCTCTCCCTCCTCACTCTCTCTCTCTCGCCGTGTCAGCCGCGCCGTGGCTGGGCGCGCGCGCACCGGCGAGCTACCGACACGGCGACGTCCTCGCCCGAGCGAGAGGATAAGGGAGGCCCCGTCCCTCTTCCCTGGTCATCCCTATTCACTTCCCCCTCGCTCTCTCCCTCGCCCACGCGCTCGCCTCCTTCCTCCAGATCCCTCGCAGACGCGCCCGTCGTCGTCGCGGCTGCGCCACCGCAGCCACCGTCCTCTCCGCGCCCGCAGCTCGAGTCCACGGGCTCCGCCGGCCCTCGCCTTGTCGTCTGGTGCCTCGACTGGAGCCGCGGAGCAGCGCTGCGACCGCCCCGACTCATCTTCTTCCTCGGCTCGTTGTCGTCTTCTTCAACGCCGGCTCCCGCTGCGGCTACTAAGCCCCCCACCGGGCCATCGTGAGCCTCCCATGTGAGAACCTCACGTCCTCCCCCTCTCTCCTGCTCCCTTCCGTCTCCGTAGCCCTGCTAGCCGCCATGGCCGTAGGCCGTCTCCGCCGCACCGCTCATCGCCGTCGATTCGGTCGACGTTGAGCTCGACCGGGTCCTCGACCGTGCTTCTCGATGCCGTAGGAACCTGAAGCGCCCTCCACTTCGCTCCCTCGCCCCCCTAGAGCCGTCCCCTATGGGCCAGCGCTTCGGCCGCCGCCGCGAGCTCGTCGCCTCCCGCTTGCTGCCGACTGCGGCAAAGGACGCGCGCGAGCACCAGCTGCCAGTAAAGCCGCTCCGCGCGCCGAGGCGTGCCCCGTAACCCTTTGTCCGACCTTGGCCGAACTCCGGTGTCCGATGCGGTCGACGCCGCCGTCATTCCCGTCCGTCCTAGCCCCATCTGAAGCCATTAATGGATGCGCGCGAGCCTCCGCGTCTCGTAGCTACTCGCGGCGCTCGATTTGGTCGCCGGTGCAACGAACCTGAGCAGCGCCGCCCTCTCTGTCGCTCGCCGGAGCAGCGCCGCCATGCGCCGGAGCTCAAACTCCGGTGGGTCCCGTGCGTCAGGCCGATTAGACACTAACCAACCGCCTAACAAGCACTGACTGGTGGGCCCATCTACTGTAGCTTTTAAATTAACTGCTAATTAACCACTGTTAACTCTGTCACTGACCTAAAGGGCCCACAGTGCTAATTGACTTAGTTAGTTATACTAACACAATATTTAGTCTAACAACCACTGTCAACTGGGCCCCACTGGACCCAGTTGACCAGTCAATGCTGACTGGGATGGCCTCAGTCAATGACATGTGGTCCCACTGGACCCACTGCCCAGCCAACCCTGACCAGTCAACTACCGACTGTGCAGTTGACTGGCCCCACCTGGCAGCCTCTCTGGTGCATTCTGGTGCATTGCACTGGGTGCACCCAGTATTTCTGTTTACTGTTTTAATTCAAATTAAATAAATCCAGTAAATTCCAGAAAATGTTTAAATATTTGAAAATTCATAGAAAAATAACCGTAGCTCGGATGGAAAAACTTTATACATGAAAGTTGCTCAGAATAATCCCATGAATCCAACCGTGCTATCTGTTTCCGTGTCGGGACCCTCTACAGAGGTGAACCCACAACTTTTAGCCTCTTTCCGGTAGATGAATAGTGCATATATACCAGTTAATAAATCCAACTTTAATCCTAAAATAACTAAAATGATTTAGACATGTCTTTAGGCAACCCTGCACTGCACATTAGCATAGCATACTCTGTGTTGCATATGTTTGCTGTGTATTTATATTGTTTCCTCTCCCCCTTTCTTCCCGGTAGACCCCGAGACCGCCGACGATGCCGTGGTGATCGACTACTTCACCGTCAAAGATTCCTTTTTCATCTGCCTAGCAACCAGGCAAGCACCCCCCCTTTGAGCATGCCTATATCGCCTATTGTCTTCTCTCTTGTGCTTGCATTAGAATTGCTGCTGTTACTGCTTTACCTATTCTGATGCATAACCTAATTTTGTAACGTGCTCTTGATAATTACCTGCTTATCCTAAACTGCTTAGAATAGGCTGGTTAGTGAACCCCAGTGACCCCAATTGTCCCAGTTGCCCCCGCTAGATCATCTAAAAACTCGACGACCAGGCCCCCAGCACCGCACATCACCCCCCCTTAGTTGTACGACACTGCAGCGTTACTATCGAGTGCCGAGGATGATACTTCGTTTAGCACTTCTGATGTTAACTCTATAGAGTAGCTATTAGGTCATGGTCATCGAGGGTGATTCCTCCTTCACCACTTCCGATAACGACGCCGTCGTGCAACACCTCAAGTGTGAACCTCGAGGGTGATTCGTCCTAAGTTCACCTTGACGAATACATCGAGTAGGAATCCAACGAGGGTGATACCTCAGATTCCCTGATGTTATGGACACACGGATACTTGGACTTTACAACTGTTACTTGAAAGGCGGGTCGACCCTGAGGGGTACCCGCAAGTGATGTGGAGACGGGTTGACCTGGACGGTACCCGAGAGATAAATACGAGGCGTGGCCGGGCATTCTTAGCCCTTGCCACAAGTCCTCGAGACGGGGCGATGGGGTCACATCGATCGTGAGTCTCTGCTCGTTACCGCACTACCAAAACACTAACGATTTGGATATTTGATCTGAGTGGGCCTCTGGCCCGATAGCACTAACCATCACGCGGGAAAAGTTATGGGCACTCTGCATTGTGGCATCAGCCGAAAGCTCTGTCAGACGTCCATTTCAGCATTATGGCATGGTCGGATCGTGTCGGCCATCCGAGGAGGTGCTGGTATCCACCCTGCACACAACAACCCGGAGTGAAACGGGCGATGGGCCCAAGACCCTGGAGTGCTTAGGATGTAGACCGGCGGGGACCTCTCTGCTGAGCTCTAGGTAGGGTTGCGGTGTGTCGTTTGGCCGAGGCTGGGCATGACCCAGAAAAGTGTGTGCGGCCGGAGTTAAGCGAACGTGGTGGGTAAGTTGGTGCACCCCTGTAGGGAAGAACTAATCTATGCATAGCCGGATCCTCGGTAACGGACGCTCGGAGTTGTATCCCGATCGATACAACTAGAACTGGATACTTGAGATGAGACATGGATAGTATGGCTCTGGGATTGCTTTCTCGCAGGGAGTCGAGGAAGGATCTCTGGGCGAGGTTGATAACGGATAGTATGGCTCTGGGATTGCTTTCTCGCAGGGAGTCGAGGAAGGATCTCTGGGTGAGGTTGATAACACTACTATTACTTTATATTATGTTTCTCTGTACTCTTCTAAATGCTGCAAGATGCTCGAAGAGGCTTGAAGATGCTGAAGATGCTAGTCTTCGATAGGACTAGGCCTTCTCTCTATTCTGGCATTTCTGCAGCCCAGTCCACATATACAGCCTTCCTTTGATAATGTTGCATATGTAGTGTAGATCCTTGCATGCTGAGTACTTCGGATGAGTACTCACGATTGCTTTGCTTCCTCTTTTTCCCCATACCCATTTGATGCAACCAGATGATGGAGCCCCGGAGCCACCTGCCCTCGCCGACGACTTCTACTACCACCCCGAGGATGGTTACTACTATGAGCTTGCCGACGACCAGGAGTAGGATTGGAGGGTCCCAGGCAGGAGGCCTGTGCCTTTTCGATCGTAGTGTTTTCTTTTGCCCCGCCCTCTTAAGGCCTATCTGTTTTATCTTTTATATTTGTACTCAGATATCTGATGCTTCCGCTGACGCTTGTATGCGAGCTTATGTATTCGAGCCCTCGAGGCCCCTGGCTTATAATATAAAGCTTTTATTACTTTAATTTGTGTCTAGAGTTGTGTTGTGATATTTTCAAGTGAGTCCTTAGGCTTGATCGTGTGCATTTGCGTGTATGATTAGTGCACGATTAAGCCGGGGCCGTCACACAGGTTTTCTATGTGAAGGACATGTCTACCAAGCCGAGAAAAAGAAAAGATAAGGAAGCGAATACATCATACGATGAGCCAAAGCGCCACATAGTTCTTTTAGGGAAATGAAACATCGTGGGAGTGGAGGACAAGACAGACATGTCAGGAGATTATGAAAAGTTTCATGAAATTGCTCCCTTCACAGTGAATATTGACCCGAGCATCCAGTTAAATGATGAAGATTGTCCATGGTTACGGCGCAAAGGGACACACGCGAAGAAAAAGTTTTACACCCAAAGATCCCACACTGGAATGTGACCGGCTTCACTGTCATCACTTTCTTCTCTAGTGAGTTTCCGGACTTATATATCTGGAAAGTCCCACTTCGGACAAACCGGAGGGAATCTTTGTAATAGTTAGGGTGCTTATGTGTTTTGGCATTTGAAACACGAAGAAATATTATGTACAAACAAATTTTCAACCCTTTCTGACTTCATTTGCTATTTTTCATGCATTTACTGATTTTTTTGAGCTAAATGACCCTGAAATTGAAAAGAACTACAAATGAACTCTGAAAAGGTTGAAAGTTGGCATGGTATCATCATTTCACCCACATAGCATGTGCAAAAAAGTTGAGAGGGTTACGGCAAAAATTGGATGCACTTCGTGTACAAAATGGACAATCTCTTTCGAAGTATATATCAGTGTTTTGGGCTAAAACTCATATGTTACAAAGGCATTTAATTTTTTTAAACTTATTTCAACTCCAGACTTTTTGTGCATTCAGTATGCACCATTCGAAGCCACATCATCAATTTTCAACCCTTTCTGTCTTCATTTGCTATTTTTCATGCATTTACTGATTTTTTGAGCTAAATGACCCTGAAATTGAAAAGAACTACAAATGAACTCTGAAAAGGTTGAAAGTTGGCTTGGTATCATCATTTCACCCACATAGCATGTGCAAAAAAGTTGAGAGGGTTACGGCAAAAACTGGATGCACTTCGTGTACAAAATGGACAATCTCTTTCGAAGTATATCAGGGTTTTGGGCTAAAACTCATATGTTACAAGGCATTTCATTTTTTAAAACTTTTTCAACTCCAGACTTTTTGTGCTTCAGTATGACCATCGAAGCCACATCATCAATTTTCAACCCTTTCTGACTTCATTTGCTATTTTTCATGCATTTACTGATTTTTTGAGCAAATGACCCTGAAATTGAAAAGAACTACAAATGAACTCTGAAAGGTTGAAAGTTGGCATGGTATCATCATTTCACCCACATAGCAGTGCAAAAAGTTGAGAGGGTTACGGCAAAAACTGGATGCACTTCGTGTACAAAATGGACAATCTCTTTCGAAGTATATATGAGTGTTTTGGGCTAAAACTCATATGTTACAAAGGCATTTCATTTTTTAAAACTTATTTCAACTCCAGACTTTTTGTGCATTCAGTATGCACCATTCGAAGACACATCATCAATTTTCAACCCTTTCTGACTTCATTTGCTATTTTTCATGCATTTACTGATTTTTTTGAGCTAAATGACCCTGAAATTGAAAAGAACTACAAATGAACTCTGAAAAGGTTGAAAGTTGGCATGGTATCATCATTTCACCCACATAGCATGTGCAAAAAAGTTGAGAGGGTTACGGCAAAAACTGGATGCACTTCGTGTACAAAATGGACAATCTATTTCGAAGTATGAGGGTTTTGGGCTAAAACTCATCTGTTACAAAGGTATTTCATTTTTTAAAACTTATTTCAACTCCAGACTTTTTGTGCGTTCAGTATGCACCATTCAAAGCCACATCATCAATTTTCAACCCTTTCTGACTTCATTTGCTATTTTTCATGCATTTACTGATTTTTTTTGAGCTAAATGACCCTGAAATTGAAAAGAACTACAAATGAACTCTGAAAAGGTTGAAAGTTGGCATGGTATCATCATTTCACCCACATAGCATGTGGTAAAAAGTTGAGAGAGTTACGGCAAAAACTGGATGCACTTCGTGTACAAAATGGACAATCTCTTTCGAAGTATCAGGGTTCCGGACGAAAACTCATCTGTTACAAAGGCATTTCATTTTTTTAAATAACCTAAGAATTACCAAATTGAATATAATGATAAAACACACTAATATTAAACAGAAGAAAAAAGAATCACTGAAAAATCTATTTTTAAAGTAAAGTTATTCACAAACTAGTGATTCACACAAATTTCAAATAATTCAAATTTAAACTATTCAAATTTGAAAACTACTGGCACTAACAGAAAGTTTATAATTTTTTTTACCTAAAGCAAAAAGATTCACAAAGAAACTCTAAATAAAGCAAAAAACAACTCAGAAACAAAAGAAAATAAATAAAGCAGAAAACAAAAAAAATGAAAAATAAATAAATTAAAAAAAAGCCCGCCTACTGGGCCACAACGGCCTGCATACGACTAGAAACCCAACCTGTGGTTGGGCCAGGATGCAGGCCCGCAAGGCCCAGTAGGCCCACCAGGGCAGCGCATGTGAGGTAGGCCCAGAAGGCCTGCATTAGCGAGGAGATCGATGCAGTGCCTGCGCTGGGGCTTATAAACAGGTGCTGGCTCCCCTCAACTAGCGAGGTGGGATTAAACATCCACCGCGCCCTCGCCTGGCAGCGCACCACCTTTAGTCGCGGTTGGTGGCTCCAACCGCGACTAAAGACCCCCCCCCCTTTAGTCCCGGTTGGAGCCACCAACCGCGATTAAACGTGGTACGCTTCCCGCCGCTTCGGCTGGCCAAAAGTGACCTTTAGTCCCGGTTGGTGGCTCCAACCGGGACTAAAGGGGGGCGCATATATATAGAGCACTTCAAAATTTCCAGTTTCTCGGCTTTCTTCGACCTCTTCGACATCGCCGCGCCGTCACCGTCTCGCCTCCCCGACGCCGGAGCTCGTCGCCGCCCCCGATGCCGGCCGCCCGCGCCGATCCCTGACGCCGCCCGGGACGCCGCCCGCGCCCGCTCCTTCGGCCCCCAGCTCCTCGCCGCGCCGCCGACTCCGTCGCCGCCCCCGACTCGCCTCGCCTCACCGTCGCCCCGCTATGAGCTCCCCCCTCTCCCTCGCCCCCTGTGCCGCCATGGCCGCCCCTCCCCGAGCCCCCCCCCACACATATATGCATGAACACACACACACACATTTTCTTAAGTTAGATGATTTATATGTATTTTTATATGTTTTAGTATATATGTATAGCAATTTTGACATTTTTCAGAAGAATTTTGATATTTTTTTTCACTAGATGATTAGATGTGTAGAAAAAAGTTAAGAAATTTTGACATTTGAGGAATTTTTACATTTTGATCCAATATGTATAGAAATTGGTATATATATATATATGTATGAATACAATGTATAGAAAAAAGTTGATGAATTTTGACATTTGATCCAATGTATAGCAATTAGTATTTGTAAAAGTTGCATATTTTAATGTTGTATATGCAAAAGTTTGTTATGTATTTGCAATTAATTAGTATATGTATGTATACAATATATTCTCTTAGTCCTTTAATAAGGGATTTATCAAGAATGCCCCCATTATGGATGTGCACAAGTTGATCCAATTTTTTTCTGATCTCATCTACGTACCCTTCTATATGTCACATTGTTTTGTGTCAAAGTATTGAAGAAATCCATGCATGGCTTCATCATTAGCCGGAAGTAACAGACACATGATGGTACAAAGCTCTCCAAAGTTGTTTTGGAACAGAGTTCCTGATAGGATAATTCGCTTTTTGGTAGAAGTTCAGCAAAGGCCTTCCAAATAGCGATATTCGGAAGGCTCTTGCTGAACATCGTACCAAAAAGCTAATTATCCTATTCGGGACTCCGTTCCAAAACAACTTTGGAGAGCTTCGTACCATCATGCGCCTGTTACTTCCGGCTAATGATGAAGCCATGGTTTTCTTGAATCCTTTGATAATAGACAACGTGACACATATAGAAGGGTAGATGAGATCAGAAAAAATATGGACCATTTTCTGCACATCCAGAATGGCGCCATTTTGTTAAATCCCTTAAAGTTTAAGAGAACCCGTTATGATTCTGAATCCTGTTCCTAGCCAGGGACTAAAGGTTCCTCGATCGTATATAAGAAATCACAATCCAAGCATTTAAAAAATGTTAAATTTGCATAGAATTTGTTCTCGACGTCAACGATGCCCGGCCTGCATCCTCGTCGTCGACTCGTTCGCGACGACATCCTGCTTCAGAGGCGCCATGTCCGGGACTGGGCTCCGCCGGGCTGGCACTGGGAGGTGCTACCTTCAGGGGCGCGCATCTTGGTGAGGAACCCGGGTCCCGTCGTCGACCCGGAGCTTCTTGGGTGGCGGGCGCGTGGGCCACATTCGGTGCGGAGGCTGGTGTCCCCCGCGGAGGTGGTACGTCACCGTGTCAGGGAGGAGGACGAGCACGTCCGTCGCTACATGGTTGCGTTGGACGTCAGGTTCTCCAATACCTGGCAGGTTCTTCAGGGATCTCACCCGAGCTATGATCCTATGATGGTTCCTTCTCTTTGGGTGCCCACCGTGAGTGAACTAGATTATTCAATAATATTCGATCTGTATTAGCTAGTGATGTATTCGAGATTATATTATTCGATAATATTCGAGACGATGTCTTCGAGATTATATTCGATGATGCATATTAATTATTTGGATTATTCGAGATGCATATTATCTACTATGATTCAGTTTTTCCTTATTGATTGCATGCATGCATTCTAATTTGAATACTAAATTGTTTTATCTTTCTTCTGGATTAGTTAAATAAAAGCTATGGACAATACCGGCAGAGAAGGAGAAGAGACTTTGTTCGACATCATACGCTCCCCGAGCCCAGATGGGAATGAAGAAGATGACGGCTCGCAATATCTGAACCCTACCGGTGAGGGTATGATATTTGATGAAGACGAACAAATAGATGAAGTCCAGAACAATGATGACGAAGGAAATGTTGTTCTTCAAATAACAAAGACCGGCGAGGTATATTTATATAAGCAGGCATCTGGTGATCATCACATGTTTTAATTGATTTGTATATATATTAACGAATCGATCTTTCTTCTTTTAGCCCTCCGGATTGAGCAAATCTTCTACAAGCAGGAGGACAGTTCGAGGCCCGGCCAAAAAGTTGAAGGATGGCGTAAAGTACAACATCGATGCCATCAAACCTAATGGCGAACCATGCGAACCTAAGAAGAATGCAAGCAAGTTCATTCGTCAATGCGGAGTTATTGTCAGGGACCAAATCCCGATCTCCATTCAAGAATGGAAAAAGCTAGCAAAGGAAGATCCAGATGTTACTTTTGTCGACCAAAGAGCAAAAGATCTGCTTTGGGAATCTCTCATGTCACATTTCACCCTACCAGATCATTTGACAGATGCAGATCTGGAGAAAGTCAAGAACTCTGCTCTTAACAAGATGGCGATAGCATTCAACAACCACAAGAAAAATATATGGGCCGCGTACGTCAATGCAGGAAAGAAGACTTCAGAATTCAAGGGAACACTGGAGAAGGCAAGAAATCACTGGGACGCTTTCGTGAAATTCAAGGAATCAGAAGTAGCTCAGGAACGGTCGAGAATAAACAAGATTAATGCCGCGAAAAAGCAGTGGTACCATAAGCTGGGGCCAGGTGGCTACGAGGTGGCCCGACCTAAGTGGGATCTCGCTGAGCAAGAGATGATGGATGCAGGGGTCACTCCAGTTACATTGAGCTGGCCCCCCAGGTGCAGGACTTGGTTCTATGCGCATGGGGGAAGTTGGACCCAAAGACAGGCGAGGTTTTGGAGCGGGCAAGTCTTAAAGGAGCCACCGACAGTTTACTTGTTGCAATAGAAGAGGCTCGAACGAGGGTGTTCACACCCAACAGAGAGAACGACGAGCTTACGCGCGCCCTGAAGAATCCTGAACACCCGGGAAGAACACAAGGCAAAGGCGTTGTTCCGTGGTTTGAGGGGTTTGCGGACTGGAACACCGACTACAGAAGCCGTGCGAGAAACAAGCAGCAGGAGGAGCAGAAGAGGAAGCTGGAGGAGGAGCAGAGGAAGCAGGAAGCAGACCACCTTCAAGGCCTAGAATCAAAGCACGCAAAGTTGGAACTCGCTTTCAAGCGGTAGCAGCAGCAGATCGACTCACTTAGCCAGGAAAGGGGGTCTCAGTAGCGGCAGCAGCTAGCGGATCCAGCATTGGATAGCACCGTCCCATCCATGCCGAGAAGCAGCGTGGGTTCCGCCCCGGGCGATGATGCACTGCTAGATAGATACCCTGTGGATGATATCATAGATACGACAACTTGTGAGCTACACTTTAAAATGAAGAACATATCCATGAAGGTGGCGGACGACTATGCTTATAAACATCCCCCTGAAGAAACCTTCCATTACAATCCGATTCCATCTGGCTATGCTCGTGTCGGGGTTGATGAAGTGGTGGCAGGATATTCGGGGCTAGAGCTTGACATTCCTGGAGGTGACGACGAGCGCACACTGGGAGAGGCCATACATCATATCATTCTATGGAGAAAGGATTGCATCGTCTTTCCAAGGCCACCGACACCGCGTCAGCCGGCTCCTCCTCCAAGTCCGCCACCGCGTCAGAAGACTCCCGCTCCTCCAAGTTCGCCACCGCGTCAGGAGACTCTTGCTCCTCCAAGTCCGCCACCGCGTCAGCCGACTCCTCCTCCTCCAAGTCCGCCACCGCGTCAGCCGACTCCTCCTCCTCCAAGTCCGACACCGCGTCAGCCGACTCCTCCTCCAAGTCAGGCACCGCGTCAGCCGTCTCCGCCGCCTCAGCGGGCTCCGCCGCCTAAGCAACAGCGGAAGAGAGGCGCCGTAGCTACGGCGGCTAGCGGTACAACAGGAGGCAAGAAATACAAATTTGGTCCAAGCCTCAAGCCTCTTCCGAGGTTGCCTTACCACTTGACTGAAGAGGAAAACGAAGCCGAAGTCGCTGCCCAAGTGAAGGCCCATTTTGGACCGAAACCGCCCCCGCAGCCAGAGGAGAAAGTACCTGAGCATGTATTCAGCACTTTATTGATATGGCTCAACCAGCTGTCAAGCATAGGGACTCAGACTATGAGCGCCAAATCAAGAAGTCATATGAAGCACAAAAAAAGAAGGAGTCGAGCTCGAGCTCGAGCCAAGCAGCTGCCAAAAAAAGCGGGAAAACTGTTCCCTAGCTGGGAGAACAGGCGGTGCAATCGATCCCCCCGCTCATTGTACAAACACATGTGAGTACCGGCGCCGATCAGCTGGTAATAACCGACGGTCATAGAAGGCAGGTTGAAGATGCCAGTGTCACTGTAGAACAACTTCTAGGCATCGAGGACTTCGAAACGTTTAAAGAGGAGGAACTACAATGGAAATATGTCCGCGGCCAACCTATGGTAAAGCCTGAGCAGATCCCACGGCTATCAACGAGAATGTATGAATTGCATCAATGGTACATGAGAGAAGTAAAGACTACCGATCGAGAGTCCCTCATGGTGAGTGTCAAGGCAGAGCATTACTTTCATGAAAAAGATCTGTGGGTTGAGTTTCAAGAAATGTTTCAGTTATTCAATCAAGACGCACTCGACAAATCTATCATCAGTTGCTATTGTCTGTAAGTGATTTCTTTCTGTAATTTAAGTCTCTAGCTAGCTGTAGTGCTCGTTCATTACCTGTAATTATCCTCACTATATTCTTTTCTGTGGTATTATGCAGAATGAAGATGTATGAAATGAAAAAAGCTGGACGCTATGGCATTGGGTTCATTGACCCAAATACCATTAATGAAAAGACATGGTTACAAGAATATGATCGACCATACACAGAGAAAACCTTGCTACAGTTCTTGAAGCACCTAAATACCCAACCAAAAATACTACTTCCTTACAACTTTGGGTGAGTGACACTGTCTTGTACTACAAATTCTATTTTTGCTTACTAGATGTTAATAAGTGTAGTTGATGAGTTATGCACATGCCCACTTAATTATACAAACATGTGCACATGCAATTTTCACTGGATCCTGCTAATCATTGAAGTTGACGAGGGAAAAGTTCAAGTACTGGACTCACTACTTAAAAACGTTAATGACTACTCAATCGTGAGGTGGATGGTCGACAGGTAATTTCAATCATTATCGAACTATATGTCGGCCTCTTTAGTCCTTTCCTGATATCAACTAATTAATAACTCCTTTATTCATTTTCTTTGCCGGCGGGCAGGGCTTGGGAAAAGTTTAACAAACAGGTTGAAGGCTCATGGAAACAAAAGCTGAAATGGTGTCGACCCAAGGTAATTAATTAAGTAGTACTAGCTAGCTACCATCTCTTTAATTCTAGTTTGAATACCATTATCATGCTTGATTAATTGTTATCTAATTGAATTCTATTCTCGTAAAGGCCCTGAGGAAGGCGCCGGGGAATAATTTATGTGCATACAACGTTTGCGAGAACATTCGCATGATGACGTCCGAAAGGAGCACTAGATCACTTTGGGTACGTTTGCCAGAACACTATTCATAATTTTAACATCATTATCTAATATATATATACACACAACTAATACATTCATATTGATCTCCTTCTTTAAAGATGTCGGAGATGCGGGATAAGCTCCTACCAGAGGATCGCGTACGAGCAATTCAAGAGGAAATAGCGGGATTTTTGCTCGACCAGGTTATAGATCACAAAGGAGAATACCATTACAAAATGTAATGCCTCCATGTAATGATCTGCAAATTGTAGGAGAAATTGTATATACCAAATTGTATATATATATGTGTATGAATGGTCGTGCGAGAAATTCGATGATATATATGTGATCGGTTCTACGAGAAATTCTATTTATATATATGCATAATGTGTACAATATGTAGTAGCGTAAAATATGTTTGAAATGAAAAAAAATTAAATGAAAAACACAAAATTAAAAAGAAAAATAAACCATAAACCCCTAAACCTTTTAGTCCCGGTTGGTGTAACCAACCGGGACTAAAGGCCCCCAGCCCCCCGGCGCGGGCTCGTGCCACGTGGTGGGCCTTTGGTGCCGGTTCATGACGAACCGACACTAAAGGGGGGGAGGGGCCTTTAGTCCCCACCCTTTAGTGTCGGTTGCAGAACCGGCACTAAAGGTCCTTACGAACCGGGACAATAACCCGATTCTGCACTAGTGTGCATGTACTATATTGATGCTATAATATCACATGGTGGCACTTCTTTTTTCTGGGTGGTTGGAGGGCGCGCGGGATTGATATATTTTTGTAGGCCGGTTGTTGCTGACTGATTTGAAAAATCGTTAGCCCAGTCAAAATCGTAAATTAAATTTAAAACTGAATACCTCAACTGAATGAAAGAACTTCAAAATTAGGGAACATATGGAATTAAAAAATTGAATAGGAGAGCTACTTGAGAAATTATTGACCCGGTCAAAATTGGATGACCCAAATTCTAAATTGAAGACCTCAATTAATTGTGAGGTCTTAAAAATTAGGAAGCATAGTGTATAATAGTATAATAGAATTGAATGGGAGAAAATTGAGAAATTGTTGACCCGGTCAAAATCGGATGAGCCAATCCAATTAGAGACCTTAATAGAATGTGGGCTCTTTAAAACTAGAGAGCATAGTGTTACAGAGGTAACTCAGTGAAGATGACACATACTCCTGCACTTCACATTTGCAACAACCTTGTCCAATCTCTGCCTCGTGTAACCACTCACATCATGCCAATTATTTCGCCAAGTGAAAGGATCTCCAGTGAAACCTAAATCATCCAAAAACCTAGATCATTAATAAGTTTGATTTTATTTTGCTACTGTTAATTTTTTTGATTTTTTATATATATTGACAAAAGCCCGGATCGAACTTATTAACAATTATTTAACTTATTAAAATAAATATGGATCCGTGTATTGCTAAAACATTAATACTTATAATATTTTTTATTTATTTTTTATTATATTATATTGAGATGATTATTGTATTATAAAATCATTTTGCTAACCACGCAGAAGCTTCACACTCTGCAACAGTGGTGAAGCTAGCCAAAAATCACTGGGGGCGAAACACAAATCATCAGTGTTTGAGGGAAGGGGGGCAAATGCTACAAAAAGAATCCAATCTAAGCCCTCCTTAAATTTTTTTCCTTCAAGAATTGATCCAAGGCTGGGGGGGGGGGGGGGGGGGGGGGGGGGGGGCATCGGCCCCCCGTGCTCAACATAGGCACGCCACTGCTCTGCAACCACGCGTAAGCTTCACTCATGTGTGCCCCCGCCCCCATCCCCTCTTCCCCAAAGCCACCAAATCCAAGGCCAATTTCTTACCACTCTAAGCTTCGTCTTCTATTCGCAAAAAATAAAAGAGGTTGCGCTTGGTTATGAAGCTACGGATTTGCACCAAAATGGCAGGGCGCGCTTCCCCTGCTCCCTTTAGATCTAGGAAGCGCGACATTTATCTAGAGGTCTGCCAGAGGGAGCGCTCCAGAGAGCGTGCTTCAAGACGACTCTTCCAAAGCTGGCCACTGTGTTCCTTCTGCTGGCGTGCTTCAACGGCGCCTCTGCTGTGTCGCGCCATCTCCGCGACGTCAACCCTCTCTGCGAAATGACTATATAGTCCGCCACCTCCAGCGGTGGCTGCCGCTATAGTATCACATGGTGGCACTTCTTTTTTCAAGGTGGTGGGAGGATGCGCGGGATTGATATATTTTTATAGGCCGGTTGCCGCTGACTGGTTTGAAAAATCATTGGCCCAGTCAAAATTGTAAACCAAATTTAAAACTCAATACCTCAATTGAATGAAAGAGCTTCAAAATAGGGAACATATGGAATTAAAAAAAATGAATGGGAGAGCTCCTTGAGAAATTATTGACCCGACAAAAATTGGATGACCCAGTTCTAAATTGAAGACCTCAGGCCTTAAAAATTAGGAAGCATAGTGCATAGTATAATAGAATTAAATGAAAGAGTTTTGAGAAATTGTTGACCCGGTCAAAATTGGATGACCTAATTCCAATTGGAGCCCTCAATTGAATTTGGCATCTTTAAAACTAAGGAGCATAGTGTTATAGATGATGTTCACACTTATGTCACATTGTCACCTCCAAGATACAGTTAGCATAGCTCTTTTGCTACTAAATAAACTGATAGTGCTCCTTTTCTTATCACGATCATCTTGATCCCAAATTCTAACCAAGGATGGCACTTTGCATGGAAATTGAAAGAAATTTTAATGGAAATATTGTATTTGCTCCTTTCACTTTTATTTGTCCAGAAAATATGAGTTTGGCGACATAAAAAAGTTGGAAGTGTGCGACATCTTGATCAAAGCTTGAAGAGGCCAGGTAGGAATTCTAATTAAATGACCTGACTAAATAGATAAGCTGGCAAATAGAGCCACATTGTAGTGTTTAAGACGTTTTCAATAGTTAAGGAAATGTTATAAAAATTATTTCATTGAGCCATACTTATGTTGGCATTGCGGTTAGTTTCGCTGTATGTTTTTCTTCCTAAAACACAAGATTCTATTTATTTCCTGCCACGTTTTTTTTTGCATGGACAAGTGAAAAAAGACACAAACATGAACAAAGGAGCATAGCTTCGATGTGCACAAGGGAAAAATGGCACAGCAAAGCGCGCGTCCCCTTCTAGTATGGTAGGTGGACTGACAAGATCATGCATTGACGACGAGTTGTCCGTGGCGGTTGGAGTAAATAGCCCAAAACTATCATGTTTGGGGTCTGTGTTCCGTAGAACTATCACTTTTAATTGATTCGTCAAAAACTACCACTTTGACTCTTTTTTTTTTTGAAAATCTACCACTTCACTCTGATGATCTCTTTGATTAAATAGACTGTGATTATGGCAGGAATGACCCATCAGTCAGGTTCATGTGGCACTGAAAATCAACACCCTTTTTTTCTCTTTTTTTTAGACAACACCGTTAGTACGCTGGACGTTACGACATGTGAAGCCCACGTGTCAGTTCTACTTTCTTCGTTAAACTTCCCCATGAAGGCCTCCCGCCGAAGCCGATCCGCCGTGGCGCCCCACTCCCGCCGCCCTACCCTGCCACCAGCGGCCTCGAGGGCCTTGCTAGGCTGCCCAGCGGCCACGCCCTGCCGCTACCCATCATATGCCAAAGCCGACGCCCATGGAGCCAACAACCGTGAGCAGCACGGCGTGCCGGTCGCAGAATATAGAGTGGAAGGAATTCGAAAATTCCTTGGCGTGGACAGGCTCGCCTGGTCCTGCTATGTGGATCAATGGCACAACGTCTCGTGGCAACGGCATTTATGGCAGTTGGAATGCTAGTTCGTAGTACTATACACATAGGGAACCGTGCGTGTACTCTAATAGGCTGACGGAGTGAGACATTGCCGTGACGGCAGGGTGTGACAGTGTACACTTGGTCCAGGACTTGAGTTCCTCCGGTCCGCTTTACTGCCCCTAGCTTGGTTTCAAATGTTGAATACATAATGTATCCTGAAAGTCGGTACCGTAATCCCAATAAATACGTTCCATATGAAAAAAATACATACATTTTATGATACATGCATGAGCACTTTTTATGCTTGATTTTTTATTTGAACGATGAAATTTTGTGAAAACACGATGCACATTTTTAAACATAATATGGCCAAATTTTAATATACGAGAAATATTTTAATAAACATGAACATATTTATACCCATGACCATTTTTTACGTGCATGAACATTATTAACACAAAAATATGAAAGAAAACCAAAAAAATGTAAAAAAAAAGAGACAGAAACGCAAATGAAAAATAGTAACAGAGCATTCGCTTCGCTCCCACTTGTTTACATAGTGCGTTCCCAGCCTTTTCCTTTTTCAGAGGAAGTGTGTCACTGTTCACATTCGGATTTGGTGTTTTTGTTTCTACATGTGTATTTCATATTTTAACTCGAAATTCCTACGTATTGTAAACACCCACAACTGTTTTTGATTTTTTAAAGATGGATTTTTTTTTTGAAAAATGGTATCATGAGAGCAACTAATGTTTGGTAGCTCAAGATATAAGATTGTTCGGTCGGTGCTCGAAACTGAACGTCTACACAGTATCGAAAGCCGTCATAACTTATGAATGTCGACAGGTGATGAGCTCTTTTGGCAAGACAACTATTTGTCATTGTGCTAGAGAGGCAATTTGTTTATACATGTAGTTCAAATGTATTTACATCCGAATAGTCATAGGAGCGCACGAGCTTGCCCGCTCGGAATCACTAGGCACACATTCTCCTCGCGATATGCCGTGCGGCAGTTTTTATTTACACACATATAAAAATATTTTTTCAAATAGACATGAACTTTTTTATTCAATTCTTTAACATACATCCACTATTTATATTTAGCACATGCAATTTACCCAAAATAATCGAAAAATCAAAAATAAAATGTAAATAAAACTGGAAAAGAAAAATAATAATAGAGCGTTCCCTCCACTAGCATTTTTGTGAAGTGTGTTGCTAACTTTTTCAGTTTTCCTTAAAAAAAACTTTTTTTGGTTTTAGAGGAAATGTGTTCGCTCCAAAATAACCAGTTTTACACAGGAAGTGTTGCATCCGAACTAAAAAAAAGGTGTGCTTCATCCTGAAGCGATGGAACATCGTTAGCTCTCCGTTACTGCACCCACCCACGTCATTGTTTCATCATACAGGCCGCGTCCGGCCCACTGCCACTTGCCTGCCTTTTCCCTGCGCAAACTCACCCGTGTTTCCGCACCCATTGAATGCCAGCACCAACATCACGTTGTTCACCCAGGCAAAAGCTCCCCGCAGCGACCCGGGAGAAACCCTAATCGCCGCCGCCGCCACCCCCACCCCACTCTACCCCTTCCCTCGCCGCCGCGGAAGGGCGCTGCCGGGCAAAGCCCGTGCGGCGTCGGCGGTGGCGGGGCCTGTCCCGTCTCGCGAGGACCTTGAGCGGCGCGGGGCGGCTCACCTTCAGAGATGCGGGGCGCGTCCGGGCTCCTGCGGGTCGCCGTCGGGGCGCGCGGTGGAGGGAGTGCGGCCTTGGCGCGCGAGCGAGCGTGGAGGTGCACGGGCTGGCCGTGGCGAGGGCGTGCGCGGCCTGTGCGCTGTCTTCCGCGGCTTGGGCGAGGCGCGTGCGCGACCTGGGCGCGAGATGCGCTGCCGGATGGCGAGGGGCGCATGGCACGGGAGGAGTTCCTGGCGGGGTTCTACTGGGCGAGGGGCGCGGGCGGCGCCGGATCTGCTGCTTGATGGCGTGAGCTGGGCGGTCAGCGGGGTGGGCCTGTGAGGGCTGCCGCGGATCTGGTCGGCCGGCGTGCCTCCGGTCGGATCCTGCATAGAGCCTGAGGCAGAGGTGCAGCGGCGGGTCGAGATCCGCAGGCGGCAGGGGCCGATCTGGGTCTTTGCGGGCCTGCGGCGTGGGGTCCTTGCTGCAGGCGGTCTGCTGGCTGCGCAAGGGCGAGATGCAGCGGGATGCTTGCGCGTCGTGGAGGTGGTAGCCGGATGGGCTGGCCGGGTTGCGGGTTTAGGCGGGTGAGGATGCTGGCGAAAGCCGTTCTCCGGCTATGGCTGGAGTCGTCGATGGCGGCGCCTACGGGCACCGTTACCTTGTTGGAGGCATCGATGTTGCGGTCATCTCTCTCTCTCTTTCCCAACATGCTTCGGGGGAAACCTTAGATTCGGTCTTCCGGATCGGGCGATGATGGCGCTACTGGCTTTGCTCGGTATCATGTTCCCTCTTGAGGGCATCGTCTTGAAGATTGTCTCGGTCAGAGGGACTCAGGGATCGTCAAGGTGGTCGGCGGCGGCTACCGTGTCATCTCCGTGGGACAGCAGGAGCACCCTCGACATGCAAGGAGCGTCAAGCGGGTTATGTCAGCCAATCTCGTGAGATTGAAGCGGCATACGTTCGCTCTATCGGACTTATCGTTCCTCTTTGATGTTGTCGAGGTTTCACGGATATGCTCGTGGCAGCCCGGATTGATACGACGGTTTCGGTGTGTACTCTGGTAGCGGCGGAAGCGGTCGAGTGCCCGGCCGGGCGTGTTGTGGGGTGTTGGCCTTCCGTCGTTTTGTATGTCTTTGGTGCTTTAGGCCTAGTCTAGCTAGGCGCTGTTTAGGTTTTTGTCCGGTTTCCCTTGATAAACCGTGCATCTCCTTTTTCATTTCTTCTTTTTTAGCACTACCTTTTATGTGGTGCATTACTCCTTTGGGGTGTTCTTGTAATACCCTTTCTAATCAATGAATTCGGTAGCTTTCCTACCAACATTCCAAAAAAACATCATGCTGTTCTATTGGTCCACTAGCAGGAGCAAGCGAGCTCGTCCGCTCTATCGCCACTCTCGGAAGGAATTGCGGTACGGCTCGATACAGTCAAGTGCGTCCTGCATAGGCACGGCGTGCATGCGCAGTGCAAGTGCGTCCGGGTGTTGTGGTGTGTGCTAGTGTGTATGTTGTGTTCAGTGCTAGTGTGTGCGTCTACGGCCATGGAGTTCGCCAGTGGTTAGCTCTTCGATGTGCAAGCGCGTCCTTGACGAACCGCGGCCGGTGATTGACGTCGTAGCTCGTCGAGAAGTGTGACACCATGTTCGACCGCGTTGGCGAACATGGCCCGTGCCCACTGCCCTGCGTGGATCCAGCACATCGGTGGTAGGCAGTGAAGGATTTAGAGCATCTACAGCCGAACATGGCACGGCGTGCCTGTCGTGGCAGGCACCGAGCGCGGGAGGCGGCGGCAGCCCTTGCGGCGGTGGACGTCGGCGAGGTGGAGTCGCATTCTTCGGCGCCCCGTATGGCGTATCAGTCCGGACGCCGCAACCGCATCGTGGTGGATGTCGGCGGCATCGATCTGACATCCATCAGCACCGTTCGGGTTCCGGGCTCCGACGAGTAAGAGTAGGACATGGGAGACGGCGGCGCCTTGAGTCCCGTGAGCCGGCTCGTGTCCCATGCCCTACTCTACCTTGTCGGCGACCGGACCAACACTTTGAGGAGTGCAGCCGGTCGCTGGACATGACCAGGGTGGAGCCGAGCAAGCGGGGAGCGGAACCGGACGAAGCTCTGCTCAAAGATCGTTGCGTTGCATGTAATAATATGGATCTGAGATTTCTAATTTGAAGTATCCGGATATGGAATGCATTTTTGGAGGCGTGACAAGGCCCATTGTGCATCCCGATGCTCGGCACGCCAACGGAGGGGTTGCGCGGCCGCCACCGCGTTCGGGCGCCAGACGGACCGCACCGCCTCCGGTAAGGCAGCTACGGCTGGCCTAGCGCCGGATCCATGCGCCATTTGGGTGGACGGAATGGATTCCCGACGGAAGGAGTCCGAGTGCTGTCGTGCACAGGCTTCCTCCCGGGCGCGGCGGAGCGCAAGCCGGATGACCATCTCCTCCTCAGGGCCGCGTGGGATGAGCTCGGGGTCGACGGATCTGGAGGTGAAGGACTCGGATCCGCTGCCCGCCATGCCGGAGAAGGCCGAAAGTCGTCGGAGAAAAGTTTGGGTGGCGGAGGGGAGTGAAGGGGAGTGGAATGAAGTGGCTAGGGTTTGATCCGACGAGCGGATGGGGAGGAATATATGTGCTGTCGGGTGGGCCAGCGTGGGCCAGGTCCAAGGTGACGGGCGTGCCCTGGCGCCCCCCATATTTAGGCTGGACATGAGAGGTGCCGGTCAGTCCGGACGTTTAAAGGCCGTTTGAGGTGGTCGTCTGGGTCAAAATTTTGCGATCGGATAACCCGCCCGAATGTATGGGACGGATTTGAGACGCCCGACTGTAGATGCTCTTATGCTCCGCACGCATACAATTTAGACAAAATGTCCCACGGAGTTGACTTTTGTGTCGTGTCAACCCTGATTGATGGGCACAACTGTCATAATTGTGTTTAGTTTGGCTGGACCGGTCACTAGTAAAATGTACTTCCATTGTGTTTAGTTTGGCTGGACCGGTCACCAGTAAAATGTACTTGCTCCGTCTCGGTGTATTAGGCATTTAATAAAAATCAAATAATCTCGTTGGTTTTTGCAAAAATTAGGGTAAAAGTGATAGGTTCTTGACAATCAATTAAAAGTGGTAGTTCTTCGAGACAGGAATTTCAAATGTGGTAGTTTTTTCATATTTACTCTATAAGTTTTGCCAACCATTTTCTGCTCAAGGGTAATTTTGCCAACCATTTTCTGCTCTGCTGGTAGTTTTTTTTTCAACGAACTAGAGAGCTTTATTAACTAACAAGAATCTGATTACAATCCGCTCGGAGGCTACTAACTAGAAACAAGGGCTCTGATCAAACCAGCTTTCTGCTTCGTCCAACATACCAGCATGCTAAGTACAAAGATGGGCGGAAACAACATTCAATGTCCTCCAGTTACGTACGCACGTGTCTTGGCCTCTTGACCTAGCCAGCCGCCGTCTCCAAAAAGTTAGGGTACTTTGCCTCTCATCGGCGCCGGCGCCGGTCCGTCCCATCTCCGGTGGCCTTAGGGCCATGCAGGCGGAGTGGATCTCGCCCTTTGCCGGTGGGAGGGCTCTGTTTTTAGATCTTTTTTCGAGTTTTGTTAGGGTTTGTGTCCTGCTCAGGAAGGCGAGACGGCGGTGGCTCCCTGAAGATGGAATAAAGGTCTCCCCGCCTAGTCCCCGTTCCGGTGATGTGTCTAGCATTATCGGTGGGCGTGTGGAGGTGTGTCTCCGGCGGATCTGTCTTTGGTGGATTTGCTCGGATCTGTTCGTCGTTCGTCTTTGTTCGTGTGTCTTCAGGTTGGATCCTTTTGATCTACACTCTTCATCTGCGGCGATTGCTGTTCTGGTGCGTTGGTTCTATGGGGCCTTAGCACGACGACTTCCCGACTGTCTACTACAACAAGGTTTGCCCGGCTTCGGTGAGGGAGGGACGATGACAACGGCGCGCCTTCGGCTCGCTTCAGTGCTTGTAGTCGTCGCTAGATGGTCTACGAATCTGGATGTAATTTTTATTATTTCTAGTGTTCGTTGTACTACCATGATTGCAGATGAATAGATTGGAAGTTTTTCCGAAAAAAAAAATTTCAATGTCCTCCTGACATGAGTAACCAAAAAAGAAGCAAAGTTAGGAAATAGCCCTTCTAATTCTTTCAAGATAGGTGCAACAACTGCGCGAGAGTTGCTACGCAAATCCCGTAGGTTCACCAACTCCATGCAGTAGACCTCCTTAATCACATGTGAACATCTTCGGAGCTGGGCGAAGATCACCCTCTCACGGAGAGCCAAGAGCTCGGCAGTAAAAGGATGAGAGGCCCCCGAGAGGGGTTTACTCCAAGCACCCAGAAAAGAGAGGTGAGATTTGGCCACACCGCCCGCACCTCCCATCCACGCATCAGAATTAACTGAATCATCTATGTTGATGGTCACCCATCCTGGCTCAGGCGGTCTCCAACATTGATTCATGTGCGATTTAGTTCGGCTAACTGGCATCTCCAAAATAGGCAAAGAATCATACACCCATTTGATTGCCTGGACCGGATCATAATCATCTTGATCGTGCATCCATCGGTTGCAAGAAGACCAAATTGAGTGCATAATAGTGATAATCTTACATCTATCATCTTCAAAGAACATTTGATCCAGCAAGATATCATTTTCCCAAGTGTGTGGGTGCACATGGCTATTGGTAGTTTTGCATGAGAAAGCAACGTTGGGTGCCCATATACGAGTATGCGAGGTCCGTATGATGCCATCTATCCTTTCCGGACACGCATGTATATCTCTTTGGAGTTAGGCCTCTTCGGTGGATTGGTTTACACCAATCTTCCGAGCCTTCTCATGCCACCATATTTCAGCCATCTAATCGTGAGTCTCGGTCATCCCTGGCCGTCTAGGGCATGTTTTCTCCCTCATGAGCTCATACTGGGCCGGATGTCCTGGGCCGCTATTTCGGCGGCATAATCGGAAGCATCTCGCTCACTGACATTGGTTAACGACATATGTGAAATGAACGATCATGATTTTGCCTCACATCCTAGTAGCTAACCCGTCCCTTCCCGCACCCAACCCATCCCCGCCCTGACCCCTCCTGACCTTGGCTAGGGCAGAGGTGCACCGCCGTTGCCGTGGTCGACCCACACACGCGCGCGTGCGCGCGCGCGCGCACACACACACGTAGAGAGAGAGAGAGAGAGAGAGAGAGAGAGAGAGAGAGAGAGAAAGAGACGACAATGGCAACGGCGGATCGCCATCTCCACCCATGTTGCAACGCCCCAGCCGCTCCACCCACTTAGCAACGTGGTCGCCCCGCTCCTATCCTTACTGCCCCCACATGGCCCCGGCTAGACCGTGATACGTCTCCAACGTATCTATAATTTATGAAGTATTCATGTCATATTTACAACAATTTTATATGGTTTTGGTATGATTTGCATAGAACTAACCTGGACTGACACTGTTTTCAGCAGAACTACCGTGGTATTGTTTTTTGTGCAGAAATGAAAAATCTCCAAATGAGCTGAAACTTTTTGACGATTTTTTTGAACAAAAGAGACCCCCGAGGCTTCATGGAAGGACCAGAAGGTGAAGGAGGAGGGCACAAGATACCGGGGCGCGCCAGGAGGCCCAGGCGCGCCCCGGTGGGTTGTGCTCACCTCGAGGTCCATCTTCGCGTGAAACCGACGCCAAAAAATCCTATAAATAGAGAAACCATCAGGGGTAACCCTAAATCAGAAGTTCCGCCGCCGCAAGCCTCTGTAGCCACGAAAAACCAATCTAGACCCCGTTCCGGCACCCTGCCGGAGGGGAAAATCATCACCGGTGGTCATCTTCATCATCCCGGCGGCCACCATGATGAGGAGGGACTAGTCCACCCTCGGGGCTGAGGGTTTGTACCAGTAGCTATGTGTTTAATCTCTCTCTCTCTCTCGTGTTCTTGAGATGTCATGATCTTGATGTATCGCGGGCTTTGTTAATATAGTTGGATCATATGGTGTTTTCCCCTCTCTATCTTGTTGTGATGAATTGAGTTTTCCCTTTGAGATTTCGTTTTATCGGATTGAATACTTTTATGTATTTGAGAGCACTTGATATATGTCTTGCATAAGAATACCCGTGGTGACAATGGGGTATTATATTGATTCACTTGAGATATATTTTGGCACTCAACTCGCGAATTCTCGAGGTGACATTAGGGTAATCTATGCATAGGGGTTGATGCACGTTCTCGTCTTTTGTTTCTCCGGTAGAAATCTTGGGGCACTCTTTGATGTTCTTTGTGTTGGATTGAGTATTATTAATCTGAATTTGCTTTGGTGTTATTTTAGTACGAACTCTTGATAGATCGATCGAAAAGAATAACTTAGTGTTATTTTAGTACGAACTCTTGATAGATCGATCGAAAAGAATAACTTGGTGTTATTTTAGTATGAACTCTTGGATAGATCGATCGGAAAGAATAGCTACAAACAATTTCTTCTTATGTTCTCCCCTAGATAAGAACTTTGGAGTGATTCTTCATCGCACGTTGAGGGATAGTTATATGATCCAATTAGATTAGCATTGTTGAGAGATTACACTAGCGAAAGTACGGATCCTAGGCCTTATTTTTAAGCATTGCAATACCGTTTGTGCTCCGTTTTACCAATTGCTATCTTGCTGTTTTTTTATTTTCAGATTACAAAAATATATTTCTACCATCCATATTACACTTTTATTACCATCTCTTCGCCGAACTAGTGCACTATATAATTTGCCATTGTATTGGGTGTATTGGGGACACAAGAGACTTTTTATTATTTGGTTGCAGGGTTGTTTGAGAGAGACCATCTTCATCCTATACCTCCCACGGATTGATAAACTTTAGGTCATCCGCTTGAGGGAAATTTGCTACTGTCCTATAAAACTCTGCGCTTGGAGGCCCACCACGAGTCTACAAGAACAAGTTGTGTAGTAGACATCATACCGGCGGTTCCTATTCTCCACACAGATCAGTATCCTTGCCGGCTCTTCAAATCGCCGTTCTGCCCATTGCCATGGTGATCGTGTCGGCGTCCGCGAAGTGGAGGCGCATGGGTGCACTTTGTGCTCGGCTTCGAGTCGGAGGAGGACGCTAATCAACTCGTGTGATGCCCTTGACCGAGCCAGCTTAAGAGGATCTTTTTTTCTCAAGAACACGTAAGAGCATTGCGTGCCTTTTGTATTAAGAATGGGGCAGCCCCCTAGTGCGCGTTAGCCCCCTCGCCGGCTGCCACTCTGGCGCCGGCGCCCACCCCAATATCCCTCCCGCCGGCGGCCACCCCGGCCCCGACGGCCACCAATCCCTTCGCTGGTGACCTCCCTGGCCCCGGCGTCCGCCTTCCCCCCGTGCCGACGCCCCTCTTCCACGCCCGGTACCATGGCCTCCCAAGTTCAGCTTTCGGACTCGGCTTCCTCCGCTTCGTCTGCTTCCTCCGCGCCACCCCGGCCGTCGCTGCGCTCGCTCGTGGTGGGCTCGGCGTTCGGTCTGCTTGCTCCTTCGGCGGGGCCTCCGGTGAGGCGGGAGGCCCAGATCTGGCGCTCTTCGCGCCACCAACGGGGCTCGAGGGACTCGCGTGGCTCCCCCCCGGTGGACAGGCGCCTGGACGTCCTCCCCACCTCGCGGCCGCCGGCGACCAACATGCCGGCTCTGTTCCATGGGAAGTGCTACAACTGTGGACTCCCTGACCATATCTGGCGCAAGTGTATAAATGAGACGCTGTGCTACCGCTATGGTCTTCATGGTCACCACTCCAGGGACCGTGGCAAGCGCCGGCGCAGCTCTTCGCCTGTGGATCCCTCCCTTGCGGCCTCCTCCAGCACTCCGCTCCAGGCCTGCGGCGCCTTCCTCTCCTCCGCGCGCCCCTTCTCCGGCGGTTCCTTCCGAGCTCCCCCCGCCTTCGCCTGGCCCGCCTCCACCGGGTGCGGTCCGTCTCGAGCTCCCCTGGGCCCAGGTCGTCCGGACAGGGGCTGCCATTTCCGGGCCGCTCCCAGCTGCCGTCGTGGACTCTGCTGCATTCTCCTGCGCGTTCCCGGCGCCGGTGGAGCCCGAGGACTCCTGCTGCTTCCTCGAATCCTCGGAGGAGTTGCGCTGCACGGAGGCAGAACTGCTGAGCCGAGCTGTGCTGGTCATGGTGACGGGTACCAGGCCGTTCGTGGACTCGGCGGACACGGCGGCGGCGATCCATCGTGAATTCGAGATCGGTCCTAATGATATGTCCATCAGGGCCTTTGCGCCGGAGGATTTTCTGGTCATCTGTGAGGATATGCCGACGAGGAACCGGCTGGTGGCGGGCGGTCAGGTGCAGGGCCCGTGGTTCGACCTCTCCCTTCGGCCGTGGCTCCGGCAGGGGCATGCGACTGGGGTCACGCTCCAATACTTGGTCCCTCTAGACCTGCTGGGTGTTCCGGCTCAGGCGTGGCACCGGCGCATCGCAGAAGTCATCCTCAAGGGTTTCGGGTTCGTGGTGGAGGTGGCTGAGCAGACGCTGCGGCACCATGACATGTCCAGGTTCTGGGTGTGGCTGCGCACTAATAACCCCGACCGCATTCCTTCTCGCCGGTTCTTGTTCGTGGAGGAGCCTACCCCCCCACCCCCCCGGCGCAGCCGCGTGGCCGGCACCGGGGCCCTCTAGGCGGCCGTTGGTGCAAGACGTTGTGCTGCCCTATCACCATCCGCTGGCTCGCTGATGCCGTGGTGGCGCCCCACTCGAAGTCGGACGAGCCACCGCCGCCACGCCGTCAGCCTTCCCCTCCGCCCTCCCCGCCGCGCTCTGTCTCCTCTGGCTCCGTCAATGGGCATGCATCCGCTTCGCCGGGCGGCTCGCTGTGTAACTCGGGTGCAGTTGGCCAGGCCGGCGGCGAGGCATAGGCGGGCCGTTCCGGTTGGTCAATCTGTGTTCAGTGGGGCAGGCTTGACGTCTGCAGCTTCGGTCATGCCTGGTTTGGCTTGTCCTGTCCTGGGGCTCGAATCAGCTGGGCCCGCGAGGAGCATGGTTGGCAGCTCTTGCGACCCGGTCACGCCCCGACAGGTGTTGCACGTCCCGGCCACTGCGGAGATGCACAGTATGGTGGTGGGCGGCATCTCGGTGTGGACCGGTCACCTGGCTCGGTGTGTCTGCCTCGTTGGCGGCCTGTGGTGGGTGGAACTGGTACGGTAGGCAGCCCTGCCTTGTCGCCTGCTGGAGGGGGCTCGTCTTCTACTCCCTCCGTCCCAAAATTCTTGTCTTAAATTTAATTTGTCTAGATACGGATGTATCACTGCCTCATTGGCGGCCTGTGGTGGGTGGAACTGGTACGGTGGGCAGCCCTGCCTTGTCGCCTGCTGGAGGGGGCTCGTCTTCTACTCCCTCCGTCCCAAAATTGATACATCCGTATCTAGACAAATTTAAGACAAGAATTTTGGGACGGAGGGAGTAGCAGCCTTACTATTGCACGCGGGGGGGGGGGGGGGGGGGGGGGGGGGGGGGGGGGGGGGATTTGTGGCTGAAATCCTAGGCGCGAGCTGATTGGTGGGCTTGAAGTAGAGCCATGCAATGGTCAGGTCCTCTCGGCGCATGCAAACACGTACTCCCCAGCAACCCCCAGAGACCTGGCGTTGCAGTTTCACGGTTCCGGCATCTATGCTTCGGCAAATTTGACAATTTTGACCTGTGGATGAAATCATTTCACAAAATGAACTGCCCCTAAAAAAAATTCACTCAGCTGACCTTTTTGAGTGGCGCCTGACACGGAGGCGCCGCACCCTACGGTGCAGCGCCTAGCTCGAAGGCGTTGCACTTCTGTCCAGCGTGGCAGGCCCGGGGCCTGCACCAAGCAGTGCAACGCCTCAGAGCTAGGCGCCACACATGTAATGTGCAGCGCCTATCCCGTAGGCGTTGCACTGTCTGTTACTAGTTGGCTGGCTGGCCCCCCTCCCCCACTCCCCCCACACACACCCCACCCCCCAAACCCCCAACCTCCCACCCGAGATTTGCCCCCTCTCCCCCTCTCTCCCCCTCTCAAATCCTTCTCCAAATCTTTCAAATTTGAAGATTTTGTCCGTGGATTTCGAACTCAATCCCTCCCTCAAGGTAATCTTCTCCGATCCCCTTGTTTTGATCCAAGAAATGTTAACAAATTGCTCATTTGTTGCTAGTTTGGGAAAACCCTAGTTTTTTATGGATCTAGAGATTTGTATGGAGATATGAGATGTTTGTTTGCCAATTTCCTATGATTAGGGTTGTTAGTATGTTAGGATTATTCTTATGGGTGTTCTTATGTTGGTTCTAGGGTTAGTCTTGTTAGTATGTTAGGGTTAGGGTTATGGGTGTTGTTATGTTGGGCAAGGGTTAGGGTTAGGGTTGTTGTTTCATATCTATGTTAGGGTTTGTATTCCGTGTTAATCCTTGGATTAGTACTCATGGAAGAAATGTTATGTTTTGTTGTTTCAATGCTTATAGGGATGGGAAGAACATGTGTGTTTGTTCATCATGGGGACAAAGACGCCTTCTTGAAAGGCAATATTGAACCTGACCCGGATGAGCTTGACATCGTGTTTGATAATAGTCCTAGCTATGCGGTGATCTTGGAACAAGTGAAGAAAGATTTGAATTGGATGGACCCTAGTGATATCATTGAGTTGGAGGGAAGGCATAATGTTGGTTTTGGAATGCACATCCGTTGGAAGACAATGCATGTGAACTCGGAGCAACGTTGGGTTGCATACAAGGGGACGGTGGTCGAATCACTAGACAAGGCTCTTGAGTTATTTGCAACGAAGAAGGTTGACTCAAGTTTGCATTTGGACTTGAACCGGAACCCCTCCCCTTTGGTTTCTAGTAGCCCCCCACCCTTGAACCGAGATGAAATTGTTGAACCTCTTTTGACCCAACAAGTGAGGCCAACATTGAGCCCGTTTCCAAACAACCAAAATGAAGCTTTGCAAGAGGAGAATGATGAGTATGCGGACGATGAAAATGAAGTTGATCTCCATGAAAACAATGTGGGTGATCTCGACAAATATCATTTGCAAGAGGCAATGGACCATTCCATCCCTTATTCCCGTGACTATGCATCGGATTCGGATGACGAAGGTCCGGATGAAGAAGTGGATGAGGAGGGGTTCACGGTGAAGGAGGCCGAAGCTTTCGAGAAGGTATTCGGGCGGGATCATCGGACTCCATTGTTCAAAGATGTTAGTCTCGCGGATGAAGCCGTGGTAGATGGTGGCCAAGGTATATCTCTTGGGGTTAGGCCAAGATCTCATCGTGATTTGGAAGACGGCAAGAACGGGATTTCTCCCGGGTCTAAGTTCGAAACCTTCTTGGAATTGAAGATGTGGCTCAACAACTACTCGGTTACGCATTATCGTCCACACAAGGTGGTGAACTCGGACGTCAATGTGCGCTACACGGTTGCATGTGAAGATAAAAAATGTCCATGGATTGTGCGTGCAAGACCATGGAAAGGAGGTCCAACTTGGCACGTAGTGAGTTGTGTACCAAGTCACATGTGCCGAGGCAAAAGGGTGGATGGCAAGGTTGTGTCCCAAGACCACAGACAACTCATGTCCGAGTTCATCGCTTACAGGCTCTCCAACTCAATATCCACACTTCCAAAAATGAGCATCCAACATGTCATGGACCTTGTGAAAGCCATCTTTTATTACAAGGTGAAATACGGCAAGGCATGGAAGCCGAAGCAAGCCGCATTTAAGATGTTGTATGGTAATTGGGAGGAAGCATACAACTGAATTCCTAGGTTGTTGTTAGCCATGGCCGCCACAAACCCGGGTATGGTTCATGTGGTCGAGCCTCATGGGGAAAAAACAACGGTTCATGACGGAAGGAAAGTCCGAGTATTTGGCCGTGCATTTTGGGCGTTCGAGCAATGCGTGAGGGCTTTCGAACACTGTAGGCCGGTCATCGCCGTTGATGGCACGTTCTTGACCGGACAATACAAGGGCACCTTGTTGGTTGCGATAGCAAGTGATGCCAATAACCGGGTGTTGCCATTGGCATTTGCTTTGGTTGAGGTGGAGAACAATGGCAACTGGGAGTGGTTTTTGCGTCTTTTGAGGACAAAGGTGTTACCCGCTCAGAGGGAAATTTGTGTCATATTGGATCGGCATCAAGGAATTCTTAACGCGGTGGAGATTGACATTCCCGGGCATAGTGTGGCGCCACAGTATATTGTGCAACGCCTAGCTCTTAGGCGTTGCACAATATAGTGTGGCGCCTCTCCTCTAGGCGCCACACCAACGCTTAGAATTTTTTCGGCCCTCAAACTGGGTGAAAAGTTTCTGTTGCTCTCTGGATAGCTCTACCCAGACGGGCAACGCCTCAGAGCTAGGCGCCACACCATGCAGTGCAACGCCTAGCTCCTAGGTGTTGCACGTCTGGGTAGAGCTATCCAGGGAGCAACAGAAACTTTTTACCCTGTTTGAGGGCGCCGCACCTACACTTAGCGATTTTTTGGCCCTCAAACTGGGTAATTCCAGGAACATTTTCAATAGTTATACATATACTTGCATCACAGAAAAAACAGTAATGATCATCATTATGACATTTTCAACACCTCTTCAACTTCAACAAAGACAACATTACTAAGAATGACCATCACTTCAAGTTCAACATTACTAAGAGATACAATCACTTTAAGTTCAACATTACTAAGAGCTACCACCACCTCAAGTTCAACGACATAACAAGTTCGACATAAGAAAACGCCCACTAGGCGAGTTACATAACTAATAGAGGACGACGACTAGTTCCTTCCGCACTTATTGGCTCTTCCCCCCTCCTGACGGATATCTTCTTCGTCTTTGTAGCACGAGCAACCGGCTCCGGCTCCGGCTCCGGTTCCTCCACCTCATCCACATAGTCATCCAAAGCCGCCATCCGCGAGGTGCTGACCGTCCTCTTGCCTCTTTCGGTGAAGTCTTTGGGTGTGTATTTATTGATTCCCCTCCTAGGCTTTAACATGTATGCTGACCGAACTTGATAGGTCTCCAAGGTCATGTCATCAGCAACCTATTACAAAAACAAACGATATGGAAAAGACCGTGTGTGAGGATAAAGTTAGCAATGCATCAATAATTGAATATATGCTATTGGCATACCTCTTGGGTGACCACACCCACATCCTCATCCTCCAAAGGAACACCATGGCCAGAAGTGGGATATGATGGTGTCGCCGACCTAGACCGCTGAGGTGATACATATTCGGGGTCACGACAACTGACAAGCTTCGATAACCGCCTTAACCTTTGGCCCTGGCGCTGCAACATGTACAAGTGAATGAGATATCGAACGTAGCAAGACATGTTACATGGACAATTGAAGGAGATGTGAACCTTAATGAATGCTCGAAGTGCACCTTCCCCATCACTTTTCCCAACCGGGGTTGTCTCTAGAATAGTCTCGGTCTCATCAGCTGCTTTTTTGATCTGGGTACGCTATGAACATAAACGACATTAACGTGTTAGGCAAGCAAAGATATGAATAGTGCGAATGGGAAAGCAAAGAGGGAAATACCACAAAGTTCATCATTGGAGCTGAAGGGACTCGGGTGCCTTCCCTGACTAATTTGTTGTACTGGTGCTGGGCTAGCTCATCGAAGATGGTGGGATCTTCCAAAATCTCCTTATTATACACCGGCTTGCGTATCTCCACACGGGTACTTGCAAGAAACCATGTGAGGTAGTTGTTGAACGCGATCGGGCAGTGCTCACGAAGCTGGGATCGTTTTCCAGCCTTAGCTTGCTCCACACTAAGCGCGAACTGTATGATATACTTCCTGTGATGCTTGTCCCAGTCCTTGATCTTCCGCTGCTTTCTCCTATCTAGCCTGCAAGTTAGAAAACAGAATATTAACACCATCGAAACCGCCGAGAAGCTGCTAAGTGCTCAAGGTTAATTCTATCATACGTGTGTAGCAACTTGTCCGTGTCCTCCCACTCCGGCGGGTGTGGCTGGAACAAACCAAACTGCCGGTACACCCGATGTGGCATGTGAAGCTCAACCGCCCAGTTGCATATGAGTGGGCACCACATATGCCAAAGATCCCTATCCCTAAGGCACATCGGATTCAGCACGAACTCTCTAGGGTTACCAAAACTATCCCCTTTTCTATACGGCTCCCATTCCACCTGCAACATAGCACAGAATGCAAAATTGATTTTGAGTTACGATAAAAGCATGAGAATCACTTATGCAATGTCGAGTCACCTGCTCAGCCGTAATCGTGTCCATCTCGCTCGTGTGCAACTTGTACATGACCGAGGGATCATCCGTCGTCTCATTTAACACATCCCACTTGTAAGCCCAAGTGGGCAACCGTAGTGGGTCGTCTTTATCGTCCCAATCTTCGTACTTCACGGTCTTCGGTCGTCCAACCGGCAATCGCTCCTAGCTCCATACAAAAAGTACGAGCATACAACCACCAATACCTCCGTCTGTTGAGGTCCTACAACAGGCGTCATCCAACTGCACATAGAAGAAAACACGGTTCAATTAACAGGAAGATCGCATTGATAATGTACCAATGAAGTGAAAATAAACAATTGCCTACCTGTCTATATAAGTAAGCCAGTGTCGCCGAACCCCAACTCCATTTGCTATCAAAGACGGTCAACGCCTTCAGCCACATCCATGGAGCATTCTTTCCTGTGCCATCAGCAAACATAGTCCTGGATATAACGTACCACATGTAGACACGAGCATATGTCTTGACCTCATCCTCATTAGCTTCCTCAGGGCAAGAACCACAGTTCCATGCAATCCAGGTGAAAGGAGCACCGGCTGCGGCTCTTTCCTTCTTCTTGTCTTCTGCTTCTGGTTCCCGAGGCTCCGGAGGAACCATACCGATAAGGGCATGCATCTGCTTTCGCCACCCATCAGAATCAGTGCTCATACAAAGAGGATTCCCCTCAATAGGAAGACCAGCGATCATAGCAATATCCTGGAGCGTCACGGTCATCTCCCCAGTCCGAAGATGGAAACTGTGTGTCTCCGGCCTCCAACGATCAACAAGCGCGGTGATTGCTGCAGCATTGAGGGGTGGCGTCGACCGGCTGACCAACTGAATGAAAGGGAGGAGTCCTGTCTCCCTTACGTACGGTGTGTACCGCTCATCATAGTGCATCCCCCCAAGGATGACCCCGTGAGACCGAATCTTCAGAGGTGCAAGCTCCTACAAACAAGCAAATCAGAATATTACATATGGGGCATTTGTGTTTGAAATAAACATAAAATTCAAAACACCAACAACTTTGCTTATTACCCGCTGCTCCACCGACATAAAGTACGACCGGTATCGAGTGTCCCAGTGATCATCGAGAAGCCAAACCATCCTAACAATTTCAAACAAAGCATTCTTGTCATACGAATATCTTTTCAATACAAATAAACTAAACTAGGCCTACTATATGCAAGATTCAAAGCATATGTATCCAAAGCATTCTTGTCAATACGAATATAATTTCAATACAAATAAACTAAACTAGGCCTACTTCATGCAAGATTCAATACAAATATCTTTTCCATAGAAATAACATGTCAACCTATGCATCCAAAGCATATCTTTTCAATAGAAATAAACTAAACTAGGGTTGCAAAATAATAAAAATCATCTACAAATTTTAAAGTCCCACAAATCTATATACATGTCAAACAAAAGTTCCCCAAATCTTCAAAATAAGATACATTTTATGGATAGAAAGAAGAGGATCGGAGGAGAGTACCTTCTAGGATGGATTGGTGATGAAATCCACGGACCAAATCGCCAGATCTAAAGGATTTAGGAAGGAGGATTGAGAGGGGGGAGAGGAGACAGCGGCCAACGCGATGCTTCTGTAACTGAAGGATTGGGTCGGTGGGTGGGGGAGGGCTAGCGCGGCGGCTGCATCTAAGGCACAGTGCAACGCCTAAGGGCAAGGCGCTGCACATTAATGTGCGGCGCCTAGCTCTGAGGCGCTGCACTGCTCGGTGCGGGCCCCGGGGCTGCCACGCTGGACAGAAGTGCAACGCCTCCGAACTAGGCGCTGCACCGTAGGGTATGACGCCTCCGTGTCAGGCGCCACTCAAAAATGTCAGCTGAGTGAAATTTTTTAGGGGCAGTTCATTTTGTGAAATGATTTCATTCACAGGTCAAAATTGTCAAATTTGCCTCTCTGCTTCTGCTCCAAGGGAAAGTGCAACCCCAGCTCCCTTCTTCTCGGTGGCCCTCTCATCCCCTCCTTCCCCCGGCCCCGCGGTGGATCCTGTGGATACAGCGTCAGCCGTGGCACCAGCTGCGGCGAGGTCTGCTGCCATCGAGCCATGTACGCCCGCTCATACCCCCGTGGGGGCGGCCTCCTACAACCATGCCCTCCAGTCCGTCCTTACCCAGATCCGTGCTCACATTGCTGACCCCCTGCTCCCCCTGCCTACGGTGCAACGTGGACGACGCCCGAAATCTTTTTTTTTTTTTTTTGAGAAAACGACGCCCGAAATCTGTGATCCTTGAAGATCAACTGCGCCGCAGCGCGCGGATTGCATTCAACACGCGGGGCAAGCCAGCTTCTTACATCAAGCGTGCCCAATTGGTGTTGATGTCCAAAATGGGTTTCTGCGATCTACAAGACGAGCCATCGGTGGACTGCCTGGCACGCTACGCGGCGCTGTTTGCGGACCCTTTACCCCAGGCCAGCATCGACGTTTTGGTTAAGCTCTTCTCGTTGGAGCAATACTTCGTTGACGTGCCGGCTGTGCCGGTTTGAATTGCTGCTTCGCCTCGTGGTTTCTTGTGGGCCTTTCCAATGATTAGTCCAAATCACAATATTATCGTGTGGAATGTGCGTGGTCTGAATAACCCGGCCCGTGGTGCAGTGGTTCGCCTAGCGATCGAGGAGGCTAATGCCTCGGTGGTCTGCCTGGTGGAATCTAAACTCGCTCACGTCGACCGATTTATTGTCACCAGCCTGTTGGGCCCGAGATATGACGAGTTTGTGGCGCTTCCGGCGGTGCACACTGCGCAATATCCTATTTGGCGCGTTTTGCGTCAAATTGTCAAGGTACCGCACGCCCCCTCGACTCGTTTGGGCCGGCCTTTTTATTTCCTGTTCGATGTCCTTCTTCCTTCCTCGACCGCTTCGTTCGTTGTCTACAGAGAAGCTTTCCCTTCCTCTCTCGTGCCTGGATTCCCTTTTCCTCCGTCGTTCGGCCACTTTTTCACCTGCTTCTTCCTCCTGGATCCTACTCCGGCAAGAGACCGCCGACCTCATAAGGAGCCACCAGGTCTCTGTGCTTCCTTTTCATCCGCACCAC
The DNA here is from genome assembly GCA_011799875.1 of Thinopyrum elongatum. NCBI lineage: Eukaryota > Viridiplantae > Streptophyta > Magnoliopsida > Poales > Poaceae > Thinopyrum > Thinopyrum elongatum. The sequence goes on along the minus strand of CM022300.1, from coordinate 38,344,164 downwards.
CGCATCAGATCTGGCTGACTTCGTCGCATTGGATGTTTATTTGCAGGTCGTCAGTGTCTCCGGCGTCGGCGTCGGCGTCGTCTAGGGTTCCGACAAGGTCGGCATTGTCTAGGGTTCCATCACGGTCAGCGTCGTCTAGTTCCCCGTCAAGCTTCGTCAAGCTCGGCATCGACAAGGTAAACGCGCCCAAATTCCCCTGTTATGGACCTTGCTCGGCGTCGACAAGGTCCATCCCCGTACGCGCCGCTCTGCGGCGTCACCTGCACCAGGCTCCCATCTGACTGTGTTCACCCCTTTGCCGGCGGCAGGTGCGACGGGCGGAGGCGGCGACGGGGAGTGGAGCTCGTTTGGATTGTAAACCAGAAGCTGTCCTCGGCATCCCGAGCTTGATTGCCGCCTTGGAAGGTAGCAAGTCTTCTTCCCTAAAAAGTCTTCTACGTACTAAACAAAACTGAATTCTCTCAGAAAGAAAGTTCTGAAATGAGGCATGTAAGTAGCAAGCTGAACTCAGATCCCATCCGACATGCACATGACATGCCGTGATGAATGATGATGCTTGTGTGATGAGCCGCGCAACCAGGCCAGCTTTCTTTTCATACTCTGTAGCCTGTCTCATGTTTTGGTCTGAATTATGTCTACTTTCCGAATGTCTGAGTTCTGGTTGGTTTCTGATTTCTGAATGTGTTGTGTTTTGTTCTTCTGTAGCCCATCCTACACACGGGGATAGGCGTGGACGTGAGGCTCCAGGGTGCTACTACAGCGTATGGCCGACCCCATGGACAAGCAGCGGTAGGGACATAAATAGACTGAAATATGAACTCAACTGAACATCCGGACTCCTGAATCCGTGCATAATGTCATGTGGAGCGTTTTTTATTTGATTTGGATGTTTCTGAGATTAGACAAGGGGTTGTGTTAAGAGATTTCAGATTCAGGGATATGATTCAGCATGTTATTGTTAGGAGGTTGTGTGTTTTGGCACTTGGCCTTGGGATTTTTGTTTTTGTTCCTTGATGATGATAGGGTGGTTTGTGTAGGTTGACGTAGAAGTTTTTCTATGTTTTAAAAATGTTATGTTTATTTTATGAATTTTGTAGCAGCAACATGGATTAGTTCTGGAGACTTGTTAGCATGTATTAGGTTTATTTCTATTCAGCCGTTGGTAAGCATGCATTTATTAACATTTTGGTCGCTTGTCCATATTTATAGGCTGGAGTAGTTTTGTAAATGCTAGGCCATGAATTTATTCGCATGTTTGTATTGATAAACGATGCATGTGTTGCATCCTACCCGCACGACTTTGTTTTTTTAATGTTGAAAAGTTTTCTTTAATTTGCATTTGATGCCCTGAATAGTCCTTTGCCTGCACAGTAGAGTGTTCTGGTGTTTTAGGTAATTTCCTCTGTTGTTCTAGGAGCAGTACTACCGATTTTGTTTCACACTATATTTGTGAAATTATACAGATAAGAATTTTGTGGTTAATTGCAGCATTTTGGGTGGACATAGTTAGTTAACAATGATTTTGTAGTATGGTGTCATTCATCTACCATACTTCTGTATCATTTTCCTTGCAAGTATTATCATAACATGATTATTCGTGGTGTTCTTGTCCTCTGTGTTACTTAGCTCTTATTCGTTTGGGCAAACACACAAAAGCAGAACTTGTCTAGCAATCCCTTTTAAGTACTAACATAGTTTGATCTTTTTACTGTCATTGATATAGTTTGTTGACCTTTTTTCTATGCTAATGTATTTAATGTTTTCATTATCATGCTTTCTTCTGCGAATAGCACAACTATCAGGGATTCTAAATACTTGAATTATGTTCCTTGAATAACACTTGAATAATGTTCCTTGGAAAATGTTTCTCTACATACTTGAATTATGTCCCCTAATAATGTTCACTTTGAAATGTTCCTTCAATAATGTTCCTTGGAAAATGTTCTGCCAATAACGTTCCCTACAAAATTGTTCCTTCAATATTTGATCCCTAAATTATGCCCCTTTCAATATGTTTCCTAAATAATGTTCCTTGGAAATTGTTCATCAAATAATGTTCCCTAAATACTTGAATTATGTTCCTTGAATAACACTTGAATAATGTTCGTTGGAAATAGTTCCCTAAATAATGTTCCACCAATAATGTTCCCTACAAAATTGTTCCGTCAATATTTGATCCCTAAATTATGCCCCTTTCAATAATGTTTCCTAAATAATATTCCTTGGAAATTGTTCACCGAATAATGTTCCCTAAATACTTGAATTATGTCCCCTAATAATGTTCACTTGGAACTATTCCTTCGATAAAGTTTTCCGCTCAATATTTTCTGATCCCTAAATAATGTTCCGCCAATAATGTTCCCTACAAAATTGTTCCTTTAATTTTTTTTGTTTCATAAATAATGTTCCTTCGAAACTGTTCCCTAAATAATGTCCCCTAAATACTTGAATAATGTCCCCTAATAATGTTCATTTCAAAATGTTCCTTTGAATAATGTCTGTTCAATATTTTGGACCCTTTGTTCAAATAGTGTTCTCTAAATAATGATACTTGAAAAATGTTTCCCTAATTTCTGTAATGTTTACTTCAAATTGTTCCTTCTATAATGTTCCCTACAAAATTTTTCCTTCAATATTTGGTCTATAAATAATGTTTCTTCAAAAATGTTCTCTACATAATGTTCCCTAAATACTTGAATAATGTTTCCCTAATAATGTTATCTTGGGAATGTTCCTTTGATAAAGTTTTTCGCTCAATTTTTTTATGCCTCCAATAATGTTCCCTACAAAATTGTTCCTTTAATATTTGTTTCCTAAATAATGTTCCTTGGAAATAGTTCCCTAAATAATGTTCCGCCAATAATGTTCCCTACAAAATTGTTCCTTCAATATTTGATCCCTAAATTATGCCCCTTTCAATAATGTTTCCTAAATAATGTTCCTTGGAAATTGTTCACCGAATAATGTTCCCTAAATACTTGAATTATGTTCCTTGAATAAAACTTGAATAATGTTCCTTGGAAAATGTTTCTTTAGAGCGGAATTTTTGACATCATGAACCCGTACTACAGTGGCGATGCATTTCTGCCTACAATTATTGTTGTGATCTACAACTTCAAGCCTTTGTTTGCTGCTACATACGGAAATACTACTTTTAACATAGGGAATTTTGAGTCGAGATTTGTATCAGCTCCGAAGGTCAATTTCAAGTGCCTTCTCTATCTTTTTGGAACTCTCCCATGTGCTTTTATATGAGTGATGAACAACTTCTTTGTTCTATACTCTCAAGAAAAGATAGAAAGTGTTTTGAAATGACTGGAATTTCCATGTCTTTCTTTTTTTGTACAGGTATGACTCAAGAATTTTCCTTCTTCAGTATCTTAGCAACTACAAAGGTCTCGGAATGGAGGGTTTCTCTAATGTAAGTACCCCCCTCCCCCACCCCAATTTCTCCAACGAAAATAGTTCCATTCCATTTTTCTGATTCTTCGGAACATAACATAAATTGAACTGCAACTTTCCTAAAATTCTGAAGGATGATCTACAAGGTCTACGTGAGAAATTGTTTTTCGAGATTGTCACTTGCAAGGACAATGAAATTCAGCTGCCATTTGTCACTTCTTTCCTGCAGAGACATGTAAAATCCCTACTTCTATTTATCGCAAGTACATCAGACCATAATTTCTTTGGTAGACACTTGTTTTCCTTGGTGCGTAGGTTGCAATTAATTTCAAATTATTTCTGTTTCAACAGGGTTTCCGCATGTTCAAATAAAGATTTCAATGCAATCGTTTTTGAACCCACATATGAACACATCTTAGGTAACTTTATACACATCCCGTCGGTGCAGCATCCAATTTACTTCGTTGTACCAACTAACATATTTCCCTTTTTATTATCAAGGGTCCCAATGCAACAAAATTTTCCAACTCAAAGGAATAGTACCGTGAGGGAACTCTTCTGTTGTTTCTTTATCAGTTGTAAAGAAGGTTCCCCAATGAAACTGTTCTGCTGGTTCCCCAGTGATACTTTGTGGCATTACTTTCAGTTGTGAAGAAGGTTTAAGTCTGCAGAATAAGTTTGTAAAGAAGCTCAAAAATGCTTCTATACTCATACTTTCTTGGATTTTCAACAGTTTTAACAAGCAGTTGAAACAGCAGAAATCTTCTTTTGTATGTTCCTTGTCTTTGTGTCTGGTCTTGTTGGAAATCTTCTTTACAACAGTTTAACAAACAGGAACAGCAGAGAAATAGAGAAACAGCAAAAGCAGAGAAACAACACAAGCAAGTTTTCGAAGAACGTGAGAAACAGAGAAACGCGCCCCAAAGAACACGTGCCAAACAAAGAAGCAGAGAAACCAGCGCATCGCGGCCCACTAAGCCCAGATATGAACTCCCCTGTGCGAACCCCCGGCTAGTTGACGCAGGATGCGTCGTATAGGACCTCTCGCACACTGCAGGGGGGATTATCATTGCTTGGCAATCAAGAATGGCGCAGGTCACATCATCTAGGGTCGATGTTTTTTCTGTCTCCATCGAGCTGGGCCTCCACGACGCCCCGCCTTGGGTCCTTATGGTGGTGTATGGCCCAGCTGCGGACTCTCTCAAGGTGCCGTTCTTGGAGGAGCTCCGTACCATCCGGGCGGCTGTGCCTGGGAAGTGGGCCGTCACGGGGGACTTCAACCTTAGAGTGGAGGCCGCGGATAAAAGCAACGATCTAATTAACAGGCGCATGATGGGGAGATTCAGGCGGCTCCTAAACGATCTGGAGTTGCAAGAGGCGGCCCTCCTGGGTCGTAGGTATACTTGGAGTAGCGAACGACGGGCTCCAACGTTGGAAAAGCTTGATCGCTGGTTCAAGTCCCTGGATTGGGAACAAGACCACCTAGATCACCTATTGCAGGCGCTATCTACCTCCCTATCTGACCACTGCCCGCTTCTGATGTCCACCAACGTCTGCTTTCGTCGGAAGTCGCGGTTTCATTTCCAATCTTTCTGGCCTTCGATGAAAGGCTTCCAGGAGGCTGTGACGAGGGGCTGGAATGCATCACCGCCAAGGAGCGACCCTTTTGTCGATCTTGATTGCCGTCTCAAGGCAACAGCCAAGGAACTCGCAAGGTGGAGCCAGCAATGCTTTGGGCATATTCGCGAACAGTTGCTCATGGCGAATGAGGTCATTCGGCTGCTAGATGTGGCCATGGACTCGAGACCTCTATCCAATGCGGAGTTCTGGCTTCGCTGCCAATTGAAGAAGAAGGTCCTCGGTCTTGCTTCGCTCCAACGTACGATTGCTCGCCAGATGTCTAGAATCCATTGGCTGAGGGAGGGGGAGGCGAACACTGAATATTTCCAAGCCTTCGCGAGTGCGCGGCGACGCAAGAACCATATCTTCCGGCTAAGGGTGGGTGACAGCGAGGCCACTACTCCTACGGAAATGGATATGCTAGAACTAATCTTGATATTATTGTATCAACATTTAGTTTGTTTTTGTTATGCATGTAACTTGGTTGGTCTAGGAGTAGCTAGTCGTCGAAACTTTGGTTGAGCGTGCGAAGAAGGCGAGATGCCGGGATGCCATGCGATGCGGCGAGTATGGCGAGATGCCGAGGCGGCGTGAAGCCATGGTGCTGCGTGAAGTGGCAAGGCGCGACGAAGGCTGAAGTGTGATGGGCTAAAGTATGACCAAGTAAGTCAGGTGATCTGGCAAGTTCTCGGCTGCTGTGTTGATCAAGTAGCCGATGCATGCGTAGGTGATTAGCTGCATGGTAGTAGTAGGCCACGTTGAGACGTGGAATTGGTTTTAGATACGGCCGAGTCTTGTGGCTGCTGGAGTGATTCTAGCTAGGAGTAGGATAAGGCAGTTAGTACGTGCATGTAGATAGGACTAGTTAGTGCATGGAGGACGTGCTGTTAGTGGCCGATTATGATGGCCGGTTAGTGCGTGCGTGATGGCCGGACGTGATGGCTGGCTGTGTGCCCTCCTGTGTATATATATGTCACATTGAGCAATGGAGAGAAGCCGCGAGGGCTGGAGCCAAGATGTAGCCTCCGTGTGACCAAAGAGATAAGCTTTGCCTGTTGATTTTCTTCTTGGTGAAGTGTGTGCGTGTGTGGTTTTCTTCCCTGTTGTGAGTTCTTGAGAGAAAAAGAGAGAAACTCAAGAGAGTTGAGAGGAGAGGAAGAAAAAGAGGCGCCGCGAGGAGAGCCGGCGCCAACAATTTTGGCGGTGGATCATTTTGTGGGGTTGCTGGGTCAGCCTAAACCTAGAGATATGTGCCTGAATCTTGATGCGTTGGACCTCCCACGCCTTGATACAAGCGCCCTGGAACACTCCTTCTCCGAACAGCAGGTTTGGGCTGTGATCAAAGAGCTGCAGCCGGACAAGGCCCCAGGGCCGGATGGTTTTACTATGCGTTTCTATCAAGCTTGCTGGCCCACGATCAAGGGTGTGATCTTGAAAGCCATCTGGGCTTTCGACTCTGCTGACGGCCGGGGCATTGAGAGGCTCAATGACGCCTTCATAACCCTACTGCCAAAAGGGGTGGGGGCGGTGGAGCTCAAGAATTTTCGGCCAATTAGCCTGGTGCACAGCGTAGGGAAAATTGTCTCAAAGCTTCTTGCCTCGGAGGCGACCCCCTTTATTACACAGATGGCAATCCAAACCAAAGTGCTTTCCTCAAAGGCCGTTCGATTATGGATAAGTTTATCCTAGTTCAACAGTCCATCAGATCACTGCATCGCCGCAATATACCGGCCATCATGTTAAAATTGGATATAGCGAAGGCTTTCGATTCCGTGAGCTGGCCATTCCTCCTCAAGGTCCTTCGTCATCGGGGTTTTGGGCCCAAGTGGATTGCTAAGGTGGCAATGATCTTATCATCGGCGAGCTCAAGGGTGCTTATCAATGGTGTGGCCGGTGAGAAATTTTGGCATGCGTGTGGGCTTCGTCAAGGGGATCCCATGTCCCCCTTGCTGTTTGTGGTACTCATGGATGTGCTGACTGCGGTCATCTCGAAAGCGGAAGCGGCTAATCTGTTTGCACCGCTCCATCGCTGGGGTATCAGACATCAGCTATCCATCTACGCCGACGACGTCGTTCTACTTATTAGGCCGGATCTACATGAAGCCTATACTGTGGTTAGTTGCCTGGAGGCGTTCGGTGCCGCCTCAGGCCTGCGATGCAATCTCGCTAAGAGCTCCGCCTCGCTGATCAGATGTGATGCCACCTTCGCCGCACCAGTGCTGCATCTGCTCGGCTGCCCAGTCCTGAACTTCCCTGTCAGATACTTGGGTCTGCCGCTTTCTATCACCCACCTATCCAAGATGGACCTGCAGCCATATGTGGACCGGGTGGCTGCGCACTTGCCTACGTGGAAGGCCTCGCTGTTGCGCCGTGCAGGGAGGTTGGTGCTCATAAACTCTACTCTGATCGCGACGGCCATATACCCTATGCTAGTCCTCGATCTCCCTCCATGGTTTCTATCTTGCATCGAAAAGATTTGTCGAGGGTTCTTCTGGTGTGGCCATGCTGAGGCCAAAGGAGGGAGTTGTTAGTCAACTGGAACCTGATTTGCTCACCGAAGGAGTACGGTGGGCTAGGCATAAAAAATTTGCGCCTGCTGAACAGGGCACTACTGATGAAGTGGAAATGGCTTGATAAGGCTGCGGTGGACAAACCTTGGGAGGGCCTACAAATCGACGTTCCGAAAGAGGTCTCTGCACTGTTTGATGCTTCGGTGGATATTACTTTGGGTGATGGCATGAAAACCAAGTTCTGGACGGATCGTTGGCTGAATGGAGTTAGCATCGCGCAGTGTGCGCCGGCCCTTATGTTGCATGTCAAGCCAGCGGCCCTTCACCATCTGGTGGCCGACGTATTGCCTGACGGCAAGTGGATGCTTTCGATCAGGGGCTCCCCCTCCGTGCATGCTCTGGCGGAGATTTTCAATCTGTGGACCCTACTGCAGCAGGTGGAGCTGCGGCCAATCCCCGACCGCTTCAGATGGCGCCTATGTGCAGATGGAAAGTTCTCTGCAAGATCGGCGTATGACGCTTTCTTCATTGGTCGTGAGTTCTACCCGGGTATGGCCGATCTATGGACCTCGTGGGCACCCCTTGAGATCAAAATTTTCGTCTGGTTAGCGTTGCACAATCGCCTGTGGACGGCTGACAGGCTCGCAAAGCGGAACTTGCAACACCCGCCGCATTGCATGCTCTGCTGCCAGGAAACTGAGTCAGCTAACCACCTCCTGCTCGGCTGCTCTTACGCCCGTCAGGTGTGGTTCTCAACGCTTCTGCCCTGGCGACTCCACAGGTTCACCCCGCATGCGGATGATGAGCTCATACACTGGTGGCCCCGGATCAGCACGGCGATTTCTGGGGAGCGGAGAAAGGAGCTCAACTCGACTATCTGCTGCACCTTCAGAATGCTATGGCTGGAGAGAAACAGACGTGTGTTCGACAGGATTGCGACCGTTGAGTCTGTTACTACGGCCAGAATTAAAAGTGAGGTAGCCCTCTGGATGTTGGCCAGGAAGAGGGGAGTGGTGGCAGTTGAGGGAGATTAGGATTACGAGCAGGTCGTACTAGGCCTATGGTGGATGCTCCCAGTAGCCTGTTGTTTCTTTTCTAACATATGTACAGAACTAGTATTGTGTTTTATCCCCTTTCTTAATATAGAAGACGCACAGCTTGTGTGTTCTTGAAAAAAAAAAAGTACATGTAAATTTACAACGGTGTCACCAATCCACGGGTAAATTGGTATTTTTACCCTTTCACCATTTTCCACCTTAATCGTAGATATATCACTGGAGTAGGAAGCAACACCACTTTGTCAAAAATCCTAGCATTACGCTTTAGCCAAATCGAGCGCATAACGAGGACCACCAAAGAATTGATCTCGCGTCGTCCACCGGCCCAATGACCGTATTCACATTGTGCCACCAATTAGCGAGGTACGCATCCCGAGAAGGCATCAACCGATTTAGCCGGTAGGGTAGCAGAACCTGGAAGCATACCTCCCTAGCGAAGGGCCACTGCATGAACATGTTTTTTTTTTTAGAAAAGGAGGATGACCCCCGGCCTCTGCATCTGGGCGATGCATACGGCCACTGCATGAACATGTGACCGTGAGTTTCCATCTCCTGGCAACAAAGCATGCAAAGTGTCAGGCTGTTGCATTTTCCACTGATCCAATCCGTCATCTGTCCAAAGGCGGTTTATGAACGCAAGCCACACAATGATCTTCAAATCAAGCGGGGCCCATGAGGCCCAGACAAAGTCAATGCACAAAGCGAACTCACTGCCAAGAAAAAAAATGAGGCGTACACAGACTTCGACGAGTAGACCCTGTCCACCGTAGATTTCCAAGTCATCTTGTCCGTCTCTTGACTCAAGGAACGGTTGACATCGTTGATCCAAGTATCCCCAAGGAGGGCTTCCTCCACGACACGTTGGCGTCTCGCTAGCCAGACAAAAGGAAGAAGCGAGGGGGGCATTTGAGCAAGACTGACGTCATCGACCCACTAGCCAGTCAAGTCAAGAAAAGTGACCTAGAGCCATCTCCCAAGGCACACTTCAAGTAGGACAAGAACAACTCCGCCGCCTCCGAAGAATCATCGGAAGCCTGGACCAAGGCTTGTCGTTGGCCGTTAGTGTCCATCCATCGCCAACGCATCCGTAGAGCCTGGTTTAAGAGTTGCAGATTATGAACACCGCCCTCCATATATCTTGGGAGTGCACACCTCTTTCCGCGCCACAAGGCAACATCCACCGCTGGCCTCCGCCTGCCCACACCAGAAAAAGGCACGCATTAACTTGTCCATGCAAGTGCGAAACCATGGTGGCAGGCAACATCATTGTGCTCATACTCGCTGTAATCTTATACTATCTACAAAGCATAAAATTATTGAGTGTCACTAGTGGATCAGAGTAACTGGCTAGCTGACACATGAACTGCGAACTTGACACTCTAATGGCTCCGCTCAATTGTGTGGTGAGTACGTGTCTTATCATGTTCAAATTGACAGGATCTTGTTTTGTTGCTTACTAGATTTATCTCAGTGCCTTCCATTCTCAAAGCTCCACCGATTCATCGCATGCGACGAGTATAGTCTCTTCTCATATTCCACAACCGTCAGAGAACTATTCTATTTGTTATTTTTCGAGAGTATGAACATCACAAAGAGGGTGAAAGTGAGTTGGGGAGAAAAGGTAATGCACATGCACTTGTAGAAAACAGGGCTCTGGTCCCGGTTCCAGAGGGCCTTTGGTCCCGGTTCTGCAACCGAGACAAAACGATCGGGACTAATACCCATTACTTTTAGTCCCGATTGGCTTACGAACCGCGACTAAAGAAGCTCCACGTGGCCGCTGTGGGGCGCCCAGGCAGGAGGACCTTTAGTCCCGGTAGGTAACACCGACCGGGACTAAAAGGCAGCCACACGTCAGCAGCTGCCAGGCGCTGGAGTTTTTGTTTTTGTTTTTGAAAGGAGGGGTTTAGGGGTTTTCATATTGTGTTCCCCCTTTTATTTTTATGTTTACCCTTCAATTTTTTTATATTTAGGGTTTTATTTTTATTTAATGTTTTTCATTCAACTCGACGCTAACTACTACATATAGCAATGAAGGAACCATTACACAAGATCGTCATGACCATATATAGAGAGAAGTGATCTCTCTTTCTCTGTGCTTGGTCGAACAACAAGTTTTCATAGATTTATCCGACGCTACTACATATATACAATATAACATCTCTTATGATCTCTGACATCATCTAGCACCAAAATCGCATTGAATTTCCATACGGTATCCTCCCTTTTCAGGTATGACGTGGTCAAGAAAGAATCCCGCCAATTCCTCTTGAATTGCTCGTATGCGATCATGTGGTAGGAGTTGATCCCGCATCTCCCACATCTAATTTAAAGAAGGGGGTCAATACATATATATGAATGAAACTCAACATAATTGATGGTAATAAAATAAAACTGTGAATATTGTTTACATACTTCAAATTGTTGGTCAGAGAAGCCCCGCTCAGAGGTCAAGTGGCGAATGAACTCTCAAACGTAGTATCCACATAAATTATTCCCGGCTGCCTACCACGAGCACTTTACGAGAATAGAGTTCAATCAAACTGATAATCAAGCATGATAATGGTATTGATGAAACTAGAATCAATGAGAGATGCGCGGAACTAGCTAGTACTACTTACTTTGGGGTGTGTAAATCGCAGCTCCTTCTTCAGACCCGGAACCATTCTGGTGAACTTTTTCCAAACCCTGTCCGGCAAAGAAAATGATTACTTGATATCAGGAAATGAACGAAAGCTGCCGATATGGTGCGATAATGATTGAACTTACTTCTGGAGCATTTCACTCATGTCCGCCCACTCCTTTTGCTCTTTATGTCTCGAGTCTAAGACATTTACTACTCCCCCGTCAAGCTTAATGGATAGCAGAATAAAGTGGAAGCTGCGCACGCATAACTCATCAATTACACTTAACCTCGAGTAAACGAAACCGAATATGCACAAGACAGTAACACTCACTTGAAGTTGTAAGGAAAGAGTATTTTTCTTTTGTTTTGATGTCGAAGGAACGCTTTTAGCAAGTTTTCCTCGGTATCTTTGGCTCCGTTTTGTACCGCCCATTCATTTACGGTATTTGGGCTAATGAACCCAATGTCATAGATTTGTCCTCTTTTGCATTCGACGATCTTCAATCTGCATAATATAGTGAGGATAATTATATATACATGCAATGAACGAGCTGAGCTAGAGATTTAATTACAGAAATAATGCTTACAGACAGTAGCAAGTCAAGAGAGTTTTGTCGATGGCATCTTGATTGAATAACAGAAATAATTTCACAAATTCAACGGGCATCAGGTCGACTCCAATGAAGTCGTGCTCATCTTGAATTCCCAGCAACATACTGTCGGTCCCATCCTTGCTGCAGGTTTCCAAGTACCAGTCATGCAATCTTTGCATCATCGTTGGTAGCTGCGGGAGCTGATCAGGTTTGACGAGAGGCTTCCCGTGCTCGTATCTAAAGGGCGCTACTACCTCACCAATTTCAAACTGTACATCATCGCCCACGTAATCACCAAGAGTGGTACCGGGCGCTAGCCCCGAATGATTAGCGATATCGCTAGACGCCTTGAGCGGGGGGCACGATTGCTTCTCCTGTTCGCCGAGCTGGGGAATTGTTTTCCCACTTCGTCTTGCAGCACTGGTAGTACTTCCCGACCGCCACGCTTCATCATATGTCTTTTCAATACAGCGGTCATAGTGTGATTGCGGCGGAGGCGGCGGTGGTCACTTAAGGGCATCCAGAGTGCGCTTCACTTTCACCGGATCTATTATTTCCTTCGGAGATGGGCGTTTCCGTTCAAAGTGGGCCTGCACTTTGGCAGCCACAATGTCCTTGTTTTCCTCATCAGTCCTCTCATATGGTAACTTTGGAGGAGCCCTGAGGCTTGGACCAGCTCTGAATTTCTTGCTTGTTGTACTGCTAGCCGCCGTAGCGGCAGCGCCTCTCTTCCGCTATTGCTGAGGCGGCGGAGTCCGTTGACGCGTCGGAGGAGGCGGAGTCCGCTGACGCCCGAAGGAGGCGGAGTCCGCTGACGCGCCAGAGACAGCTGAGGCGGTAGAGGACTCTGGGGAGGGGCCTCCTCCGCTGGAGACGGTTGAGGCGACAGAGACAGCTCACGCGCCGGAGACGACTCAGGCAGCTGAGACGGCTGAGCTGGACTGTGAGGGGTCTGCTGAGGGGCCTCCTCCGGCTGAGTCTGCTGAGGCGGCATCCAGTTTGGAAGTTTGATGTTCTCCTTTCTCCATAGACAGGTAGTCCTTAAGGCATTTTCTAGAAGAATCTCCCCTTCACCTGTAGGGTACTCAAGCTCCAGCCCCTCAAATCCCTCCATTATTTCATCCACCCCGACAATAGCAAAGCCATGTGGAATCGGACGGCAATGGAAAGTTCCCTCAGCTCGAGGAGGTAAGACATAGCTGACCGCCACCTTCAAGGTCAGGTTATGGCATTTCACCATTAGCACACAATGTTCATTCTCCGTGATACGATCCACGGGGCAGCGAGAAGCCGTTATCAGGCTGAACGAGCTCCGTGGAAGCCACGCTGCTTCTCCGCTGAGATGGTGGGGTAGCTTCGGGGGCAGTGTCGAATGAAGGATCTTCGTGCCGCTGAGATGGTTGGCCGGTAGCTCGCTGGCTCTCAAGTTCCTCTAGTTTCGCTAATCTTTCATTGATCTTCTGCATTTCGCTTGCTTCATCTTTCTTCTCTCTCTCGGCTTCTATAACTAGTGCTATCGGGAAACCCATGCACCCACGAAACGGAGCCTGATGTGCCTCGTGTTCGTCCAGGGTGTTCAGGATTGCCGAGGGCCTTGGACAGCTCGTCCTTCTCTCTGTCGGGACTGAACCTCCCTTCCTGCGCTTCCTTGATTGCTTCCTCAAGCTTCTTGACAGGTGTTGCAAGTTGAGCTTTCGTGAAAACACACTTCCCTAATTCTGGGTCCAAAGTTTCCCCAACCCCGAAGAACCAAGTCCTTGCCCGATCTGGCCAGTGCAATGTCGCTGGTTGGACCCCTTTAGCAAGCAAGTCTTGCTCAGCTTTGTCCCACGTAGGCCGGGCTTTGCTGCAGCCACCTGACCCCGTAACATGGTGATACTTCTTCTTTGCAGCACTTTGCTTATTTATCTGCGACCTCTGCTTGGCCTTCTATGATTTCTTGTAGGCCACAAATGCGGGCCAGTGATCTTTTATCTTCTCATATTGACCGGTGAATTCTGGAGTCTTGTCTTTGTCGACAAACTTTGTGTTCAATAGTTTCTTCCAGTTCTTGAATAGTTCTGCCATCTTCTTAAGAGCAAACACCTTGACCTTTGGGAGAATAACTGGATTATTCGGATCCTCCTCTGGCGGTAGGCTGAAATTGGTCATCAGCGAGTTCCAAAGATCATCTTTCTGTCTATCGTGGACATAAGAAACTTCAGGGTTCTTCTTCTTATTCCATTCTTGGATGCTGATCGGGGCGCTGTCCTATCAATAACTCCGCACTGATGTATAAATTTGTCTTTGGTCCGCTTGGGAGCAATCGGTTGGCCATCTCGAGGGACTTCTTCGATCGTGAACCTTTCATCCTGGCCCAACCTTTTCTTCGGGCCTCATCTCCTAACCGAAGTTTGGCTCGGTCCGGAGGGCTAAAAGAAGAAAGAAGCGTCAATATATGTACATACAAAACAATTGATGCATCTAGTCAGCAGAGGCTTAATTAATATATATATACCTCGCCGGACTTTGCAATAGTTACGGCTCCCTTCTCCATTCGATCACCGGGGACGTCATGATCTCTTTCCTCCTCCATTCAATCACTGGAGCCGTCATGATCTCCTTCCTCCTCCATTGGATCATCGGAGCTGTCATCCTCTCTTTCGTCACCGCCATCGGTGTCGTTGAGAAACGACAAGGTGATATCACCTCCATGGCGGATTATATCCCCCCAACAACTCTTCTTTTTCTAAGTCTCTGTCCATAGTTTCTGCAAATATTACAACATGGCAATATACAACCATGAGAGATGGATTATTGCAAACATAGACTTAATCACAACAAGGAATCATATGCATATGAGTAATGGATTAGTGGCAAACATCATGCAAAGTTCACAAGTTTTATAACAGTCAGTTTCAGACGATCGTCGAGGACTCGATCCTCCCCCCTCATGTCTGATGAGTCGTCCTATCTTTCGAGAGAGGATACTTTGCGGACCGCCTCTCTCATGCTTTTCCGACGTGCAAATCATGTTTTCATATGCCTCAAAATCAAAGTTATCGGGGTTATGTTTTAACGAACCACCCCCCGGCCCCCTCATGTCGAAGTTATCGGGGCTATGTTTTAACGACCCCCTCTCTCATGTTTTCATATGCCTCAAAATCAAAGTTATCGGGGTTATGTTTTAACGATCCCCTCTCTCATGTTTTCATATTCCTCAAAATCAAAGTTATCGGGGTTATGTTTTAACGACCCCCTCTCTCATGTTTTAACGACAAGATGAATACAAGCTTTATACACAAGATGAATACACAATTCAACAAATGAACCAACCATCATCCTATGAGCAAAACTCAACATACAACAAATGGACACCTTTTGTCGAACAGCAGAGGGACGATCAGGGACCAACTCCACGGAGATGCAACACCACAACCTGTAATTCCACCGAGTGAAAAAAAAATTAGGCAGACTTAGTGATATTTGCATAGTAGCAGAAAACAAATTCATGATGCAACCTTTGAGGCAAGTAAAATATATGCTATAGCAGTTTTTCATGGCAACAAAGAGCATGGCAAGCATGTACTAATTACCCTCAACAAAACACCATTACTGATCATGATCCAAAGATGCGTAGATTTGTTGCAAACCTCAAGGCAAAATGCAAAGTATTAATACTGCCAGGTTTAGACTTAAGAGAAAAATAGCATGGCACTTCAAACTAGGTCACACATAAAGCATTGACACTTCAAACTAGCTATCACATAAAGCAAAAAAGAAGTATATTTGTCACCAAAATACAACACTTGACAGAGTTTATTCTATTTCAAAAATAGTTCTCTGTTTTCAAAAATCATTCCCTCCATATAGAAACTTTTGTAAAATAATGTGGGTTTTAAAATTTTCTCCCAATCCTTTTAATTATCTTATAAACATCAGTAATAATTATTTTCATAATGATTTGGCCTAATTTTTTTCTTTTATTAGTATTTTCAAACTCTAAAATGACCCTGTTGCACTAGAACTATTTCAAATAATTCTTTTCAAATGCCACAAAGTTTTTGAGAAGTCCTCTGATGCCTATAGATCATTTTTATGCAAAAACCCACTTTGGTCATTTGAAAATTTTGAGCACAACTTCCATTTTTCAATTTTGGTCCAATCTTGGCATTGAACTACAACCCTATTTTTCCTTGCTCAAATAATTCAGAATTTTTTGCATCTTATAGTCCTTCCAACGAAACCCTTAAGTCCAGAAGGGCAGCCCCAATTTCATCTTGCAAGTCCACCAAAAAATTCCCTATAGTTTCTGTCCAGAACTAAATTCTAATAAAACTTACACTAACAAGTTTTTCCTTTTATCAAACCAACTTGACCATCATCACTAACATCCAAGGAGACATCATCCTGCCAAGTTTCACATACAACAAAGTTCCCTAGCTAGCCCTAGCATTTCATCAAATACCTTGTGGACATGGCTGAAACCATGCAACTCTCTGAACCAACTTGACCATCATCACATACATCCAAGGAGGAAGGAGGAAGGAGAGGGGTGGGAGGGAGGAGGGAGTACCTGGTCGGCCAGCTGTGGAACGGCGGTGTCAGGGGCAGGGCAGGGGCGCGGCGGCGTCGGGACAGGGCAGGGGTGCGGAGGCGTCGGGGCAGGGTAGGGGCGCGGGTAGCGGCGGCGTCGGGGGAGAGGGGCAGGGCGCGGTGAGCGTGTCGACGGTGAGGTCCGGCAGCCTGGCGACGTCGAGGTGGTCGTCGGAGCCGTCGGGGGAGAGGAGGATCGAAGAAACTGAATGGGGTTTGAAAATTTTCACAAGTACTGCTTATATACACAGCTCTTTAGTACCGGTTGGTGGCTCCAACCGGGACTAAAGGCCCCCTTTCGTCCCGGTTGGATCCACCAACCAGGACTAAAGGTCTGTGCTTCCCGCCCTCTAGTCCTGGTTGGTGGCTCCAACCGGGACGAAAGGGGGGCCTTTAGTCCCGGTTGGAGCCACCAACCGGGACTAAAGGGCTGGTGCTGTCGCAGCCAAAAGTTTAGTCCCACCTCGCATGTTGAGAGGAGCTCGGAGTGGTTTATAAGCGCTGCTGCCGCTACCATCTCGAGCTCCTCTCTAATGCAGGCAGTACATGCCTATCTCACGCCCTGCTGGGCCTGCTTGCAATGCGGGCCTGCATCCTGGCCCATTTGTAGGGTTTCTAGTCGTATGCACGCCGTGGTGGCTAGTAGGCGGGCCTTTTTTTTGCATATGTTATGTTTTTAATTTTTAATGTTATTTTTTGCATATGTTATTTTTAGTTATATAATTTTAGTTGCATAAATTTTATATAATTTTAGTTGCATAAGTTTTATTTTTATTGATTCTTTTTAGTTGATTCCTTTTGCTATTAGAGTTTTATAAAAGCTTTTTAGTTTGCTATTAAAGTTTGTAACAAAAAATACTTTATGTTTTATATTAAAGTTTTAATCAAAAAAATACTTGTAATTTTAGTTAATATTTTGATTCTTTTAGTTGATTCTTTTTGCTATTGAAGAATATTATATTTTAATTGTTTCTTTTTAGTTCATTCTTTTTGCTATTAGAGTTTTATAAAAGCTTTTTAGTTCATTCTTCGTGTACAAACTGGATAATCTCTTTCGAAGTATCAGGGTTTCGAACGAAAACTCATCTACTACAAAGGGATTTCATTTTTTTAACTTATTTTAACTCCAGACTTTTTGTGTGTTCAAAATGCACCATTCAAAGCCACATTATCAATTTTCAACCCTTCTGTGACTTCATTTGCTATTTTTCATGCATTTAATGATTTATTTTGAGCTAAATGGCCCTGAAATTGACAAGCACTACAAATGAACTCTGAAAAGGTTGAAACTTGGCATGGTATCATAATTTCACCCACATAGCATGTGCTAAAAAGTTGAAAGGGTTACGGGAAAAATTGATGCACTTCGTGTACAAACTGGACAATCTCTTTCGAATTATCAGGGTTTCGGACGAAAACTCATCTATTACAAAAGGGATTTCATTTCTTGACATGTAACTGTAGTGATATTCTAGATCAAAGCCATCATCAGAATAGTTGTGGAGAGAAAGTCTTCATTTTTTCTTCGCGTGTCTCCCTTGCTCATTGCGCCGTAACCATGGATAATCTTCATCGTTTAACAAGATGCTTGGGTCAGCCTTCACTTTGAAGGGAGGAATTTCATGAAACTTTTCATAATCTTCAGACATGTATCTCTTGCCCTCCACTCCCACGATGTCTCTTTTCCCTGAAAGAACTATGTGGCACTTTGGCTCATCGTATGATGTATTCGCTTCCTTATCTTTTCTTTTTCTCGGTTTGGTAGACATGTCCTTCACATAGAAAACCTGCGCCACATCATTGGCTAGGACGAATGGTTCATCTGTGTACCCAAGATTGTTGAGATCCACTGTTGTCATTCCGTACTGCGGGTCTACCTGTACCTCGCCTCCTGACAGATTGACCCATTTGCACCGAAACAAAGGGACCTTAAAATCATGTCCATAGTCAAGTTCCCATATGTCCACTATGTAACCATAATATGTGTCCTTTCCCCTGTTGGTTGCTGCATCAAAGCGGACACCACTATTTTGGTTGGTGCTCTTTTGATCTTGGGCGATCGTGTAAAATGTATTCCCATTTATCTCGTACCCTTGGTAAGTCAATACAGTCGAAGATGGTGTCCTGGCCAACGAGTATAGCTCATCTCCAACAATGTTGTTACCCATGAGATGTGTTTGCAACCAACTGCCGAAAGTCCTGATGTGTTCACATGTAATCCAGTCGTCAGACTGCTCCGGGTGTTTGGAATGCAAAATATTCTTGTGTTCATTGACATACGGGGTCACCAAGGTAGAATTATGTAGAACTGTGTAGTGTGCTTGAGCCCAAGAATGCCCGTCCCTACATATTATTGAATCCGCTCCTAGCGTGCATTTTCCAGCCAGTCTCCCCTCATACTGCGATTGAGGGAGACCAATCGGCTTAAGGTCAGGAATAAAGTCAACACAAAACCCAATGACCTCCTTTGTTTGATGGACCATGGAGATGCTTCCTTCTGGCCTAGCACGGTTACAAACATATTTCTTTAAGACTCCCATGAACCTCTCAAAGGGGAACATATTGTGTAGAAATACAGAACCCAGAATGGCAATCTCGTCGACTAGATGAACTAGGACGTGCGTCATGATATTGAAGAAGGATGGTGGGAACACCAACTTGAAACTGACAAGACATTGCACCAAATCATGCTTTAACCTTGGTAGGATTTCTGGATCGATTACCTTATGAGAGATTGCATTGAGGAATGCACATAGCTTCACAATGGCTAATCGAATGTTTTTTGGTAGAAGCCCCCTCAATGCAACCGGAAGCATTTGCGTTATAATCACGTGGCAGTCATGAGACTTTAGGTTCTGGAACTTTTTCTCTGCCATATTTATTATTCCCTTTATATTCAACGAGAAGCCAGACGGGACCTTCATACTGAGCAGGCATTCAAAGAAGATTTCCTTCTCTTCTTTGGTAAGAGCGTAGCTGGCAGGACCTTGATACTGTTTTGGATGCATGCCGTCTTTTTCGTGCACACGTTGCTGGTCCTCCCGTGCCTCCGGTGTATCTTTTGTCGTCCCATACACGCCCAAGAAGCCTAGCAGGTTCACGCAAAGATTCTTCGTCACGTGCATCACGACGATTGTAGAGCGGACCTCTAGGTCTTTCAAATAGGGTAGGTCCTAAAATATAGATTTCTTCTTCCACATGGATGCACGTCCCTCAGCGTCATTCGGAACAGATTGTCCGCCAGGACCCTTTCCATAGATTACTTGTAAATCCTTGACCATATCAAGTATGTCATCACCAGTACAGAGGACGGGCTTCTTCCGGTGATCTGCCTCACCTTTGAAATGCTTGCCTTTCTTTCTTAAGAGATGGTTGGTCCGAAGAAATCGACGATGTCCCAGGTACACATTCTTCTTGCATTTGTCCAAATATATACTTTCGGTATCATCTAAATAGTGCGTGCATGTGTGGTATCCCTTGTTTGTCTGTCCTAAAAGGTTACTAAGAGCAGGCCAATCATTGATGGTTACAAACAACAACGCATGTAGGTCAAATTCCTGCTATTTGTGCTCATCCCATACACGTACACCTTTTCCATTCCACAACTGTAAAAGTTCTTCAACTAATGGCCTTAGGTACACATCAATGTCGTTCCCGGGTTGCTTAAGGCCTTGGATGAGCACTGGCATCATAATGAACTTTCACTTCATGCACAACCAAGGAGGAAGGTTATAGATACATAGAGTCACGGGCCAGGTGCTATGGTTGCTGCTCTGCTCCCCAAAAGGATTAATGCCATCTGCACTTAAACCAAACCATACGTCCCTTGCGTCACCTGCAAAGTCCCCCCACTTTCTCTCGAATTTTCTCCACTGCGACCCATCAGCGGGTGCTCTCAACTTCCCGTCTTTCTTACGGTCTTCTTTGTGCCATTGCAACAACTTGACATGCTCTTTGTTTCTGAACAGACGTTTCAATCGTGGTATTATAGGAGCATACCACATCACCTTGGCCGAAACCCTCTTCCTGGGGCGCTCGCCCTCAACATCACCAGGGTCATCTCGTCTGATCTTATACCGCAATGCACCGCATACACTACAAAAAAAAGACACATCCATGACATTTTGGGCCGAACAAATTTTTTTCTGTCATGCTTATGGCACTTCTATGATGATAACCGTGACAAAACCCGGTATCATCATAGATGTGGTGGGCTCCTACTTCTATGACAAAAAATCATGACAGAAAATGGGCTTTTCGTCCTGGGCGGGCTGGAGACGCACCTGCATGACATTCTTTGGGCCGTCCATGACGGAAAAAAATCATTGTAGAAGCGAGGGCGAGGAAAATTTCGGGGAGTTCCCGGTTACGGTGGGTGGTCGGGGCCGAGCGATGCACGGAGGTTTGCGTGTTTCTCTCGTATACGTACGCGCGTGTGTGCGAGGCGTTGGGCTCTTACTGAACCCGAGCGAGGCGTTCGCTTACTGAACCCGAGCGATTGCACTGGCTACGTTACTGAACCCGAGCGATCGATCCCTTGGCTGTTAACTAAACCCGAGCGATTCCTTTGCTACTGCTACTAACTAAAGCCGATCGAACCTGCTGCCTCTTGATGAACAATGACCGTTGTTGGGGCTTGGATGAACAGTTTCTCCCGGTGGGGGTTGGATGAACAGGACCTCGTGGTAGTAGAGGCCATTGCCGCTGGATGAACAAGACCCTGATCGAGGAGGCCGCCACACACACCCGAGCCGGTTGGGGGTGGATGAACAGGACCCCGTGGAGGGCTGGTTCAATAGTAGCCGGTGGAGGCTGGATGAACATGACCCCGTGGATGAACAGTAGCTGGTGGAGGCAGGAGGAAGTCGACGGTGGATGAACAGTAGCAGGTGGAGGCTGGAGGAAGTCGACGGTGGATGAACAGTAGCCTGTGGAGGCTGGAGCGAGGCAGTAGACGGTGGATGAACAGTAGCCCGTAGAGTCCCGTTTTGCGGTACGCCACACCTCTCCTGATCAACAGGACCCCGTGTCGACCGTAGGCACCCCAACACAAGTTCGTTTCCTCTGTTTTGCGGTACGCCACACCCCTCCCGATCAACAGCATCCTGTTTCGACCATAGGAGCTTGAACAGAAGTCCGTTTCCTTCGTTCTGCGGTACGCTAGACCCTTCCCGATGAACAGGACCCCGTTTCTACCGTACGCGGTCGAACAGAAGGCCGTTTCCTCCGTTCTGTGGTACGACAGACCTCGTTTCGGTTGTTCTGTCCAAGCCGGTTGGCTCCCAATGAACACGCGACGCTGTTTACTCCGTTCTGACCCAGCCGGTTGGCTGCCGATGAACAGGACGACGTCGCTGTACGCATTAGAGACCCCGCCCGTATGTACGTACGTAGCCGTATTTACTATCTTCCAGCGTGGCTGTACGTACGTGTACACGATATAGACGGGACTGCGTGACATGCTACGTCGGCGCCTCTACTTCAACACGTGCCGCTCCTTACTCGGCCATGGTACGTTGCTGTAGAGAGACAGATCGACCGCTATGTACGTACACGTTCGCGGCCAGACAGATAACGCTACCTTCGCTTCAACCTGGTGGGTCCTAGCTGTCAGGGGGTAAAAGGCACTTCCTTCCGTGCGAAGATAAAGCCGGTGGGTCCCAGCTGTCAGGGGGGAACATTTTTTTTGTGAAATACAAAGGTCCTTTCGGTGGGTCTGAGCTGTCAGGTGGAGGAATCATTATTTTGCGCGTAATAAGGAGGCACTTCCTTGCGTGCGGCCATGACCCAGCTGTCAGCCTCTCCACGTATAGTCCTCTTCTGATGGATGTCGTTCGTTGACCGCGTTGACGACGCCGTACCGTCTGAGAGCACCAAGGTGGTGGACGACAGCACGACCTAGGAAGGGAATGACCCAGAGCCGGGGAACACGCGGAGGGTAGTACGAGGGTTGACTGGTTCGGCTGCGGTGTGAGGCTGCCATCACCGCAGAATAACATGGGGTGTGGGTGAGTAGAGGGATGGCCTGGCCAGCGATGGGAGTAGTAGGGGGCGGTGAGGCCTGCGCAGCAGTACAGCCAGCCACGGGAGGTAGGAGCACGCGGTGGTTTGGACGGCTGGAGCAAGAAAATCAGAGGTTGAAGAAGCAGGACGACCGTTGGATGTTCACAATCCAACGGTCACTGGTGATAGAATTATTTGTTGACTAAGTTGACAAAGCCCTGCGTACGTGTCAACTTAGTAGGGCCACAAGTCAGTCTCCAAATCTGGTGGGCCCCAGCTGTCATGGGGAGCACTCGTTATTTTTTGCTTAATAAGGAGGCACTACCTTCCGTGCCAAGATATAGCTGGTGGGTCCCAGCTGTCATGGGGAGGATTCATTCTTTTTGGCGTAATAAGGAGGTACTTGCTTGCGTGCGGCCATGGACCATGTGGGTCCCAACTGTCAGCCTCTCCATGTACATCCCTCTTCCGATGTTGTCGTTTGTTGACAACGTTGACCACGCCATGCCGAGAACACCAACATGATGGACGATGGCGAGACCCAGGATGGGAATGACCCGGAGGTGGCGAAGCCACAGCAGTGGAGGGATGTGGGTGAGTAGAGGGATGGCCTGGCCAGCGGTGGGAGTAGTACGGGGCGGTGAGGCCTGCACGGTAGCACAGCCGGCCACGGGAGGCGGGAGCAGGCGGTCCCGCCGGTGCTGGATTTGGCAGCTGGAGCAAGAAGATCAGAGATTGAAGAAGCACGACGGCCGTTGGATTGACATCCAACGGGCACGTCTGCTAGAATCGTTTGTTGACGTATATAATAAGTAAAAAAATCATGCATACACGTCAACTTAATAGGCCCACAAGTCAGACCATTCCCTATTTTTTTAATAATTTACAGCTCATTGCAACTTCTTATGCAATTTATTGCAGTCCGTTTTTTTGTTGGCCAGGGCCAGGGTTAAAAAATTAAACTAAATTTCGCATATTTCGGTGGGGACCAAACTATTTTTAATACCAAAATGTCGTGCCAGATTTAAAGTACTTTGAAGATATATTTAAATTAGGTTAAAGCCCAGTGAAATTGGAATCTGAAAATGTGAAAAAATTCAGAAATTTGAAAGTAATTGCCAATTTGTCGTGTGTGTTTTATATTTACAGCCCATTTCATATTACTTTTAAGATTTGCAGCCGTCTTGAAAGAGTTGCAGCCCAGCAGGGCGGAGAAAAATAAGTAGGCCTGGATTGGGTATTCTTCAGGAAAAAATAAACTGGGCTAGCCATTTTCACAAAGAAAAAATAGCTGGGCTGGTCATGTGGTGAACGAAAAATAGAAGCCTGGGCTAGACGGGCCACAGCCCAGGAAACCCTGCTCCATCTCAACAATAACAAAAAAAAATACTGCTCGAGCAACTACGTCCCAGGTGTCAGCTGATCTTGTGCTGTTCTCTTGTCTATTGACTATACCCTGACATTGTCGTGGGTCCCAGATGTCAGCAAACCACTAGGAGGAAGCATTTTCTTTTTCTATACGTTGAAAATGGAGTATATAACAAAAAGTGAGGAACTTGCTTGCGTACGGCCATGGACATGGTGGGTCCCTACTATCATCCTCTCAACGTACAGTTCTCTCCCGATTCCTCTTGTTTGTTGACCATGTTGACAATGCGAGTGGGCGACGCTGCGGCGAGCGCACCAAAGCGCGCGGAGGACGACAGCGAGGCCTCGGATGTCAGCATTAACGATTTAGGAGACGGTGGGGCGGAGATGCGTGCACTGAGGCGCAGCCAGCCGTGGGAGGCAGAAGCAGGCGGCCCTGCCGGCGCTGGTTTGGTTTTGGCGTCTGAAGGAAGACAAGACTGAAGAAACACGACAGACTGTAAAAGCAGCAGGAGTACTTAACAACCTTAATTGAAACCAGCAGGGGCACTTAACAACCATAGCTGAAAGCAGTATGAGTACTTATACAGGTTCAATCGTACAAAGCACGCCTCAAACAGTGCTACTTTGCCTACAGTTAACCAAGGGTGAGGCCACCAAGCCCCAGGACAAGGCCCAGGCGCCACCCCGCGCATCCACAACCTTCTGAAAGCGGCTTCATCTTGCAATGTGGTCAATAAATAGGATATTCACTTTAGAGCCATGGAAAAGCATGAGCATAACCTTCTGCCCTATTCTCCAAGATGGACGGGCCTTCATTATTTGAGACTACCCATGAATAAGTATCTTTTCACCTCCAAGGGAAATGGAGTAGGTCGACATAAACATCATGTTGTGACCAAGCGCAAGTCTGACCCGACCATGGTCAGGCATCTGTATAGGAACAATAGAACCGGGCAGTTTCTGTTTCAAGAAGATCACAGTTGTAAAACTGTGTATAAGCAAGAGTTTATGAACAACATATATAACAGAAAACAGCTCGTACCATAAGTTTCTTGACACAGTTGGACATGTTCAACGTGTGCACCAGTGGCACACATATCCCACGTGGCCTTCCACCATTGAAACGCCCCACAAGGACCTCAAGACGATCAATAAAGTGTAGGAATTGGTGGATGTCGTCCCAGTCAACTTCAGTGCCATCAGTAACAGTCGAGTTCTTATAGAATAACAAACGAGTAGTGTGCTTAATTTTGAAATAACCTACACGTGCCACCAATTATAAGAAATATTAGTTAGAAGTAGCATCTTCGTGAGAGAAGGGAATCACAAATCGTTGCTACTTCTAAAGTCAAATTTTGATTAGATAGAAAGAATAGGTGGATTAAGAAGTAATCGAGGCAACATGCAAGAACCAGATACAAAACTAACATGGATGAACTACTGGAACGACGTCGGGGTGGAAGATCATAGTGAAGATGAGACCAGGTTCTGCTATTTCCATCAACATTCGTGTGCTAACTTTCAGTCCGTAACACTTGAGAAAGTTTATTCAAGTTTGGCCATAAAAAAGCAGCGATCTTCTTGGTTCATGAACCCAACTCGAAACTTATATCCATGGCTTGTCTTCAATGTGACCATTAAACTGGTGTATTCAGTTATGGCAAGGCCGACCATCTTGAGTACATGTGTTCTGGCAGAGCAAGGAATGCACTGCAGGAAAAAAATATATGAGAACACAATGTATTCGCTATCCAAATCTAGAAATAATTTCCTATTTCACGTCAGTGTTATCCATGGTACTAGTAACTTTTATCCAAATATAGCAATCCGAATTTCCAAATTAGTCGACAGCATGTTCAAAAATCCCCACCCTCCTGGATAGAAAAGAGGATTCTAGGAACATACTGTGCGCGTTTTAAAATCCTGTGTTAGGATGAGAAGGAACAAGTGTGGCATCTCGTCGAGGGCGCAGAAACCTGTAGGGTCCTCACACTTCGGGCACTGGAAATGAAACACACTAGATTCAGTAGGAAGAAAAATGCATCAACAGCGGCGGCTGCCATCCTAGGATTACCCGCGACCAAGGGACTAGGATTTATCGGGGATGGATGAAGAATTCGTACCTGGTTCTCCATGAGAAAACCCTACACAATCGCCGAGAGGAGGTTTTCTCTGAACAAGCAGATGAGGGAGGAGGGGATTCAGGCCCAGTGAAATATTGTTGCTTCGTCCGTCCAGCTTACTGCTACTGTTGGAAAGGTGGGGGGTTTTTGTGATTTGATGGCTCATTGGGCATTACTGCGGCGCTACGATCGGGGTGAGTCTACCATGCAGTTGGGCACTCTAATTTGGTGCGTGGCACATGGACCCCGTTGCCAGATGCCCCACATATCGGCGAAAGGAAGTATAAAGGCAGGAGTAACTAGTTACACATAAATATATTTTCGATAGAGAGATACTCCCTCTGTAAAGAAATATAAAAATCTTTTATATCCCCTACCGCAAGAGTAACTGGATGCCCCACATATCAGCGAAAGGAAGTAGAAATGTAGGAGTAACTAGTATCACATAACTTTATACATAAGAAAAATTAAGAGGAATATATATAACATAATATGGGGGTTCAGATGAGAATATAATACTCAAATAAGCTGACGGTTCTGAACTTTGGGCCACAGGCCCGTGGGCCTACATGTTTGGGGCCCATGTGTTCTAACTCAGCGCATTTCATATTGCAAGCGATCGGTACGTCGCTGGTTTTAGATGCTGTCGCAAGGCGAATAGAGAAAATTAAATAAAGCACGGTAGCTGTTAGAATGAAATCGAACGACGGTTCCTAACCAACAATCACAGTTGCAATTCTTTCACGATAACCTACATGATAAATAATACTATTGTACTACTTATACACACAGGACACTTGTTTCACCATGCCATATTATTACACCAAAAGCTCTCGGAGGATAGATCAGTTCGGCAGTTGCGTGCTGCTACTAAAGAATTTCAAAGTTGATTTGGACCAGCTCTCCTTGCCGAGAAAGTTTGATTTTGACATCATCCCCTACCGCAAGATTTGATAGAGTTTTGAACCTTGACCATCCTTTTGCATCAATCATCATGCAACCATTCTTTGTACTTACGGTATATTGAGCAGGTTCATTCACACCAAGGCTGCACATGGTAAGAGAAACTTGGCCACGGTCGCTCGGATTGTTGAACGACTCCCTCGTTGCTCTAGGAATTCTCTGTTTGCAAACAAGAAGACATACACAAACAGTTAGATCAACAAAGTGAATCATGTGAAACAACATGGAAAGAAAAAAGAACAAAGCACTTGGGCTGCCAATGCTTACCAAGAAGGTGGAGATGTCGGTTTTTGTAAGGACTTTGGTATATGCAGTGCCAACTGCAACCCAATCTGTTGCCGGTGCAAGTGCGGGTTCCGTTGCCGCTGCATGGGCTGGAGCAGATGCAAGTGCAACTTCAAGTGTTGGTGCAGGTGCCGGAGCCGTTGCTGGTGCCCGTGCGACTGGTTGTGCCGTAGCTGCTGCCGGAGATGGTGCTCCTTGTGGAGCTGGTGCCGGTGTCGGAGCAGGTGCCAGTGTTGGTGTCCGATCCTCCGGTAGATCAGCCTGATCCGCTGACGCGGTCGGTGCCCAATCCTCTGGTGGATCAAACTGAGCTGTTGCCGCTGTCAGTGGTAGAGCCAGTGCCGTCGGAGAAGGTGCTGGTGCTCGATCCGATGCTGAAGGTGGTACCGATGTGCGAGACAGCAACGATCGTCTCTGGCCTGCTATGATTTCATACTTCGGCTTTCTAACTTCACTAGGCTCCGTGACCTTGATCCAGTCTTTTTCTTCACTTCTTTTAAACGCGAGAAGGACTAATTGTGGCGTGTTTGTTAAACCAAACTGCAGTTCATCATAGGGCTTCAGATTGTACTCACACAACTGACTGATCCAATTGTGTCCAGTAATATAAGTGATGGACAGTGCCTTCATTACTAACATGACATAAGAAGTGAAACCTGCAAAAATAACCATCATAGAGCAAACCAAGCGGTTTATTCTGTAACGAATATCACATGGCAAAACCTGCATCGTAAAATTGCAGCAAAAGTAAAACATGATAGTAAATCAATAAGATTTAGACAGTAAATCAATAAGATTTACTTGATGTGACACGAGTGAATCCTTACCAGGAAATCACTATGTTCAAGTTCTAAATTGAAGGTTGATCGTCCAATTACGGGTGGCATCACTACAAAAAAAATACACTTCCGTGATGATACGTGTTTGTCACAGTAGGTCACGTTTTCTATCATGCACGTACATCCATGACGATTTTATGATAGAATCAAGATAGTCATACCTGTGCTGTCGTAGAAGTGTTCCATGACAATACCAAAATTATCATCACAGAAGTGTCCACTTCCATGACGATAAATTGCGCGTCATAGAAGTGCTTTCGTCAAGGGTAACCGACACATGGCATCCACCATAATGGGTCGCCGTTAAGCTATCGGGTTCTGGTTTGGATCCGATAACCCGTTAACAGCCCTGACCAATGGGGATTTTCCACGTGTAAAATTATCATTCGCCGGAGGATCCACGTATCGGCTCAGTGTTGGGACAGATGTCATCCACTCATAGTACGGGAGGCGCCTATGATATGTCGGCATGTGGCAAGGCCTAGCAGTGGCCCATTCCGGTGAAATAGCCCGGCCCAGTAAAAATTAGCATGCCGGCCCATATAAGGCCTACTTGTGTCAGGTCCATTTAAGCCCACAGCCCATACGAGATGTGCCAATTCGGCCCGTCAACGGCCCGTTAACGATTTGACACCATTGCAGCCCATCGTCAGTTCGAGCCCGTTAACAGCCTGCTATATATTTGGGCTCAATATCGGCCCGATGTGGTTTCGGCCTATTAACGGCCCATTCAAGGGATGGACCAATTTTCAGGATGTACGTCTTTCGGCCTTTTAGCGACCCATTTAAGTGTTGGGCCAATTTCCGGCCTGGTGTGTCTTTCAGCCTGTTAACGGCCCATAAATGAGTTGGGCCATTTGCAGTCCGACCTGAGTTTTGGCCTTTTAACGGCCCATGCTCTTCATGGTCCAATACCAGCCCGGTGTCTCTTTCGGCCTGCTAAAGGCCCACAACATAGTTGGGCCATATACAGTACGACTTGACTTTCGGCCTCTTAGCGGCCCATGTTCTTCATGATCCAGTACGAGCCTGCTGTCTCTTTCGGCCTGCTAAAGGCCCACTATATAGTTGGGCCATATGTAGCCCGACCTTAGTATCGGCCTGTTAACGGCCTGTGAAATCAAATGGGCCCACCTGTTGCCCGCTTCGATGTCGACCTGTTAACGACCCGGGAGGTAACAGGGCCGAGCATTAACTGTCAGCTCGTTTCAATTATAGCGACCCAATAGAGCTTTCGGCCTGGTTACGGCCCATTAACTTAATGGGCCCACTAAAGTTCGAACATGTCTGTAGGCCCAATTAGATAATTTGAGCCCATTACGATGAGCAATTATGCACAGGACCAAAACCGATCAATCAAAAGCCTATGAGAATTTTGGCCCCTGCGAGCCCATTAGGGAAGCCCATTAAGGGCCGTGGGTTGCTTCCTTCATATAGGGCCCACGACTGTTCGTGCTAACTAATAATTTCACTGCTTTTTTAGCTTCCTAGCGACCAGTTAGCTGCAATGCGAGGCGCGCTAAGCAAAGGTACGGCATACAAGGAAAAACGTTGCACATCCAGCATATATTACAGGAAATTACATCCACTGGGCAATCAAAGATTGATGCCAGTGCAAATAAATGAACAGAACCTAACGATCTACAACGTCACAATCTGCAACCTCAGCGCGGATGACGCCCATAAGCATGTGAGCAAGTTCTTCCTTCTTTGCTACACTGTCTCTGAAAACATTGATCAGTTTTTGTTGCACAAGAATGTGCACCTCTGATTCCTCCATGATTTCCATCATTGCTTCAGCCAGTAATTGGTTCACAAACATACATTTTTTCCGTTGCATTCGAGACAGAGGAAACTGAATAGATTCAGATGGCGATTTTGACAGGCTTGTATTATTGATAGTGGAGAGTGTCTCGACCACTGCATCATAACATAAATTAGGAGGGGAACCGAACAGATTAATCAAGAGTTATTGCCATATTACCTAGCCTAGATTTATTGGAAAGAAACAATGGGGTTGCCTTGCTGTTTTCAGAGTTTGTCTTCTTATCTTCAGCAGCCTGCACCAAACTAACACACTAGCATTGCTATCATTGGCCAGGTCAGATAATAGGAAAGCAACATTGATACAACGAACGTTTGGGCAACCAGACCACACCAGCCTACACCAAATTAACACAATATGGCACAGATATCATCAGCCAGGTAAGGTAATACGAAAGCAACATTGACACAATGAATGAATGGGCAACCAAAACAGCACTACAATTCAGTAATGTGCATGATATGAGATAGTACACTCATGCAGCTCAGTATGCAAAACTACCAGGCAGTTTTCCTTACAAAAATCAACATTGTCGCCTTTAATTATACATTTTGCTACAACTAAATTTAGATCAGATAAAGGTTGGATTCACGCCGATTAACAAAATACATGCTGATGTAAAAATATAGTGATATACAACAGGTACTTACATCAGCATTGGGGCACAGAGAATTCCCGCAAGATACTTTCCTCGAATACGATCCCAGTGCAGAAAGTCTTCTATCCTTTAAGCTTATTTTCTAAAAGAGAGAAGGGTAAGAAACATGTAGAAAATATGATCAGAATGCTATAAAATTTCATGATGCGAGGATACGCACACGCTTCTTAGAATGGAGTTGACATATTTTTGCTGGACTGGAGCGGACTAGTTCTTCGGCCACTGGAATCTGCTTATTATCAGTAGGAGTTGGGTTTCTCTATGCTGGAGCAGTATCTATGAACACTGGAGTTGGTTTACTATCTCCTGGTGTTTGGATCTTTTGCAAAGACCTTGTTTGTAACCCTTCAGATTCTAACATAGCCGTCTTCCCCTTGCATGCCTTATATAGAAGAATGGTGCTTCAATTATAAAACATGCTACATCAGAGAGATGGAATAAGTACTGAAGAATAGAAAGGCTTGACATATTGACATGTATTCCCTCCATCCGGAAATAAATGGATGGGTCTAGGCGTATTTTAGTTCTAGATACATCCATTTTTATCCATTTCTGCGACATGTAATCCGGACGGAGGGAGTATGATGTAAGAGCTAGGGATACGACAGGACAATAGAGTAAAAAAAATACTAGTTGAATGTAAAACTGTATGCTAGCGGAATACATACAAAAAAACACTAAGGCAACATATGTGTGTATGATTGGGAAACTAAGATGGCATTGCAACAGACCACTAGAACAGCACTTCAATGTAAAAAAAACATGGTATGGTAGACAGATGAAGTACATACTGATGAATAACAATGCATAAGATATTCAGAAGAATGATGTCCAAACTAAGAAGATGGCATTAAGATAGAGTAGAATGACAGTACTTGAATTTGAAAACATGTTATCATGAATGGAATAGGTACTGAAAAACAGGAAGGCATGACATATTTACATGCATGATCAGCAGGCTAAGCACATGGCATTGCAACAGAGTAGATGCACTCTAGGACATTATATGCATGTTGTACCCATATCACGGGCCAAGTTAGAGCAAGGACCTTGTGGGGTGAATAGGATTCATCATCTTTCTGCAAGTCTTCTGAAGAACTACCTTTACATGTTCCATCATATTGGGTATCATTGACGTCAAGTTTGTTGGCCGTTACATTGCTCCGTGAGGTTCTTGTGGATATATCAGTGTGTGCAATTATATCTGACATGCATGGAAGACAACTAGTAGTTAGATTTATGTAATGAGTGCCTATAGGAGACGACATAAATAGTAGGACTGGGGTTAACTAGCAGCAACAGGTCTCAAAAACTAAAGGGAGAACACAGATGAAAGCTACAGAATATGTATCGTTTGTACTCGAGATTAACTAGATGGCACACAAAAGTATTAAAGAACAACATAGGTAATACTAGAAGTGGTATAATACTATAATCACCAGCCTGTGGGATAGCATTGGCTGATGGATGATAACTATGGAACATCGTTACCTAAAGAACAAGTCTCTTAGCTGAACTATGGAACAACGTTAACTCCAGAACAAGACCCGTAAGAGATCAGCATGAATATACAGTGAAATGTGATAATCTATTTTCCATGCTTACATGAATAACAAAGCCATAAATGTTGCACACAAGTAAGATGAGGGTACAACCTATCTGGCCACCATCCATAGGAGTGAGCATCATGTGCTGACTTGTCGATGGCCCTGCAGTTGTTGTGGATGTCCATGTCGGGCACGCGCATTCGATGCAGGGAACTGTTGAGTGGGGACTATAGCTCCCTTCTGGTGTATGCTTCCCTTGTTGGAGCAGCTGCGGTGAGAAGGAAGACGGTGTGGCTGAAGATGCAGAAAACGCATAATGTTAAGAACGACACATATCTCTGATCTGAAGAAATACCCTAAGAGATCAACAGTAAGGTACGAGAGTGGTCACACGTCTGTTGACTGAAGACTAAATTGGGGTCACACGATTTTATTTTATTTTGGTACTGTCCGATCTACGTCGGATGGCTTGATGGCCGTCTTGTGCCTCCCGGAAGAGCCAGTGACCACCGGCAGAGCAGCCTGCCTCCGCCGTCCGTGGCCGCGAGAGCTCCGACCAAAACCCCGCTCCCCGCCCCACCGCACTGCCGTGGTTGCGCCGCCCCCGGCCAATCCACAAAGACTCGCCGTCATCCAAATCCAGCGGCGACAGTACCTTCAACCCACGCAACTCTAAGATAGCCATCTAAGTGCTGCTTCCACGGCGAACTTGCGCCCCCGCACCCTTACGTTAGACACTAGCCAACCAGCAGCCTAGGAGCTCCGCCGCCTCGAGGGGTGCTGCTTCCCATTGGGAATCGATTGGCCCAGAATAAAAATTCAGACAACTGACGCCTAAATAAAGTGATTTGAGATGAGTGTACGACCTATCTTGCGGCCCGGTGAAGTAGGCAGCTCCAGCTGCCGAGTCGGTGAGGCCGGCGCGGTTGCGGTGGCTACCGGCGGCAGGAAAGCAGAGATGTCGCGACAGTCGACGGCTACGGGGAAGCAGCGCCGGGGCCCTGGACGCATCCGAAGTTGGAGCCGCTTCGGCGCCGTGCACAACGGCGGGGGTGAATCGGCTCCGGTACGGTTCACACGGCCGTCGTTGAGGCAGCTCCGGCAGCACGGAGTAAGAGGCACACGGCCCAGTGCACGACGGCAAACGGACAGCATCTTCGGCATTGGGGAGGAGGGCGGCGGTGATTTTGGTGCGGTGGGGGCACCATGGAGGAGGGGCTAAGGTTTCGCGACTGGGGAGAAGGGAGCTTCCGGGGAGAAGGTGATTTGGCGCCCACGAGGTATGAATGGGGAATTGGGAGGGGAAACCATGTCTTACGGACGCATTTGTCTGAAATGTGGGGGGGAGTTACAGTTCTACCCCTGCCTTTAGGCTTCTAGGCTTGGGTCTGTGTACTGAGGGTCAGGGATAGTACAGTAACTTTGCTTCTCCCAAATAGTGGGCGCGAGCGATTTCGGGCGAGGAGGGCGTGTTTTGAAATTGTGGGCGCGAGTGATTTCGGGCGAGGAGGGCGTGTTTTGAAATAGTGGGCGCGAGCGATTTCGGGCGAGGAGGGCATGTTTTGAAATAGTGGGCGCGAGCGATTTCGGGCGAGGAGGGCGTGTTTTGAAATAGTCGGCACGAGCGATTTCGGGCGAGGAGAGGGTGTTTTGCCGCCCATGGTTTATGAATTATTCGGCACATGTCATTTCGGCCGAGGAGAAGGCGCGCTTGGATGAAGTTATGAACCTACCCTTGATGTACAACGGGCCAATTGATGCGTGTCCCACATAGG
Source organism: Thinopyrum elongatum (assembly GCA_011799875.1). Classification (NCBI taxonomy): domain Eukaryota; kingdom Viridiplantae; phylum Streptophyta; class Magnoliopsida; order Poales; family Poaceae; genus Thinopyrum; species Thinopyrum elongatum. Next base: position 38,310,391 of record CM022300.1, on the reverse strand, counting down.
CCGGTAATTTCGCGTCTCCCATTTATTTGCTCGGGCGAATTCCACCGAGCAGAGGGTGTTTAGCGGTTCGTTCAAATTTTGGGAGAACGAGCATCCACGTCTACCTTACCAAGTCGATTCGAATCAAGTTTTGAAATATTAGCTTGCCACTTCTTTTTTAGATGGAGAGATGATGCTCGGGACTAATGTGTTTTTACATGCTCATTGCTAATGATTTACTATATGACAAATAGTTGACCCACTCAAAAACGGGAATCAAACCCAAAATGAAATATCTCGATTCAATGAAATAGCTCGTTCACCAGGTCAAAATAGTGAACTAAATCCAAAATTGAACACCTCAATCGAGTAGCATGTTGTACAGTATTATAGTACTCCATGAACATGTTGAAAGTCAAATTAATGAACTTGTTTGATACGCATATCTCCATTCATGTGTGGATTGCAGACAACATGTTCTCCAATTCAAATATTTGAATGCAAGTTTATATCGAGACATGGTTTATATCAGCCTTTGATGCATAAAACGCGACCTCCCCCTCTCCCGGACTCCTGCTCTCTCTCTCGCCGACAATCTTCAATTCTATCGCACGCATTCAAACACAAACCTTGTTGGTCCCTCTCCCTCTCTCTCTATCTCCCTCTGTGTGTGTGTGTGGGGGGGGGGGGTCTTTCTAGTTCGCATGCACACTCCATGTATAGGTCTCTCTCGCACACTATGTATGATTCTCTAGTCAAAGCTAAATATCTTGGGTGCACTCATCGTACGCACACAAATTCCCTGGCTCGTTGCCCGTAACTCTCTCACGCACCACTCTGCCGTCTAGGAGCTCTTCCCTCTCTCTCTCAAACTCTCCATCTCCCTGGGTCACACATACACATGCATATCTCACTCGCACTCGATAGACCCATCTAAAACTCTCTCTCTCTCCCTCGTTCTCTCTCCATCTCACACGCACACACACACAATCTCACACCTAGCCAAGTATGATGGTCTCTCACTCAATTGTAGGCACACGCAGTCCCCCTATATGTATATGACTAGCTAATTCTTAGTCTCCATCACAAACATGTGCATGGTCTATCTCGATTTCTCTCGGGGCATCTTTCTATCACACACGCACCTCGTCCCTCAATCTCCCACCCATATAGTCCCCTCACGATCTCGAGGGGATCTCTCTATCACAAACACACCCTCTCTCCCTCCCCATGCGTCCATCTTCTCCATGCGTCCCTCTCGACCTTTGTCCCTTGTTGGCCAGACCTCTATTGGACATGTGCTATAGGGGTGTCTCTCTCCGTTGCAAACAATCACGCACTAGCTATCTTCGTGTAACTCCTCACCTCACTTTTCTATCTCGGAGATGCATGCGTGATATGTTTGCATAAGAAACGAACACACTCTGTCTCTAATTTATCGTTTGTTATCCCTTTCTCTTTCACACACACTCTCTTTTTGCAGACTCACTCATTCTCCTTCACACGCACTTGATCTCTCTCGACTTAGGCACTCTCTTCGGCCCATAGCATATAGATTTATTGAAAAGTCAAACATCACAAAGTTTGACCATGTATGTGGAGAAAAACATTTACATCTAGAACGGCAAACATATATCATTAGATTCATCATGAGATGTAGTTTCGTATGATGTATCTTTGGTATTGTAGATATAAATAATATTTGCGTAAACCTAGTCAAAGTTTCCAAAGTTCGACTTCTAAAAAATTTATATGCACTGCATTATCGAGCAGATGGAATATCTCTTTCCCCCTCTCAGCTATCTCACGCACCACTCAGCCGTACCGGGGCTCCTCTATCTCTCTCAAACTTTATATCTCCCTGGTACACACATACACATATCTCGCTCGCGCTACATAGACCCATCTAACACTCTCTGCCCTTGTTCTCTCTCTATGTGACACGCACCTGTTGGGTTCTACGGTAGGGTGCGTCGACTGCAAATTAAAATTTCCTACACGCAGAAACAACCAAGAACATGCTATGGGAGATGGATCATAGATCGTTACCACTAGACGCGCAGTGCCGTGTAGCGGAAGCAGAGTTGGCGCAACATGTCTCCTCCTCGCGTTGGTGATCTACCGCGAACAGCGAAGCCCCGGGAACAGTGATCTCTCATGAATGATAATCTCCTGCGGACAGGTTTGCCAGAGCGGCGCAAGTGCACCGCCTCTAACGGTATCCACGCGTGTAGGAGGAACGTCGTGCGGTGGACTGCTAGGTTTGATCACATAACCGTCGGCGAGTGGAGGTGGCTATTCGCAACACATGCAAACCCTAGTGACAGTGTCGAAGCGATCAATCGCATGAGTGTGCCGCACCTCCACTATATATAGGCATCCATCATGGGCTCAACACTTGGGCCTCGCACGGATCCTAAAGCCCACAAGTCTACTCGGCCACGATCCAAGTCCAGCTCGGATCACATCCGACCAGTGTCCTCGGATCCGACCTCATAGGTTCCTTCCCTTAAGCGCGCGAACCCTTAGGTTCAAGTCGGCTTGGTCATAGTTTGGATCACCTCCGACCTGCACGGTTGGTAGCGACCTCTAGCAAGGCGTGCCGACCACCAAGTAGACTATGAAGCTGGTTAGGCGAACCTGTACATCACGCTTCTATTCCCTTTGCCATACGATATATGTTGTCGGGCTCAAGGTGAGTCTATCATCCTTGTGCTAGCCCGACCTCTTTCTCGTTCAAGTGATGCCGACCACAAACCGGATTATCTCATAATCCTTGTCGCATGGCCATGCTTATCTTGGTTGGATCACATGAGGGGCCCAGAGTATATCTCTCCTGATCGGAGGGGTAAATCCCATCTTGCTCTACCATGTCTTGCAGCATGGGTCTGGACAAGCCCGAAACCTACCTTTGTAACTACCCAGTCACGGAGTAGCGTTTGGTTGGCCCAAAGCAGGTATGTCACCATCCCGAGTACATGCGCCAGCTCAGGTCTTAGGACATAAAACATATGTTGTACTAGAGACTCACAGATGACATATCGCTGCGTCTCATAGTTGGGTCTGTCTGACTCGGACCTTATCTCAACTCGGATCCGACTACGTCGAATCCGACCAGATCCTTCCGAGTCCATATTATGCGGTTAGCATCCAATGCTCCATGGCTAGTGAGACCAAGCCATCGACCGTGTCATATGCTAGTCTAGTCGGCTGCGCATCCACACAGCTATTTCGACTAGGGACCTTTTAGGACAGTCATCATACAATGCATAGTCCCACAAACAAGTCACGTACTTGTTGATACACATCATTGATAATGTCCAAGGACTATCTTTATCATAAACACATAGGAAATATTATCATACATGATTGCCTCTAGGGCATATCTCCAACAGTCTCCCACTTGCACTAGAGTCAATCAAATAGACATCGTATGCCCATAGCTCTAACGTGCCCCTCATGCTTGGGTTGTGGAAGCAGCTTTGTCAACGGATTCGCAACATTTGCATCAGTGTGAATTTTGCATAACTCTATATCACCACTCTTTACGATCTTTCGTATTAGGTGATATTTCCGATCTATGTGTCTGGTCTTGTGGTGATTCCTCGGCTCCTTGGCTTGTGCGATGGCACCAGAATTATCACAATAAAGGTCCAACGGTTTTACCGAGGCTGGGAAAATACCAAGATCATCCAGAAAGTTCCGGATCCAAACACCTTCCTTTGCAGCTTCACAAGTCGCAATGTATTCGGCTTCTATGGTAGAATCGGCCACCGTATCTTGCTTGGAACTCATCCAGCTCACTGCTCCTCCATTCATGACGTACACGAATCCGGACTGTGATCGACAATCATCTCTATCGGTTTGGAAACTAGCGTCGGCGTAACCCCTTACGACGAGCTCTGACTCACCTCCATAAACTAGGAACATCTCTTTAGTCCTTTTCAGGTAGTTCAAAATAGTCTTTACCGCTGCCCAGTGACTTTCACCTGGGTTGGCCTGGTATCTACTTGTTAGGCTTATTGCAAAAGCAACATCAGGCCATGTGCATATCATGGCATACATGATGGATCCGATTGCCGAGGCATACGGAATCCGACTCATCCTGCTTCGCTCATCAGATGTCGAAGGACTCCGAGTCTCGCTTAGCCTTATACCATGTGAGATAGGCAAGAACCCTTTCTTAGCCTCATTCATGTTGAACCGCTTCAACACTTTATCTATGTACGTGCTCTGGCTCAAGCCAAGCAGCCTCCTCGATCTATCTCTATAGATCTTAATGCCCAATATGTAAACTGCTTCACCGAGGTCCTTCATTGAAAACTTGCCATTCAATGACTCCTTCACCGAGTTCAGCATCGAAACATCATTTCTGATCAGTAGTATGTCATCCACATACAAGATCAAAAATACTATCGAGCTCCCACTTAACTGCTTGTATAAACAAGTGTCCTCTTCGCTTTTGATGAAACCGAGACCAGTGACGACTTCATCAAAACGAATATTCCAGCTCCGAGATGCTTGCCTCAACCCATAAATGGTTCTCTTGAGCTTGCATACCTTACTAGTGCTAGTCGGATCGACAAAACCCTCGGGTTGTATCATATACACGTCCTCGGTTAAATTTCCATGAAGGAAAGCCGTTTTGACATCCATCTGCCATATCTCGTAATCGAAATATGCAGCAATAGCTAGTACGATCCTCGCCGATTTCAGCATCGCTACCGGCGAGTAAGTCTCGTCGTAGTCAATTCCTTGAACTTGTCCATAACCTTTAGCGACAAGCCGAGCTTTGTGGATCTGAACATTTCCATCCACATCGGTTTTCTTCTTAAAGACCCATTTGCAACCAATGGCTGTTACGCCAGGCGGCGGATCAACCAAGTCCCAGACTTGATTTTCATCCATGGACTTTAATTCGGACCTCATGGCCTCCAGCCATGCCTCGGAATCTGGGCTTACCATCGCTTCCACATACGTAGCCGGCTCATCGCTTTCAAGCAACAACACATTGCGCACTCTGCGCAATCTTTCCGACCTCCGTGGTTCTGGTGCCGCTTCCACTATGGGTTCCCTGACAGACTCCGGTATGATCACATCATCAGCCGAGTTGTCCCCAAGTGGTTTTCGAATTTCTTCGAGCCACACCTGCTTCCCACTGGCTTCCCGCCCGAGAAACTCTTTCTCAAGGAAAACCCCGTTCCGAGCAACAAACACTTTGTTCTTTTCGTGGTTGTAAAAGCTATATCCCAAGGTTTCCCTCGGATATCCCATGAATATGCATTTATCCGACTTGGGTGTAAGCTTGTCTGACATAAGTCGCTTGACAAATGCTTCACAACCCCAAATCTTTAGAAAAGACAAACTGGGACTCTTCCCGGTCCACATCTCATGCGGTGTCTTGTCTACGGATTTTGATGGTACCCTGTTAAGTGTGAAAGCTGCAGTTTCTAGAGCATATCCCCAGAATGACAAGAGTAAATCCAATTTGCTCATCATAGACCGGACCATGTCCAACAAGGTCATATTCCTCCGTTCCGACACGCCGTTTCTCTGTGGCGTACCGGAGGTGTGAGCTGAGGTACTATACCTCAACTTTTCAGATGATCATCAAACTCCTGGCTCATGTACTCACCTCCACGATCTAATCGTAGAAGCTTTATAGTCTTGCCGAGCTGATTTTCAACCTCGCTCTGAAACTCTTCGAACTTTTCAAAAGTTTCCGACTTGTGCCTCATCAAATAGATATATCCATATCTACTCAAGTCATCGGTAAAAGTCACGACGTACTGATAGCCACCTCTGGAAGTTGTGCTCATTGGACCACACACATCACTGTGTATAAGCTCCAACAGTTCGGACGCCCTCTCGCAACTCTTTGCAAAAGGAGACTTAGTCATCTTGCCGAGCAAGCATGATTCGCATGTCTCGAACGACCCAAAGTCGGACGAAGTTAGGAGCCCATCATCATGGAGCTTCTTCATGCGTTTTAGACTAATGTGTCCAAGCCGGCAATGCCAGAAGTATGTTGGATTTATCTCATTAGGCTTATGCCTCTTGACATTCACGTTATAGACCGGTTCCTGTTCTAGATTCAATATAAAGAGCCCATCAACAATGGGTGCATAGCCGTGGAACATACCATGCAAATAAAATGAACAACCATTGTCCTTTAAATTGAATTCATAACCCTGACTCATCAAGCATGAGGCAGAAATAATGTTCTGACTAAGTGCAGGAATGTAATAACAATTATTCAATTCCAAAATATATCCAGAAGGAAGCTGGAGCTGCATCATGCCGACCTCCAACGCAGCAACTCTTGCTTTGTTGCCGACCCTGATGTCAATCTCCACTTGTGCCACACGCCTAGTTCTTACCAGCCCCTGCATCGAGTTGCAAATATGAACAACCGATCCGGTATCAAATACCCAAGAGCTACTAGGTATGTCAGCAAGGTAAATGTCTATAACATATGCAACAAGTGTACCTTTGCCTAAAGCAGCATTTCCGGCCTTCTTGCCATGCTCTGCAAGCCACTTGCTACAGTTCCTCTTCCAGTGACCAGTTTCCTTGCAATGATAGCATATGGTCTTCGAGTCCGGTCCTGACTTCGGCGCAGTGGCAGAGGTTACCATCTCCGTGCCCTTTGCCTTAGCCTTCTTCTTGGACCAACTCTTCTTGAACTTGGCCGATTTCTGCACCATCAACACTTGATGCGTGCCTTTCTTAATATCCTACTCTGCCACTTTGAGCATCCCATGCAATTCAGTGAGCTTCTTATCCTTGCCATGCATATGATAGTTTGAGATGAATGTTCCATAGCTGGGCAAAAGAGAACCCAGAACTGCATTAGTAGCCAGCTCATCCAAGAGCGGAAAGCCTAACCGATCCAAAGCTTGCACATATCCGATCATCTTGATCACATGTGGGCTCAGTGGATCACCTTCCTTCAGCTTGCAATCCATCAAGGATCGCCAGACGTTGAACCTTTCGGTCCTAGCCTGTGTCTGAAACATGCTCTTGAGACTCTCGATCATATCGTAAGCCTCAACATTTTCGAAATGCTATTGCAAATCGGGCTCCATACAAGCCAGCATCAGACAACTGATCTCCGTTGATTCATCAACGAGTTTTTGGTAGGCATTCCTGGTTGTGGCATTAGCATTATCGGCAGGTTCCTTTGGAAGTGGATCCTCTAGAACATGTTCCTTTTTATCATGCTTGAGAACAATTCTCAAATTTCTATACCAGGTGGTTAAATTTGTGCCATTAAGTTTATCCTTTTCCAAGATTGATTTCAATGCAAAGTTGGGTTGAGCAGGTGGTGCCATTGATCTACAACAGAAAAATATGCAATCACTAAGCAATGTGTTTATGTAGAGTAATTCTAGCCTTAAACAGAACTACTCCCACTGAAGTTAGCATCCCTCTACAAACTCTCAGTGATTCAGGATCTGACTAGTACATGCGACTAGTGAGCTTTAGCATCACTGCTAGACAACATGCCTATCCGGCAAGCAACTCCTTGCTAATCGTATCTCTATACGACTCCTGTCGGTCGGGTAGGAATCTCATACCCCGGCTCCCGACCTCCTTTGCCACAAGGCCCAAAACCGTTTTGATAGCCTTGTCAAGTTAACCTGATGCAGTGCATGTCCGTGTCCGACACAAACCCTTCAGTTCAAGGACACCTAGCAGCACCCCAATTTTATGAGCCCACTACTAGACATACTTGACATGCGAAGGTGCAACATCGGGAATGGCAATTTACTTGATATTAATGAGGGATCTTTCTACCATTCTAACATGCATAGAAACTAAGAAGCATAACAATCACAAATAAACATATATTGTGAAATAGTATGGCTCCTTCATGGATGTTCTTCCAGGTCGGCTCCAACTCCGATGACCATCTAGGAACTCCATCTTGTTCGTCACGCCGGGATGCCAAGTCATCAACCTGATCTCTATTATCCAACTACTACAACTAGTATTGAATTTTACATAGAGTCACAAGTCGACACGCAGGTCGTTATACATTATAATGACAGCACTTTGGCTCCTGCCGGCTGACAAACATGACGCGCAGGCCATGTATAAGTTACACACATGCATCACATACATATGAGCCATACTATTCACATCAAACCTGCAAAACAAAGTTATGCATAGAATCACATTCTGCCGGTTTGAGTGATCGTGTACGAAATACAAGGCGCTACGCATATGAGCCACACGTTTTCGGAAATCACAGATCACATCTGAACTCTGATCACGCCGAATTTTCTGATCTGACCGATCTTATCGATCATTGCGAATCTGAATCCGATTCGGATTTATGTTTCACTGTTAACCCCGATGGCGGATACCGACCGGTAGGGGTAGGTTGTGTCATGACCTCTTCGATCCCAATCATCAGAAAACTTAGCCACATCAACCCCCATGTGCAGTTGATCTCATCAACCGTGCACACAGCCGATCTCTTAAACGACAACAGATCTCATCTGCTGCCTCCACATATCTAATATGCATATGATCTGAAACCAAAACCTATAGCAGAGGCTCTAATACCACTATTGGGTTCTACGGTAGGGTGCGTCGACTGCAAATTAAAATTTCCTATGCGCAGAAACAACCAAGAACATGCTATGGGAGATGGATCACAGATCGTTACCACTAGACGCGTAGTGCCGTGCAGCGGAAGCAGAGTTGGGGCAGCGCGTCTCCTCCTCGTGTCGGTGATCTCCCACGAACAACGAAGCCATGGGAACAGTGATCTCCCGTGAATGATAATCTCCTACAGACAGGTTCGTCGGAGCAGCACAAGTGCACCGCCTCTAACGGTATCCGCGTGTGCAGGAGGAACGTCATGCGGCGGACTACTTGGTCCAATCACACAACCGTCGGCGAGTGGAGGTGGCTATTCGCAACACATGCAAATCCTAGTGACTGCGCCGACGCGATCAATCGCTTGATTGTTCCGCACCTCCACTATATATAGGCGTCCGTCGTGGGCTCAACACTTGGGCTTTGCACGGATCCTATAGTCCACAAGTCTACTCGGCCACGATCCAAGTCCAGCTCGAATCACATCCGACCAGTGTCCTCGGATCCGACCTCATAGGTTCCTTCCCTTAAGCGCGCGACCCCTTAGGTTCAAGTCGGCTTGGTCACAGTTCGAATCACCTCCGACCTGCACGGTTGGTAGAGACCTCTAGCAAGGCGTGCCGACCACCAAGTAGACTATGAAGCTGGTTAGGCGAACCTGTACATCACACTTCTATTCCCTTTGCCATATGATATATGTTGCCAGGCTCAAGGCGAGTCTGTCATCCTTGTGCTAGCCCGACCTCTTTCTCGTTCCAGTGATGCCGACCACAAACCGAATTATCTCATAATCCTTGTCGCATGGCCATGCTTATCTTGGTCGGATCACACGAGGGGCCCAGAGTATATCTCTCCTGATCGGAGGGGCAAATCCCATCTTGCTCGACCATGTTTCGCAGCATGGGTCTGGACAAGCCCAAAACCTACCTTTGTAACTACCTAGTCACGGAGTAGCGTTTGGTTGGCCCAAAGCAGGTTTGTCACCATCCCGAGTACATGCGCCAGCTCAGGTCTTAGGACATAGAACATATGTTGTACTAGAGACTCATAGATGACATATCGCTACGTCTCATAGATGGGTCTGTCCGACTCGGACCTTATCTCAACTCGGATCCGGCTACGTCGAATCCGACCAAATCCTTCCGAGTCCATATAATGCGGTTAGCATCCAATGCTCCATGGCTAGTGAGACCAAGCCATCGACCGTGTCATATGCTAGTCTAGTCGGCTGCGCGTCCACATAGCCCTTTCGACCAGGGACCTTTTAGGACAGTCATCATACAATGCATAGTCCCACAAACAAGTCACGTACTTGTTGATACACATCATTGATAATGTCCAAGGACTATATTTATCATAAACACATAGGAAATATCATCATACATGATTGCCTCTAGGGCATATCTCCAACAGCACCTCCCTAAGTACCATAATCCCTCACTCCATCATAGGCGCACGCACCCCCCCCTAAGTATGACTATCTCTCACTAGCCATCAGGAACACACGTATTGTCTCCTTCCATCCATTAGTCTATCTCGATATCTCTCGGGGTATCTTCTATCGCGCACACACCTTGTCACTCGATCTCCCACCCATGTAGTCCCATCACGATCTCCAGGGGATCTCTCTGTCACAAACACACACTCTCTCCTCCCCATGTCTGCATTTTCTCCATACATCTCTCTCGACCTCTCTCCCTTGTTTGTCAGACCTCTCTTGGCCATATGCTAGTGGTCTTTCTCTCTTGGTTGCAAATAACCACACACTATCTCCTCACCTCGCTTCCGCTGTCGAAGATGCATGTGTGATAAATTTCTATAAGACACACACGCTTTTTCTCTACTTTATCGTGTGTTGTCCATGTCTCTTTCACACACGCACACACACTTTTTTCACTCACTCTTTCTATTTCACACACACTCTCTCTCTAGTTTGGTACTCTCTCACATCCATAAGCATATGGATGTTTTGAAAAGTCAAACCTCAGAAAAATTTGACCAGGTATATGTGGAGAAAAACATTTACATCTGGAACGATCATTAGATTCATCACAACATGTACTTACTTCATACTATCATTTATCTTTGGTATTGTAGATATAAGTAATTTCTTTATAAACTTGGTCAAAGTTTCAAAAGTTTGACTTTAAAAAAATATAGGCACTACATTATCGAACGGAGGGAGTAGCTCTTTCTCTCTCTCTACTATCTCTCACGGGCCTCCCCTCTCACTCGAACTCTCTATACTGAGGGATTATACGGTCACTGTGTCAGCGTATAGCTCCGTATATTGTTTAGTTGGCCGGTCAACCAATCCACATGCTTCCTTGTGAGCTCGTGTTCTCTATTTTCGTGTGCTGGCCCATGTGGCAGTGGGTGAAAATAAGTAAACTAGAGGCCCATCTAACACGCGGTGAAGTAAACAAAGTTGAAACCACTCGGGGTAGCACCCCGCACGCTAGTAAATTGAGGGCACACTTCTTCCGCGTGAAGGACGCACTCGCGCACACTTCACCACTGCGCGGCGGCATGCACACAAGGACGCACTCGCGCACACCCAACACACAATACACACCAGCACACGTGTACACCGGCGTCGCCGCCGGCTGAGATGGATGGCGAGGCAGCCAGCAAGCGGAGGCGGCTCAAGCCAAAACCGCATCCGGTGAGCCTGGACTTCATCAGCAGCCTCCCCGACGACGTGCTGCTCATCATCATCGGCCTCCTCCCCACCAAATCTGCCGTGCGGACCACACTGCTCTCCCGGCGGTGGAGCCCCCTCTGGCGCCGCGTCCCCCTCAACCTCACCGTCAACAGCTGCCTCTGCGACGGGGATTGCAAACGCATGGCCGCAGTCTCCAAGATCCTTTCATCGCACCCTGGGCCAGCCAGACGCCTTGACATCCGCATGTTCAGTACCAACTGCAAGGTCCAAGCCAAGTTCGACGAGTGGTTCTTATCCCCCGCCCTAGATCAGCTCGAGGAGCTCAGGTTTGAAGCTGGACGATGTCGCTCTCTGCCTCCGTCCGCGCTCCGCCTCACGCCAACGCAGCGCTGCGCCAGCTTCAGCTCCTGCTATTTTCCCCAGATTAATGCCGCGCCCACCCTTCTTCTCCCTCAACTCAAGAAGCTCGACCTCTTCGACGTTGGCATCTTGAAGAAGGCTAAGGAGCACCTGCTCCGCAGCTGTACTGCGCTCGAGTACCTTCGTCTTCTGCAGATCCACGGGTTCAATAGCCTCCACATCGCCTCGACGAATCTCTGATGGATTTATGTGTCTTGCTGGCCCCGCAACAAGACATCAATTGGAAAGAGATCACCCCAGCTGTTCCACGTTATGGCCATTGAGAATGCGCCTTTCCTTGAGAGATTGCTTGTATCTGATCTAGAAGGTGCAACAAAAATCAGGTTCATTGACGCGCCAAAATTGACAGCGTTGGTGTACTGATCTGCTAAATTCTCCGAACTCTTTATTGGATCCACAATCGTTCAGGTACAACACTCATCTTCTTCTCCGTCTTCTTGAAATTCACATTTTAAAATTTCTTCTTGATGTATTTATGACTGTCATCCAGAAAATGATTCCCGCAAGCTTGACCTAGTCTGTGCGCACAATGAAGATCTTGGCAATAAAATCTATCGGCCCCAATCTGGATCAAGTTGTTGGATTCCTTACATGCTATCCGTGCACGGAGAAGCTACTCATCGAGGTTAAACTTCTTTCCTATTAGTAAATGGTAATCACAACGTAGCTCAATTTTTTCATAATTTTCCCAAATTACGATGACAAGTGTAGTGTTCAAAACTGCATCTACACACTGCACCGAAAGAAATGTTTTTAGTATTTTTTCTCACATGATCACCTGCATCATTTTTTTGTTGCACTACTAGTAGCCTAGGCTAGTCATAGTGGCAAGTAACTTAGACTAGTAACTCTATGGTTACCCTAAGAGCAAGTATTACCTTCGTCCTAGTTTACTCTTCCTATTTTGTAGTATCAAAATTTGACCATAGATTTAACTGACAAAATGTTAATGCATGTCACTAAAAATTATATCGTTGGATTCGTATTTGAACATAATTTCAAATGGTATAATTTTTGGTGACATGCATTGGCATTTTATTAGGTAAATCTATGGTCAAAATTTTACACTAAATACGAGGTAGTACAAAAGTGGGCTATAACGGCCCTCCACTATGTAAGCCAAAACACATACCAAATTCACTTGTGATGCATTTGGCATCGATGCCCCTCCATTGCTCACCTGGTGCCCCAATCTGGATCACCTACTTTGCTCCGGTGCCAAATTAACTCATGCAATGAAAAACCTCTTGCGTGGGAGAGGGAGAGGACTGAGGCAATAAAAAAACAATTGTTTGGGAGAGTGAGAGGCTGGTGTAGTTGGTTTGATTGATTTGTTTATACATGTGGGTCTGTGTGCACAGCGGTGCCAACTCTCTCACATCGCTAGAGCGGTGCCAAAATCTTTTGATTTGACATCATACTTTTGAGAAATATGGCATCGGCCACATAGTGGAAGGCAACAAATGCCCAAGCTCTTCACGTGCTCCTAGGTAAATGAGAGGAAAGAGAAAAAGAGAGAGAGAGAGAGAGAGAAAATATCACTAGCCTTAGAACCAACCCTATCGTATGAGCGAATGATATTGGTACCGCTTGATGACACGGCAAGTCTTTTGACACAAAAGCGCGCCGCCTCTGGTCCTTCTCCGTGCTATCATCAACGACATCAAGCTTTGGGTTCTCGCGGGCGCTAAAAAACTGGGGTGTATTCTTGTGCGCGAGTAGTTGCCATGGCGGGCATGTGGGTCATTTGTAACACTCTACAACTCTTCTCTCTTATTTAATGAATGAGGCAAATCTTTTGCCTCCGTTTCAAAAAAAATACAGCCAGCTGCTCTAATATGTTCTCTTCTTTTGCAGATAAAAAAAGACCCGAAAGTGAAAAATGTGCTGCACTATAACAATCTCATCGAATGCCTTGATATCGATCTTACAGAAATTGATTTGATCGACTACCGAGGCAGCACATCTGAGATTAAATTGGCCAGGTTCTTTGTTCTGGAAGCAAGTGTGCTCAAGGTAATGAGGTTTGGCATTCTCTGGCGCAACAATGAATGGCGTGCTGATCACCGCAAGCGTCTAAGCCTAAATGACAAAGTCTCCGCAGAAGCTGAATTTGTTTTTGAAACATCAAGTCGCCAGAGACTCAAAATTTTATTTGCCCATTAGTGACTTGTCAGGGCGGTGGATTTTAGCTTGTACGATAATGCTGCATCCACCGAAAGTAACGAAAGTTCTTACGTAAACTTCCTAATAATTCCCTCTTCGTAGGTGCAGCATTACTCCTAACATTTGTAACATCAGTTTGAAACTTGTAATATTGCCGTGTCCTATTCCTGCGTTTTCAAAATCCTGTGAATCAAAGAGGTCCTGAGTTGGTGATGATGGTGTGCCTGCCATCTTTCACCAATAGCCGTCGGATCTAGATCTGACGCATACAAAGCAAACTTCTGCAGTTTTGAAAAAAGATGCCCACACTTGTTCCGTATTTACAAACAACTCCTTGTCTCTCACAATCAGCCTTATCTCCTCCCCACCACGTCTAGAAGGCCATGGAACAATCTGGCGTGATGGCCGCTGCCGGCGCCGTCCACCCCCAATCTTGGTGTTTCGTGCAATGCACGGGCATCTTACTCATATAAGAAAATAGTAGAGATACTCGTGGCAACGCATGGGAAATTATGTCGAACACGGCTAGTTGTAAGCAGGCTAGCTCTACAGCCATGATGATAGTGACTGCACACGGTGAGGCTGACTTTGGTATGCCGAACACGGCGCCTACACTCAGGTGTCATCTCCGGCACAGGGTCTTGTCACTTCACTGTGAGGAGTAATTTGACCAACGGGTAGTACAGTACTAGTACTACATTGGTAGTACTGCTACTAGTCTAGCACCACCGTCTGGATTTAGTAGTACTACCACGTCCGTTTGGATTTATTATTTGACTAGCAATATCTAGTAATGCATGTCACAAAAAATATACTACTCCCTCTGCAAATAAATACATGGAGTATTGTTTTATTTGGTTTTGAACGTAGTTGCCGATGATATTATACATTCTCCCTTCCGGTAGATGGCTCAAATCTGAAGTCTCATCAATCAGACTACTATTGTACTCACCGAGCGCTCAGCTTGGTAAGCTACCAACAAAAAATTGCAATCAAATACTACTATTGTACTCCCTCCGTACTGGTGCATTAGTCATGTTACGAAAACCAAATAATCCCAAAACTTTTAGGCGCGGTGCATTAACTACCCACCTCGTTCCCTGTTTTTTGCCACGAAAAAAGAAATCACCCAATAGGAGACATGGGGTGCGTATGCATTCAATGACTTGAGACTACTTAGACCTCTTCCAATGCAAAGGTGCTTAGAAGAGGTGCTAAGTGCATTAAATAGCCTAGCAACTTAACTCACCAATGCATAGGTGCTTAACTTGTTGTTGCTAAGCTCACTGTATTTAATGATTTAGCACCTAAACTCTTCCATGCATTGGTCAACTTCTTTCATTTAAGTGGTTTGCCTAGGTTCACGTGCTTGGCATTGGTTCTTCCTGGGGTCACCAAAGTTCTCTCTCTCCTCCTTAATTACTGTGCCATGTCGTTTTTTTGCCTATGTGGCATGCTTAGCACCTGTCCACCATGGAGCACTGGGAAGGGCCTTAGCACAACATTTTTGGTTACATGCATTAACATTTTATTAGTTAAATCAAAGGTCAAAACTTGGCGCAAAATGCAAAGGGGATCAATAAACCAGTAAACATCAAAGTTCTCTCGTTTTGCCCCAACTTGGTCTCGGTGAGATGACTATACTGCACTGGCACGGAGGGAGGGCCGAGGAGTAGATGGCCAACACACACGTGAATGCAACGCAGTCTGCACTTCTCATATAAAGGCTCCTCGCCAGTCCAATCTACGAAATCCTACGCACCTATGCACCCTAACCAAGGGCAAGAGTGATCACTCCAATCACAAGATCAGTTGACTAGAAGCTAGACCCATGGAGGCGATGAGCGCGAGCATCAGCCGGCTGTGACAGATGGTCCACAACGCCGGCCTGCGGCCCGGCACCGAGGAACGTCTCCAGGTCATGCTTGAGGCCGCCAGGGCGAGAGGCCTCTTGAACGACAGCTTCGTCTCCTTGTTCGACGAGGTCCTCGTCAGCTTCCTCGACAAGTTCACCATTGTCAAGAAGCTCGCGGACGACCTTGACGTACGCCTCCAGCCCACGCGCCCAGGCTCTGCGATGCTCGCCACCCTCAACGGTCTCTATGGTGACAACCTCTTCGATGCACTGGTGGCCCTGCGACTACCCGCCGTCGCGCCGGAGAATGTCCACCTCGAGGTCGCGCTTGCCACGCAGCGCCTGGCGCAGCAAGACACCATCGACATAATCACCCACGTCTACGCGCAAATCGTCCACAAGGACTACTATGTGCAAGAGGAGGACGATAGGACACTGGCCTTCTTGGACCGTAGGGCAACCTTGGACGGCATTGTTCAGAAGCACGTTGAGCTCGCCGCCAACACCACTGCTCCTCACATGTCGGTTGGTGACCCGGCGCACTAGGGCGTGAGGATGTCATTGATGGATCCGTATGTATCTTTATCTTTCCATCAAATCCATGTAGTAGTATATTGTACTAGTAATTATCTTACCTTTCGCATCAACTTCATAATTTTCGTACGTACTCCATGCATGAACCGCGCCAGAACCAAACTTCTCATTACTCTAGGGAAAATCATTATTTCTATCTATCGATCGCGCCATGGAGCAGAACCAAATTTTACAAGTTACAAGTTCAAAAGGAAAAGCCTGCCGTGTTCGCGTCGCACCCCCACACGGTTGGTCTGGCATGCCGCTCAAGGGGGAATACGTGCTGTGTTGCATTTTCACTTACAAGTGGGACCGCAGTTGAGCAAACCGACTATCGGCAAACCCCCAACCCACCCACCGCGCGATGGCTGAGAAAACAGGAGGGAGAAGAGATGGCTATAGCACGGACTCCAAGAAAATTGGTGTCATATGGGACTCGTGTGGGTGGCATGTGCCGTATTGCTAGACGTGAATGCTAGTTATGGCCCATGCCACCCACTGTATCGAGGTGCTGGTTACGTAGAGCGAACACATTATATCTCTCCAGGAGTATGGTACACCACTAGTACTACTCACATTGTCGCGAAATTTCCTGGAGTCCATGCTCAGCCCTCCTCTCTCTCTCTTCTCAGCCAGCTAGCATATGCGCGGAGCCCGTCGTCTGTTTGCTCACATGCGGTCCCACATGTCAGTGAAAACGCAAGATGACCCACTGAACCTGCACATCTTTCACCTCGACGTGCTGGTGATGAAAAAAAATCCAATAAAGATCTTCGGTTACCGCTTTTGGAGTTACTCAAGAGTAAGATTCTATTTACAGTTTAACCCAAGATGCACATCACATGGCTTCAATTAGCACTCCATTTTCTTGCATGACACGACTTGGATGCTGGATGTCCCACGTGTCAGCAAAAGGAGTAAGAACTCGACCAAATCTTCTCCACATTTAGACCGGAATAGTAGGAAACACGGCAAGCCCTGTGCCTACATCATACTACGTACTACAAGCCCACCTCACGCAGTCACGCTATCACCATATTTCTCAGCCTCCGTGCGACACCTAGCTCTAGTTGATCTAACTAGAACTAACTATTGTGCTAGCATACTCCACTATTAGGTTGGCTCTATGTGATGTGGCAACTTCATATAACCAGATGCTGGCTATACTACTACGGTACTCACACTCCAAGAAGTGACTCGAAAACAATTCATAAGTTAAGTTTATGACATGCATATGCAAATGTACCATTCATTATATACAACAAGTCATCAACACACAACGACAACAAGGATACATGTTGGATTATAGATTATTTCCAACAAAACATTCTAGTAAATACTAAAGTTTTCATCACACAACAAATAGCAAGCAATGAAATGAACTTCAGCTCAACCAATCCTCGGCGTTGGAAATGCTTGCTTTGAACCATAGGTAAGCCTCTGGGAAGGGCCAGCTATTGTCAATATCGAGACCAACGCAGGACTGATCATCCAGGCTGAAGCGGCCTATATCAGGACGCATATTGTGATAGCCAGGGTAGGGAACCATAGCAATGTCCGAGGTATAGATACAGTTGCTTCTCATAAATGGTAGTAATGTTGTGTCAACAGCAGCTGGATCGCCTTTCACCATCATTAGATAGTTTTGTCCAGGGAAGAGCGAGTTTTCTCGAAGACTATCAATACTGAACCAGGGAGAAGGTGTTGGCGCTAGCACACTAGTATCCATCCCAAATACCCTGCAACGGATGTTGGAATAGGTCCGGAGAGTGCGACCATGGGAGACAACACCTACTTACTTAGTAGTAACATCAGCAGTGCGCTGTATACAGACAAGAAGAGGTGATCCATCGAAATAAGTTACCAGGCACCACTGAGTATATAGGTCCTGCTCATCCTCATGCTCGTGATCATCACCATCGTCATCTCCCCCTTGGTTATAAATTTTTTTAAGTATAGGTGGTGGAATGTTCACAGTACCTTGGAAACACAAGAAGGTTAATTAGTAAAGGGAAACTAGCTAACCCGCATGCATGTGGATGAAACAATTATAATTACGATGGAAGACAAACGTACCGAAACCATAAGGATTCCATGCAAAAACAGTGCCACGAGTGGTGGCAGCAAACACAAGACGCTCATATTGAATTGCATCACAATACTCATCCGTGTACAGAAATTGATTTTTGAGCAATATCCATCGAGGCATAGAAGTAAGGACGGCAACAAGCTTGTCAAAGATAGCAACAACTTCATAGTTCGTGTAATCCCAAGAGCGGTTGGGAACTCAACAAATTGCTATCTTCTGTAGACGACAGTCACCATGATCGTATTTGAACGTACGTAGATCATCTATGTGCTCAACCTCAGGGCACTCTGAGATTTTTGGAAGTGGAATCCGCTGACGAGTGTACACATTCACAAGTTCCCACTCGCAGTTGTACCCAATATAAACAGCCCAATCTCCATTTGCGCCTGCCCAGGCCTTACCCTTAAGCGATGGCATCTTAACATCACACGTATCATTATCAAGCGGCATAAAATCGCACAAGGTGAGGTTTCCGTCGTCCGTGCACCAGCGAGCAGGGTCATGGCGAAGAAGATAGGGGATATCAAACCACTCCTGGACCCTTGGGTTCTTTGTAATGATGTTATTAGTTGAGTCAAGAATGGTCTTGAACGAACCTGCCATGCTAGCCGAGGTGATGACGCACACCGATCAATGAGTTCCTCCACCACGTCATCTTTCAGATCGGGGCAAGAATAACGGGGTCGTTTTCGGCCTGTTCCCTCCATGGAGAAGACAATCGAACAATGGCAGAAGGAAGGGTGAAGGCAAATGGAGGAGGGAGGAAGAGCGTGCGATAGCAGTTCCAAATCGAGAGGGAAAGGCGAAGAGGCGGTGGACGGTTGCCACGGTATAGGAAGAGGCGCCCCGGCCTACATAGACGTCCATTCGGAAATTGTACAAAAGGACTTGCCATCGTCTCGCTGACATGTTGGAACAGGAGCACATGTCAACGAAACATGGTGTGTCATTTCTCGTGCAAAATGCGATATGGCCGCGTTGGCCCGAGGTGCCGCATTATTTCTTGACTTTATTTTTAATGGCGTGCCATTCAGTTTTGAAGCACGACTAACTAGTACTATATGCAGAGAAAATATAAACTACTCTACCACTACTCCAGCTCTAGTACTAGTATAAAAAAAGATATATAGGCTGGAGCTTCAGCGCTTGCTTGCTAAGGGCTGCCCACTTGCTTCTCACACTATCACCCTCTCTCCAGGTCTAAAAAATACGGCCTCTCTCTCCCTCCTCACCGATGGTCACAGATCCACCGGGGAAGAAAAGGACGTGCAGCGTTGACGCACTCATCGTCGGCGAGCGAGGTCACGCACTGACGACAATGTCGTCCTCTCAGACCTAGCGCCCGCGCGGGATGGCCTCCGTCCCCAAGCTCGCTGCCGTAGTGTGTGCGGAGGACGACGACCACGAGCAAAGCCACTTCCCACCGACCCTCAGGTATGCTACCTCTTTTCGAACCATACCCTTGTTCTATTACCCCATCTGCCATGTCGCTGCATGTGGATCTTTTTCCACTCCACCATCTTCCCAATTTGCTATCCTCTGCTCTGCTGGTCACGCAGACGAAAATCTTAATTTGCACTATGAAAGGAAACCCTACTTCATGCAGACTAATCCATGTCTGGGTTGAATAAGGTAAGGAAGGGAGAAAGTACTGTCGAAGAGACTAGGCATCGAACCCGCATCTAGGTTGAAAAGGGGAAAATCAGTAGCTAAGGAACGAGTCTCGTGTCTCTTGGTTGAAAAAGGGTAGAAAGGCATGACAACACAATAGAGAATGACCAGGTCGATCGGTTTGTTGTCCTCACATAGGAAAAAGGTGGCTAAAGAGAACAAAAATGGGACGTAATCCACATATGCTACCTGTATATTTGTTGCTCTGGGCAACCATACCTCCCTCACCACTCTATGCGTCCGTGGAGGTACATCATACTGGTGCACCCACTGTCCGAATGGGCCTCCCATGCTCTTATTGCCACTTTTTTGCTGTTAGTATAACGCCAGCGGTAAAGTCAAGCAATGCTACTGCTAAAGTGATGCCACATTTAACTAATGCCGCACTCAGTCTAATGCCACCGATAAATTTAAGCAATGCCATTTAATGTCATTGGATTATTTCAGGGTTAGCTGTTGATTGTGGATGTATTAAAGATTTTTCAGCTAAGGCATTCTAATGTTGTTGCACAACTAGTATACGAACGATGAAACTTGTTACTACCTTCAGATTTTTGCACTGTTAATGCTTATAGATTACATACCTCACTTTCATGAGATAAGTCAATTTTTTTTGTACAGTGTCACCAAAATGCCAAGGCGCTGATGTCATTTTTTTTGGTTAAACTGCACAAAAAATTATGAAGACAAGAGGAAATGTCAAGAGTGGGCACCTCCTCCTCCGGCTGTTCTCTTGATTTGTTCGATCAAGTTTTTATGTTTGATCGATTATCAAGATTAGGATAGCAATTTTGAGGTCCCCTCGAGTTTGAAATGATATTTACCTTGAAGGTACATGGTTTGCAATTTTTTTATACTGTCATTAGTTAATAATGCTAGTTACCTTCAGACTTTTGTATTTGGTTTAATGCTGTTGCACAGCTAGTATACCAATGCTGAAACTTGTTACCTTTACATTTTGTATTGTTAATGCTTATAGAAATCTTCCTTAACTCCGGCTATGTCTTCTAGGCATAGCCGGTCCCAAGCCCGGGTAAAGGAGGAGGGTTGTGATAGTCTTGGCGAGCCAACGTAAAAACTAGCCAGTTCCATGGGTATGAAACCCATTTGAGCGAGAGTAGTACTAGGATGGGTGACCTCCTGGGAAGTCCTCGTGAAAGGGTTTCATATCTAAGGGTTGTGATAGGCTTGGCGAGCCAACATAAAAACTAGCCAGTCCTTTGGGTATGAAACCAATTTGGGCGAGAGTAGTATTAGGATGGGTGACCTCCTGGGAAGTCCTCGTGAAAGGGTTTCATATCTAGCCTACCCCAACTTGTTTGGGACAAAAGGCTTAGTAAGTGTAAGTGTAAGTGTAATGCTTATAGAAATCTTCCAGTGCTAGCTTATGGAAATCTGTTCAGTAAAACCATTGTACTGTACCCCGTAATAAAAAAAACTACTCTACTGTTGCACTAGCCACTGGATTAGTGTATATTTGTACTATTCGAATGGTGTTGCATTAGCGTATGGACATATATAAAGTGTGGCAAGCTTTCCCAGATATGTGCTCAAGAAAACTACTACCTGTTTTTCTAAATACTAGACGGCTGGGTACTTTAGATTGAACTACGAAAACATCTTATATTAAGGAACAGAGGGTGTAGAGTTCACTCAAATTATCCGGGTAAAGCTAGTCACACCTTTGTTAAAATTAATGTTCATTATGTTATCGGAGGAGGTCTGTATGTTTGTCTCTAATGCCTGTCGATTACATACCTGACATCATGATGTATCTTAAGTAATTTTTTTTATACAGTGTCACTGAATTGTCAAGGCGGTGATGGCATTTTATTTTAGTTGAAGTGCACAATATGCTTAAAAGAAGAGGAAAGGTCAGGAATGGTTCAGTTTTTAAGAAAATACTATGTATGCCTTCCTGACATCAGCCATTGTTGCCTTATTTATTCCTTCAAATAGGTGGTTAGAAACAGTCTTGCTACCTTTTCCCATTAAGAAATTGGAATGCTTATATTTGTGATTCTATGCTTCAACTAGTGCCACTTTTATAGTAATCACACTTTCAATATCTATGCAAACAGGGATGCTCGATTTTAGTGGAACTGCACAAAAAGTCCAAATGGTTCAACATTAGGAGCATGTTTTCTTCCAAACCGTTATATCCAATTGGTGGCACTATAAGTTGTTCATTACGAAGGTACATGGTTTGCTACTATCTTGCTACTCTTTTTGTACTGTCATTAGATAGTAATATTAGTGGTTTGCATGTGAATTTATTGGCAGGGTGGACCTACATTGGAGGTGCAAGACATGATTCATTGATTGGATGCTCAATTTTGGTTGTATCGATTTCACCTCTTCCATCGCTGCGAACATGGATATCCTTGGTCTGATAAAGAATAGGCGCTATATTTCTGCTCTGTACCAGCAAATCAATTCAGTACGAAATTGTCCATGGCAAAACATGACAGTATCAAATTGTCCAGTGCAAAACATGACAGATGCTAAGCGGAAGAGACGTGTTTAAACCAAAAATACAAGGTGGGGTATATGTTTACTAGCTGCTTGATATTTGTGCAGATAGATGTCTACTCGTTGCTATTTGGCAAACAAACAAAGTGACCACAATTTTGGTGGAGTATAGTCACTGCATGTAGTGCCATTTGAAAATAGACACAGAAAGATTGGATAGCCACTTCATGGACTGCACAAAAGTAGTACTGTACTATTTATTGGCCAACACTAGGTGCTTCATTGCTTTGGTCTGATTATACAATGGGCATCATTTTTCCTAAGTTAAAGTTTGAATTCCGAAAATAGTCTCGCCGTGTGATCGAGAGAAGACCAAATCATATTGCAGTGGATGTTCCTCCATCATGTGTGGTTCATTCTCAAGGTTCCAGCTGTTGGTGAAACCACTTTTGTTTGCAAGAGGAATTGTAGACTTCACAAACAAATTTGTCTTTCACTCTGTACTGAATGTTGGCCCAGAGAAGCATCCTTGTTAGTAGGAAGAAGATATGTTTTTTCTAGATCTTTGCTTTTGGAGCTACATATTTGTATATGATCTGTGAATCATTGAGATGCATTAATATGTTGATCTTATGTATGGGAATCGTACTAGTTGGTTGTGAATTTGGGCTACTAATGTGAACATATTACAATGCCAGGCTTGTGAGTCTCGTGTGAACATTTCGAACGGGTCGGCTCTTACTACTGTGCACAGCATGATCCTTATTTATGTGTTCTCAGTGTTTACAAGTTACTAGCAGTTCCTTATTTCTGTTCGCTCAGTGTTTACAAGTTACTGATCGATCACTAGCTAGCCTACTAATACGCTCCTGGCAGTTTTAGTTGCGACGCAAGATCCGAAGTGGCAGTTTTTTGAATAAAAATGCCTACCTCTGAAGAAACTAACAAGCTGTTCTGAAGAAAATGCCATGCGAATCTGAAGAAACTGCTAGCAAAAACGTTCGCAAATGCCTTGTCTCCCAGCGAACGTTCATCAGCTAATGCGATCCTACACGTACACTATCCGACCTACTCGATCCTACATGAATAAATAGCGGATCACGCACGTACTACCTCCTTTCCGGTTTGCAGGGCTCAATTCAAAAATCTCACCAACCAAGGTAGATGATGAGTGGTGGAATAATTTTTGACAAGGAGGGAGTACCTCATCTGGATGATTCGAGTGAACTCGTTTGACCGTCATGCCGATGTGCGATCCAGCACGGACGGGACACACCACTGACGGGATGGGACGACACATCAGTTTTTCCAGTTTTCCACGGTAAACTAGCGCGCTAAGCCATGCCTGCTTATGCATTGAATTCCGATGACCGTCATGTTTCCCGTGACACACTGCTTCACCTACCTTCCGCCTATAATTACTGGTTCCCGGCGTTCTCCGGTGGCACCATCACCCAGCTCGCCCTATCCTCATAAGCCCCCACCAGCCCGACGTTGCTCGCCACTTGTCCTCGCTCTCGCCACGTCCGTCATGCCCCCGCCTGTCCGCAATAGGCGAAGCCGGAGACGGTCACCGCCGGAACTAGTGTTCAGTTTTTCACCGGAAGGCAGACGGAGGGAGGAGGCATTCTATTGGTCTTTAGATGGCAATGCGGAGTATGAGGACTTGTTGGAGCGCGACCGCCTGGCGGAGGAGCAGCGTATCGCCGATTTGCGCCGCCAGCGGGGCATGGAGCAGCAGCGCACCGACGCTCTGAGTCGCGAGCAGAGCGCCCGCAACTGGGCCGACTACATGGAGGCCAGCGCCTGGCAAATAGCCCTGGAGGCTGTCGGGCACGCACGCATTCGCGACGCTGAATTTTACTACCAGCTCGTCAAGTGGGTTTCCCGCTTAGAAACCGAAGCTTCGGTGGACCACGCCGGCATGGAAAGGGCCAACGCGCACGAGCAACGCACCCTATCGCACCTCTGGCACGTCCGAGGCGAGGAGGAGGATGTCGGTGCCGGCGTTTAGCGTGTACCGCAGATGGCGGCTGGCATCGTCTAGTTAGCTAAGAGTAAGTTAGTACTTGTACACTACTAGAGTATTACTGGGAGTAGATAGTTAACTTGGCTATGATGGTTGCCAACGTGGAAGTTCAGTACTCTATATCTGGATCAGACCTGTTACTTTGCTCTGAATGTTGAACTTTCCGTTTGAATGTATGGAATGGGCTATTATTTTTTTAAATGGGTTGTATTTTCCCGCCACGGGTTTAGAGGCTGACTTGTGGGCCTACTAGGTTGACGTGTAGACAATCAGGAGATGATTGTACATGGAGAGGATGACAGCAGGGACCCACCAGGGTCATGGCAGTACGCAAGCAAGTGCCTCCTTATTTCAAGCCAAAAAAAATGGTTCCTCCTAATGGATTTCTGACATCTGGGTCCCATGCCATTGTCAACGTAGTCAATAAACGAGAGAATTGCATAATGAGCGGCTGACACCAGGGACCCAGCAGCTCGCCCAGTTATTTTTGTTTTGACACGGAAGCAGGGTGTCAACTGGGCTGTGCGGGGCACTCTGGCCTGTCTAGCCAGCCTTTTCTTTTATGTTTACCACAAGACCATCCCAGTAGTTTTTTTTCTTTCTGAAAATGGCTAGCCCAGTTTTTTTTGTTCTTTTGCAGAATACCAAACCGAGGCCTACTTGCTTTGTCAGCCCTGCTGGGCTGCAAATCTTTCGAGACGAGGAGAGTTTCATTCGGCTTGCCTAGAAAATGGGCTATCAGTAATGAGAAAGGGGTTGTACATTTTTAAAACACATCAAACCGGCAATTAGTTTCAAATTTCTTTTTTTTCATTTCGAGATTTTAAATTCCATTGATTTTTATGCGTGGACAATTATTTGGATTTTATATTGATATAAATTTATTTTTAAAATTAGTTTGAATGTGACTCAAAATTTCGGGATTAAAAACAGTTTGGTCCGCACCGAAATATGCAAAATTTCGTATAATTTTTTAACCGTGGCCACAATATGGGCTGTAATGCTAACAAAAAGAATATGGGCTCAAAAAAACCTTAAGAATTAGCAAATGGGCTGTAAATTATTAGAAATAATGGCAGATGGGCTGTATGCTGTTTTCCATAGATTTGAGGCAGACTTATGCGCCTACTATAGGTTGACGCGTACGCTTTCCTAAAAAAATGGTTGACGCACACGCTACGCCGTGTCAACTTAGTCAACGCACGAGAGCAATGACTGTTGGATGTCCATCCAACGGCCGTCGTGCTTCTTCAATCTCTGCTCTTCCTGCTCCAGCCGTTCAAACAAGCACCGGCGGGACTGCCTGCTCCCTCCTCCCATGGCCGGCTGTGCTGCCGCGCAGGCCTCACCGCCCCACCCTACTCCCATCGCTGGCCTGGCCATCCCTCTACTCACCCACACCTGCTGTTATTCTCTACGAACCAGTAAACCCTCATACTCCCCTCCGCGTGGGAAACAACTGCCGAGTCTTCCCTGGCTCCGTGTCGTTCCCTTCCTAGGCCTCGCCGTCGTCCACCGCCCTGGTGCTCTCGGCGCGGTGTGGTCAACGTGGTCAACAAACGACATCCATCGGAAGTGGACTGTACGTGGAGAGGCTGATAGCTGGGTCCACGGCCGCACATAAGGAAATGCCTCCTTATTACGTGCAAAATAATGATTCCTCCACCTGACAGCTGGGACCCACCGGAAGGGCCTCTGTATTTTGCGAAAAAAACATTCCCCCGCTGACAGCTCGGACCCACCAGCTATATCTTCGCACGCAAGGAAGTGCCTCCTTATTATGCACAAAAAAATGAATACTCCCCCTGCTAGCTGGGACCCACCATAGTGGGAGGCTGACTTGTGGGCCTACTAAGTTGACGCGGACGAAGGGCTTTGTCAACTTAGTCAATATGAACGGTTCTAGCTCCAGTGACCGTACGATGTCCATCCAACGGCCGTAGTGCTTCTTCAACCTCTGGTCTTCTTGCTCCAGCCGCCCAAACCAGCGCCGGTCGTGCCGCCTGCTCCTGCCTCCCGTGGCCGGCTCTGCTGCCGCGCAGGCCTGACCACCCCACCCTACTCCAACCTCTGGCCAGGCCATCCCTCTACTCACCCACAACCCCTGTTATTCTGCGACGACGGCAGCTTCACACCACAGCCGAACCAGTCAACCCTCGTACTCCTCTCCGCGTGGGCATCCACTGCCGCGTCTTCCCCGGCTCCGCGTCATCCCCTTCCTAGGCCTCGCCATCGTCCACCGCCTTGGTGCTCTCGGCGCGGCATGGTCAATGTGGTCAAGGAACGACTTCCATTGGAAGAGTACTGTACGTGGAGAGGCTGACAGCTGGGTCCATGGCCGCAGCATGGAAGTGCCTCCTTATTACGCGCAAAATAATGATTCCTCCACCTGACAGCAGGGACCCATCGGACGGGCCACCGTATTTCACGAAAAAAATGTTATCCCCGTGACTGCTGGGACCCACCAGCTACATCTTCGCACGCAAGGAAGTGCGTCCATATTACGGGCAAAAAATATGATTCTCCCCATGACAGCTGGGACCCACCAGCTATATCTTTGCATGCAAGGAAGTGCCTCCTTACCTCCCTTACAGCTGAGGCCCACCCGGTCGAACCGTACGTAGGGTTGTCTATCTGGTCGCGAACGTGTACGTACATACTGGTCGATCGGTCTGTCTGCAGGCTACAACGATCAACCGTGGCCGAGTAAGGAAGGGCACGTGTCGTAGTAGAGGCGCGGTCATAGCATGTCACGTAGTCCCGTCTATATCGTGTACACGTACGTACAGCCAGGGTGCAAGAAAGTAAATATGGCCACGTACGTACATACGGGCGGGGTCTCGAACGCCTACTCGCGCATACGTACGGCCAGGGCTCGTGTACATGGAGAGGCAGCAGAGACCAGCGACGGCGTCCTGTTCATCGGCAGCCAACCGGCTGGGTCGGAATGGAGAAACTGCATCCTGTTCATCGGGAGGCAACAGAATGCATCCTGTTCATCGGGAGCCAACCGGCTTGGACGAAACAGCCGAAACGAATCCTGGCGTACCGCAGAACGGAGGAAACGGCCTTCTGTTCGACCGCCTATGGTCGAAACGGGATCCTGTTCACCGGGAGGGGTCTGGCGTACCGCAAAACGGAGGAAACGAACTTCTCTTCGACCTCCTACGGTCGAAACGGGGTCCTGTTGATCGGGAGGGGTGTGGCGTACCGCAAAACAGAGGAAATGGACTTCTCTTCGACCTCCTACGGTTGAAACGGGGGTCCTGTTCATCGGGAGGGGTGTGGCGTACCGCAAAATGGGACTCCACGGGCTATTATTCATCCACCGTCTACTGCCTCGCTCCAGCCTCCACGAGCTACTGTTCATCCACCGACTACCTCCTTCAGCCTCCACCTGCGACTGTTCATCGACGGCGTCTCCCTCCTGCCTCCACCAGCTACTGTTCATCCACGGGGTCCTGTTCATCCAGCCTCCACCGGCTAATGTTCAACCAGCCCTCCACGGGGTCCTGTTCATCCAGCCTCCACCGGCTACTGTTCAACCAGCCCTCCACGGGGTCCTGTTCATCCACCCCCAACCGGTTCGATCGGGGTCCTGTTCATCCAGCGGCAATGACCTCTCCTACCACGGGGTCCTGTTCATCCAACCCCCACTGGGAACTGTTCATCCAACCCCCAACAACATTTACTGTTCATCAAGAGGCAGCAGGTTCGATCGGCTTCAGTTAGCAGCAGTAGCGAAGGAATCGCTCGGGTTCAGATAATCGCTCGGGTTCAGTAACTTAGCTAGTGCAATCGCTCAGGTTCAGTAAGCGAACGTCTCGCTTGGGTTTAGTTAGAGCCCAACGCCTCGCACACATGCGCGTACGTGTCCAAGAGAAATGCGCAAACCTCCGTGCATCGCTCGGCCCCGACCACCTACCGTAACCGGGAACTCCCCGATATTTTCCTTGCCCTCGCTTCTACCACGGTTTTTTCCGTCATGGACGGCCCAAAGAATGTCATGCAGCTGCGTCTCCGGCCCGCCCAGGACGAAAAGCCCATTTTCTATCATGATTTTTTGTCATAGAAGTAGGAGCCCACCACATCTATGACGATACCGGGTTTTGTCACAATTATCGTCATAGAAGTGTCATAAGCATGACAGAAAAAAAATTCATTCGGCCCAACATGTCATGGATGTGTCTTTTTTTTAGTGCATGCAGGGCCCCCGCTTACTCCCACAAGCAGAACAGTCCAAAGGTCATGACAAATCGTATGGACCAAACATCCATGCTACTGGAAATCCCGGTGGGTGCGATAAACCCTGCAATGCATACAGATATTGGAGTGTAACCATAATTGATAAACCATCCTCACAAAAAGGATGATCTGGATACTTCAAAATATGCAGACTGAATTGAGTGGAAAGACATTAAAATAGATTGTTCAGGACTCACCACACAACAAAAGCGGCAGTACTAAACAATACAGGGTTCACACACACAAATCAAGTACTGAACAAAAGTACTTACTACAGACAAGCAAAGTTGCACTAATTAAACTCTGCAGACTATTTCTTGCCACCGACCTACGGGATGTACCCCACATAACTGACTAGGCCATGGACTTCGTGGGAGATGTCTACCGGCACCATCGCCATCTCGTCAACCTTGGAGAACCTAACAGAGTGGTCTTTCCACTCATAAACATGACGATGAAGACAGTCCGCATCAGATTTGTCGGGAAGCTTTACAAGAACCACACCCTTCATAATTGAAGGCACAGCTAGGAAATTGTTGTGGTGAAGTACACCCTCGAGAACAAGCCTGGCAACAATGCTATCGGAAAACACATGTTCATGATACGTGGCGACAAGGACATAGCAGCTAGATAGTTTAGTAGTAGAACTCATCCTCAGGTCTTCCAGTTCACATGGCATGGCTTTGAGAACTTCATCTCCACCGCGGACCTAGTTCTAATTAAAACAGAAACCAAATATTTTATTACTACCTCCGTTCAGAAATATAAGATGATTTTCGATATTTTACTCCTTATAAGACTACATATACGCACAGAAATGAGTGATCAAAGACACTAGAACATGTCTTCAAAGGCATGAGAGCAGAGGGATTACTTGCAATATCCATAACACAAGTTACTGAGGCTACTATACTCTCTTCAAAGGCAAGAGAGCTAAAATCTTGCCTTTCCTATAGCTAGCATTGATGTTCATAAAGTAGTTGAAAGTGATCTATAAGAAATCAGTGTTATGTGCAATAATCATATGTATGTCAACCTCTTGCATGTTTTGGTCAAAAGAGCAATTTAGAACCGTCATTTGCCACACAAAAATCACATGCAAGATTGATACGTCTCCAACGTATCTATAATTTTTGATTGTTCCATGCTGTTATATTATCATTCTTGGATGTTTTACAATCATTTTATAGTCATTCTATATCATTTTTTGGTACTAACCTATTGACATAGTGCCAAGTGCCAGTTGATGTTTTTTGCATGTTTTTTACATCGCGGGAAATCAATACCAAACGGAGTCCAAACGCAGCAAAACTTTTTGTGGATTTTTTTTGGACCAGAAGACATCCAGTGGGCCGGAGAAGCGTCTGGGGGGGTGCTCCGAGGGGAGCACAACCCACCAGGGCGCGCCTGGAGGCCCAGGCGCGCCCTGGTGGGTTGTGCCCACCTCGGGTGCCCCCCGAACCGCCTCTTTGCTCTATAAATACCCCAATATTCCAGAAACCCTAGGGGAGTCGACAAAAATCAATTCCAGCCGCCGCAGAGTCCAGAACCACCAGATCCAATCTAGACACCATCATGGAGGGGTTCACCACTTCCATTGGTGCCTCTCCGATGATGCGTGAGTAGTTCTTTGTAGACCCACGGGTCCGTAGTTAGTAGCTAGATGGCTTTCTCTCTCTTGTTTGATTCTCAATACAATGGTCTCTTGGAGATCCATATGATGTAACTCTTTTTGTGGTGTGTTTGTTGGGATCCGATGAACTTTGAGTTTATGATCAGATCTATCTTTTATCCATGAAAGTTATTTGAGTCTTCTTTGATCTCTTATATGCATGATTGCTTATAGCCATGTATTTCTTCTCCGATATTTGGGTTTTGTTTGGCCAACTTGATCTATTTATCTTGCAATGGGAAGAGGTGCTTTGTAGTGGGTTCGATATTACGGTGCTTGATCCTAGTGACAGAAGGGGAGCTGACACGTATGTATCGTTGCTACTGAGGATAAAACGATGGGGTCTATTTCTACATAAATAGATCTTGTCTACATCATGTCATTGTTCTTATTGCATTACTCCGTTTCTCCATGAACTTAATACACTAGATGCATGCTGGATAGCGGTTGATGTGTGGAGTAATACTAGTAGATGCAGGCAGGAGTCGGTCTACTAATCTTGGACGTGATGCCTATATAATGATCATTGCCTGGATATCGTCATGATTATTTGATGTTTTATCAATTGCCCAACAGTAATTTGTTCACCCACCATTTGCTATTTTTCTCGAGAGAAGCCACTAGTGAAACCTACGGCCCCCGGGTCTCTTTTCCAATATATTTGCTTTCAAGATCTGTTTTGCTACTCGCTCTTTTCTTTATTTGCAACTTTTATTTTCAGATCTATTAAACCAAAAATACAAAAATACCTTGCTGCACTTTATTTTATTTGGCATTCAATCTATCAATATTTACTACTCTCTCACGTCCGTTTGCCAATTTTTGGCGCCGTTGCCCGAAAGGGATTGACAACCCCTTTTACACGTCGGGTTGCGAGTATTTGTTATTTGTGTGCAGGTGCTGTTTACGTAGTGTTGCTTGGTTCTCCTACTGGTTCGATAACCTTGGTTTCATCACTGAGGGAAATACCTACCGCCGCTATGCTGCATCATCCCTTCCTCTTTGGGGAAATACCGACGTAGCTTCAAGCCGCATCAAAGATCACCCAGAAAGTTCTACTACTAGTACTAGTACTGCGTGTTAGATGAAAAAACACGATCAAGATCGCCAAAAAGATTGTCAAGAAGAGATATTACCTGGACTTGCTTAACGAGGGATCCCGGAGAGGGGGGCTAGGACAAGGCGATGGCCTTGAGCTTGTCTGTGGTAGTCTCGGCGGGGTGCTTGCGCTTCTTCGTACCCGGAGCCTCGATGGTTTTGGCCAGAGCCATAGACATCACTTCGGCCGGTGCTCCAGGGTCCATCAAGAAACTATCAAATAGAAATAAAAGAAAAGAAACCATAATCACAAACCCAAAAGAAGAATAGAGAGGGAGTTATAGGATCAGTCTCGGGGTTGCAAGACCGGGCCTTGGCCAGAAGCAACACCATTGATGCGCTCACCTTTCCTTCTTTGGGAGAGAAGAACAATGGCAGAAGCGCGTCGGGGTTTTCTTGAAGAAATGAGGAACAAGATGAGGGAGAAGCGAGTTGGGGTTTTCTTCAAGATAGGAAGATATGGGAGAAGAGTGAAATGATGGTTGCTTCGTCCGTCCAACTTACTGCTGGAAAGGTGGGGGTTTTGTAATTAGACGGCTCATTGGGCATTACTGCGATGCTTCGACCGGTGTAGTCTACCGTGCAGTTGTGCACTCTAGTCCGAAGTAATTTAGTGCACGGCAAGTGGACCCCGATGCTGGCTGTCCCACACGTCAGCGAAGGTGAGTAGCAAGGTTCCCGACGACCGTCGAGGAGGATCCGCACGGTAGAGCGTGTCCATTGTTTCTGAAGAAAAAAATGATTACATCAAGCGTTTCCACTCTTACGACGGAGGACTGCGAAACACAGCAGCCACTTGAACTTACACAGTACTCCTACTACTAGCCATGTGTAGTGGTTCATACGTCAGTACTATATAATCTTGTTGCTAGTGTAGTAAGATATGACGATAACAAATGATGTTGTGCGCATGTCAACTATATGAACAATAATGTAACATACCCCTTTTTTGACTGTCCGGTCGAGAATGAAAGGTGAGATCAATATTAACATAACTAGGTCTACAGCGCACGGAGAGTATGGTGCTACAGTACTCCACGGAAGATGAACCATATGAAGCATGAATTAGTGTTAGGCAGGGTGTATGAAGGGTGCATGGGAGCAAAAGTTCCCCTCTCGACCCACTTTTGGTTGTTTGGCAGAGTGCATGAAGGGTGCCTGAGTCCACAGTAGTAGGTTAACACAAATACACTAGGAGCATGCATGAAGAAGGGTGCTGAGATGAGCATGCACGAAGAGGGAACAACTATATTGAGATGAGAATGCAACCAAACACACCCACATGCTTTGTGCTACAGTGACTGGTCTGCACCGTCTATGTTTGAACCAACGGTCATGTTGCGCCGAGACATGTACATGCCCATGCAGAGGACGCCTAGACACCACCGAAGTCCCTCTGCTTCTCGAGGCACACGACATTGGTGATGCAGGGTGCCACCGCCCGCAGAGCCCGCTCCTGGTCGACGGGAGCCAGCTCGTCAAAGACAGCGTCCAATGGCACGAATGGATTCCGGTGACGAAGCCCTGAGAGGATTCGCCCGGCAACGGCGACGGCCGCCCGCAACCCCTCCTTGTCCAGCTCCGCCCCCACCATCGCGCGGAGATGGCTCAGCTCCTCGGAGATATAGGTGAAGAAGGAGACCAGGTCAGGAAGCCGCAACTCGTTAAGGTCGATGGGGTGGTCGAACTGGTTTAGCCCGACGGTCGGCAAGCTCGCACTGGCACGACGGTAGGCATCGCGCAGCCGCAACACGTGCGTGTCACCATGGTCCACCAATTGGTTGAGGCGATCCTAGACCTCATCACAATCGGCCCGCTCGCGCACCAGCCGGCTCGCCTGACCGCCTATCGTATCTCCCGCTTTCTGCAGCAATGCCGCCGACGCCTCGAGCATCTTTGTGGTGGACGCCTACCGCTTTTGAAGCTCCGTGAACTCCCACACATAAAGGAGGAGCATGGCACTCCTCTCCTCCTTGAGCTCACGGAGCTCCACGTCCTTGGGCCTGTGCTCCGCATCCATGGCATGGAGCTCCGCTTCACTAGGCCAAAAATTATAAATATAATTCCATTCACGATGAACCAGATGCATAGGATAAAACTTTTGATGAAATTCCAATTTCAATCGGTTGTAGTTCCATGATCCAATATCATCACATAGCCTATACCATGTCAATGCCTTTCCCTTCAAAGCTAAAGGGAAGACCTTCTTCTTGACATCATCCTCAGGCAAACCTGCAAGCTTAAATAATCCACAAACTTCATCCACATAGATTAGGTGCATATCGGGATGTAATGTTCCATCTCCTGCATAAGGATTAGCTAGCAGTTTCTCTATCATACCCGAAGGAATTTCATAATAAATATTTTTAGTAGGTCCAGTAGGTTGAGGAGCAACTCTTTGCTCTTCCGGTCGAGGTGAAGATACCCCGAACAAGCCCCTTAAAGGATTATTTTCCATAGTGACAAGTGACAGTAAATTTCAGCACGTAATATAAATATTCCTTACCAAATTCCACTTACCAAAGGCGCTTCACTCCCCGGCAACGGCGCCAGAAAAGAGTCTTGATGACCCACAAGTATAGGGGATCTATCGTAGTCCTTTCGATAAGTAAGAGTGTCGAACCCAACGAGGAGCAGAAGGAAATGACAAGCGGTTTTCAGCAAGGTATTTTCTACAAGCACTGAAATTATCGATAACAGATAGTTGTGTGATAAGATAATTCGTAACGGGTAACAAGTAACAAAAGTAAATAATGTGCAGCAAGGTGGCCCAATCCTTTTTGTAGCAAAGGACAAGCCTGGAAAAACTCTTATATAAAGAAAAGTGCTACCGAGGACACATGGGAATTACTGTCAAGCTAGTTTTCATCATGCTCATACGATTCGTGTTCGTTACATTGATAATTTGATATGTGGGTGGACCGGTGCTTGGGTGCTGCCCTTACTTGGACAAGCCTCCCACTTATGATTAACCCCTCTCGCAAGCATCCGCAACTACGAAAGAAGGATTAAGATAAATCTAACCATAGCATGAAACATATGGATCCAAATCAGCCCCTTGCGAAGCAACGCATAAACTAGGGTTTAAGCTTCTGTCACTCTAGCAACCCAGCATCTACTTATTACTTCCCAATGCCTTCCCCTAGGCCCAAATCATGGTGAAGTGTCATGTAGTCGACGTTCACATAACACCACTAGAGGAAAGACAACATACATCTCATCAAAATATCGAACGAATACCAAATTCACATGATTACTTATAACAAGACTTCTCCCATGTCCTCAGGAATAAACGTAACTACTCACAAAGCACATTCATGTTCATAATCAGAGGGGTATTGAATAGCATTAAGGATCTGAACATATGATCTTCCACCGAATAAACCAACTAGCATCAACTACAAGGAGTAATCAACACTACTAACAACCCACAGGTACCAATCTGAGGTTTTGAGACAAAGATCGGATGCAAGAGATGAACTAGGGTTTGAGAGGAGATGGTGCTGGTGAAGATGTTGATGGAGATTGACCCCCTCTCGATGAGAGGGTCGTTGGTGATGACGATGGCTTCGATTTCCCCTTCCCGGAGGGAAGTTTCTCCTGCAGAACAGCTCCACCGGAGCCCTAGATTGGTTCTGCCCAGGTTCCGCCTTGAGACTGCGGCGCTTCGTCCCGAAAGCTTCCTTCTGACTTTTTCCAGGTCAAAACACATCATATAGCAGAAGATGGGCATCGGGGGCCTGCCAAGTGGCCCACAAGGCAGGGAGGCGCGCCCATGGGGGTAGGGCGCGCCCCCCACCCTTGTGGCTGCCTAGTAGGTCCCCTCAGGTGCTTTCTTTGCCCAATATTTTTTATATATTCCAAAATAATTCTCCGTGAAGTTTCAGAACTTTTGGAGTTGTGCAGAATAGGTCTCTCAGATTTGCTCCTTTTCCAGCCCAGAATTCCAGCTGCCGGCATTCTCCCTCTTCATATAAACCTTGTAAAATAAGAGAGAAAAGGCATAAGTATTGTGCTAGAATGTGTAATAACAGCCCATAATGCAATAAATATCAATATAAAAGCATGATGCAAAATGGACGTATCAACTCCCCCAAGCTTAGACCTCGCTTGTCCTCAAGCGAAAGCCGAAATCGAAAAATATGTCCACATGTTTAGAGATAGAGGTGTCGATAAAATAAAATACGGACATGAGGGCATCATGATCATCTTTAAAACAGCAACAAATATTGTCATATAATTTCTTATGCTAAAGTAATAATTCGTTCACAAGGTAAAGCATGAATCGGAAATTTCATTGAAAACTAACAAACTATGATCTCAGTCATTGAAGCAATTGTAATTTATCATAACATCGGAAAGAGTCAATTCAAGAGCTTTTCAGCAAGTCCACATACTCAACTATCATTTAATCTTTCACAATTGCTAACACTTATGCGATACTTATGGGTTTGAAGCCTCAGTCGGACACAGAGAAAGATAGGGGCTTATAGTTTCTCCATGAACTTAATACACTAGATGCAAGCTGGATAGCGGTCGATGTGTGGAGTAATAGTAGTAGATGCAGGCAGGAGTCGGTCTACTAATCTTGGACGTGATACCTATATAATGATCATTGCCTGGATATCGTCATGATTATTTGAAGTTTTATCAATTGCCCAACAGTAATTTGTTCACCCACCGTTTGCTATTTTTCTCGAGAGAAGCCACTAGTGAAACCTACGCCCTCCGTGTTTCTTTTCCAATATATTTGCTTTCAAGATCTGTTTTGCTATTCGCTCTTTTCTTTATTTGCAACTTTTATTTTTAGATCTATTAAACCAAAAATACAAAAATACCTTGCTGCACTTTATTTTATTTGGCGTTCGATCTATCAATATTTACTACTCTCTTATGTCCGTTTGCCAATTTTTGGCGCCGTTGCCCGAAAGGGATTGACAACCCCTTTTACACGTCGGGTTGCGAGTATTTGTTATTTGTGTGCAGGTGCTGTTTACATAGTGTTGCTTGGTTCTCCTACTGGTTTGATAACCTTGGTTTCATCACTGAGGGAAATACCTACCGCCACTGTGCTGCATCATCCCTTCCTCTTTGGGGAAATACCGGCGTAGCTTCAAGCCGCATCAAAAGGAATTTCTGGCGCCGTTGCCGGGGAGGATCAAGTCAAGATAGTCCCCCGTCCACGTGCCATTTCTGGCGCCGTTGCCGGGGAGGATCAAGTCAATATAGTCCCCCATCCACGTGCCATTTCTGGCGCCGTTGCCGGGGAGGATCTTCAACATATACCAGGTTCCTAATCACAAATCTCATCTCCTCGCAATTTACATTATTTGCCATTTACCTCTCTTTTTCCTCTCCCCCACTTCACAAAAATTTGCCGTTTTATTCGCCCTCTTTTTCATTTGCCATTTTTTTCTCGTCAGATCTGATGTTTGCTTGTGTTGCCATGTGCCTTCTATTTGCTTGCATCTTCGCTTGCTAAAAATCTATTGTTATGGATTCTCATCCACTTGCTAATCTTTTCAAAAGACCCAATTATGATGAACCAATTGCTAGTGAATTGAGTTCACTAGATTATCTTTATGAAGTTTTGCTTGAGATTTATGAATCCGAAAATTGTGATGAAATGTTAAACGAAGGAATTTATAAAGAGATTCATGATAGCTCCTTGAATGAAAAGCATGATTGCAATGATGTTATTATAAATTCTATTAATATCAATTGTGCTAATAATATGCAAAGCCCCAAGCTTGGGGATGCTAATTTTGATATGTCCACTACTTATTGCAATGATCATGATTGGGGTGATTCTTCTTATGATCTTGAAAATTTATTTAAGCCTCATGATGAATATGTTATTGATAATAATGTTTGCAATAATATCGAAAGTGGTTTTGGAAGAGTGTCAACTTTAGGTAAAAATAATCCCACATATTTGGAGAGTGTTCAATCTTATGAAATTTTTGATAAAAGTGGGCTTAGAGAGATCATGACTTTATTTGATGATAATCCCACTATTTTGGAAGAAGGTCAACTTTGCATGCATGTGGATCATGTAGAGAATATGTTACGTGATAGTTATATTATTGAGTTTGAATATGGTTGATACGTCTCTGTCGTATCTATAATTTTTGATTGTTTCATGCCAATATGATACAACTTTCACATATTTTTGGCAACTTTTTATATGATTTATTGGACTAACCTATTGATCCAGTGCCCAGTGCCAGTTCCTGTTTGTTGCATGTTTTTTGTTTCATAGAAAATCAATATCAAATGAAGTCCAAACACGATAAAAATTTACGGAGAATTATTTTGGAATATTAATGATTTTTGGGAGGTGGAATCAACGCAAACGGGGGCCCATAGTGACCACAACCCACCAGGGCGCGCCAGGCACCCCCTAGCGAGCCCAGGTATCTTGTGCCCTCCTCGAACGTTGGTTGGGGCCCTTCTTCTGGCACAAGAAATATAATTTATGGAAAAAAAATTGTAAAATTTCAGCGCAATTGGAGTTACGGATCTCCGGGAATTTAAGAAACGGTGAAGGGCCAGATCTGTGAAGCGCCAAACAGAAGAGAACAGAGAGGGAGATCCAATCTCGGAGGGGCTCCTGCCCCTCCGCCGCAATGGAGGCCATGGACCAGAGGGGGAACTCTCCTCCCATCTAGGGGGGAGGCCAAGGAATAAGAAGAAGGAGGGGGGCTCTCTCCCCCTCTCTCCCGGTGGTGCCGGAGTGCCGTCGGGGCAAGGATCGTGACGGCGATCTACATCAACAATCTTGCTACCGTCAACACAAACTCTCTCCCCCTCTATGCAGCAGTGTAACACCTCTTCTCCCCACTGTAATCTCTACTTAAACATGGTGCTCAACTCCATATATTATTTCCCAATGATATTTGGCTATCCTATGATGTTTGAGTAGATCCGTTTTGTCCTATGGGTTAATCGTGATCTTGGTTGGTATGATTGTATATTTTATTTATGGTGCTGTCCTACGGTGCCCTCCGTCTCGCGCAAACATGAGGGATCCTCGCTGTAGGGTGTTGCAATATGTTCATGGTTTGCTTATTGTCGGTGTTGCGGGGGTGACAGCAGCCTAAACGCGGATAAGCGGGTTATGGCGTATGGGAGTAAAGAGGACTTGATACTTAATGCTATGGTTGGGTTTCACGACCTTAATGATCTTTAGTAGTTGCGGATGCTTGCTAGGGGTCCAATCATAAGTGCATATGATCCAAGTAGAGAAAGTATGTTAGCTCATGCCTCTCCCTCATGTAAAATTGCAAGAATGATTACCGGTACTTGTTATCGATTACCAAGGGACAAATGACTTTCTTGTTGACAAAAGCTATCACTTTTATTACCTTGCAATTTATTCGTAGTTTTATTCTCACAAAGTACTCATAGTTTTATTCTCGCAAAATAGTTTCATACTTGTTTTAGGTAAAGCAAACGTCAAGCGTGCGTAGAGTTGTATCGGTGGTCGATAGAACTTGAGGGAATATTTGTTCTGCCTTTAGCTCCTCGTTGGGTTTGACACTCTTATTTATCGAAGAAGGCTACAAACGATCCCCTATACTTGTGGGTTATCAAGACCTTTTTCTGGCGCCATTGCCGGGGAGCAATAGTGTGGGGTGAATATTCTCGTGTGTGCTTGTTTGCTTTATCACTAATTAGTTTTTATTTTGTGCTCTTGTTTTTTTATCTCTAGTTATGGGTAGGAAACGCAAAATACCAAAAAAAATAGTTGTACCCGCTAAACCAATGGTTGAAGAACCACCCAAAATCTATCATACTAATGAAGCTTTCTACTTGGATCATCTTTGATCCATTTGTGCTCGTGCTGAAAACCCAACTAGCTTAGTTGAGGGAAAATCATTAAATGAGCATGCTTATTATGTGCGACACCGCTTATCTCAAAAAGGGAAACTTTTATGGCATCATATTAATAGTTTGTATTGCTATGCTTTGAATTTATGTGAAATACATGATTTTACTTGTTGTTCTGAAGACCCTAAAAAACACCTTCCCTTCCAATGTGAGTTTAAGGATAATGGAATCGTATCTTCTTATGCCAAAGGTGTTTATAATTACTATGATGTTGAACAAATTGAAGAATTTGTTGCTTTTAAGGGTGCTTATGAAATTGCTTCTTTGATTGAAAAGTATGATGCTACTCTTTACAAATCTGAAATTTTTGCCATACTTAAACATTGCTATGAAAACTATGCTTCCAATGCTTATGTTAAAGAATATATTGAGTACTTCTCCGCTGTCCAAGAAGAGACTAACATTTTGCAGGAGTCTATGGAAGAAGAAAATGATGAAACTTTGAGCTCATTGGATGAAAAAGATGATGAGGAGAGCGAAGAACAAACAGAGGAAGAACGGATTAGCTACCCATGCCCACCTTCTAATGAGAGTAACTCTTCAACTCATACATTGTTTAATTTCCCTTCGTGCTTACCGAAGGATGAATGCTATGATAATTGCTATAATCCCATTGATTCTTTTGAAATATCCCTTTTTGATGAACTTGATGATTACTATGCTTGTGGCCTTGATGCCAATTTGAATTATGCTTATGGAGATGAACTTGCTATAGTTCCTTATATTAAGAATGAAATTGTTGCTATTGCACCCACACATGATAGTCCTATTATCTTTTTCAATTCTCCCAACTACACTATATCAGAGAAGTTTGCTCTTATTAAGGATTACATTGATGGGTTGCCTTTTACCGTTGCACATGGTGATTTTGATGAATATAATATGCATGTGCTTGCTGCTCCTACTTGTAATTATTATGAAAGAGGAACTACATCTCCACCTCTCTATGTTTCCAACACGATAAAATTGCAAGAAACTGCTTATGCTATGTATTGGCCTTTACTTGATGTGCATGAATTGTTCTTGTATGACATGCCGATGCATAGGAAGAGAGTTAGACTTTGTCATTGCATGATATATGTTGCTTTGTGCTCACTACTAAATGCCAAATCATTGTTAATTAAAATTGGCTTTGATATACCTTGGGATCTGGGTGGATTCATTACTTGAGCACTTTATGCCTAGCTTAATGGCTTTAAAGAAAGCGCTGCCAGGGAGACAACCCGGAAGTTTTAGAGAGTCATTTATTTCTGTTGAGTGCTTTTATAAAGTTTAAAAATAATATAGAGGGGAACTTAAAACTTTTTCAAAAAGAGAAGCAATTGAAAGGTGATGCATTGGAGAAGTGAGGGTCGACCTTGAACACTTGTGTTCATGCTCATGGAAACAATGTAAATTTTTCATGAAGATTCTCACAAAAATAATTGTCCCCTTGTACAAATCCATTGTATTATAAAAATAATGTGCCAAGATTTGCCTTTAGGATGATTACATCGTTTGTTGGTATGTGCGGTGCAGAAACAGAAACTTTGGCTGTAGTGCGCGATTTTACATTTTTTTACTGGAACGTCGAAAGGTTCTGAAACTTTTTGCACAGTCTTTCTATACAAATTTTTATTTTGTCTAGTTTTTAAGATTTTTTGGAGTACCATAAGTATGGTAGGTGTTCAGATTACTACAGACTGTCCTGTTTAAGACAGATTCTATTTTTGATGCATTGTTTTGCTTGTTTTTATGAAACTGTTGATTTTTATCGGTGGTATAAGCCATGGAAAAGTTATATTACAGTAGCAACAATGCAAAAATAAAATATGAATTGGTTTGCAACAGTACTTAGAGTAGTGATTTGCATTATTATACTAACGGATCTTACCGAGGTTTCTGTTGAGTTTTGTGTGGATGAAGTGATCAAAGATCGAGGAGGTCCCGATATGAGAAGAAGGAGGAGAGCAAGAGCTCAAGCTTGGGGATGCCCAAGGCACCCCAAGTAAATATTCAAGGAGACTCAAGCGTCTAAGCTCGGGGATGCCTCGGAAGGCATCCCATCTTTCTTCAACAAGTATCAGTATGTTTTCATCTTCGTTTCGTTCATGTGATATGTGTAAATCTTGGAGCATCTTTTGTGTTTAGTTTTCATTTTTCTTTTATGCACCATGCTGGTATGAGATAGTTCATGGTTGGTTTATAGAATGCTCATTGCACTTCACTTAAATCTTTTGAGTTTGGCTTTATAGAATGCTTCATGTGCTTCACTTATATCCTTTGAAGTTTGGATTGCCTGTTTCTCTTCACATAGAAAACCGTTATTTGAAGAATGCTCTTTTTCTTCACTTATATTTGTTAGAGCATGGTCTTTTGTAGAAAGAATTAAACTCGCATGCTTCACTTATATCTATTTAGAGAGTCAACAGGAATTGGTCAATTGCATGGTTAGTCATAAAACCCTACATAAAACTTATGGATCACTGAATATGATATGTTTGATTCCTTGCAATAGTTTTGCGATATAGAGATGGTAATATGTGGGAGGTACTAGTAAACGGTTGTGGTTAGTAAGAATATTGGTGTTAAGGTTGGTGATTCCCGAAACATGCACGTATAGTCTCTCGTTATGCTATGAAGTTGGAGCACGATTTATTATTGATTATCTTCCTTATGAGTGGTGGTCGGGGACGAGCGATGGTCTTTTCCTACCAATCTATCCCCCTAGGGGCATGCATAGTAGTACTTTGCTTCGAGGGCTAATAAACTTTTGCAATAAGTATATGAGTTCTTTATGACTAATATGAGTCCATGGATTATACGCGCTCTTACCTTTCCGCAATTTGCTAGCCTCTACGGTACCATGCATTTCCCTTTCTCACCTCGAGATGTGGTGCAAACTTCGCAGGTGCATCCAAACCCCGTGATATGATACGCTCTATCACACATAAGCCTTATTATATCTTCCTCAAAATAGCCACCATACCTACCTATTATGGCCTTTCCATAGCCATTCCGAGATATATTGCCATGCAACTTCCACCGCCTCCATTTTGATGACTTGAGCATTCATTGTTATATTGCTTTGCATGATCGTAAGATAGCTAGCATGATATTTCCATGGCTTGTCCATTTTTTTGATATCGTTGTTATGCTAGATCATTGCATATCCTGGTACACTGCCAGAGGCATTCATATAGAGTCATACTTTGTTCTAGGTATCGAGTTGTAATTTTTATTTCTTTTGAGTTATAAGTAAATAGAAGTTTGATGATCATCATTATTCATTATTAGAGCATGTCCCAGTGAGGTAAGGATGATGGACACTATGATTCCCCCACAAGTCGGGATGAGACTCCGGACAATGAGAGAAAAAAAAAGAAAAAAAAGAGAGAAGGGGCATTGCTACTATCTTTTACCACACTTGTGCTTCAAAGTAGCACCATGTTTTTCATATAGAGAGCCTCCTATGTAGTCACTTTCATATACTAGTGGGAATTTTTCATTATAGAACTTGGCTTGTATATTCCGATGATGGGCTTCCTCAAATGCCCGAGGTCTTCATGAGCAAGCAAGTTGGATGCACACCCACTTAGTTTTCATATTGAGCTTTC
This sequence comes from Thinopyrum elongatum, assembly GCA_011799875.1. NCBI lineage: Eukaryota > Viridiplantae > Streptophyta > Magnoliopsida > Poales > Poaceae > Thinopyrum > Thinopyrum elongatum. Next base: position 38,267,358 of record CM022300.1, on the reverse strand, counting down.
ATACACTTATAGCTCTTAGTGCATCCGTTGCATGGCAATCCCTACTCCTCGCATTGATATCAATTGATGGGCATCTCCATAGCCCGTTGGTTAGCCGCGTCGATGTGAGACTTTCTTGCTTTTTTACCTTCTCTATATTTACCTCTATCATCATACTCTATTCCAGCCGTAGTACTATATCCATGGCTCGCGCTCATGTATTGCGTGAGGGTTGAAAAAGCTGAAGCACGTTAAAAAGTATGAAACAATTGCTCGGCTTGTCATCGGGGTTGTGCATGATAAATACTTTGCGTTAAGAAGGCAGAGCATCACAAGACTATATGATTTTGTAGGGATAGCTTTCTTGAGCGTTGATATTTTGAAAGACATGATTGTTTGTTGGGATGCCTAAGTATTGATGTCTTTATGTCAAATTATAGACTATTGCTTTGAATCACTTATGTCTTAATATTCATGCCATGACTAGACATATGATCAAGTTTATGTTAGGTAGCATTCCACATCAAAAATTATCTTTTTTATCATTTACCTACTCGAGGACGAGTAGGAATTAAGCTCGGCTAATACGTCTCCGTCGTATCTATAATTTTTTATTGTTTCATGCCAATATGATACAACTTTCACATATTTTTGGCAACTTTTTATATGATTTATTGGACTAACCTATTGATCCAGTGCCCAGTGCTAGTTCCTGTTTGTTGCATGTTTTTTGTTTCGCAGAAAATCAATATCAAACGAAGTCCAAACACGATAAAAACTTACGGAGAATTATTTTGGAATATTAATGATTTTTGGGAGGTGGAATCAATGCAAACGGGGGCCCACAGTGACCACAACCCACCAGGGCGCGCCGGGCACCCCCTGGCGCGCCCAGGTATCTTGTGCCCTCCTTGAATGTTGGTTGGGGCCCTTCTTCTGGCGCAAGAAATATAATTTATGGAAAAAAATTGTGTAAAAATTTCAGCGCAATCGGAGTTACAGATCTCCGGGAATTTAAGAAACGGTGAAGGGCCAGATATGTGAAGCGCCAAACAGAAGAGAACAGAGAGGGAGATCCAATCTCGGAGGGGCTCCTGCCCCTCCGCCGCCAGGGAGGCCATGGACTAGAGGGGGAACTCTCCTCCCATCTAGAGGGGAAGCCAAGGAAGAAGAAGAAGGAGGGGGGCTCTCTCCCCCTCTCTCCCGGTGGTGCTGGAGTGCCGCCGGGGCAAGGATCGTGACGGCGATCTACATCAACAATCTTGCTACCGTCAACACCAACTCTCTCCCCCTCTATGCAGTGGTGTAACACCTCTTCTCCCCGCTGTAATCTCTACTTAAACATGGTGCTCAACTCCATATATTATTTCCCAATGATATTTGGCTATCCTATGATGTTTGAGTAGATCCGTTTTGTCCTATGGGTTAATCGTGATCTTGGTTGGTATGATTGTATATTTTATTTATGGTGCTGTCCTACGGTGCCCTCCATCTCGCGCAAATGTGAGGGATCCTCGTTGTAGGGTGTTGCAATATGTTCATGGTTTGCTTATTGTCAGTGTTGCGAGGGTGACAGCAGCCTAAACGCAGATAAGTGGGTTATGGCGTATGGGAGTAAAGAGGACTTGATACTTAATGGTACGGTTGGGTTTCACAACCTTAATGATCTTTAGTAGTTGCGGATGCTTGCTAGGGGTCCAATCATAAGTGCATACGATCCAAGTAGAGAAAGTATGTTAGCTCATGCCTCTCCCTCATGTAAAATTGCAAGAATGATTACCGGTACTTGTTATCGATTACCTAGGGGCAAATGACTTTCTTTTTGACAAAAGCTATCACTTTTATTTGTTCGATTACCTAGCAAACGTCAAGCGTGTGTAGAGTTGTATCGGTGGTCGATAGAACTTGATGGAATATTTGTTCTGCCTTTAGCTCCTCGTTGGGTTTGACACTCTTATTTATCAAAGAAGGCTACAAACGACCCCCTATACTTGTGGGTTATCAATGGTCCCACATGTAATTATTATGAGAGAGGGAAATATGGTTGTAGAAATTTTCATGTTACTAAATTACCTGTCTTCATGTTGAGATTGCTATTGTTCTCTTCCATGCATATGCTAGATCTTGCTTGTCTTGCTAATTTGTTTTCCTATAAAATTCCTATGCATCAGATATGTTAGACTTAAATATGTTTTTCACAAGTTTTATGATGCTCTCTTTGTGTTTTTATTATTATTTTTCATGTGAGCATCAATAAAATCTTATGCCTTGCTACGGGCGTAAAACAATAGCGCTTGTTGGGAGGCAACCCAATGAATAAAATTTATTTTTGCTTTTTGCTTTCTATTCTTGAGTGTTTGCATAATTATGCTACTGTTATAATTGTGTTTTTTGTGTTTTAATTAATGTTTGTGCCAAGTAAAGCCTTTAGGATTATGTTGGGTGATAGTTGATTTGATCTTGTTGGAAAACAGAAACTTTTGTGTCCAGTAAAACAATTTTGAAAATTCACAACAGAGACGAAAAAATCGGAATTTTTTACACAAGATTGATATACTAATTTACTCTGTTTTCCTAATTTTTCAGAATTTTTGGAGTTTCAGAAGTATTCTAAATATCCAGATTGCTACAGACTGTTCTGTTTTTGACAGATTCTGTTTTCTTTGCGTTGTGTGCTTGTTTTGATGATTCTATGGTTTTTTTTGATGAGTTTTTTTCCATATAAAAGTTGGAATACAGTAGATATAATGCAAGAATAAAATATGAATTGGTTTGCTACAGTACTTATAGTAGTGATTTGCTTTCTTATACTAACGGATCTCACGAAGGTTTTGTTCAGTTTTGTGTGATTGAAGTTTTCAAGTTTTGGGTTATCTTACGATGGATGAAGGAATAAGGAGTAAGAAGAGCCTAACCTTGGGGATGCCCATGGCATCCCAAGCTATTATCCAAAGATAAGCAAGCAACTAAGCTTGGGGATGCCCCGAGTGGCATCCCCTCTTTCTTCTAACGACCATCGGTATTTTACTCGAAGCTATATTTTTATTCGTCACATACTATGAGTTTTGCTTGGAGCGTCTTGTATGATATGAGTCTTTGCTTGTTTTGCTTTATGTTATAAGTTATGAATCCTTGCTGGACACATCTATTTGAGAGAGCCAAAATTATGCCATCACTTGTTAGAATTGCTCTCTATGCTTCACTTGAATTTTTATGAGCTATGGATTTGCTCTAGTGCTTCACTTATATCTTTTTTAGCACGGCGTGCTTTAGTATTTTTAAAGAAATGCTCTCATGCTTCACTTAGATTTATTTGGGAGTTAGTAAAATTTTAAGAAATTCTCTCTTGCTTCACTTAAATTAATTTGAGAGAAAGAAGTATTATGCTCATGATCTTCACTTATATTTGTTTGAGCTTATGAAAAGCAACACATGAAAATTAGTTCCAAAGTGATAGATATCCAAGAAGGATATAATAAAAAATTTCATGAAGATCATTGGACAAAATAAACTTGATTTCTTGTAATAGTTTTGAGATATGATGATGTGATATGTGAGTTATGTTGATGAGTAATTGTGCTTTAGTAAGAATATTGGTGTTAAGGTTTGTGATTCCCTATGCAAGCACGAAAGTCAATAGTTATGCAATGAAATTATATCCTACTTGTGGTGCATTATTCGGTGTTAATTATGCTTAATGCTCGCTTATGAGATTATTCGTTTTTTGGTTGGTCGCTTCTCAATCTTTTGCTAGCCTTCATTTTGCACTAAGTATGATCACTAGTTGTGCATCCAAAACCCTTTAAACCAGTTTTGCCACATGAGTCCACTATATCTACCTATATGCGGTATTCTTTTGCCGTTCTAAGCAAATTTGTATGTGCCATCTCTAATTTTCAAAATAAACTTCTCTTTTGTGTGTTCGTACCACTCGCGAGGCGGTAAGGGGTGGCTAATATTTTCCATGCTAAATGTGTTATTCTCACGATGAGTGTTTATTCACTTGTCATTGCACGAGAGTAAGGCAAAGGTATTAGGGATGCCCAGTCCCGAAATGAAAAATGAATTTACTTTATGTTGTCAAATAATAAATTCCTTGAAAAGTGTTGGTATGGAGGGCACCCGTGGATACGGCTAGCCATGGAAAGTGAAAGATATGGTGGAAAAAGGAATAAATTTTATTTTCTGTTTGGGAACCGCCTATGATATATCTAGCATGGAAAGTGTTGGGAACTCTAAGTCGTTTTCGTTGGTGGGAAAAGCACACCTCCCAAAATGTTTTTATCTCTAAGTTTTTCGCTTTGAGCTCTGGCACCTCTACAAATCCCTACTTCCCTCTGCGAAGGGCCTTACTTTACTTTATGCAATTTTTATTTTTAATTTGAGTCTCCATCTTCTCTTATAAAGAAACAACTAGGAGGCACTATGATCGTACTTGAGCATTGGGTGTAGTTAATATGCGAGTGTGTTTCATGAATGGATCAATGGTTGAGCATGATGGGCTAGGGATAACTTATTTTAGCATTGATATTTTGAAAGACATAGTTGCTTGTTGATATGCTTGAGTATTTAAGTCATGATGTCAAAACTAGACTATTGCTTTGAATCATATAAAAGTCCAAATGTCCATGCTATAAAGGAAAGAATATGATATGACATGTTAGGCAGCATTCCACATCAAAAATTCTGTTTTTATCATTTACCTACTCGAGGACGAGCAGGAATTAAGCTTGGTGATGCTGATACGTCTCCAACGTACCTATAATTTTTGATTGTTCCATGCTGTTATATTATCATTCTTGGATGTTTTTCAATCATTTATAGTCATTCTATATCATTTTTTGGTACTAACCTATTGACATGGTGCCAAGTGCCATTTGCTATTTTTTTGCATGTTTTTTACATCGCAGGAAATCAATATCAAATGGAGTCCAAACGCAGCAAAACTTTTTGTGGATTTTTTTTGGACCAGAAGACATCCAGTGGGCCGGAGAAGCGCCTGGGGGTTGCTCCGAGGGGAGCACAACCCACCAGGGCGCGCCTAGAGGCCCAAGCACGCCCTGGTGGGTTGTGCCCACCTCGGGTGCCCCCTGAACCGCCTCTTTGCTCTATAAATACCCCAATATTCCAGAAACCCTAGGGGAGTCGACAAAAACCAATTCCAGCCGCCGCATAGTCTAGAACCACCAGATCCAATCTAGACACCATCATGGAGGGGTTCACCACTTCCATTGGTGCCTCTCCGATGATGCGTGAGTAGTTCTTTGTAGACCTACGGGTCCGTAGTTAGTAGCTAGATGGCTTTCTCTCTCTAGTTTGATTCTCAATACAATGGTCTCTTGGAGATCCATATGATGTAACTCTTTTTGCGGTGTGTTTGTTGGGATCCGATGAACTTTGAGTTTATGATCAGATCTATTTTTTATCCATGAAAGTTATTTGAGTCTTCTTTGATCTCTTATATGCATGATTGCTTATAGCCTCATATTTCTTCTCTGATATTTGGGTTTTGTTTGGCCAACTTGATCTATTTATCTTGCAATGGGAAGAGGTGCTTTGTAGTGGGTTCGATCTTACGGTGCTTGATCCCAGTGACAGAAGGGGAACCGACACGTATGTATCATTGCTACTAAGGATAAAACGATGGGGTCTATTTCTACATAAATAGATCTTGTCTACGTCATGTCATCGTTCTTATTGCATTACTCCATTTCTCCATGAACTTAATACACTAGATGCATGCTGGATAGCGGTCGATGTGTGGAGTAATAGTAGTAGATGCAGGCAGGAGTTGGTCTAGTAATTTAGGACGTGATGCCTATATAATGATCATTACCTGGATATCGTCATGATTATTTGAAGTTTTATCAATTGCCCAACAGTAATTTGTTCACCCACCGTTTGCTATTTTTCTCGAGAGAAGCCACTAGTGAAACCTACGGCCCCTGGGTCTCTTTTCCAATATATTTGCTTTCAAGATCTGTTTTGCTATTCGCTCTTTTCTTTATTTGCAACTTTTATTTTCAGATCTATTAAACCAAAAATACAAAAATACCTTGCTGCACTTCATTTTATTTGGCGTTCGATCTATCAATATTTACTACTCTCTCACGTCCGTTTGCCAATTTTTGGCGCCGTTGCCCGAAAGGGATTGACAACCCCTTTTACACGTCGGGTTGCGAGTATTTGTTATTTGTGTGCAGGTGCTGTTTACGTAGTGTTGCTTGGTTCTCCTACTGGTTCGATAACCTTGGTTTCATCACTGAGGGAAATACCTACCGCCGCTGTGCTGCATCATCCCTTCCTCTTTGGGGAAATACCGACGTAGCTTCAAGCCGCATCAAAGATCACCCAGAAAGTTGTACTACTAGTACTAGTACTGCGTGTTATATGAAAAAACATGATCAAGATCGCCAAAAAGATCGTCAAGAAGAGATATTACCTAGACTTGCTTAACGAGGGATCCCGAAGAGGGGGGCTTGGGCAGGGCGATGGCCTTGAGCTTGTCTGTGGTAGTCTCGGCGGGGTGCTTGCGCTTCTTCGTACCCGGAGCCTCGACGGTTTTGGCCAGAGCCATAGACATCACTTCGGCCGGTGCTCCAGGGTCCATCAAGAAACTGTCAAATAGAAATAAAAGAAAAGAAACCATAATCACAAACCCAAAAGAAGAATAGAGAGGGAGTTATAGGATCAGTCTCGGGGTTGCAAGACCGGGCCTTGGCCAGAAGCAACACCATTGATGCGCTCACCTTTCCCTGTTTGGGAGAGAAGAACAATGGCAGAAGCGCGTCGGGGTTTTCTTGAAGAAATGAGGAACAAGATGAGGGAGAAGCGAGTTGGGGTTTTCTTCAAGATAGGAAGATACGGGAGAAGAGTGAAATGATGGTTGCTTCGTCCGTCCAACTTACTGCTGGAAAGGTGGGGGTTTTGTGATTAGATGGTTCATTGGGCATTACTGCGGCGCTTCGACCGGTGTAGTCTACCGTGTAGTTGTGCACTCTAGTACGGTGTAATTTAGTGCATGGCAAGTGGACCCCGATGCTGGCTGTCCCACACGTCACCGAAAGTGAGTAGCAAGGTTCCCGACGACCGTCGAGGAGGATCTGCACGGTAGAGCGTGTCCACTGTTTCTGAAGAAAAAATGATTACAGCAAGCATTTCCAGTCTTACGACGGAGGACTGCGAAACACGGCAGCCACTTGAACTTACACAGTACTCCTACTACTAGCCATGTGCAGTGGTTCATACATCAGTACTATATAATCTTGTTGCTAGTGTAGTAAGATATGACGATAACAAATGATGTTGTGCGCATGTCAACTATATGAACAATAATGTAACATACCCCTTTTTTGACTGTCCGGTCGAGAATGAACGGTGAGATCAATGTTAACAGAACTAGGTCTACAGCGCACGGAGAGTACGGTGCTACAGTACTCCACCGAACATGAACCATATGAAGCACGAATTAGTGTTAGGCAGGGTGTATGAAGGGTGCATGGGAGCAAAAGTTCCCCTCTCGACCCACTTTTGGGTGTTTAGCAGAGTGCATGAAGGGTGCATGAGTCCACAGTAGTAGGTTAACACAAATACACTAGGAGCATGCATGAAGAAGGGTGCTGAGATGAGCATGCACGAAGAGGGAACAACTATATTGAGATGAGAATGCAACCAAACACACCCACGCGCTTTGTGCTACAGTGACTGATCTGCACCGTCTAAGTTTGATCCAACGGTCATGTTGCGCCGAGACATGGACATGCCCATGCAGAGGATGCCTAAACCCACCGAAGACCCTCTGCTTCTCGAGGCACACGACATTGGTGATGCAGGGTGCCACCGCCTGCAGAGCCTGCTCCCGGTCGATGGGAGCCAGCTCGTCAAAGACGGCGTCCAATGGCACGAATAGATTCCGGTGACGAAGCCCTGAGAGGATTCGCCCGGCAATGGCGACGGCCGCCCGCAACCCCTCCTTGTCCAGCTCCGCCCCACCATCGCGCGGAGACGGCTCAGCTCCTCGGAGATATAGGTGAAGAAGAAGACCAGGTCAGGAAGCCGCAACTCGTTGAAGTCGATGGGGTGGTCGAACGGGTTTAGCCCGACGGCCGGCAAGGTCGCGCTGGCACGACGGTAGGCATCGCGCAGCCGCAACACGTGCATGGCAACATGGTCCACCAATTGGTTGAGGCGATCCTGGACCTCATCACGATCGGCCCGCTCGCCCTCCAGCCGGCTCGCCTGACCGCCTATCATATCTCCTGCTTTCTGCAGCAACGCCGCCGACGCCTCGAGCATCTTTGTGGTGGACGCCTACTGCTTTTCAAGCTCCATGAACTCCCACACGTAAAGGAGGAGCATGGCACTCCTCTCCTCCTTGTGCTCACGGAGCTCCACGTCCTTGGCCCTAAGCTCTGCATCCTTGGCATGGAGCTCCGCTTCACGAGGCCAAAAATTATAAATATAATTCCAATCACGATGAACCAGATGCATAGGATAAAACTTTTGATGAAATTCCAATTTCAATCGGTTGTAGTTCCATGATCCAATATCATCACATAGCCTATACCATGTCAATGCCTTTCCCTTCAAAGATAAAGGGAAGACCTTCTTCTTGACATCATCATCGGGCAAACCTGCAAGCTTAAATAATCCACAAACTTCATCCACATAGATCAGGTGCATATCGGGATGTAATGTTCCATCTCCTGCATAAGGATTAGCTAGCAGTTTCTCTATCATACCCGAAGGAATTTCATAATAAATATTTTCAGTAGGAGCAATAGGTTGAGGAGCAACTCTTTGCTCTTCCGATCAAGGTGAAGATACCCCGAACAAGCCCCTCAAAGGATTATTTTCCATAGTGACAAGTGACAGTAAATTTCAGCACGTAATATAAATATTCCTTACCAAATTCCACTTACCAAAGGCGCTTCACTCCCCGGCAATGGCGCCAGAAAAGAGTCTTGATGACCCACAAGTATAGGGGATCTATCGTAGTCCTTTCGATAAGTAAGAGTGTCGAACCCAACGAGGAGCAGATGGAAATGACAAGCGGTTTTCAGCAAGGTATTTTCTGCAAGCACTGAAATTATCGATAACAGATAGTTGTGTGATAAGATAATTTGTAACGGGTAACAAGTAACAAAAGTAGCTAATGTGCAGCAAGGTGGCCCAATCCTTTTTGTAGCAAAGGACAAGCCTGGACAAACTCTTATATAAAGCAAAGTGCTCCCGAGGACACATGGGAATTACTGTCAAGCTAGTTTTCATCATGCTCATATGATTCGCCAATGTATCTATAATTTTTTATTGTTGCATGCTATTATATTATCTGTTTTGGATGTTTTATATGCATTAATATGCTATTTGATATTATTTTTGGGACTAACCTATTAACCTAGAGCCCAGTGCCAGTTTCTGTTTTTTCCTAGTTTTTGAGCTTCGCAGAAAAGGAATACCAAACGGAGTCCAAACGGAATAAAACTTCACGATGATTTTTCTTGGACCAGAAGACACCCAGGGGACTTGGAGTCCAAGTCAGAAGAGCCGCGAGGTGGCAACAAGGGTGGAGGGCGCGCCCCCCCTACCTTGTGGGCCCCTCGGGACTCCCCTGACCTAGCTCCTCCTCCTATATATTCACATATATTCCAAAACCACTAGAGCAATCCACGAAAACACTTTTCCACCGCTACAACTTTCTGTTCCCGTGAGATCCCATCTTGGGGCCTTTTCCGTCATCCCGCCGGAAGGGGAATCGATCACGGAGGGCTTCTACACCAAGTCCATTGCCCTTCGGATGATGCGTGATTAGTTTACCTCAGACCTACGGGTCCATAGCTAGTAGCTAGATGGCTTCTTCTCTCTCTTTGATTCTCAATACAACGTTCTCCTCAATGTTCTTGGAGATCTATCCGATGTAATCTTCTTTTGCGATGTGTTTGTCGAGATCCGATGAATTGTGGATTTATGATCATCTTATCTATGAATATTATTTGAATCTTCTCTGAATTCTTTTATGCATGATTTAATATCTTTGTATTTCTCTTCGAATTATCGGTTTGGTTTGGCCAAATAGATTGGTTTTTCTTGCAATGGGAGAGGTGCTTAGCTTTGGGTTCAATCTTGCGGTGTCCTCACCCAGTGACAGTAGGGGTAGCGAGGCACATATTGTATTGTTGCCATCGAGGATAAAAAGATGGGGTTTTCATCATATTGCTTGAGTTAATTCCTCTACATCATGTCATCTTACTTAAGGCGTTACTCCGTTCTTTATGAACTTAATACTCTAGATGCATGCTGGATAGCGGTTGATGTGTGGAGTAATAGTAGTAGATGCAGGCAGGAGTCGGTCTACTTAACACGGACGTGATGCCTATATGCATAATCATTGCCTTGGATATCGTTATAACTTTGCGCTTTTCTATCAATTGCTCGACAGTAATTTGTTCACCCACCGTATTATTTGCCTTCATGAGAGAAGCCTCTAGTGAAACCTATGGCCCTCGGGTCTATTTTCCATCATATTACTTCTATTTTCCATCATATTACTTTTCGATCTACTATTTTCCATCATATTACTTTCCGATCTACTATTTTGCAATCTTTTATTTTCAGATCTATATACCAAAAAAACCAAAAAAAATTATCTTTTGTTTATCTATCTCTATCAGATCTCACTTTTGCAATTGACCGTGAAGGGATTGACAACCCCTTTATCGCGTTGGGTGCAAGTGTTTGATTGTTTGTGCAGGTGTTGGTGATTTGTGCGTTCTTCTCCTACTGGATTGATACCTTGGTTCTTAACTGAGGGAAATACTTACCTCTACAGTGCTGCATCACCCTTTCCTCTTCAAGGGAAAAACCAACGCAACCTCAAGAAGTAGCAGGAAGCAACGCATAAACTAGGGTTTAAGCTTCTGTCACTCTAGCAACCCATCATCTACTTATTACTTCCCAATGCCTTCCCCTAGGCCCAAATCATGGTGAAGTGTCATGTATTCGACGTTCACATAACACCACTATAGGAAAGACAACATACATCTCATCAATATATCAAACGAATACCAAATTCACATGATTACTTATAACAAGACTTCTCCCATGTCCTCAGGAACAAACGTAACTACTCACAAAGCATATTCATGTTTATAATCAGAGGGGTATTGAATAGCATTAAGGATCTGAACATATAATCTTCCACCGAATAAAGCAACTAGCATCAACTACAAGGAGTAATCAACACTACTAGCAACCCACAGGTACCAATCTGAGGTTTTAAGACAAAGATCAGATACAAGAGATGAACTAGGGTTTGAGAGGAGATGGTGCTGGTGAAGATGTTGATGGAGATTGACCCTCTCTCGATGAGAGGATCGTTGGTGATGACGATGGCTTCGATTTTCCCCTCCCGGAGGGAAGTTTCTCTGGCAGAACAGCTCCGCCGGAGCCCTAGATTGGTTCTGCCCAGGTTCCGCCTCGAGACAGCGACGCTTTGTCCTGAAAGCTTCCTTCTGATTTTTTCCAGGTCAAAACACATCATATAGCAGAAGATGGGCATCAAGGGCCTGCCAGGTGGCCCACAAGGCAGGGAGGCGCGCCCAGGGGGGTAGGGCGCGCCCCCCACCCTTGTGGCTGCCTGGTGGGTCCCCTCAGGTGCTTAGTTCGCCCAATATTTTCTATATATTCCAAAATAATTCTGCGTGAAGTTTCAGGACTTTTGGAGTTGTGCAAAATAGGTCTCTCAGATTTGCTCCTTTTCCAGCCCAGAATTCTAGCTGCCGGCATTCTCCCTCTTCATATAAACCTTGTAAAATAAGAGAGAAAAGGCATAAGTATTGTGCTAGAATGTGTAATAACAACCCATAATGCAATAAATATCAATATAAAAGCATGATGCAAAATGGACGTATCACACGTCTCGGCACGGAGGGAAAATGTGCGTGTAAAAATAAACCGTATCAAACTACCTATGGTTCGACCTCGGGACCTAACCAGTCGGTCGAAAACACCCCACTAGCCACACAACTTCATCATGCTAACATGGCACGAAGGATAGGTGTGGTTAGCTCCGTCTCGACCAGCCACAACGTCTCTTGTTCTAGGCGATTCATCTATTTTTCCTAGCATTTTTTAGTTATAATAACACCACGGCAAGCTCGCGCCGCTCTTCATGTGTGCCCGTGCGTCTAAAGGTTATACTACTAGATGGAGAGGAGAGAGAGAGAGAGATGGTATACATGGGACCCACCAGTAAGTCAGTCAATGTTAATGCACCTGTTGACGAGCCACTCCCTCTACTCTACTCAACGTAATACTGTATAAAATCAAGTTATGCGACAAAGCCAACAACCGTTGCGGTTTCGGGCTATCGACGTACGCTTTGTACTCCAGGTTGCCGGTTCGAATCTCGTCCTTCAGATTTGTTAGTTTTAGGTCCAAATTTGATTAATGACAAGTGGGCCTCCCATGTGTTGTTCCGATATTTCAGTGTAGGATGGTTTTTTTGCACAAACACTTTGCGCGGTTAGACAAGTTATGGCACCAGTTACACGTATTTTGCAAGTTTAGGAACAAAAATGACAGCCGCATAGAATATCACATGCTCCCCGCAGCTTAGATGCTATGGTGATACGAGATTTTACGTCGTTGGATGTGAGATCCAATGGCTTGGGAGTAGTCTTTGTAATTATGCGCAATTTCCAAACTCTCCAAGGGTTTTTTTGCAAAAAAAATCATTCAAGCCTCATGTGAGCCGCTGGATCTTGGATCCAACGTTTCCCAGTATCTCATATTAGGTGCTCCCCGCAGCTTAATTAGCTGCTACGGTGATATGAGCATCTAGGTCGTTGGATCTGAGATCCAATGCCATGTGCGTTGTATTTCTACTTTCAGCGCAATTCCCAAACTATTTGAGGCCTATATTGCAAAAACATTCAAATCTCCTATTGCGAGCCGTTAGATCTCTCGAGAACTCGTATCACCATAGAATCTACGGTGTGGGAGCACCTAATATTCCCCCGTGTGAGAAAACATCAGGTGCTCTCGCAACTTGGATGCTACGGTGATACGAGCTTTGAGGTTGTTCGATCTGAGATCCAATGGCACCTGAGTAGTCTTTGTGCTTGTGGGCTGCGCGCAAACTCTTTGGCGGCTTTTCTGCAAAAACATTTGAACCACCAAGGAGTCGTTGGATCTCAGATCCAACGGCTCTGAGGAGCTTGTATCACCACAACATCTAAGGTGAGGTAGCACGTGATATTCTTAAACTCAAGAGAATATGAGGTCTTCCCTCATCTTAGATGCTATGATGATACGAGATTCGAGGCCGTTGGATATGGTATCCAAGGGCATCTGAGTAGTTTTGGTACTAATTGTGTGCAATTCCCAAACTCATTAAGGTTTCTTGTAAAAATATTAAGACATCTATGAGCCGCTATATCTCAGATCTACACGCTCCAAGGAACTCGTATCACCATATAGCATCTAAGGTGTGGGGGCACATGATATTATCTCAGGGAGGGGGGTTGCACAACCCATCGGTGTTTGGGAGGGTGGGAACAAATATAATGTTCAAAAAATATAATCCAAACAATCCTAAACAGAGCTTCACAATTTTATCTAAGGTCGAGGGGTTACCCCCCGACAATCTACATAGCTTCGCCTATGTAAGAGGTGTAGTGGGAGCGTCTAGGTGTGAGAGAGACGACACGAGAAAGCGAGGTCAATCGAGTCATTTATAGAGAGAGAGATCGAGTGAGTGTGGCATAGCGTACACTCGAATGTTAAAGACGATACATCGAGATATCGTGCGGCGAAGCTGCAGTGAGGGCTGGAGGGAGATAGTTACTGAGAGTGGCCTAGATAGACTTTGTGTGTGAGTGCACGGTGAAGGTGTTTTACAAAGGCAACGTACGTGTCTTGAGAGAGAGAGGGAGGGTTTGTCATGGAGGACACGACGAGGTTGTGTGTGAGAAATACATTTGTTGAGAGTGTGCGGGCGGGTGTGACATAAATGGAGATCGAAACATGAAGAGAAATAATGAGCGGGCGTGTGTCAGATACCAATAGCTCTATTAACAAAGAAATGATGATCGATCGATACATGAAGTATGTGTGGTGGTTGGGGTGTGTCGACGGAGAGACCTAAACACAACATTTGCATGTACATAGTACTAGACTTAATATTCATGTTTCAATTTATTATGCATTTTAAATATTGAATTGAGGACCATGCATGGCTTACATTTTAGTTTCGAATTCGTGTCATACATGCATGGTCATACATCCACGTTGAGATCACTATATCACAAACACACTCTAATTCAAGAACTCGTCATAAATCAATTATCCTGCCTTTTGGAATGACCAGTTATTTGCAAGGAAAATATGGGCATTGTAATACATATAGATTCATTCAACAATTTAAAAAAAAGATTCCTTTCACATTCTCGAATGGTAGCACCCGACGGCGTACCAGCCAGACCCGGACTCGTGTCCTGGTGGTGGCGTGCATGGTACACACATTAGCCAACCCCAACCAAAAGAACTGCGATATTAAACTTCGTGCCTCCACTCAAGCCTTCGCGTTTCTAGTCGAAATATCTGGCGGCCAGAATTCCAGCCCTAGGAAATTCCCCTCATGTCCCCGGTCCATAATGACAACCGATGAACAATGGAGGGATGCTTTAGTAACTAGCCCACGTTACCTACCGTGCCGAGCACGGTTCAATTCCCTTGGTCGCCGCTACCCAAGGTCACCCGTCAACTCCATTGCCTAGTACTAATAGTACTACACCAGGATGAGCACAGAATGGAGCTCCGTTTGTTGATTTTGTTCATGCGTTGTTCGTGCCTACTAGAGTTACTATATCAGGCAATGCACTAGTACAGAGGGATTATATTTTTACTCTGCATATATAACTTGTGTGAAGTCTAACTAAGCAAAATGTTTGATCAATCCTTTCTTAAGAAATACTAACATCTAGAATAGTAAAGATGTATGGCTTGAAAATTTATTTCATGATGCAGGTTATGATATTGTTTCGAATCCTGGATTTTAATTTCCAGAAAATCCAAAACTGACCTGAAATTCATGAAACTGAGCATGGTCACGTGATATGGCACAAATAGGCTGTCATATTTTTTTTGTTCAAGAGACAAGCTGCTTATGAAAAGTTGCACAAATGAAGGGCCAAGGTATTTTGGAACAAAGACATGTCACGTAAACGCGAATGGTTTCACTATTCAAACCGTGGGCGTTAGACCTACGTGCCGCCATGAGTCCCGCTTCTCATCGGCAGGTGCCGTCCGAGCAAGCGTGTGAGTCGACGGGAGGCGTGCGAGCAGACCGCTGCGTGATACGTCTCCAATGTATCTATAATTTATGAAGTATTCATGCCATGTTTACAACAATTCTATATGATTTTGGTATGATTTCATTAGGACTAACCCGGACTGACGCTGTTTTCAGCAGAACTACCGTGGTGTCATTTTTTTGTGCAGAAATAAAAGTTCTCGGAATGGGCTGAAAATTTACGGAGAATATTTTTGGAAAATATAAAAAATACTGGAACAAAAAGATATCGGAGAGGAGCCCCGAGGCAACCACAAGGGTGAAGGGTGCCCCCCTAGGGCGTGCCCCCTGCCTTGTCGTCGCCTCGTGGGCCCCCTTGACTTGTCCCCGACGCCAGCACCTCCTATAAATACCAAAACCTCCAGAAATAAACCTAGATCGGGAGTTCCGCCGCCGCAAGCCTCTGTAGCCACGAAAAACCAATCGAGAGCCCGTTCCGGCACCCTGCCGGAGGGGGAAACCATCATCGGTGGTCATCTTCATCATCCCGACGATCTCCATGACGAGGAGGGAGTAGTTCACCCTCGGGGCTGAGGGTATGTACCAGTAGCTATGTGTTTGATCTCTCTCTCTCGTGTTTTTGATTTGGCATGATCTTGATGTACCGCGAGCTTTGTTATTATAGTTGGATCATATGGTGTTTCTCCCCCTCTACCTTCTTGTGATGAATTAAGTTTTACCTTTCAGGTTTCACTATTATCGGATTGAATACTATTATGGATTTGAGAACACTTGATGTATGTCTTGCATGGGATACCCGTGGTGACAATGGGGTGTTCTATTGATTCACTTGATGTATGTTTTGGCACTCAACTCATGGATTCCCGAGGTGACATTGGGGTAATCTATGCATAGGGGTTGATGCACGTTTTCGTCCTTGTTTCTTCGGTAGGAATCTTGGGGCACTCTTTGAGGTTCTTTGTGTTGGATTGAATATTATGAATCTGAAGTTGTTTGATGCATATCGTATAATTAACCCACGGATACTTGTGGTGACATTGGAGTATCTAGGTGACATTAGGGTTGATTGATGTGTTTCATATGGTGTTATTTTACTA
Source organism: Thinopyrum elongatum (assembly GCA_011799875.1). Classification (NCBI taxonomy): domain Eukaryota; kingdom Viridiplantae; phylum Streptophyta; class Magnoliopsida; order Poales; family Poaceae; genus Thinopyrum; species Thinopyrum elongatum. The sequence goes on along the minus strand of CM022300.1, from coordinate 38,250,969 downwards.
CGAACTCTAGGGCTGTTTGTGACACTTATAGGAATAGCTCAATGGATTGATCGGAAAGAATAACTTTGAGGTGGTTTCATACCCTACAAGCAATTTCATCTTATGTTCTCCGTGATAGGAACTTTGGAGTGACTTTTGTCGTACGTTGAGGGATTGCCATATGATCTAATTATGTTATCATTGTTGAGAGAATTTGCACTAGTGAAAGTATGAACCCTAGGCCTTGTTTCCAAGCATTGCAATACCGTTTTTGCTCACTTTTGTTACTAGTTACCTTGCTGTTTTTATATTTTCAGATTACAAAAACCTATATCTACTATCCATATTGCACTTGTATCACCATCTCTTCGCCCAACTAGTGCACCTTGGGTGTGTTGGGGACACAAGAGACTCTTTGTTATTTGGTTGCAGGGTTGTTTGAGAGAGACCATCTTCATCCTACGCCTCCCACAGATTGATAAACCTTAGGTCATCCACTTGAGGGAAATTTGCTACTGTCCTACAAAACTCTGCGCTTGGAGGCCCAACACGAGTCTACAAGAAGAAGGTTGCATAGTAGACATCAAGCTCTTTTCTGGCGCCGTTGCTGGGGAGGTTAGTGCTTGAAGGTATATCTTTAGATCTTGGAATCGAATCTTTTAGTTTCTTGTTTTATCACTAGTTTAGTCTATAAAAGAACACTACAAAAAATGGAATTGAGGTTGCCTCATATTATTCATCTTTATAATGTCTTTCTTGAAAATGATGGAAAGGAAAATTGTGCTCAATTGATAGAAGAAGAATGCAATAAAATGTTTGGCATAAAATCTTTGAATGATGAGCATGATTGCAATGTTGTTAGTGTGAATTCTTTGAATATCCATGATGCTAATGATATGCAAAGCTACAAGCTTGGGGATGCTATGTTTAATGAAGATGATATTTTTAGTCCCCCAAGTTTTGATGAGAATATTTATTATGATGATAGCATGCCTCCTATTTATGATGATTATATTGATGAAAGTGGGTTTGGAAGAGTGTCAACTCTAGGTAGTATTGATCCCACTATTTTGGAGGGTGTTGAATCTTTTCACAATATTGATAAAAGTGGATTGAGAGGTCATGACTTTATTTAGTGATGAATCCACTATTTCGAAAGAGGTTCCAATTGATTATGAGAACAAAGTTGCTATCTATGATGATTATTGTGATGACATGTATGCTATAAAGAATAATGATAACCATGAAACTTGTCATCATGATTTTAATTTTCAATTGGATTATGCCTCACATGATAGCTATTTTGTTGAGTTTGATTCCACTACTATTCATGAGAATAAATTTGCTTATGTAGAGAGTAATAAAATTTCTATGCTTGTGCATCATGAAAATAATGCTTTATGTGATAGTTACATTGTTGAATTCATTTATGATGCTACTGAAAATTATTATGAGAGAGGAACATATGCTTCCACTTATTGCAATAATATCAAGTTTCCTCTCTATGTGCTTAAGGTATTGAAGTTATGCTTGCTTTGCCTTCCTATGCTAGTTGATGCTTGTTCCAATAAATTGTTTGCTCACAAAATCCCTATGCATAGGAAGTGGGTTAGACTTAAATGTGCTAGTCATATTCTTCATGATGCTCTCTTTGTGTTTCAATTCTTATCTTCTATGTGAGCATCATTAAAATCATCATGCCTAGCTTAAAAAGGCATTAAAGAAAAGCGCTCATTGGGAGACAACCCAATAATTACCCCTACTGTTTTTGTGTGTTCACATGATTAATATACTGTAGTAATCATGTTTTATAGCTTTTATTTGAATAAAGTGCCAAGTAAAGCCTTTGGGATAGTGTGGATGATAGTTGACTTGATTCTGTGCAAAAACAGAAACTTTTGCGTCCAGTACAGAAATTCCTATATTTTACTGGAACGTGTAAAAATTCTGTAATTTTTACAGTTGATTTATATTTAAATTTTCTACGTTTTCCTAATTTTTCAGAATATTTAGAGTTACATAAGTATGAGCTTAATTCAGGTCTTTACAGAATGTTCTGTTTTTGACAGATTCTGTTTTCGATGCATAGTTTGCTTGTTTCCTAGTTTCTATGGCTTATATTGCTCAATATAAATTGTAGAAATGATAGGTTACAGTAGGTATCATGTGATAAAAAAATTTAATCTTGTCTTGACAGTACCAAAGTGAATGGTTTGTTTTATCATACTAACTCATCTCACGAAGTTTAGTTAAGTTTTGTGTGATCGAAGTTTTCAAGTTTTGGGTGAGATATCGATATGAGGAGAATAAGGAGTGACAAGACCCTAAGCTTGGGGATGCCAAAGGCACCCAAAGGTAATATTCAAGGAAGATCCAAGCAACTAAGCTTGGGGATGCCCCGGAAGGCATCCCTTCTTTCGTCTCCAACATTATCGGTAACCTTACTTGGGGCTATATTTTTATTCGTCACATGATATGAGTTTTACTTGGAGCATCATTTTATTTTATTAGGATTTGCTTTATGTTATTTATATTAATGTTTTGCATCTTTTAGTTCAATAAAAAGGTTAAGTATAGCCTTTACCATGCTTATTTTGCATGTATATATGTTGCTGTTTTGAAAACATAAAGTTTTCTATCGTTGTCTGAATTCTTCTAGAAAGTCAGAACATGATAAAATCTTGAATTTTTGACACAATGAGTAACAACAAATTTTCTAAAGTGTGGTCAGTTTTCAGAATTTTTGGAGTTAGGGAAGTATGAGTACAATTGCACTCTTTACAGACTGTCCTGTTTTGACAGATTGCTGTTATGTTTGCATTGTTTGCATATGTTTGCTTGTTTAATGATTCTATTTGAGGATAGGAGTATTAAATATGCAGAGGCATTTAGTATGCAATGTCAAATTATAATTTTAGTGATTTTCTACAGTAGAGAATGATAAGGTGTTGCATTGATTCATACTAACTTTTCTCACGAGTTCTTGTTGAGTTTTGTGTGGGTGAAGTTTTTAAGATTTAGGGAAACCGTGATATAAAAGGAATTAAGGAGACACAAAAGCTCAAGCTTGGGGATGCCCAAGGCATCCCTATTTAATATTTCAAGAAGTCCCAAGCATCTAAGCTTGGGGATGCCCCGGTTGGCATCCCACCTTTCTTCATCAAGAATTATCGGTTAGTATCGGTTGAGCCTAAGTTTTTGCTTCTTCACATGATGTGTGTTATTTTTAGAATGTCATTTTATTTTATTTTTCTTGCTATTTGAATAAAATACTTAAGATCTAAATTATTATTTTTGAGAGAGAGTCTTCACATAGCTACATAATTATTCGACTACTCATTGATCTTCACTTATATTTTTTGGAGTAGTTTGTCATTTACTCTCGTGCTTCACTTATATCCTATGAGTAAATGGTTGAATGAATTGAATAACATAAATCTGAAATTATATATGCTTCATATGCTTATACCATGGGGAGTAATGACTTCACATATAAGAAGTAGAGGTGCTAAATTTATTGAAAGTTAGCAAACATAGTATTGGTCACTTGAACAATTCATGAAAGAATATTGAAGGAAGAGAGATTTCACATATAAATATACTATCTTGGACATCTTCTATGATTGTGAGCCCCATTATTTATTTTCAAACTTGAGCAAATTAGTTGAAGTTGGACAAGGAAGACAACGTAATGAGTTATGCTTGGGTATATTTGTATAGAAGTTATATTGTTATGGATCCTCCAACATGTGGTGCTTGCTATTTAGAATCTTTTGCTAGCCAAAATTTCTGTACTAAGTGGGAATACTGCTTGTGCATCCAAAATCCTAGAACCAAGTTTCTTCCCTGAGTGTCCATCATATCTACCTATATGCGGTATTTACCTGCCGTTCCAAGTAAATTTGCATGTGCCAAACTCTAAACCTTCAAATAATAATCTTTTTTGTATGCCCGAATCGCTCATGTAGCGACTAGGGGTGTCAGTATCTTCCATGCTAGGTGGGTTATTCTCACGATGAGTGTTTATTCACTTATCATTCACGAGAGAGTGGTTGGTAATTGGGATGCCCAGTCCTATGATCAAAAGATCAAAAACAAAATTTCAAATAATTAAACAAAACTCCCCTAGGACTGTTGTTGGTATGGACGGTACCCATTGTTTCGGACCAGCCGTGGAGTGTGATTGTTGGTGGAGGGGGAGTAAAAACTTTACCATTTTGTTTGGGAACCGCCTATAATGTATCTAGCATGGAAGATAGTGAGAACTCTTGGTTGTTATGTTGACAATGAAAGCATACCTCTCAAAATTATGTTCATCTCTATTTTAAAAGCTTCGAGCTCTGGCACCTCTGCAAATACCTGCTTCCCTCTGTGTAGGGCCTATCTTTTACTTTTATGCAAGAGTCAGTAGTATTCCTTCTCATTCCAACCTACTCTTTAGTTGGAAAGCATCATGTGATGGGGAAAGATCTAAGCATATATGGCCATTCAAATATATTTGATCATGAATTATTATTGTTGACAATTATCTATATGATAAATAAGTTGGGAGGCGAAACATTAAGCCCCTATCTTTCTCTGTGTTCGATGGATGCTATTTGTTCTAAAAATATGCTTTGAGTGGTAGCAATCATGGAAGACTATATGATAGTTGAGTATGTGGGATTTGCTAAATCAAAGCTCTTACATAGACCCTTCCTGAAAATAAGATGAACTGCAATTGTTTGATGACTGAGAACATAGTTTGTTAGTTTTCAAGAAAGTTTATGGTCTATGCTTTAACATGTGAATAGCTTGCTACTTGATCATGAGAAGTTTTATGAGATGAGCTACTGTTTATGATATATAATGATGCTAGAAAAGGTGATTGAAATTATTATTGATCAAACTTGTGCACTTGCTAGCATTCACACTTCATAAATTATTTTTTTTATCATTTACCTACTCGAGGACGAGCAGGAATTAAGCTTGGGGATGCTGATACGTCTCCAACGTATCTATAATTTATGAAGTATTCATGCCATGTTTACAACAACTCTATATGATTTTGGTATGATTTGATTAGGACTAACCCGGACTGACGCTGTTTTCAGCAGAACTACCGTGGTGTCGTTTTTTTGTGCAGAAATAAAAGTTCTCGGAATGGGCTAAAAATTTACGGAGAATATTTTTGGAAAATATAAAAAATACTAGAACAAAAAGATATCGGAGAGGAGTCCCGAGGCAACCACAAGGGTGAAGGGCGCCCCCCTAGGGCGCGCCCCTCTGCCTAGTCGTCGCCTCGTGGGCCCCCTTGACTTGTCCCCGACGCCAACACCTCCTATAATTACCAAAACCTCCAGAAATAAACCTAGATCGGGAGTTCCGCCGCCGCAAGCCTCTGTAGCCACGAAAAACCAATCGGGAGCCAGTTCTGGCACCCTGCCGGAGGGGGAAACCATCACCGGTGGCCATCTTCATCATCCCGACGGTCTCCATGACGAGGAGGGAGTAGTTCACCCTTGGGGCTGAGGGTATGTACCAGTAGCTATGTGTTTGATCTCTCTCCCTCTCTCTCTCTCTCGTGTTCTTGATTTGGCACGATCTTGATGTACCGCGAGCTTTGTTATTATAGTTGCATCATATGGTGTTTCTCCCCCTCTACCTTCTTGTGATAAATTAAGTTTTACCTTTCAGGTTTCACTATTATCGGATTGAATACTATTATGGATTTGAGAACACTTGATGTATGTCTTGCGTGGGATACCCGTGGTGACAATGGGGTGTTCTATTGATTCACTTGATGTATGTTGTGGCACTCAACTCACGGATTCTGAGGTGACATTGGGGTAATCTATGCATAGGGGTTGATGCACGTTTTTGTCCTTGTTTCTCCGGTAGGAATCTTGGGGCACTCTTTGAGGTTCTTTGTGTTGGATTGAATATTATGAATCTGAAGTTGTTTAATGCATATCGTATAATTGACCCACGGATACTTGTGGTGACATTGGAGTATCTAGGTGACATTAGGGTTGATTGATGTGTGTCATATGGTGTTATTTTACTACGAACTCTAGGGCTGTTTGTGACACTTATAGGAATAGCTCAATGGATTGATCGGAAAGAATAACTTTGAGGTGGTTTCATACCCTACAAGCAATTTCATCTTATGTTCTCCGCGATAGGAAGTTTGGAGTGACTTTTGTCGCACGTTGAGGGATTGCCATATGATCTAATTATGTTATCATTGTTGAGAGAATTTGCACTAGTGAAAGTATGAACCCTAGGCCTTGTTTCCAAGCATTGCAATACCGTTTTTGCTCACTTTTGTTACTAGTTACCTTGCTGTTTTTTTTATTTTCAGATTACAAAAACCTATATCTACTATCCATATTGCACTTGCATCACCATCTCTTCGCCGAACTAGTGCACGTATACAATTTACCACTGTATTGGGTGTGTTGGGGACACAAGAGACTCTGTTATTTGGTTGCAGGGTTGTCTGAGAGAGACCATCTTCATCCTACACCTCCCAAGGATTGATAGACCTTAGGTCATCCACTTGAGGGAAATTTGCTACTGTCCTACAAAACTCTGCTCTTGGAGGCCCAACATGAGTCTACCAGAAGAAGGTTGTGTAGTAGACATCACTGCACCGGCTGACCGGGAGGCGTGTGAGCGGGCCGCTGTGCAGGCTCACCGGGAGGCAAGCCCTTTGACCAGGCTCCGCCGCCCACCTTCCTCCCAACTGCCCCCACTTTTAATGGCACCGGCGCCGCAATTTAAATCACCCCTGCACTCCCCGGTCTCGCTACAATCTTCTTTCTTCCTCTCGGATTCTCCTGACGTCTACCTCCAACTAGCCTGACCTCACCGTACGCCATGCCGCATCACGATGGTCTGCCCTTAGTCTTCCAGTTTCCTGAGGAAGACACCCAGCCGGAGTCTCAAGAACATAAGGCGCTTTGGGACGAGCTTGAAATGGCCTTGCGGGAAGACGCCGCGCCTGTCACCGCTCCCGTTCCAGCTCCCTCGCCCCGACTGCGCCAGCGCCCATCCCCGTGGCATTAATGCCCTGGGAGCCGCACATTGTCGCCGAGCTTGAAGCCACGCGATTCCACGGGGTCCCCGCTGACTTTCACGCGCCCATGCACCTGCCAGCGCATGTGCCTGCGCGTGCACTGACGTGCGCGCCCGTGCCGGTGCCCGTGCACACGAATGTCTCCGCCGCGCTGTTGCCAGAGCCTGTCCCCGCGCCGGTGCCAGTGCCCCCCTCAGCGGCATGGATCACCGCCGTCGACCGCTTCCTTGCACCAACGCCAGTCGCCTCCTCCCGCCAGTTGACTGGCTCCTGGAGACCGAAGTCCAGAACATTCTGGCCTTCCTTGAAGCTAGGTCCAACGTCTAGGAGTACGCCAACAATAGCGCAAGACGCCGCCGTCGCCGCTGGTCAGTGGCCCGACGACACACAGAGCACGGCAGAGGAGCCGCTTCCCGCAGCAAGATGCCTCCGCCGCCGCCGCTTGATCTAAATATGCCATGAAAAACATTCGGATTGCCATGCTTAAAATCCGAAAGTTTGGGATTTATCATTTGCGTTTATTTTAGTTCGATCGTGGTATGAATGTAAAGTCGCAGTCAGACTGAATGAAATCTATGGTTTGATCGATTGAATGTTCTGCTAGAGCCGTATCAAATTAAATATAAAACGTCATCAAGCGACATGTATTCTTTCTCATCACAAACATTTCATATTAAATACCATGTCAATTCCAAATATTTTTTTAGGGAAGCCAGTTCCAAATACTTGTAGGGCTTGAGCAGTCCCCTTGTTCATGCACTATAGGCGATACATCTATTTATCCACGCATTTAATTGTTAGTAGATACTACTAGCCTAACTTATCCGTCACGGTCACTTTTGTTCCTAAACTTGTTACATACTCCATTACTAATACTAGTACTAGCAAGATGCCCGTGCGTTGCATAGAACATCAAGATGCATTAGTATGAGTAGTTTATCTTGTGGGAGAAAATGATGAATGAGGGAAGGCCTTATTTGCAAATGTGGAGAGGGGTGTGAGTATCTTTTTGCAAAATTGCCATAGTTTCCTTCCTATCCGTCAGATATAAATCGGACGGCCTATAATGCAGGATGGCAGGCACACCATCATCACCAACTCTGTTTTTTATAAGAGTAGGGATTACGTGAAACTGGTGCCGTAACTTGTGAACGCGTCCTGATTCGGTCAACGGCCACACCGCCTGCGCGTTCTTCGTGTTTGCCCGTGCGTCTAAACGTAGAAGGGGAGGATAGAGAGAGAGCAGACATGAAACCCACCAGTAAGTGAAGTGGAATAGTACGTGCTCACGAGTCGGTCCCACTAATGTACTAAAGTTAATATAAAAACATGGTGTCCATTAAATAGGCTGTGGTAATATAAAAACATTATATCAACAAAGGGGAGTACAACAAAAGTTGCTACTATGTTGCCTATTGACGTGCGGCTTGAAGGCCCTGGTCGCATGTTCGATCCTTGTCCTTTTTCATTTTTAATTTATACTAGTAAGGTACACGTGCATTGCACGCACGAGATTTGGCAACCAAATTATGAATAAATACCGCTCCATAGCATGTAAGCTTTGATCCATATATGCATGATGTAGATGTTCGTTTAATTCTTATAGTTCATCTCATTCAAAATTAATAAGTTTTATAAAAAAGTTAATCTATTTTAAGATTCATGGAATTGTGCATTGTAGAGCATAAAGTAAAAACAAATAATGGCAATTCATTTAGAAAAAGAAAATTGGGCAATTATGATACAGAAGATTCTAGAACAAAGGAGAAGTGCTTGTATTTTGAGGTTTGTGCATTATGCTTAAGTTCAACCATGTAGTCTTCTAGATTGTACATGTGGCAGAATATGGTGGAATGTAGAAGATATCCAACGGCCAGTGGTGCTTGGATTTGCCATCTCTGCACCGTCGGATTGGCTTCATTCAACGACCATCTTTCAAAGTTATTCGCACACTATATAGGGGTGTAGATATGGTTCCAAATTCGCTCCATGACAGTTGGGCCCCCCGGTGTGTAGTTTGTAGCACTTTAATTTCTGGGTCGAAATTTGTTCCATTACAGGTGGACTCCGGGTGTGTAGTTTGTAGCTTATTTGTAATAATTAAAGAGAACACCAGAGTTTTTTTGCAAAAATACCATGGTGCGATGTGGAAGGTTAGAAAGGGCATGCGAGAGAGCGGTGACCGATCCAGAGGGAGAACAATTGGGGGAGAAGCGGGGGTTGCAACGGTGTTTGGAGTAGTTGTGGGGCGAATGCTACAAAAATATAATCTAAACCCACCGGAATAAATGCCTTCACAAATTAATCGAAGGTTGGAGTCCCCCTCGCAATGTAAATAGCTCCGGCTCTGCGAGGGATGGAGATGTAGCTTCAATGTGTGGAAGAGACGGCGTGAGAAAGCGAGGTCAATCGAGACATAGATAGAGAGACAAAGTGAGTGTGCCCCGACATTCGTTGAAAAGATATATATGCTGTGGATAGATATTGTCCGATTGAGCTTTTGGGAAGGGTGAGGGTTGTACGAGAGAGCTTGAGAGATGATCCAGTCATAGACAGGTACACATATCGTTTGTGCGTGGGAGGAAGCAAGGTCAATCGATACATAGATAAAGAGAGAGAGATTGAGCGAGTGTGGGTCATCATGCGATCGAAAGAGTGAGACAGATTGGAGAGAGTGACCTAGATAGACAATGTGCATGTGAGAGTATACACTATGAATATGTCGAATTAGGCCCAAACATGGAGATATATTGTTTGTGTGTGAGAAAGAGCGAGGTCAATTGAGACATGCATAGAGAGAGAGAGAGAGAGAGAGAGAGATTGAGTGAGTGTGGGCCGCCATGAGGTTGAATGAGTGGAATGGCTTGGAGAAACTGATCTAGATAGACAATCTGCATGAGAGAGTATAGAGTGTGTTGATCGAGCCCCGAACAGGGAGATATATCGTTTGTGTGTGAGAGAAAGCGAGGTTAATTGAGACTTAGATAAAGAGAGAGAGAGATTAAGCGAGTGTGGGCCGCTTTGCGGAAGAAAGAGTGAGACGGTCTCTCGAGAGTGACCTAGATAGACAATGTGTGTGTTTGCGCACAAGAGGGAGGGAGGGTGTCTAGATAGGCAATGCATGTATCTACCGAGGGTGGGAGGGGGAGAGAGAGAGCTCAGCATAGAGTGCAATGGCGGGTGTGTGAGAGTTAGAGATCGAAACATGGAGAGAAAGAATGAACATGCGGAAACCAATAGCTTTGTAAGGTGGTTAGGAGAGGAAGATTGATCAATAGAGGAAGTATGTAGCATGTGTGCCGAGACAACATTTGAATGTAGATAGTACTAGACTTAATATTGACGTTTTAATTTAGTGTACATTGTAAGATTTGAATTGAGGACCATGCATATGGCTTCCGTATTTATTTCGAATCCGTGCCATACTAGGTTTGGAAAGGTTGATATTGACTCGATTATTGCGGTATTTTGTATGGGGACATTTACATCTATGCCCCTAACTGGATCCCACTACTCAGATTTGCCCCTAACTTTGAAGGGTGCTCAAATTTTCCCCTCTGCCGTCAGTTCCACTTATAGAAATGCCCCTCCGTGCCGTTTCTGTCCGGTCAAGGCTGTTTGACCGCTAACTTGCCGTCAGTTAGACATATTTGCCCCTCACCCAATCTTATCTGGTCGATGCATTCTCTTTCATTCTCTCGGTCGACCCGCACGCTCTCTCTTCCCCCAAATCGCAGCGTAACCCTAACCCTTCGATCTCCGAGAAGCACAGCTCCAGATTAATGGCGGCCGCGGTGGAGATTCCATTGGTCTGACTCCGTATGCTGCTGTGCTGCGGATGGAGGGTGACGGTGCTTGCGGCGGCGATGGCCAAGAAGGGAGCACAACGCCAGCGATGGATGCATCACTTGGGTAAGTCCTTTCTTTCATATCTGAAGCATGTTCTTTGTTCTCTTTAGTTATTGTACTTGGATCTGGTGGTTGTTGCGTTCGTAGTGCTCATTTGGTGCATTTTTTCCCTGTTTTCCATGATTATCCGTAGGGCGGGACATATTTGTCTGGATTGTAGGATGCAAACGACACTGCTAGTTCCTGCTGGTACAAAAGCAGTGGAAATAGGGTTCTCATTTCCTTTGGTTGTGGAGAGCACACTGAAGTTTGAACAATTTAGATCTCTGATTTTTTCGAAATACCCCTGGGGAATACATGATGTGGTAGAATTCAGGTACTGGAACATTGATAGTGATGTTTGGGTCCCAGTCCAATGTGATGATGAGCTAGGAAAAATGTTTACAACACATGCTTGGGTCCCAGTCAAATTGGAGATCAATGTTATGCAGAGAAAAAGAGGACAGACAGAAAGTAGTGGAAAAAGAGGACAAACAGAAGAGAGCTCTATGCAGGTACCAGGTACACCAGCAGTGCAAGTTCCTAGTCATGCAGGTCCTAGTAGTAGCATAGATTCTGCTGATCCAAATATTGAAGAGGGACTTCCTGATGATTGGCCTATAGATGATGAGGATGAAAGGCTTTTCCCACAGTTTGTTACAAGGCAGAAGGCCAAAAAGAAAGATGATGAGGGGGAAGAAGATTATATTCCACCACCAGAAGGAATGTTTGATGAGCCAGGTGAAGATGAGTTGGAGGAGGACATGGACATGGGATACAGTGAGGATTCGGATGATGCAAGGCCAGATATGCAGTATAATAGAGATGATCCTTCTCTAAAAGAAGGAACTATATTTTCCAGTGCTTTAGACTATAGGAATGCACTAGCCACTTTCTCAATAAAGACTCAAAGTGAATTTGTAATAGACAAAAGTGATCCTACCAGGTTGACTGTTCATTGTACTTATAAGAGGTGTAGGTGGAGGATGCATGCCTCTTTAATGAGGCATAGCACACTATTTCAGGTATTAACTTAAGTTAGTAACACTGGATGCATGCATAGTTACATGGAAATTTTATTTCAATTATCTATTGCACCACATATGTCCTAACATGTATTTCAACTTTCATAATTGCAGGTCAAAGTGAACAAGACTGCTCATACTTGTCCAAGTGTCAATAGAAGGAAAAGACTGAAGTCAGCTAAGAGCAGATGGGTTGGTGATGCTGTGAAGAACTGGGTTTTAGAGGATTCAGAGATTGGAGTTAGACAGTTGCAGAAGAACCTGAAGAAAAAATATGGCCTGGAGGTGCCATACATGAGAGTTTTCTATGGGAAACAAATGGCACTTGACAACATCTATGGTAAGTGGACTGACTCATTTCAACTGTTGTATACTTTCAAGGCATAAGTTGAGAAAGCATCTCCTGGCAGTGTAGTAAACATTGATAAGCACACTGTAGAGTACAAAATAAATGGAAAAAGTAGAGAGAAAGAGTGCTTTAGGAGAGTGTTTGTTTCATTCAAAGCATGCTGGCAAGGTTTTTTGGATGGATGTAGGCCTTATCTTGCAGTAGATGGCACAGCATTAAATGGCAGATATAGAGGGCAACTTGTCAGTGCATGTGCAGTGGATGCTTGCAACTGGATCTTCCCAGTAGCATTTGGAGTTTTTGGGTATGAAAATATAGAAAGTTGGACATGGTTTTTCCAGAATTTAAAAAACCTAATAGGGCATCCACCAGGTCTTGTTATCCATACAGATGCATGCAAAGGACCAGAGACTGCTGTAGAAGATGTATTCACAGGAGTGGAGCACAGAGAATGCATGAGGCATTTGGCAGCCAATTTTTCCAAAAAATTTAGAGGTAAATTTTTTGATGAAAATTTATGGCCTTATTCATTGACATATAGCCTGAAAGAACACAACTACCATCTTAGACAGTTGTACAGCAAGCCTGGTGTGAAAGAGTACTTAGAGGAGCATCACACCAAGCTATGGGCCAGGGCCCTCTTCAATGAAATTTGCAAAGTTGATTATGTGAACAACAATCTAGCTGAGTAATTCAATTCCAAAATTAGGAAGTGGAAGGGGGTACACATTGTGGACTTGCTTGACAAAATAATGCAGTTCATAATGGAGAAGTTTGACTTGAGACAGCAGATTGCAGCTGCCACATACATTGGGCACACAATAATCCCTAAAATCATGATAATGCTTCATGCTAAATCTAAGGTCCTTGATATGACCATAGTGAAAAGAAGCACATTTGAGGCAGAAATTACTGCAATTGACAAGGAAAAAAGAGAGTGGAGATATCCTGTTAATTTGGAAACAAGATGTTGTAGTTGTAGAAAGTGGCAAATAACAGGACAACCATGCTTACATGCTCTATACTTTATCACTTCAATGAGAGGTCCAGTCAGTGAAATTGATCAGTATGTACATGAGTATTTCTCTGTGGCAAAATTCAATGCAACTTATGCTGATAATTTGCCACTCTTGGAGGGCAAGCAACAATGGGATGTGGTAAATCTAGGATTTAAATTGTGTGCTCCAGTGCAAAATAGGCCCCCTAGCAGACCTAGGAAGACAAGAATTAGAGCAAAATCAGAGGGAAAAGGACTTGGAGGAAGGAAGAAAAAATGTTCAAGATGTGGAAAGCTTGGGCACCGTGGGAGCCACTGCAAAGAGTCAATTGACCCTGCATTTGGAGAAGAAGAACACTGGGGTGCTGATAATGCAACTGATGAACCTCTAGGTACAGATGATGTACAGGAAGCTGCAATTCATGAAGCTACAGATGTTGAAAATGCTACAGATGTTGATACTGCTACAGATGTTGCATATGCAACAGAAGCTGAGCATTCAGTACAAGATGGAGATGCACCAACTCCTGTGGCAATTAATACAACTGCTGCTACAGCTGCTGCTACAGATGTTGCTGCAGCAGATCCAACAATTGAGCCTGTGACCTGCCAGGATGCAACAACAGTTGGTAGTGCAGTGAGGTAAATTTGTCATTTTTTGAGTGTTATACAACTGACTTCTGTCATTTTTTGAGTGTTATATAACCGACTTCTGTCATTTTTTGCAGCCCAAGAAAGAACTACAAAAGACCAGCCGAGAGAGGACAATCACCACTAAAGAAGAAGATGAAAGCTACAGAAGAAGAGGAGACTGTAGGTTCTGTCACTGGAAGCAACAATTTGAGCATGTCTTCTACTCCAGTTCTGACCAAGAAAGTGAGCAGCAGGAGGAGTTCTAGGCTCTCTTCAAACCCAGCTTGCAACACCAGGAGCAAGAAGAAGTAGTTGTGAAGTGTTTGTTGGATTTGTGAACTATTAGCTTGTCTTTTTCAATTCAAAATTGTATGGTGATGTACCAGATTTGTGGTAGTATGCTCTTAGCTTTTGTGAACTCTTAGCTCATGTTTCAAATGTGGAATTGGCAACTAATGTAGAACTTCTATCTCATGTGCTTTCTGCTATATCATGTGTCATGTGCTATGTGATACCTCATGTGGTAAATCTACTCTTTAACTGTCAAGTTTGTTCATGGGAGCACATTGGAGCAAACATACTCAAAATAGGTAGAACATTTTCCTAATGAAACATGTCACATTACATTACCAGTACAACTTTGGTCCAAACACTTGACAGCTACTTGAGATAGTTCACAATCATCCTTACATTACCAGTACAACTTTGGTCCAAACACGTTGGTCCTCACATTACACACAATCATCCAATTAGTATGGATTCTGAAACAATGTTGCCAAAATGCTAATGCAAAGAACTATGAGAAATCCCCATGTTTGCATAAGCTCATTTCTCTTCTTCATCTTCAACTTCATTTTCTTGTTCTTTTCTGTTAGATACATCACCCTGCGCTCCAAATCATGAGCTTTTAGCCAACTTTTCTCCAATCCTGCATGAAGTTCCTCAAATGCACGAGCAACATGATCTGTCGGAGGTGGGTCAATCCAAACAACCCAGTCACATTCATCAGGGAGCTGCAAAATAATAACTTGGATTAAAAAAAGAATCATTTGCAACTAATTAAAGCCCAATGACAAGCAAAAGAGAAATTACATCAAGAGGGCACCCTAGGAATCTTCTTCCCGTGCTTGCTCCTCCCCAGGCGACGCGTCGAGCAGGAATAAGCCCGTGCCCCGGGCACCGCTTCGTCGTGCCCATCTCGGGCCCATCGAATGTCAGATCTAGGAGGTAGAACTCGGATTCAAACTGAACAATCCCAACACCATCCACCTAAATGCATAAAATCCCCAAATTGATGAACCCTAATCCCCACAAAAAATACCCAAATCGAGTCAGAACAGTTACCTCGCCATGAACTGAGGAGCTCGACGAAGACATGCCCGACGTGCACATCAACAGCCTAGTGCCATCGCCCTCTAGATCCACGACCTCCCGCCGCCTCCCGTCGCCGTCCAAATCGCCCCTGCCGTCGCCGAGAGGTTGAAGAAACAGAATGAGAGATATACTGCATCGAACAGGTAAGTTTTGGGCCCACTTGTAAGGACGGAGGGGCAAATATGTCAAACTGACGGCAAGTTAGCGGTCAAACAGCCTTGACCGGACGAAAACGGCACGGAGGGGCATTTCTATAAGTGGAACTGACGGTAGAGGGGCAAATTTGAGCACCCTTCGAAATTAGGGTCAAATCTGAGTAGTGGGATCCAGTTAGGGGCAGAAGTGTAAATGGCCCTTTTGTATGTGTGTGGTCATATGCTTGAATCCATCCAAAGTTTTCTCACTACCATGGTGTTCATCTTATACATATATGATTTTGTATTAAAAAAGTAGCGTGGATACCCTGAAATGCGAAATCCACGTTAGAATTGGAGATCGCTATGTGACAAACACACTCTAATTCAAAGAACTCCTCATTAATTAATTCATAGTATCTCGTTTCGAAGGACTAATTATTTGCAAGGAAAACATGGGCATGGTAATACATAGTACAAGATTCATTTGCCAATGAAAGAAGATTCGTTTGCATTCTCAAATGTAGGCGCACCAGACAGACCATGGTCGTGTCGTGGTGGTCGCGTGTGTCGTACGGACGCTAGCACCCCCCCTCCCTCCTCCTCTCCTCCCCCCCCCCCCAAAAAAGAACGACGACAAGAAAATTCGCGCTTCCACGTTTCGGATTGAAATATCTGGTGGCCCCAATTCCAGCCCTGCAAAATCTCCCTTCTCCCCCATCCCCTTCCGCGCCCAGAGCTCTCAAATCCCTAATTCGCCGCCAACCCAAGCAAAATTCGAATCGCCCTTCGTCTCGTCTCTTTCCCCACCTCTGTGCCGGACGACGACGACGAAGACGACGGTCGCGCTTCACCACTGCACCGGAGCTACCTCATCTACCCCCTCGTCCACCGCACCAGGTGGTCCACCCACAACATCGGCCGCCGCAGCCGACGTGCCTCAGACACCGACTTCCACTGCATCAGGTGCGCTTCATCGACGCCGTCTCCCACCTCACCGGGGCCACTTCACCGAGAACATCATCGCACCTCCACCCCCCCCCCCCCCGACGGCGTTGGTGCTTCACCAACGGCCTCATCCATCGCATCGTAGCGCTCTGCTGCCGCTCGAGATCTGCATCCATACGCGGCCAGCCAACGCCAGCGCATCACCCTCAACGGCTCTGAAGTGACCCGCACTCTAGCTAGGTGATGATACATCCATTTTGCATCATGTTTTCCTACTGTTATTTATGATTTTTTTATGCATAATAATGCTTTTTGGAGTAATTCTAATGCCTTTTCTCTCATAATATGCAAGGTACACACAAAGAGGGAGAATTCCGGCAGCTGGAAATCTGGACCTGGAAAAGCTACGTCAGGCTACCTATTCTGCACAACTCCAAACAAGCTGAAACTTTACGAAGATTTTTTATGGAATATTTGAATAATATTGGAGCAAATAAGTACCAGAGGGGGCTCACCAGGTGGGCACAACCCACCTGGGTGTGCCAGGGAGCCCAGGCGTGCCCTGGTGGGTTGTGCTCACCTAGGCCCACCTCTGGTGCCCATCTTCTGGTATATAAGTCATTTTGACCTAGAAAAAATAAGGAGAGGACTTTCCGAACGGAGTGTCACCGTATCGAGGCGGAACTTGGGCAGGAGCACTTTTGCCCTCCGGCGGAGCGATTCCGCCGGGGGAACTTCCCTCCCGGAGGGGGAAATCATCGTCATCATCATCACCAACAACTCTCCCATCTTAGGGAGGGAAATCTTCATCAACATCTTCAACAGCACCATCTCATCTCAAACCCTAGTTCATCTCTTGTGTTCAATCTTGTTACCAGAACTATAGATTGGTGCTTGTGGGTGACTAGTAGTGTTGATTACATCTTGTAGTTGATTACTATATGGTTTATTTGGTGGAAGATTATATGCTCAGATCCAATATGCTATTTAATACCCCTCTGATCTTGAGCATGATTATCATTTGTGAGTAGTTACTTTTGTTCTTGAGGTCACGGAAGAAATCATGTTGCAAGTAATCATGTGAACTTGATATGTGTTCGATATTTTGATAGTATGTTTGTTGTGATTCCCTTAGTGGTGTCATGTGAACGTCGACTACATGACACTTCACCATATTTGGGCCTAAGGGAATGCATTGTGGAGTAGTAAGTAAATGATGGGTTGCAAGAGTGACAGAAGCTTAAACCCCAGTTTATGCGCTATTTCGTAAGGGACCGATTGGATCCAAAAGTTTAATGCTATGGTTAGAATTTATTCTTAATACTTTTCTCGTAGTTGCGGATGCTTGCGAGAGGGTTAATCATAAGTAGGAGGCTTGTTCAACTAAGAACAGCACCTAAGCACCAGTCCACCCACATATCAAATTATCAAAGTAGCGAACACAAATCGAATCAACATGGTGAAAGTGACTAGATGAAATTCCCGTGTACCCTCAAGAACGCTTTGCTTATTATAAGAGACCGTTTTGGTCTGTCCTTTGCCTCAAAAGGATTGGGCTATCTTGCTGCACTTTTGTTACTACTATCATTACTTGCTCGTTACAAATTATCTTGCTATCAAACTACTCTGGTACTTACAATTTCAGCACTTGCAGCCATTACCTTGCTGAAAACCACTTGTCATTTCCTTCTGCTCCTCGTTGGGTTCGACACTCTTACTTATCGAAAAGAGCTACAATTGATCCCCTATACTTGTGGGTCATCAAGGCTATTTTCTGGCCCCGTTATCGGGGAGTGAAGCGCCTTTGGTAAGTGGAATTTGGTAAGGAAACATTTATATAGTGTGCTGAAATTTATTGTCACTTGTTACTATGGAAAACAATCCTTTGAGGGGTTTGTTCGGGGTATCTTCACCTCGACCGGAACCACAATTAGCTACCCCTCAACCTACTGCACCTACTGAAAATATTGAATATGAAATTCCTTCGGGTATGATAGAACAACTGCTAGCTAATCCTTATGCAGGAGATGGAACCGAACATCCCGATATGCACTTGATATATGTCGAACAAATTTGTGGATTGTTTAAGCTTGCAGGTTTACCCGGAGATGAAGTTATGAAAAAGGTTTTCCCTTTATCTTTGAAGGGAAAAGCATTGGCATGGTATAGGCTATGCGATGATATTGGATCTTGGAATTGGAATCGATTGAAATTGGAGTTCCACCAAAAAAATTATCCTATGCATCTAGTTCATCGTGATCGGAATTATATATATAATTTTTGGCCTCGTGAAGGAGAAAGTATCACTCTAGCTTGGGGGAGGCTTAAGTCAATGTTATATTCATGCCCCAACCATGAGCTCTCAAGAAAAATTATTATCCAGAACTTTTATGCTCGGCTTTCTTGTGATGATCAATCCATGCTTGATACTTCTTGTACTGGTTCTTTTATGAAGAAGACTATTGAATTCCGGTGGGATCTTTTGGAAAGAATTAAATGCAACTCTGAAGATTGGGAACTCGACGAAGGTAAAGAGTCAGGTATTAAGCTTAAGTATGATTGTGTTAAATCTTTTATGAATACCGATGCTTTTCAAAAGTTTAGCACTAAATATGGACTTGACTCTGAGATAGTAGCCTCCTTTTGTGAATCATTTGCTACTCATGTTGATCTCCCTAAGGAGAAGTGGTTCAAATATCACCCACCTATTAAAGAAGAAGTTAAAGAACCGGTACCAATTAAAGAGGAAACCATAATCTATAATGTTGATCCAGTTGTTCCTACTGCTTATATTGAGAAACCACCTTTCCCTGTTAAGATAAAGGAACATGCTAAAGTTTCAACTGTGGTTAACAAAAGTTATATTAGAACACCTAAACTTGATGAACAAATTAAAGGAGAACCTAGTGTTGCTATGATTAAGGATCTCCTGGAAGAAAACGTAGATGGGCATGTTATTTAGTTCTGTGAAGAAGCTGCTAGAATTGCCAAACCTGATAAAAAGGATAATCATAGACCTGTTGTTGGCATGCCTGTTGTCTCAGTTAAAATAGGAGATCACTGTTATCATGGTCTATGTGACATAGGTGCTAGTGTGAATGCTATTCCTTATTCCTTATATCAAGAAATTATGAATGACATAGCACCAGCAGAAATAGAAGACATAGATGTTACTATTAAACTTGCTAATAGAGACACTATATAACCAATTGGGATTGCTAGAGATGTTGAAGTCTTGTGTGGGAAAATAAAATACCCTACTGATTTCCTTGTTCTTGGTTCCCCACAAGATGACTTTTGTCCCATTATCTTTGGTAGACCTTTCTTGAACACCGTTAATGCTAAAATAGATTGTGAAAAACAAACTGTCGGTGTTAGCTTTGGTGATGAGTCTCATGAGTTTAATTTTTCCAAGTTTAGTAGAAAGCTTCATGAAAAAGAATTGCCTAGTAAGGATGAAATAATTGGTCTTGCTTCTATTGCAGTGCCTCCTACTGATCCTTTAGAACAATATTTGCTAGACCATGAAAATGATTTACATATGCATGAGAGAAATGAAATAGATAAGATTTTCTTTGAACAACGTCCTCTACTTAAACACAATTTGCCTATTGAAACTCTAGGAGGTCCTCCTCCACCTAAAGGTGATCCTGTGTTTGAATTAAAACAATTTCCAAACACTTTGAAATATGCTTATCTTGATGAAAAGAAGATATATCCTGTTATTATTAGTGCTAACCTTTCAGAACATGAAGAAGAAAGATTATTGAAAGTTCTAAGGAAGCACCGAGCTGCTATTGGGTATACTCTTGATGATTTAAAGGGCATTAGTCACACTCTATGTCAGCACAAGATTAATATGGAACCTGATGCTAAACCCGTTGTTGATCACCAACATCGGTTAAATCCGAAAATGAAGGAAGTGGTAAGAACGGAAATCTTAAAACTTCTGGAAGCAGGTATAATCTATCCTATAGCTGATAGTAGATGGGTAAGTCATGTTCATTGTGTTCCTAAGAAAGGAGGTATTACCGTTGTTCCTAATGATAAGAATGAACTTATTCCACAAAGAATTGTTACAGGCTATAGAATGGTAATTGATTTCAGAAAATTAAATAAAGCAACTAGAAAAGATCATTACCCTCTGCCTTTTATTGATCAAATGCTAGAGATTATCTAAGCACACACACTTTTGCTTCTTTGATGGATATTCTGGTTTTTCACAATACCTGTTTCTCAACCTAATCAAGAAAAGACCACTTTCACTTGTCCCTTTGGAACTTATGCTTATAGACGTATGCCTTTTGGTTTATACAATGCACCTGCTACCTTTCAAAGATGTATGACTGCTATATTCTCTGACTTTTGTGAAAAGATTGTTGAGGTTTTCATGGATGACTTCTCTATTTATGGGAAGTCTTTTGATGATTGTTTAAGCAATCTTGATCGAGTTTTGCAGAGATGCGAGCAAACAAATCTTGTCTTGAATTGGGAGAAGTGCCACTTTATGGTTAATGAAGGTATTGTTTTGGGCCATAAAATTTCTGAAAGAGGTATTGAAGTGGACAAAGCTAAGGTTGATACAATTGAGAAAAATGCCATGTCCTAAAGATATCAAAGGTATTCGTAGTTTCCTAGGTCATGCTGGTTTCTATAGGAGATTTATCAAAGACTTCTCTAAAATTTCTAGGCCTCTTACAAATCTTTTGCAAAAGGATACTCCTTTTGTTTTTGATGATGATTGTTTAGAAGCCTTCGAAACACTCAAGAAAGCCTTAATTTCTGCACCTATTGTTCAACCACCTGATTGGAACTTGCCTTTTGAAATTATGTGTGATGCTAGTGATTATGCTGTTGGTGCTGTTCTAGGACAAAGAGTTGATAAGAAACTGAATGTTATTCATTATGCTAGTAAAACTCTAGACAGTGCACAACGGAATTATGCTACTACTGAAAAGGAATTTCTAGCAGTGGTGTTTGCTTGTGATAAATTTAGATCTTATATTGTTGATTAAAAAGTAATTGTTCACACCGATCATGCTGCTATTAAATATCTTATGGAAAAGAAAGATGCTAAACCTAGACTTATTCGATGGGTTCTCTTGCTACAAGAATTTGATTTACATATCACTGATAGGAAAGGAGCTGAGAACCCCGTAGCTGATAACTTGTCTAGGCTTAAAAATGTGCTTGATGACCCACTACCTATTGATGATAGTTTTCCTGATGAGCAGTTAGCTGCAATAAATGTTTCTAATGACACTCCTTGGTATGCTGACTATGCTAACTACATTGTTGCTAAATATTTACCACCTAGCTTTACATACCAACAAAAGAAAAAATTCTTCTATGACTTAAGACATTACTTTTGGGATGACCCACATCTTTATAAAGAAGGAGTAGGTGGTATTATTAGATGTTGTGTACCTGAGCATGAACAGGGACAAATCCTATGGAAATGTCACTTCGAAGCTTATGGAGGGCATCATGCTGGAGACAGAACTGCTCACAAGGTATTGCAATCTGGATTTTATTGGCCTACTCTCTTCAAGGATGCCCGTAAGTTTGTCTTATCTTGTGGTGAATGTCAAAGAATAGGTAATATCGGTGTGCGTCAAGAAATGCCTATGAATTATTCACTTGCTGTTGAACCATTTGATGTTTGGGGATTTCATTACATGGGACCTTTTCCTTCCTCTAATGGGTATACACATATTTTGGTTGATATTGATTATGTTACTAAATGGGTAGAAGCTATTCCAACCAGTAGTGCTGATCACAACACCTCTATTAAAATGCTTAAGGAAGTTATTTTCCCAAGGTTTGGAGTCCCTAGATATTTAATGACTGATGGTGGTTCACACTTTATTCATGGTGCTTTCCGTAAAATGCTTGCCAAGTATGATGTTAACCATAGAATTGCATCACCCTATCATCCTCAGTCTAGTGGTCAAGTTGAACTTAGCAATAGAGAAATAAAATTAATTTTGCAAAAGACTGTCAATAGGTCCCGGAAGAATTGGTCTAAGAAATTAGATGGTGCACTTTGGGCATATAGAACAGCATATAAAAATCCTATGGGTATGTCTCCTTATAAAATGGTCTATGGAAAAGCTTATCATTTGCCTCTTGAGTTAGAACATAAAGCATATTGGGCAGTCAAAGAAGTCAACTATGATTTCAAACTTGCCGGTGAAAAGAGGTTATTTGATATTATCTCACTAGATGAATGGAGAACCCAAGTTTATGAAAATGCCAAATTATTTAAAGAAAAAGTTAAAAGATGGCATGATAAAAGAATCCAAAAGCGTGAGTTCAAAGTTGGAGAATATGTTCTTTTGTACAACTCTCGTTGCAGATTCTTTGTAGGAAAACTCCTCTCCAAATGGGAAGGACCCTATGTTATCGAGGAGGTTTATCGGTCTGGAGCTATCAAAATAAATAATGCCGAAGGTACTAACCCGAAGGATGCTAATGGGCAATGAATAAAACATTATATCTCAGGTACACCCATTAATGTTGAAAGTAATATTATCCAAACCTTGACACCGAAAGAACACATAAAAGAGTCCTTCCGGAACACTCCAGAATCGTGAAAATAAGGAGGTACGTGATACGGTAAGTAAACGGACTCCGAAAAATCCGCAAAAATATTTTTTGTCAGTTTTGGAATATTTAGAAAATTAGGAAAATAAGAAACTTCCAGGAAGTGTACCCTGGTGGGCACAAGACACCAGGGCGCGCCAGGCGCTCCCAGGTGGGTTGTGCCCACCTGGGACACCTTCCGGACTCTGTTTTTCTTCCGTTTGCTTGTTTCCCAAGATAAAAAAAATCTTTATATACCCCCCCGAACCTATTGACCACCATATCACGAATAAATCTTTTGTTCCCTTTTCTTGCTATTTTCGGTCAGATCTGTTAAGCCAGGCATCATGTCTTCTTCCTCCTCCAACAATGTGGAAGAGGATGCTTCGTTGATGAAGATCGAGCTGAAGAGGGAAGAGCCAGCAGAAGCCATCAAGGGAGACAATAATAAGGAGGTTACCGTAGATCAAGCCCCGGGGATCGAGCAAGCACTTCCGGCCGAGGAGGAAGAAGAAGAAGATATCCTTAAACCTTATTATGCTCATCTTACCCCTACTGAGATTGAGGCCTTTCGGATCATTGAAACGGTTCATGTGCAGAATAAATATCTCACTCGTGAAAATATTCTGCATCAAGAGCATATCATCTACCTCCGAAGCGTCATCCGTAGATTGGAGAATCTCTTGATCTTGAAGGACAAGATCGCATCTACTTCATCACCACCACCTTCTTCTTCATCACCAAAGGAAAATTGAGTTTCGGGTATGGGCACTCCCCTTGGCTCCCGCCAAGCTTGGGGGAGGTGCACCGGTATCGTATCATCCCCACTATCTTTTTGCCTTTACTTATTTTAGTTCGATCTTTTGCTTTAGATGAATAAAAGTTTAGTTCGATCCTTTCTTTTCGAGAGCTTGCTTAGTGGTCTATCCTTGTAATCGTGTGCAAGATATATAATAAAGTTTAGTTTGAGTTTTTGCTTTCTTACTTTCATGTTGCAATAAAAAAGGGGAAAGGAAATAAAAGAAAAAGATCATATGCTAATCTTATGGTAGCTGATGGCACCACATAAGGAAAAGTATGAGTAGAAAATTTTATTAGAGATTGACAAACATAGCATTGGTCAATGATGCGACTCATGAAAGAATTAATAAGGGAAGAGAAGATTCACATATAACTATACTATCCTATAAATCTTTTGTGATTGTGAGCCCCCATCAAATTATTATATGCCAAAATTGTTGCTGTTGGACAAGGAAGACAACATAATGATTTATTGTTGGGGAACGTAGTAGTAAATCAAAAAAAATTCCTATGCATCACCAAGATCAATCTATGGAGAGACTAGCGACGAGAGAGAGAGGAGTGCATCTTCATACCCTTGAAGATCGTGATGCGGAAGCGTTGCAAGAACGCGGTTGGAGGAGTCGTACACGCAGCGATTCAGATCGTGGTCGATTCCGATCTAAGCGCCGAACAACGGCGCCTCCGCGTTCAACACACGTGCAGCCCAGTGACGTCTCCCGCGCCTTGATCCAGCAAGGAGGAGGGAGAGGTTGGGGAAGACAACTCCGGCAGCACGACGGCGTGGTGGTGGAGTTGGCAGTTCTCCGGCAGGGCTTCGCCAAGCTCAACGGAGGAGGAGGCGGTGTTGGAGAGGGGGAGGGCTGCTCCTTGGATGAGGTGCTGCTGCCCTCCCTCCTCCCCTCTATTTATAGGGCCAAGGGGGAAGGGGGCCGGCCCCTCTAGATCAGATCTAGAGGGGGGGCGGCGGCCAAGGGGAGGGGGCTTGCCCCCCAAGCCAAGGGGGGCGCCCCCTTTAGGGTTTCCCCCCAACCCTAGGCGCATGGGCCCTAGGGGGGGATGGCGCCCAGCCCACTTAGGGGCTGGTTCCCTCCCACATACAGCCCATAGGGCCCTCCGGGGCAGGTGGACCCCCGGAACCCCTTCGGTGGTCCCGGTACAATACCGGCAAACCCCCGAATACTTCCGGTGACCGTATGATGACTTCCCATATATAAATCTTCTCCTCCGGACCATTCCGGAACTCCTCGTGATGTCCGGGATCTCATCCGGGACTCCGAGCAACATTCGGTAACCACATACTATTTCCCATAACAACTCTAGCGTCACCGAACCTTAAGTGTGTAGACCCTACGGGTTCGGGAACCATGCAGACATGACCGAGACATCTCTCCGGCCAATAACCAACAGCGGGATCTGGATACCCATGTTGGCTCCCACATGTTCCACGATGATCTCGTCGGATGAACCACGATGTCGGGGATTCAATCAATCCCGTACACAATTCCCTTTGTCTACCGGTATGATACTTGCCCGAGATTCGATCGTCGGTATCCCTATACCTTGTTCAATCTCGTTACCGGCAAGTCTCTTTACTCATTCCGTAACGCATGATCCCGTGGCTAACTCTTTAGTCACATTGAGCTCATTATGATGATGCATTACCGAGTGGGCCCAGAGATACCTCTCCGTCATACGGAGTGACAAATCCCAGTCTCGATTCGTGCCAACCCAACAGACACTTTCGGAGATACCTGTAGTGCACCTTTATGGTCACCCAGTTACGTTGTGACGTTTGATACACCCAAAGCATTCCTACGGTATCTGGGAGTTGCACAATCTCATGGTCTAAGGAAATGACACTTGACATTAGAAAAGCTTTAGCAGACGAACTACACGATCTAGTGCTATGCTTAGGATTGGGTCTTGTCCATCACATCATTCTCCTAATGATGTGATCCCGTTATCAACGACATCCAATGTCCATGGTCAGGAAACCGTAACCATCTATTGATCAACGAGCTAGTCAACTAGAGGCTCACTAGGGACATGTTGTGGTCTATGTATTCACACATGTATTACGATTTCCGGATAACACAATTATAGCATGAACAATAGACAATTATCATGAACAAGGAAATATAATAATAACCACTTTATTATTGCCTCTAGGGCATATTTCCAACATTTATGCTTGTTCATATTCACATAGAAGTTATATTGTCATAGATCCTTCAACATGTGGTGCTTGCCCCCTATCTTTGCTAGCCAAAAATTCTGCACTAAGTAGAGATACTACTTGTGCATCCAAAAACCCTTAAACCCAAATCTTATTTTCAAGTGTCCACCATACCTACCTAGGGATTGAGCAAGATACCTCAAGTAAGTTATCATCGGCGCAATAAGGCAATAAAAATTGCTTCTAAAAGTGTGAGATCATTTAGTGTAAAGGAAAATTGAGCGTTGTACGAACTTGTGATGGTGAAGAATAAAAGCCATAGACTACATAATAAAGGTCGCCATCACAAGGGGCAATACAACGTGACGTTCTTTTGCACTAAGGGGTTGAGCATACAAACAAATAAGCGCATGGCAACCTCTGCTTCCCTCTGCGAAGGGCCTATCTTTTACTTTTATGCAAGGAGTCAAAGTTCTTCTGTCTTTTCCTTTTATTTTTATCCTTTGGCAAGCATCATGTGGCGAGGAAAGATCTAGGCACATATGTCCAGTTGAATATGGGTGGCATAAGTGATTATTGTTGACATTGCCCTTGAGGTGAATACGTTGGGAGGCGAAACTATAAGCCCCTATCTTTCTATGTGTCTGGCTGAAATGTTTTGCTCATGTGTATGCGATGAGTGTTAGCAATCATAGAAGACTATATGATGGTTGAGTATGTGGACTTGCCTAAAGGCTCCGATACGTGACCCTTCCTGAAAAGATGATGAATTGTAGTTGCAAAGTTGACTGAGAACATAGTTTGTTGGTTTCTAATAGAGTTTATGCTTTATACTTCAATTGTGTGATGAACTGCCACTTATTCATGAGAAGTTTATGATAAAAGTTCTATGATAAAAGTCTTATGTTTAAATTTGTTGCTGTTATAATAATCTACATGATGGTTCTATGTCCGTATTTTGTTTTTATCGACACCTCTCTCTCTAAGCATGTGGACATATTTTTCGATTTCGGTTTTCGCTTGAGGACAAGCGAGGTCTAAGCTTGGGGGAGTTGATACGTCCATTTTGCATCATGTTTTCCTACTATTATTTATGATGTTTTTATGCATAATAATGCTTTTTGGAGTAATTCTAATGCCTTTTCCCTCATAATATGCAAGGTACACACAAAGAGGGAGAATTCCGGCAGCTGGAAATCTGGACCTGGAAAAGCTACGTCAGGCCACCTATTCTGCACAACTCCAAACAAGTTGAAACTTTACGGAGATTTTTTATGGAATATTTGAAGAATATTGGAGCAAATAAGTACCAGAGGGGGCCCACCAGGTGGGCACAACCCACCTGGGCGCACCAGGGAGCCCAGGCGTGCCCTGGTGGGTTGTGCTCACCCAGGCCCACCTCCGGTGCCCATCTTATGGTCTATAAGTCATTTTGACCTAGAAAAAAGAAGGAGAGGACTTTCGGGACGGAGCACCGCCGTCTCGAGGCGGAACTTGGGCAGGAGCACTTTTGCCCTCCGGCGGAGCGATTCCGCCGGGGGAACTTCCCTCCCGGAGGGGGAAATCATCGTCATCATCATCACCAACAACTCTCCCATCTTGGGGAGGGCAATCTCCATCAACATCTTCAACAGCACCGTCTCATCTCAAACCCTAGTTCATCTCTTGTGTTCAATCTTGTTACCGGAACTATAGATTGGTGCTTGTGGGTGACTAGTAGTGTTGATTACATCTTGTAGTTGATTACTATATGGTTTATTTGGTGGAAGATTATATGTTCAGATCTAGGGGTGGGCACGGTTAAACCAAAAACCGAAAAACCAAACCGAACCGAACCATATTAACCGATATGTCGGTTAATTCGGTGGTTTGGTTTTTGGTTCGGTGGGAAATTTTAAGGTTGTTCGGTGTTTGGTTTGTGTTCGGTTTTCAGTGCCCAGAAACCGAATAGACCGAACAAACCGATATGTAGGATGCCCCGTGTAAATACCATGTTCACTCCATCAGGCGGAGGTCTCTCCAAAAAGTAAATTAGGCGGCGACCTCTTCAGCCATTGGCAAACAATTAAACATCCGGCCTGACTCCGGCGAGCTAGCAATCACCGGCAAATCCTTGTTAGTTGTGGCGGACATCCGGCTAGCCGCTAGATCACATGTACTTTTACAACTGCTCTGAGTTTCTAATCTCCCAATCAAACTAATAATGTCCATGTATATCTGGTATGTATGCTTGCCTCTTGGTCGTGCAAGTAACTACTAGTGTATCATTTAGTGCATGAGTTGCTCAGTTTGGAGGCATCGCACGTGTTCTTCCGTACATAATACATGGCACGTTTCATGTGATTTTTCCACTTAATTATGTTCACTTTTTTGCTTGATGTTAAGGTTGCTAGCTCTTGTGACTATTTTATGCATTCTATACAATGCAAATCAGTGCTCATGAATCATTACAC
Source organism: Thinopyrum elongatum (assembly GCA_011799875.1). Taxonomy (NCBI): domain Eukaryota; kingdom Viridiplantae; phylum Streptophyta; class Magnoliopsida; order Poales; family Poaceae; genus Thinopyrum; species Thinopyrum elongatum. The sequence goes on along the minus strand of CM022300.1, from coordinate 38,222,564 downwards.
TTACACTGACGAGTGCATGTATTTCGGTTTTTCGGTTAACCGAAGAAACCGAACCGATATGTTATGGTTAATATGGTTCGGTTTCTTAACTTTGTGTGCTTGTTTCGGTTTCCATTTCTTCAAAACCGATATTATAGAAAACCGAATAAACCAAACCATATTAACCATATAAACCGAATGCCCAGCCCTATTCAGATCCAATATGCTATTTAATACCCCTCTGATCTTGATTATGATTATCATTTGTGAGTAGTTACTTTTGTTCTTGAGGTCACGGGAGAAATCATGTTGCAAGTAATCATGTGAACTTGATATGTGTTCGATATTTTGATAGTATGTATGTTGTGATTCCCTTAGTGGTGTCATGTGAACGTCGACTACATGACACTTCACCATAATTGGGCCTAAGGGAATGCATTGTGGAGTAGTAAGTAAATGATGGGTTGCGAGAGTGACAGAAGCTTAAACCCCAGTTTATGCGCTATTTCGTAAGGGACCGATTGGATCCAAAAGTTTAATGCTATGGTTAGAATTTATTCTTAATACTTTTCTCATAGTTGCGGATGCTTGCGAGAGGGTTAATCATAAGTAGGAGGCTTGTTCAAGTAAGAACAGCACCTAAGCACCGGTCCACCCACATATCAAATTATCAAAGTAGCGAACACAAATCGAATCAACATGGTGAAAGTGACTAGATGAAATTCCCGTGTACCCTCAAGAATGCTTTGCTTATTATAAGAGACCATTTTGGCCTGTCCTTTGCCTCAAAAGGATTGGGCTACCTTGCTGCACTTTTGTTACTACTATCGTTACTTGCTCATTACAAATTATCTTGCTATCAAACTACTCTGTTACTTACAATTTCAGCACTTGCAGCCATTACCTTGCTGAAAACCACTTGTCATTTCCTTCTGCTCCTCGTTGGGTTCGACACTCTTACTTATCAAAAAGCGCTACAATTGATCCCCTATACTTGTGGTTCATCAGGCGAGCATGCCCAAACGCCGGCCCGAACTAGGTATCCACATATCACTCCCTTGTGCACTGTTCCGACGATGTTTGGATATCCTTTTACCGCTCTCTTAGCTTACACGCCTATGCAACTCTGACTTTAACTCTTATTTCTTCTGGAGATATCATCTGAAACAAGCAAAACCATTTTTTTAGCGAAGCATGACGGCGCTACGGGATCTGGTACACATCCTGCACGCCTGTATAACCTTGTAAGTACCTGTCCTCCGGTACAACAGCAAGGTCGATTCCTCTCATTTGATCAACCATTCACCGTGTTAAAAAATGCAGAGGGGGTTGCAAGGAGCACAAGGCCTGCATATCCAAGCAAGTTGTAACATGGACTTATACATGGAACATCCCAAGCGCAAGCAGAGATGCAGTGAGCCTGTACAACGAGCTAGCGTAAGTCCCTGCATTTCATTTAATTCGTACTGGCCTGCGTGTATGATTTGTGTGCAGTGGCGGATCCACGAATTCAAGTTACCAGGGGCGAAAATTTAACATAAAAAATACGAAGGCACTTGCACTCCGGAAATCAACATAACTTGAGAAATATGAAGCTACATGCACTTTGAAAACCAGCTAATGATCCAAAGTAACCTTTTGTAAAATCCTTTTGATAGACCCCCCACCCCCACCCCATTCTTCTACTCTAACCACCGCTATGTAAATATTTGTACAGTTGACCCCTAACATATATTAATAAAAAAGAGAAAGAAGGGCAGTGGGAGCCTTCCCCGCTGTCGTTAGCCCTAAAAAATGATCCAAAGTAGTTTCACATTATAAAACACTAAATGATGTAAGCACCAAAAACACAAAATGCAACATGGTGTACAAGGACTACTAACATGGACTGTACCTGCTTAAATTATTCGTTCTCTGGCCGAAAATATCCAAGTGTAATTACACCTATAACCAGTGTGCAAACTGCATATCAATATATGTATCCTACACAAGTATGCCAATAGTTTCAAACAATATATTAGAAAAGTATTTATGCTAGGTTGTCATGATACGGGGACTTTTTGGTAGATGGCCTCGATGTTTCCTCAAACCATGAAAATGTACTATAATATGCTTGTCATCAATTCCTGCAAATCTCTCTCTCTCTCTCAACATAGTAGATCATCATTAGACACTAAATCCTTGAATGGGAGCTTGCAAAATGCTTGCATTAGATCCCTCATTAGACACTATATGTTCATCACCATGAGCATGTAAAATGTTTGCATCAAATCCTTCATTAGCAGTCTACTCATTAGACACTTCAGGCTCAAGAACAACATGAGCTTGTATGTTTGCACCGGAAACTTGATTAGACACATCAGGTACAGTCAGTTCAGTATTGATTGGGGGAGTTATAAAATAAGCAGAAATTGGTTTCCTTTTCTTATAGATTCCCTACATACAAGCAGTTTTACAACACCTTCAGGTTTAACTATTGGCCAGAAATTGAACCTTTGAATTAGATATAATCAGGGATGTGATGTACCTGCTCGTTGCGCATGCTGCACTTGCAAGCTGCGACTGTCCGTTTGCGCAAGCTCGATGCCATGCATGTGATGTCGCCGCTGCCTCCCACGCAGGCTACACCCAGGGTTGGATCTTCATCTTCTTGTCCTTCCATTCGCTTGAAGCCCGACGACTGGCATCCAATGAGGGCGGGAGGAAGTGTTGTGTCGGTCTGTCCAGCGGCGGCTAGGTTAGGAGCGAACCAGACTGGAGGCTGGAGCAAACGAATTGGGGATTTTTCCTGTTGTCGATCGATATGGGAGGCGCTCGTTTGGGCCGCGAGCCTGCTATAGGGCCTGCCTTGCACTTATGTTATTGGCCCATCCGAATTGAAATGGTGTTCTTCATTTTTTACATTGCCTGCTCGTGCGCTGGGATGAACAAAACTAGCCTGGGCCAACCTGGACGACTCAAACTAGGTGCATACTTTCCATCCACCCGAGGCGGCCGCCCATAGCAGCCCCTACGGTGGCGTCGCCCCTTTTTACATGTATGATTGGGGTAGTGAAAAATATTCCAGTGGCGCTTTTGATTTACCCACATAATGGTTGAATTGCTTGTTTCTATGACTGAGTTCGCCAATAATGTGAAGGATGCCAGTCTTTTCATCCTATTGTAGATTGCTTAGATCTCGATATGCCAAATGTAATCGCATGAAATATACAGTAAAAGCCAGTATGATGTGTGTTGCTACAACTAGTCTGACAACCTGTCCTCATATAACATATCAAGGATGTACCATCTTATCAGATTAACCATTCGACTTACCAATGCAGTGTGGGAAGAAAGAAGTATTGGGACTACGTATCCAAGCAATTGATGCGATGGACTCCTTCGTAGAACCATGTAAGCGAAAAAGAAGTTGCAGTGTGCCTGTACAAAGAGCTAGCGTGAGTTCAGTTACCTGCTTCTCGGAATTTTAGTTAGCCACTGATTGCAAAATTGTTCAATTATGTTGCTTGGCTTAATTTAGTTTGCTACTGATTACATAATGCTATAGCCTGTTAATCCTATTATAGACTGCGCCTATCTATGTGTTTGATACTTATTGTTGAGAATTACCTGTTTGCCTGAACTTAAATAGCTACTTAAGCACATAGATAACTGGTCATATGTACTTCTAGGGTGCAGCAAAATTCATGTGTAATTTATGTTCTGATACCCTGTTTGTTTAAATGGTTTGCTGTTATCACTTGTAGTACTAGTAATGTTTGCATGTTCATAGACAGACAACTGTCAGGTTTATATGAGGGACAACGTCTTTTTAACTTATATATATGTGTCGGAATTATTTTGCTTACATCAAAGATATTTACAGATGTCTGTGTTGCTAGTAAACGGTACCGACTTGTTACTTTAATACGTTGCCAAGAACTTGTTAGTTTTACTAGTTCATGTGTAATTAAATACGTTGCCAAAACTGGTTAGTTTTACTAGTTTGATGTTAGTTTCTTATGGCTCTTGCAACACTTTATTTATGATTGCTAACATTCAAGTTTGCAGGATCCAACTGAAACTCCGTTGGCACAACAGGTATATTTTCAAAAACTTCCTTCTTTACCTAATTTGCCGCTGTAACTTGTTGTTGTAATCATCTTACCAACTTCAAGTTTTCAGGATCCAATTGGAAGTCCAATTGCACAGCAGGTACATTTTCAAAAATATATTTGTGTAACAGGTTTGCTGTTGTAACTTGTTGCTCTAATCAAGTTACTGACTACTCAACTTTTCAGGATCCAAGAGAAACTCCAATGCCACAACAGGTTCCTTTTGCGAAACTTGTTTGTTTAACTGCTTTGCTGCTGCAACCGGTTGCTCTAATCATGTTACTGGCTAATCAACTTTTTAGGATCCAAGAGAAACTCCAATGCCACAACAGGTACCTTTTGCAAAACTTGTTTGTTTAACTGCTTTGCTGTTGCAACTGGTTACAATGATGTTAATAACTACTTTTCAGCATCCAATCGAAACTCTTTAATTCCTTGTTTGTTTAACTGGCTTGCTGTTCTCACTCCCAGTTGAGATATTTTGCTAACTTCAACTTTTCGGAATCCAATCGGAACTTTAATGGCAAAATAGGTTAGCCCCATGGATGTTGTATCATCCCACAGCAGTGGCACCGGCCCGATCATGCATCATGAATTGCCAACTGCTGATGCTCTAGAGGCTAAACTATTGGTAGAAAGAGATTCTACTTCTGCACTTAGAGATGAAGTTGACATATTGAGGAAGCAAACAACACAATCACAAGCAGTACTCAAGACAACCATTAAATATTTGGTGGATTTCAAAACGAAGCAAGCTGAGACTGACCGCATTGTTAAGGTCCTGAAGGAAAAAAGGAAATTAAATTCCCACTTGGTAAATCATAGGTGAAATGTTTTTTCCATTGTTGAATTACCTTTGTGTTGTTTGTTCATGTAATCGATCAAACCATTTGTTCTAGAGATCATGTAATAATTGTTTTTTGTTTTTTGGTTTGTAATTTTTTTTAGCACGAGTCTGTATTAATTGATAAGACTCTGAGACATTCCATTTTGATTGCTATGCCAGACCTACAAATAAGCCAATCGGGCTGAATGTGCATTCAGCAATAATAGTAGTATAGATGGTCCTTAAGTGGCACGGATCTGAAAGGGCCAATATGATGTACTAGCTTTGCTAAAAAATGATGCACTTCTAGCAAAAAAAAGTACAGCGGCCTGGCTTATGTATGTTAGTTGATATTATTGATCCATATACTCTATAAGTGTTTATATGTGTGTTAGTTTTGTACATTATTGGTTGATTGACTCAGTATTTTGAATCTTGAGACATCGCTTGTGTACATATCTAAATGGGAGTACACTATATGCTGCGTGTGTCATACATGTTACACTTGAGTTGGACATAAAGTGGTTTCAAATATTCGAATTCACCTTAAACTGGATTCTACCTTATGAATTCGAGTATCAGCATTTGTAAATCATATTCATGTATGATAGTGAAATACGTCTTTGTTGTGCTTTTGAAGACATATAAAAAAACATAGAATGATTTATAAAGATTCGTATAAGAATACAAAATGGATTCGAATTTAGTTGCAAGGGTAAACGTGAATGCTTATTGTCCCAAAATTTGAAAGAAGCGGCAAAATATCCACTCCCACGTCAGCTGCCTGAAGCCAGTGTTTGCGAGATGGAAATTACTGTCTACCCCTTACACGGACAATCCATCGGCCCGATTTCCACTGCTCTCAATAGGGGTAGGTTAATAACTTCAATTAGATGTGACATGACCGCCTCTGAGCCCATTCAGACACGGGGGGCGCCAAACGTGGGTGGCAAAACACATTTGATTCAAGCTCATCCGAAAGACCTCTGTCTCTCCCTCCATTTCCTCATTCATACACGGTGGGCAGCAAAACAAACTCAACTCGGCCGAAATCGATGTAGGCAAATATTTTTAATAGGGGCAGGTTTGTAACTTCACTCAGAAGTGACACAACCGCCCTACCTGTCAGCCCCGTTCATACACCGTGGGCGCCAACCATGGGCGCCAAAAATCCTCTCCTCGCCCGAAATCGCTCTAGGCAAATATTGGGGGAGATGCGAGATTACCGTCCTATCCCCAACCGACGAGACGTCCAAATTTTAAACGGGTCTAAGTTCGTAACTTTCCCATATTTTAGACAGGCGCATCCCAAAAACATGGTTCCCCGTACCTCTCCCTCCATTTTCCCATTCATACAACGTCCGCGCTAGAACACCATCCCCACACCAGCCTCCTCCGTCCGCCACCCCATCCGTCGCCGCCGTCCTCCACCCCATCCATCGTCGCCGTCCTCCACCATGCTGGAGCGCCTACCAAGACCGCGTCATCCACTGCTAGAGATGGGCGTTTCTCATCTACGGCAATGGACCAGGAGCCTTGCATCGCGTCCTCTCGCTTCATCGGTGTCGTCGTCCTCCTTGCCGGGGCCGCTCCCACGACCTTATCGTCAACCGCCACGAGACTTATCCCCCGATGCACCCGTCTACCATCGCAGCTTTGCTTCAACGCCACCGACAGCTATCGCACCCCCGATGCCTACACGCCGGTGCAAGAGAGGTGGTACTACTTCATATCTGCTCAACTTTTTGATCTCAACCAGAAAATAGATCGTAACTTGGTTACTGTACTTTCTTTTCAGCTCTTAAAATTTAGTTCTTAGTTCGAAGCAAACAATGGTTGCTAAATAGCATTTCTGCGGTTTGCAGCTTCAAATCTGCCATGGCATAGTCATAATAGGGTTTAATTGATCATGCTTAGGGTTTCCCCCCTTTTATGATCACTATCGATCAGCCTACGTGCTTCGTGTCATAATAGCACTGCTCCACTCATCAAGCTAAACAAGCTTAGTTGTTCAAATACGAATCTGATATTATTAAAACAAAGTCGTTTAATTGGTCAGCTAAATGTTCCTAATTTAGTTTCAAAATGCATGTACGCCGCTGGGGTGTGGATCTACAGGGTGCCCACGGTGGGCCGTAGCCCACCCTAGGATTTTGGGTCGGCCCAGACCCCGATTCCCCTCTGTTTTGCTGCGCTTCCGATCTCTACTCGCCCCAGCCGCCTGCCTCACCGTCCTCGGACGGCATGACTCTAGGAGGAGATGCCGGACTAACAAGAGGTCAGGAGTCGCTCGCCCAACAGCATCATCACTGCCCGGGCGCGCCGCCATGCCTACCTTCCCAGTCCGTTCAGGGCTCAGGTGTGCAGCACCCACTAAGCCAACCCGATTTATCCTGAGATACATCCTCAACACTCAGCAGCCACTCCTCATCACCCATTTTCTATTTGATTCATTACTCATTAGGCAGGACTGTCATTAGGGGTTGTTGTGTACTGAGTGCTACCTACACTTAATGGTTCAGATATTTCAGTAATCTTTAGTACCTGTAAAGTTCACAGGGTTTCAAAATTCCGGCCCTAGGAACAGACACTAGTCATGTTGGATTGTTGGTCATAGTGACATTGACCCAGATTACTACTGCAGGCCAGGTTTGTTGACAATTTTACTTGTCTTTCTTACTCATTCGATATGATATCCAATTATTCACGTCGATTAGTTGCAAAAATAAGTGCTAGACCAACTTCTTGATTCAGATTATGGACGGTCTCTTACTGCAGTTACAATTCTGCATACTTGTCCTAGTAAGCTCACAAGTAATGATTGATTCACTACCTCTATGCTTGCCTTGTCATATTTGTTGTCAATATTCTTTTACGGTGAACCACCCTGTTTCAAAATACTGGAACCGCAGACATGAGTGAATAGTATTTCTCTGTGTGATCTCTTCCATCATGTGTGGGCAACGAACACTACATTGTATAGAAAGAAAGTGTCATGTCCACCTTCTACATAGACTACGATCTTTTACATGGAATATAATCTGCCTACTTGCTTTTTGTCGCACTACCAGCACTCCACCCTTGAAGCTAAACATTATGCCACTCATAATTCCTTAGTTTATTTGTTCAAATGCGAATTTGATAAGATTCTAATGTTCCTACTTCAGTTTTGAAATGTGTGTCCGCCTGTTATAGAGACATAAGAGGTTTGTATTTCTGTGTGTGGTCTGGTCAGCACAGTTGGGGGATGAACTTTGTATACGCAGGGTTTGTAGGGAGACACTCTCTGTCAGGGATATACCCCGCGGTATGACCCGCCCAAGACTTGGCGACTCACTAGAGACCCGGCCTAGACTTGGCGACTCACCGGTGACCCGGCCGGGACTTGGCGACTCGCTGGAGACCCGGCCGAGACTTGGCGACTCACTGGTGACTCGGCCGGGACTTGGCGACTCACTGGTGACTCGTTTGGCGGGTCAGACGAATGACAAGGCCCAAGGCCTGGAAGGCGGCTCACTAAGAAGACCTGCTCAGGGTACGGTATCCGGTGGGCCGGCTTGAGAGGAAAGGCATAAGGAATATTTCCCTTACAAGGGAAGCAAGACTAGGATTCCACTTGTAATAGAGTAGTCCTAATCCTACTGGACTCTTCATGTAGGCCACCCCTTTAACTTATATAAGGAGGGGTAGGGCACCCCAAGGGGACAAGTTTTACAAGTCTGGATAGACAGACAAATCAATAGCTCTCGAGATTAGAGGTAGCGAACACCGCCCTTGTAATCGAGATCATCATCACCATCAATATCAATGAAGCAAGACGTAGGCTTTTACCTCCACCGCGAGGGGCCGAACCTAGGTAAAACCTCGTGTCTTCTCGTTCCGACCAACCCCGTTCAAGCTACCACCTAGTTGCGATGGCCTCACACCTAAGTTCTCCTACGAGGACATCTGGCCGTGTGAAAATACAACGACAGTTGGCGCCCACCGTGGGGCCAGCGCACGGTGGTGTTGTTCTTGGAGGGAGCTCTCTAGGGATCGAGGGCGATCGTCAAGTGAAGAAGAGTCATCGATGCAAGATTAAGTTTGAGAGGTTAGGGTTTCGAGCGTGCTGCCGCACACGACCCGGAAGGCAGATATATTTTTTGGTGCGCCGCGGTCAAGTCATGCGTTTTCTAGCCGTCCGAGACCGATAGAATTTCCAATGCGGCTGCAGATGTTTATCCGCCAAAGCCATCAAGTTGCAGACATTTCTGTCAGAGTCGCCGAGTTGTTGCCTCTGATCAAGTCAAAGAGTGCAGACAAGCGCATTGTTTCCATCGCATCAAGCATCAACCATGATGTTTTCAAGTACTAGTATGTTTTGGATTAGTACATCATTAGAGGCCAAATTTGTTTTTTCTTTGTCAACTCTGATTGCTACAAGGAAGCTATGAGGAGGTTAATTCCAGAATTAAGGAAAGGAAAAGTTACCAAGTTAGACTGGCCCTTGATTACCAAAAAGAAGGAAAGAAGCCCATCAGAGGCAACCTACAGCGTCCCTGTTCCTCGTATGAGCAGATCACCTACAGCGTCCCTGTTCCTCGTATGAGCAGATCACCTACAATGGCATGTACACCACCGTTGACCCGCCTGGCGGCTCGCACGTCTGCGGCCTCGTCTCCACCGACGTCGCCTCCGCTGGCTTTCACTGAGCCGCCTCGCCGGGGCACCTCCACCGCCACGAGCCGGCCTCACCGCCGCTCCTGCCGTGGCCGGCCTCGTCGAACCGCTGCCTCCAGGTCACGGCCTTGCTTCCGTTTCTGAGCTGCCGCCGCCTGGCGTTTCTGGCTCGCGCGCCTCTGGCCGCAGCCACTCTGACTTGCTCCTGTGACTCCAAAACCGCCTCGAGCCGCCGGTCACTTCTGCTTCTGTGGCCCCGACCTCTCGTCCGATTCTGAGCCGCCCTTGCGACGATCCAACCCGCCACCGGCTGCTGCACCTCTGCTGAGCCGCTGCAGCCTTGTGCCTGTTCGGCTCTGAGCAGCCACCGCGGCCCCGTGCCTATTCCAAGCCGCCCTCGCCGATGTGCCAAGATGCCACTGCGGTCTGCCTGCTTCAAGTCGCCGCCACGACCTTGAGCCGCCCGCCTCAGCCGCAAACCACCATCGCACTGGCCTCATCTCCGCTGTCCGAGCTGCCTCCGACGGCCGGGTGCCTCCGATGAGCCCCCGCTGCTGTGCTTTGTGTCAAGCCGCCTGGTGAAAATCTTGTGTCAAGCCGCCGTCCCTCGCATCAGCAGCACCGCGCCTTCGTCGGGCCAGCTTCACCCTCGGGCCAAGTTACCGAGCTGCTGCGCAGCCCTGACCCGTAGCCCAGTCGCAGCATCGGCTGTGCTAAGCCGCCGCTGTGACTTCTCACCGACGTTTTTCTTCGCTGCCGAGGCCTCCGCTTCACGCCTTCAAGCCGCCTCCATGGCCACTCGCGCCATGCCAATCCGCCTCGCCTCGGTTTGCCGCAAGCCACCGCTGGCCGGAGTTGCCGTCGCTCACTTCCGCCGAGTCGCCTTGAGCTCAGTCTTCAAGAGCCACCTCTTCTGCTGCTACTTCTTCGACCCGCCGTGGCTCTGGCGCCATCGTGAACCGCCTTCGACATGGCCTATCCGCCTCGAGTGCCTGTCGCCGCTGCCGCTGAGACCCGTCGCCGGGGTGCCTTTAAACCGCTGTCCACTTCCAAGTCAGCCGCTGTTCCGAGCACCTTCCAAGCCGCCACTGCCATGGCTCACCCTTTTGCCTCACACCGATGCTGCGACCACGAGTCGCCTCTACTGCAAGCTGCCCCGGCGCCGTGCCTCCTCTGTCGAGTCACCACAGTTTCCCCCATCGAGCCACCGGCATCAGTCGTCTCATCGACGACCTGCCGTCCTGAGCCACGCCGAACCTCACATTTTCCACCACACGCCTCCTCGCGCTGCTTCCCTCTGCCATCGTGCATCGCTGCGGCTTGCCTCCCCGGCCGTTGCGACCATGGCTCAGCTCCGACCCACCACCGGCCGCTTGACCCGCCTGCCTCCATCACCGCTGCGGCGTGGTTCGTTTTAAGCCGCCCTCACCGTCGCGCACTTAGCCGCCGCAGTGTCGACCCGCCGCCCCCACCGCGCTGGCCTCTGATGGCTTGCCGTGCCTGAATGCTGGCTCGCCGTGCCTGGTTCTTTTTGGATGCGTCCTGCGGGTGCGTTGACTGGCCAACGGGGCTGAAGAAAAGTAAAAAAATGAAGGAGATTGGGGTACAGTTTTCATTAAATGAAGAAACCGCTGCGAAGTGGGCTTTATCTGTGAGGCTAGCCTAATCATGAGAAGATCCACTCTGTTCAACAAGTGGCTTGATCACTGTTCAAATTACTGAAAGGTGGTATGCGGATGTGACATACGGATCATCTGTCATCCGTATAAATAAGGATAATTATTCATTATAAAGTGGTGCCATGCCACGGATATGGAGCGCGTGCCAGTATCATCATGCACCAGCGTCCGCACCTGCTCACTACTCAATGGACGCACGTGAGCCGCCGATCCTGCGGTCCGGTCTACATCAAGTCACCGGGACTGCGCCCACCTGCACAAGTTGCTCAACGGATGTACGCAAGCCGCTGCTCCTGTGGTCCGGTCTACATCAACACGCGGCCGACTCATTCGCCGGTGCCCACGGTCAATTCGCATGTTCACATCGGTTTACAACACCACGGCTGGCTCACGCGTCCGCGCCGGCTTACAACGCTGAAGCTTAACTCGCCCGGTGTTGTCTTCCAATGCCGCGGTTGATCACCGTGTCTGCATCAAAATATCGAAGCCGCCCCCGTCAAAATGAGCTGCTTACCTCCGTTTCCACTGAATGGCTCAATGGACAGGCGCACAAGCCGCCGCCACTGCAGTTTGGTTAACTTCAACAACCAACCGGGATGGACCATCGGCCGGGTTACTAACACAACTCATACGAGATCATTTATAACCCGCCACGGTCGACCACAACCTTCCCCAGATTCACATCGCGTTCTCAAACGCCAAGGATACACAATGAGTGTCGCGAAGATCATCAACTCGCCACCTCACCCCCAGCTTCAACACATTCCAGCGTTCCACTGTCAACTATATGCCGGCTTATGCCGTGGCTAAGTGTGAAGAATCTCAAGCCGACTCCTCGAGTCATCTTAACACTCGGGGGCTACACATGCATGACTCGGCAAAGTTCTGAGCTCTTAATATCCGGCTCAACATTCGGTTCAAGAGAAATCTATCTCTCACAAAGTTCCGAGCTCTTAATATCCGGCTCAACGTCCGGTTCAAGAGGAGTCCATCTCTCGCAAGTACGAGTTCTCAGGAAAAATTAAAGGCTGCCGAAGAGGACTAGCTGCCATGATGCGATGTTCAAACATGGGTACCCTGCCTCAACGGCGAAAAATTAAAGGTTGCCAAAGAGAACTTGCTGCCATGATGCGTGGTTCAAACATGGGTATCCTGCCTTATTGGCTTATCATATTATGATCAACATAATAAAGCCGGCATCCATGAAACTCGGGGCCTCTGTCGTTTCATCACATATATTGTGCATGAGTCTTTTATTAATTGGTCATAAGGTCACTTGGGGGCTTCCAACTCCACGAGTTTAGCTATCTCACCCTCTCGACCAGGCACGCAAATGCCACACTATCTTGGTTAAACCTGCCTGTTTGCTTGCTGCTTCTCCGATCAGATGACCCGCCGTACTCTTGCAACGTTACTCACTTCGGTGACCCTGACCTTGCAAAGTTCAAACGTCGGTTATATCATGCGAGAGCCGGCTTACAGCGAGCGAGGATACTCCAAGGGCTATCACGCCAAACGCTTCATCAAAGCGAGACTTAAGCCCCAAAAGCAAAGTCTATGTCGAGCCTCAAAAGCCGACTTTTCTTATACTGTTTTATCATACACATACATCATCATACATTGCATCATCATTGCATCATCATACAATGCATCACACATGCATATACATATTTGTTTATGTTGCAGGAGCCGGTTTTTCAAACTAGGTTACATTGTAACTCTGCAGGAACAAACAAATCTCTAATACCCTAAACGGCTGGATCTTCATCATGGTTTATCATAACTAGTATTAAAAGATTCAGATATCAATTCTCCTAAATTCCCGGGTTACGAATCCCGCCGGGTCACATATAATACCTGGTCACTTAACTGACCGGGTTTTTCTGGTTATTCAACATGTGCTTTGTAGAAGACTACATCACTTATGGATTTCTTCATACACATTTGCCGGGTTCCATTGCAACCACGGCCAAGGATTTCTTTCATCACAAAGGCATCATCAATTCACAGAGTGGATATGATTTATTCTACAATGGAAGGAATAGTCCCGAGTCGCTGCAGGCACATGACCCGGCACTTGGGGGCTACATTATTCAAATCAAGATTACATCAAAGTATGAAAGTCCCATGTTGCTGCAAGCATGCACCACATCACTTGGGGGCTAATGCATGGTCATTTTGACCAGTCTCATTGAAGACCCAGCCCATCACACAACGACGAGCCGGCCCTTGGTGGCTTTCAATTGTTCCTATCAGAAATTCAAAGTACATAAGCTTTAATGGTAACCCGAAGCTTGGGGGCTACATTGTATGATGTTCATTTCAAAAGGAGTACATATAAGTCCCAAGTCGCTGCAAGCAAATGACCTGGCACTTGGGGGGCTACAACACTCAGTTGTTTCAACAGATCATAAGGTCCAACTTGAAGACCCGACCCATCATATACTGATGAGCCGGCCCTTGGGGGCTACACATGTGAAATGCAAAGCTTTCAGTTCATGACTGAAGATTCAGATGGACAACCCGGATTTCTCCAAAGTTGCAACATTCATATTGAAGCAAGTCTTAAGTTATCACTATGTTCCCCTCTTAAGACTTGGGGGCTACAGTTGATATATATATTGGAATTGAAAGAAAAATTCAGCTTGACCCGGGCTGAGAAGACCCGGCTTGGAAGGACACATCCTGCAAGGACATTCAATTACATGACCCGGCGTCAGTAACAATCATGACCCGGCATTATCAATCATAACCCGGCAAATATTGACTCGGTCAAGTATTTTCACAGAGAAATGACAAGGACTTAAGGATGAACAGATGCCTGCTCAGAAGAACCTTCGACCCGGCGCACAACTTGTCCAATTTGTTCTTGTTTTTATTTTGCAGGATAAGTTTAACATGGATAAATCCAAATTAAACTGGGGGCTAATGTCGGGGATATACCCTGCGGTATGACCCGCCCAAGACTTAACGACTCACTAGATACCCGGTCGAGACTTGGCGACTCACCGGTGACCCGGCCGGGACTTGGCGACTCACTGGTGACCCGGCCGAGACTTGGCTACTCACTGGTGACCCGGCCGGGACTTGGCGACTCACTGGTGACCCGTTTGGCGGGTCAGACGCATGACAAGGCCCAAGGCCTAGAAGGCGGCTCACTAAGAAGACCTGCTCAGGGTACGGTATCCGGTGGGCCGGCTTGAGAGGAAAGGCATAAGGAATATTTCCCTTACAAGGGAAACAAGACTAGGATTCCACTTGTAATAGAGTAGTCCTAATCCTACTAGGACTCTTCATGTAAGCCACCCCTTTAACTTATATAAGGAGGGGTAGGGCACCCCAAGGGGGACAAGTTTTACAAGTTTGGATAGACAGACAAATCAATAGCTCTCGAGATTAGAGGTAGTGAACACCGCCCTTGTAATCGAGATCATCATCACCATCAATATCAATGAAGCAGGACGCAGGCTTTTACCTCCACCGTGAGGGGCCAAACCTGGGTAAAACCTCGTGTCTTCTCATTCCGACCAACCCCGTTCAAGCTACCACCTAGTTGCGATGGCCTCACACCTAAGTTCTCCTACGAGGACATCTGGCCGTGTGAAAATACCACGACTCTCTCCGAGTTGAATCCGCAATGCATTCCATAGATAATCTGACTACTTTTTATGTTTTCATGAATCTCAGATACTGAACAGCATCATAATGATTATGAGCTTGCGCGCATGAAAAGAATAAAGCAGAACAATGCCATGGCTGTCAAACTTAGCATTAAGGGACTGAAATCAAGTCTGGATGCAATGCAATGCAAATGCTCTCCACCTACAGATTCATGCTCAGAATATGATCCTAACAATGATTCTGAGCTAGAGGGAGACCTAAGTCAATGTAGCTCCCTAGTGGAGGAGTCAGAGGCAGATGCCCTATCTTATTCACCCATCAAGGTGCTTGCTCTAACTTTCCAATGTTATATTGGTCGCACATATCTTGCAACTGATGCTTTGCATTGCTTCTACTTTGTTGCACTGCCATTAGCTTAGTTTACACATCGTGTATGTGAATATGCCCTGCCTATCCATTTTCAGTACATATTCCATCTATCATCATACCATATTTATCCATTCAAATGTTGTTCTTGTGTATCGGACGTTCAAAAGGAAGAGGGCGATTGCTGATCGCGGAGGAGCACGAACAAAGTATTTGGAAAAGGTAGTGACACCTGATAAATCAAATAGCCCATTAGGTGTAGTTGCAATATCACCAGACCCACAAAACATGGCCCCAACTCTAGCAGACTCTAGCCCTACTACACTGGTCATCTCTGATCCCCAACTCAGTAGACCCCAACTGCAGCAAACAGTATGATGATGCCAGTTGACATAGCACCAGCTCTACAACGCAAAACACCCATTCCAGCAAAGAGTACACCAAATCCAGTTGCCAAATCCCTTTTCGAACGAGAGCGAGCCCCAATTGCAGCAAATAGGACCCCTATTCCACTTCTTCCCAGTTTAGAAGATGAAGCTTATATTGTTGTCAGGAACTTTGTGCGCATCTTTCCTTCATGGAAAGATTATACCACAGACACAGAACAATTTCCAATCTTCCTCCGCAACTTACGTGTAAGTAATGTACTAATGTTATTCATGGTAATTAGTGCATATGTTTCTGCTGACAGAAGACACAAGATTTCATTCTTTTAAATAGGCGAGAACCAAACTGGATAGTCAAGACGAGCAAGGGTTGGTTGCGCTTTTCAGGCACTCGTTGATGAAGTATCGTTCCTACCTGAGGCAAGCGCACTTTGATGGCAAGCTTCTAAATGAAATTTCTGTAAAATCTCCGGTGCTACATTTATCAGATAGTGACTGGAATAATCTTGTTACACATTGGTCTCGTCTGCAGCGTAAGGTACTGTCTATGATATCACATCACAATTTGAACTACATTTCTGCATGTGCCTTACCGTCTCACTTGTACGGAAACTGTTTGCAGAAGAACATTCATTCTCAAGGGACCACAGAAACTCGCAACTATACTGCACACTGCATTGCTCTTGTGAGTACCTCTTGCCCTGTATGACCATACTTACTTTCATAGCTGGTTGATTATGTAGCATCACTGCACATGTTAGCCTCGTTATCCTCCATTTGGTGGATATTATAAGATCCGTATTGACTCTTACATAAATTTAGAATCAACCCAATGCTTTTGAAGAGGTTTAGCTCTGCATTCCTCTTGTAAGGACTGAACGTCGTCTATCACTGTACTTACATTAACAGCTACTCCCTCCGTCCCATAATATAAGAGCGTTTTGTATAGTACACCAGTGTACAAAACACTCTTATATTATGGGAAGGAGGGATTGGTTCATTGTGTAGCATTCTGCATCTTATCTCCCTCGCCCACCATTTACTAAAAAATATCAGATCTATATTTAATCTTACCAAAAAGTTGAATACACAGGCAATGCCGGTGTAGAAGTGTAGCCCATTGCTCTTGTCAGTACATTTTGTCCTGTAACGCTTGTACTTACAGGGATTGGTAGTTGATTATGTAGCATCAATATGCATCTTATCTTCATTATCCTCTATCACTACTAGGAAAAAGCTTATAGATAGAACAATACTAGTAGCGCGGGTTATTTGGCACGTGCTACTGCTACTTAGTAGTAGCGAGGGCAGAAAAAACGCGCTACTAGTAGGGAATAGTAGTAGCGCGGGTACAGAAGACCACGCGCTACTACTAAGAGGTTCCCACCGTGCCTCCTTGGACGGGAAGTAGTAGTAGCGTGGGGTGTAAAACCCGCGCTACTACTAAGTAGATAGCAGTAGCACATGTTGTACATCCCGCGCTACTACTATGGGTAGACCGGGTCAGCCTGTGGGCCACCATCCACCCCACGCTACCACTACCAACACAATCACACAAGTCTTCCCGTATCCGCCGTATCCCCATCCCATGCCAATCCCCATTACTCTCCCGGATCCCATGCCGGTGCGGCTCCCAGCTCCCTCCCCCCACCTGCCTATGCTTTCTCCACCTCCAGACGACGCTGACGGCCAGATCACGCCGGAGCCTGTGGTCCTCCTCCACCTTCAGTCCGTCTCCTCTCCGGTCGCGCCGCCACCCTGTTCGTGGTCGAGCCGCGACGAGCAGCAGAGGACCGCCACCGGCTAATCCACAACCAATCGGCGAGCAGCAGAGCAGAGGACCCCGTAGCCGCCTACCGCGCCAACCTCCCTCCCTCCTCGCGAATGAAGCCCTAGCCCATGGCCATGGCTAGGGTTTGTGCAATTTTTCCCCATCTCATCTGGTGAGTTCCCTTTCCTCCAAGGAGAAGCTGCTGCGGATCCTTCTACCTCCGTTCTCCCTCTGACCCCCGTCTCTGTATCGTCTCTGCAGGTAGACCAAATCAAAGTTCTGCACCTCCTAGTCTCCTAGGCTTGTTACTGTACAACGGCAACAAAAATTTCAACACTTTGTTTGCAAGGTACATGTTGTTTATGCTTTGTTGTTTACTCTGCATTTGATATGATGCAAGTATTAAATCTGATCTGCTTGTATTATGTGAAGGAAGGGGGTCATGGAGATCTCGACGGCGGCGGGTCACACAGGAGGGTGGGGTGGGTCTGAGGATCACTGCCTCGCCGATGCGGTCCCTGCCATCTCTACCGGAGCAGCGAACGCTTTGCTTGGCGCTGGACCAATTGGGGCAGATATTTAGGAAATGGACCTGAAGCTGCTAAAGTTTTGGAACAAGGTTGCATCTGGATCAAAGGGCAACATGTAAGTTCTAGCTTGCTTTTTGATTGTACAGTGAAAACAGTAGAATCTTACAAAACTTGGAAGAGTGTCATTTGATGTTTTAGTTTCTTAGGCATCGCAGACCATACTGTAGTCAGGATGTAACATCAACATAGTTATGTGTAGGTTAGTGTAAAATTTTAGTTTCCAAGAAAAGCCCCAGCTCCCATTAGTTGCAAATTTGCCAGTGTTCAAATGTCTTGCTGGGTTCTTGCTATCTGCAAAGCACGCTTCTTTATTTCCTCCCACTTATACTAGTTCTCACTATCCATCTGCTAATGACTCTGCCGTCGTCGCTGCCGCTAATCATCATTAGTCTAGTCGATCCATATATTCTAGTACTACACCACGGTGCTACTTCCATCCACTATATTTTTCATCTAGCTACTACACGTTTACAGCCGTAGCCTATCATCTACTGCTGTTCTCGCTGTCGAACTCATTGCTACCTGCCTGTGCGTGCGGTGAAGGAGACTTTACTGCGTTTTGTGGGGTAGCCAAACAGGTCCTTTGTATTGTGAATACTTAAAAAAACGTTGTTATATTAAAACCATGGCATTTTCTACCTAGAGATTAAATTACTGTAGTTTTGGATAGTTTGTTTTTTATATTACTTTGCTATCAAACAGGGCCTTAGTTGTTACCATACTGCAGATAGTGCTAATAGTTTGACACATTCTCCCCCTTTTTGGTATATGTACCTGTTTTAGATTTCCTGTCAGGAGGGAGTGTATACAATTAAAAGAACAGTTCTTTCAAGCTTGCAGAAATTGAATGGCTATGGACATCTCTAAAGGAATGAACTACCTACATCAGAACAATATAACTCACATGATATCTCTCAAGACTACAAATCTTCTCATGGATGAAAATAAGGTTTCTTATAAATCATGCTATGCATTTTATATCAGATAGTTATCCTACCGATATTGTTCAATTTGTCCATATCCTTATGATGTTATGGGAAACAACCCATCCTTAATATAACCGTTGTTTCCTGAAATTCATATAGCAGGGAATGCTCTCAATAAGACATGCACACGAGAAAGCTTAATTTGAAACACCCAATCCTATGAACGGTGGCTCTCCAGGGGGAATTCTAAATACTAGGTTGTGACACTAGATGTATTGCCAACATGATTGATGTCCTGCGACACAAGGACACGTTAACTACCTATTTGCACTTGGTGCAAAATGCAATGGCTTGGCAAAATAAGTTACTGTGTTGATTAATGTTTGGTTTTTCTTTTTTCTTTTTCATCTGAATAGCATTGCCGTAGATATCCATTTTAGATAACATGTTTGAAAATTTGAAATTTTCCAAGTTACTCTATAGTGACAATGTACTTTTTTGTTAAGAGGTTTTAAGGGTTAATTCTTTTTCTGAAAGTTATCCTATTATCTAAACTAAATGGTTGTCGTCTGAGATGAAACAATGTGTTTACTGTACCAAGAAGGGGATGTATGCATTGTTTCTATATCCAAATTAGCCAAATTGTAATTTCTTATATGGAGGCTCTTTGCAATACATCTTGGGGCAACGTGCAAAATTTATGCTGGACTCATGAGTCGGTGCGGCAAAGCATGCATGTTGCTTCTAGTTTTATTGTTAACCATGCTATGGTCCAAACTCCTTTTTATTCTGCTCATATGATATTGCTCATCTTTTGTTTTCTGTCCCGATGCCTCGTGTATTTACAGTAGAAATGTTCTAAATTTAGTGCTTCTTGAACATGGCCAAGGTAATGGATAAAATCTAGATGGTAAGTTGACTTTTTTCCTGCAGATTTGCTTATCGAGAAGACGCTTGCAAGGATGTAGCAGGAGCAGATCATTTGGAGAGATAGGATGCCACAGTTTGGTCTCTCTATGCATTTTGGTTTGCTTGTAACTGTGTTTGCACGAGCTGGGAATAAGTGACTTGGCAAGAACTGTAGGTGTCTGGATATGCTCTAATGCTCCTGGTTTACTATAAATCTTGGATTTGTAATGATGTGTAATGCTACTGGTTTATTACAAATCTGGGCTTGTTTTAGTTGTCAGAATTGTATGCATAAAATGGAATTGGGGGATTTTAATTTTTTTAATTCATAATTAGTTAGTAGTAGCGTGGGGGAAAAACCGCGCGCTACTAGTATCCTAGATACTAGTAGCGTGTGTTACTATAGAAGCGCTACTAGTATCCTAGATACTAGTAGCGCGTGTTACTATAGAAGCGCTACTACTATTTTAGTAGTAGCGTGGGTTTACCCGCGCTACTACTAACTTTTAGCTATAGCGCGATAGTAGTAGCGTGGGAACCCGCGCTACTACTAGCCAGTTTTCCAGCGCTACTAGTAGCCTTTTCCCTAGTAGTGTATCCCTTCCAGTATTATCATATATATAATTACTCTCTACAAAATGCAGAGTACATGCAATGCTTATGAAGAAGTTTCTGTGCTGAAATTCTTGAGTTATCCTTCCCTTGACATGGAGAAGGGCATTATAGAGCCGGTGTTAACTGTTAATGTAAGTCAGTCCTTCTAAAGCCTTTATCCTCAATTGCTGTTTAATTTGCTCATACTCCCTATCGTCAACTGCTGTTTAGTTTGTTGTTTCTATCAAAATGCATGTTCGCAACAACTATAAGTTCCAAGTTTTAGTTGTAAAACTAAATTCCTTATTCATACCATGCACATTACTCAATACTCCCTATATGTATGCTTGTTTTTGTGGATCTATAATCCAATGTGTGGTGAAGCCGCCCACGTTTGCACCTTGTCATCTCCTGTTTTATCTTACTGATGTGGCTGATGATATGAACAACATGCCATGCACATTAACCAAAATAGATACAACGATTATCTTTGCCCTTCATCAATGCTTGTTTTGTTGACATGGTAATCCAGTAGTGTGGTGAAGCTGCCTGCATTATGAACAATGCCAACTTATGCTATTAATATTTTGAACTAACTCTTTATTTTCTAATTTGAAATTGGATGGAATTGACAGCACAGTTACCATCTTTGTTTATACATGTGCAAAACCTGTCATCTCTCTGCTTGTTTCAGGGTGATATGCCTGATGTCATGCACAAGTCCGCTGAAGCTGTGAGACAAACCCAACATATATTGCAGCAAAGAAGGCAAAACATCTTGAAGATAGAGAGACAACCCCAAAGTCATGTCTTGATGCAGTGTTCAAGTTACTTGAGACTAGCAGTCAGACAAGCTCACAGAATTCACTGTCTGAATCAGTTCGACTTCTCCAGTCCCAAGTTCAAGCAGAAAGGCATTCTGCAACTCAACTTCGACTTGAAGTCCTATCTCTAAGGAAGATCACGGAGAACACCAATGAGAACCTCATTGCTAAACAGCTACAGCTGGAAGCTATAACCGACATGCTAGGCCAGTCTCACAGCCTTGCTCAGCAGCTTGCGCAGCAGTTCCCGCACAAGGCTGACCTTTCTTGAACTGTCCTGGAAGTGGTCTTGGTTCAGTATTATTTTGTTACACTGCAATGGCGCCCAGTTTTTGTAATCTGCTTCTTCGTTGCGCTTTATGATCACTGGTGGCGAACTTCGATGCCCAATGGATGTAATATACCATAAATCCTTTATTGTATAGTGTAGGTTTATTCTAAGTTACTATGCTGTAATTTCTTTATTGTATAGAGTAGGTTTGTTCTTAATTCCTACTAGTTACCGTATATGCCATCATTCGCTATCTGAAAAAAAGGCGAAAATCTGATGTAGGCGACCGGGCCGAAACATTCGCCTCTAACGGGCCTGCATTTTAGCGGGCCACAATTTGGCCGGCCTGCAACTTTCTTGGGCCTGAAAGGCCATTGGGGCCTTCACACTTTGCGCCAGGCCCACAACTTACACGGGCCTCCATTCGGCACAAAGTTTAGTTGGGCCTTTAGTGGACCCAGCGCTTAGTTGGGCCCATGTAGCTTCGGGCCATTAACAGGCTGAATATTCTGCTCGCCTGTTACAGCCCAGAAGATACCATGGGCCTTTAGCAGGCCGAAATGCATGTTGAGCCTCAATTTTCAATAGTCGTCCACGGGCCTTTAGCAAGCTAAAATGTATGCCGGGCCATTATTGGCCCAGTTATATGACGGGCCATTACCAGGCCGAAACATATCTCAGGCCTTAGTTGGCCCACTGATATCATGGGCCTTTAAGAGGCTGAAAGCTTAGTAGAGGCATCAACGGGCCGAATTATACGACTGGCCTTTAACAGGCCCAAAGTCACGTTGGGCTGAACTGTTGCCACCTTGATCACGGGCCGTTAGTGGGCCGGATGTCGCGTCGGACCATATATGGCCCATTGGCAGCACGGGCCATTCCCGGGCCGAAAGACACACCGGGCTGAAATGGGCCCATGTCTACATCGGGCCTCTAACAGGCCGAAATGTCACTAGGCCATAATTGGGCTCAAATACTCGGCGAACAATTAACGGGCTAGATCTGACTTTGGGCCGTAAATGGGCCATGTTTAAGCAGACCGTTAGTGGGCTGGCCCACTAGTACCTGAGTAAATACTACAGGCCATTGACTGGGGCGGCCTTTTTAACCTGTATGGGCCTCTGTTGGGCCTTGCCACGTGTCGACGTATCATAGGCACGTCTCCTCCGTTGGATGGACGACATCTGGCCCACCGAGGAGCTGACACATGTTTCCTCCGGCCAATGATGATTTTACACGTGGAAAATCCCCATTGGTCCTGGCTGTTAACGGGTTATCGGATCCAAACCGGAACCCGATAGCTTAACGGCGACCCGTTACGGTGGATGCCACGTGTCGGTTACCCTTGACGAAAGCACTTCCATGACGCGCCATTTATCGTCATGGAAGTGGACACTTCCGTGATGATAATTTTGGTATTGTCATGGAACACTTCTACGACAGCACAGGTATGACTATCTTGATTCTGTCATAAAATCGTCATGGATGTACATGCATGACAGAAAACGTGACCTACCGTGACAAACACGTATCATCACGGAAGTGTATTTTTTTGTAGTGATACCGGGCATGCATTCAAATCCTCGTACTCGCCGTGGTAGAGGATGAAGTCATTAGGGCATGCATGTATCTTCTGCACCTCCAATCCTGGAGGGCATAGAACCTTCTTTGCTTCGTACGTACTGTCGGGCAATTCGTTATCCTTTGGAAGCTTCTTCTTCATTATTTTCAGTAGCTTCCCAAATCCGTTGTCAGATATACCATTGTTTTCCGTCTATTGCAGCAATTCAAGTGTGGTACCGAGCTTTGTGTTGTCATCTTCGCAATTTGGGTACAACCCTTTTTTGTGATCCTCTAACATGCGATCGAACTTCAACTTCTCCCTTTCACTTTGGCATTCTCTTTGTGCATCAACAATGACCCGGCGAAGATCATCATAGGGCACATCGTGTGGTTCCTCTTGATCTTCAGCTTCCCCCGTTGCAGTATCACCGTATTCAGGGGATAGTTGTCATCATCCTCTTCTTCTTCATTGTCTTCCATCATAACCCCTCTTTCTCCGTGCTTGGTCCAAACATTATAGTGTGGCATGAAACCCTTCTCAAGCAGGTGGATGTGAAGGGTTTTCAAGGAAGAGTGATCCTTCGTATTCCCACAGACAGTACATGGACAATACATAAAATCATTCTGCTTGTTTGCCTCAGCCACTTCAAGAAATTTATGCAGGCCCTCAATATACTCGGAGGTGCGTCGGTCACCGTACATCCATTGCCGGTTCATCTGTCTGCATTATATAATTAAGTGTATCAAAAACCATTACAGAACATCATGAATAGAGAAGTGACCAAATTAATACAAGTTCATCATCACATTAAAACCAAAGTACAGTAGTGATCAAATGTTATTATAGAAAAAATAAATACATAAAGTTCATACATAGTTTTTATAGAACAACATATAACTCTCTAGAGTATCTAATTAAAACATACATTGAAACTAACATACAACTATGTACAACATTTAAATGCAACAACAAATGTGATCATAATGGCAACTAAGGTAACAACTGACCCAACAGCATAATGATACCAAGCCTCATTATAAATGGCATATTTTCTAATCTTTCTAATCTTCAAGCGCATTGCATCCATCTTGATCTTGTGATCATCGACGACATCGGCAACATGCAACTCCCATTTCATCTTCTCCTCCTCAATTCTTTTCAATTTTTCTTTCAAATACTCGTTTTTTCCAACTAAATTTAACCTCTCGACAAGAGGGTCGGTTGAAATTTCCGGTTCACATACCTCCTAGATAAAAACATTTATGTCACGTTGGTCGGCATAATTATAATAAACATTAAATGAAACAAATAGTTATAAAAGATAATATACCACATCTGAATCATAGACCGGACGAGGGCCAACGGGGGCGGATACCAAAACCATGGCACTATATAATAACAAACAATAATAAAAGTAAAAAATTTATACAAGTATCTATCTAAATCATACAAGTAAGAATTTTTTTCTTTTAAAAAGAAGATAAGAACAAGAGGCTCACCATGGTGGTGCCGGCGACGAGATCGGCGCGGGCGATCGACGGCGGTGAGGACGGGGACGGGACGGGACGGACCGCCAAACCTAGACAAATCTTGGGGAAAATGGAGATTGGAGGTCGAGCTTGGAGAGGAGAAAGCTTAAGTGTGGCTCGGGCATTTCATCGAACACCTCATGTGCATAGGAGATGAGAGCAGAGCAGCACACACCTCCCACACGCCGGTCGGCCTAAAACAGAGGAGTGAGCGGGCAGGGGCGAGCATATATATAGGCATCTCTTTAGTTCCGGTTGGTGGCTAGAACCGGGATAGAAGATTGACCTTTAGTCTTGGTTCCAGCCACCAACCGGGACTAAAGGGGCTGCGCCAGGAGCGAGGACCTCTAGTCCCGGTTCGTGTCTGGAACCGGGACTAAAGGGGTCAGACGAACCGGGACTGGTGCCTGCCGAGGCCCGGCCGGGGTCCTGGCCTCACGAACTGGGACTGATGCACCCATTAGTCCCGGTTCGTAATACGAACGGGACTAATGCACTTATCTGACCTCAACCAAAGCCCTGTTTTCTACTAGTGATGTGTGTATATAGATGATAACTATGTAAGTACTAACAATAATATGTCGTGGCAGATGGAGTGATATGAATATGCATGGGTGACGAGGGCCATAGGACCATAAATTAAGCAAGAAGTGAATAAGAAATGCGCTTCTTCATTCCCCTTCTCCTTGAGAAAACTTCAAGGCTGGATTTTCATGGTTCAAAAGCACCAATGTCGACGAGGCACTTGCATCTCCCGCTTTTTTTATTGCGTGGTAATACACGTCTCATTCATGTAATAAAGATCAAGTTACAAGCCACGTAAACACCGATCTGACAAAACTGAAAAAAGTGGAACTCTAACCTTTGCATAAAAGACCACCAACTAAGAAAACAGAACACAATCAAGACCGAAGAATCCTCTAAGCTTGACGCCAACGACCATCACCTGCCTTTGACACCACCGCAGCAATCACCCAAAAAAATGTGGCTTGTCACTTCTTCACCCGAGCTCGACGCAGCTCCATCATTGATATGCAACTTTTCAGACCTCCAAAGTAGTTTATCAAAGGCGAAGCCATTGCCGTTGAAAGAATCTGGGAGGATCAGCACCCGGAACATGCCATCAAACTCTAGACCTGGCACCCCTGCTCAACGATGATGGCATAGAAGGAAAACATACATGCCAGCCGCCAACCACGAACCCTGCACATGACCCACTGTCTTCCAGTTGTCGTCACATAGACCACTATCTACATGCTCCTGCACTACCTCCCAAGCCCGCGCCTATGCTGGAGAAAATATCGTCGCAAAGGCGGAGCCTGAAGACACAAGTCCACCATAGGGATTCTGCCGCCACCACATCATCCCCACTTGAACAGACTAGCAACCAAATCCATCACCGACCAACAAGCAGAACATCGTGTCAAGGAAGGATCTAAAGATTTATTATTTGGCGCTATCGCCGCCCTTGCCGAAGCCTTAACATCGAACTACCAAAAACACAAGCTAATAAGGCCCTAAAACCTATAAATGCACAATCCATATGAGTGGAATCCGGCGACCCACTCACCACCAACCACCAACGACAGAGAGGTCATCGGCGGAGGGGGAACCATGGGAGGACGGCACTGGAAGATGGTTTCCCTCGAAACCCTAGTCACCCTAGCCACTGCCAAAGGTTTAGGGTTTAGGAGGGAAACTCTTAATCGTCGATTATTTGTATCTCCCGCTCGCACGATGCAATTCCGCATGTGTATAGGTAAACATACTTCTCCTGCTTCGAGTCCCCGACGCGTTTTGGGATCCGGTCTGAACTCTGAACCACCGCCTTCGTAGTTTGCGCTCAACCTCGTGACCTTTCCCCCCAACTGACCTAAAACACCCACAATCACTGGCGCGCACCGTTCCCGAGTCCGATCGAGCTTCTTTCGAAGGCATCATATCCTAATGCCGCCCCCCTATGTCCCTCCCATCCACGCCGCCAGCTCCTATCCCTAGCCCGCTCCCGCGGTCGCCATGGGCATCGAAGAGAGCCCTATCTCGCTGCACTCCACCCCTAGGCGCCACCTTCGCCCGCCCAACAACGACACAGATGAGGCCTCCTCCCGAAGCGCTAGAAGCGTAGCCATCATCGAGATCAAGAGGAGGCCTCGTGGACATCGGCCGCTACGCTAGGGGAGGGTGGGGTTGAGATGGTGAGATAATAAATGATGCCGCCGCCTCCAGGGGACTCGGTGCTAACTTCTCGCAAGGCGGGGTCGGTGTTCGGTGGTTTGGCACCTATTCCGATCTGTTCCGAACCTCCCTATATACAAATGGCACCCCAACCTTTATTGTGTGATCTCGTTGGTTAACTGCAACCTAAGAGGAAAATTGGTCATTGTACTCATGCTCGTGGTGATACTATATCTACAAAGCATAAAATTGTTGAGTGTCACTAGTGGATCATTGTAATTGGCTAGCTGGCACATGAACTGCGAACTTATTACACTCGAAGGACTGTGGTAAGCGTCCTAGTCATGTTCAAATTGACTGGACCTTCCTTTCCTGCTAAATAGATTTATCCCGGTGCCTTCCATTCTCAAAGCTCCGCTGACTCATCACTTGAGATGACTTTAGTAAGTACATATCCCATAACCGTTGCCGAGAACTATATCAGTTTTTTTTTGTTTCTTTACGAAGAGTATGAACTTCTCAAGAGGATGAAAGTGAGATGAGGAAGGAAGGTGATGTGCATGTGTGTATATAGACGAGGACTATGTACTAACAAGAAGATGCTAGGGTAGATGGTAGTGTAGTATTTGGTAGATGGAGTGGCATGGATATGCATTGGTGACAACTAGCGAGGGCCACAGAGATAGCCGATATGGACCATAAATTAAGCAGGCAGTGAACGATAAACGTGCGCTTCTTTGTTCATGTTCTCCTCGGAAACAACTTCAAGGCTAACATTTCATGATTCGAAAGAAAAAATGTCATCAAGGAATTTGAAGCTCCACTAGCACGATACAATTCCACATGTGTATGCGTAAACATACTAACCTTTATGGAGCGAAGATAGATTGTAATTGTATGACGGTATGCAAAACACATTTTATGGACAGCCTATAAAACACTCCTGATAATGGAGGAAGCTGCCGTAGAGGCGCTGGTGTCAGCTGACACCACTCACTTTTGTAATTTCTTCATTAAATTCATACTAATCATTGCTTAATTGCATAGATGACACCATAGGATTTTTTTTCCTTCTAGATTCGTCCCTAGTCCTTGAAGCCAAAGTAGAGCGCGGTTCGGAATCGGGGTTGAACTTTGAACGACATCGTATCCGCTCACACTGCCGACCTGATGCTCGAGCGTTCATTCAGAATCGCCTTTGTTGTTCGCTGTTAACCTCGCCCAAACCGACCTAGAACACCTGCGATCACCGGCGCGCATCGTTCCCGAGTCCGATCGAGCTTCGTTCGAAGGCATCACGCGCCTCCTATAGTCGTCCCTCCTACGCCCCTCCCGTCCAGCCCACCAAACCGTAACCCCAGCCCGCTCCCTCGGTGAGGGCCCCGTCTTGCCGCACTCCACCTCCAGGCGCCACTGCCAGCCGCCCTACAGCGTCGCGGATGCGGCCTCCTTCCCGAAGCGCCAGAAGCGTAGCCATCATACTACAGATACCCGTATATGTTATGACAACTTGTAACTTCGCAAGCGTCATGTTTCATAGTGTTTCATATACTAAGCATAAATTTCATTATTGCATATGTGAAGCTGATAAATTTCATTGTTGATGATAAATTTCTGTATACTAGCATCAAGAGACACATGTAATTGAAATAAACACCAAACGGTATATAGAAATGAACACCCCCGACCTTTACTTTGTGATTTCATCACTTGACTGCAAACTAAGAGGAAATTGATCATCGTTCTCATGCTCGCGGTGATCCTATATCTACAAACATGAAATGATTGAGTGTCACTAGTGGACAGGAGTGGCTAGCTAGCTCGCACATGAAAAGCAAACTTGTTGCACCCCAAGGACTACACTCAATTGTGTGGTGAGTGTCTCGGTCATGTTCAAACTGACTTTACCTTCTTTGTTTCCTCAATAGATTTATCCCAATACCTTTCATTCTCAAAGCTTAGCTAACTCGTCACAGTGATGACTTTACTAAGTATAAGTATCTTCTCATATTCCATAACCGTCGCTGAGAACTATATCAAAATTCTTTTTTCCGAAGATTATGGACTTCTCGGGAGAGTGAAAGTGAGATGAGGAAGGAAAGTGATGCACATGTGTGTATACATAGACGATAACTACGTACTGACAAGAAGATGTCACGGTAGACGGTTGTGTAGTACTTTGATGGATGGAGTGACATAAGTATGCATTGATTTTTTTTTCTACAGGGAGTTATAAATATGCATTGATAACGAGGGTCACAGATATAAAGACCAGTGAACGAGAAATGCGCTTCTTCGTTTTTTGTTCTCCCCGAAAACAGCTTCAAGGCTAACTTTTGATGATTCAAAAGCAAAAATGTCGTCGAGGCATTTGTAGCTCCACTCACACGATGCGATTCCACATGTGTATATACGTAAATGTACATACTGCTTTCTACTTTCATTGAGCAAAGAAAGGTTGTAACTATATGGTATCCGAAAGCAAATCTTGTGGATGGCTAAAGCACTCATGATATCGTTACGAAAGCGAGTGTCGGAAGGCAAAGTAGAGCGCGGCTCGGAATCGGGGTTGAACTCTGAATGCTGTCGTCTCCGCTCATATCGCCGCCCTGATGTTCGAATGTTCGTTCAGAATCGCCTTCGTAGTCCCCCTCTTGACTTTGCCCTAACGGACATAGAGTCCGATCACGGGCACGCACTGTTCCCGAGTCTGATCAAGCTTCGTTCGAAGGCATCACGCGCCTCCTATAGCCGTCCCTCCTCCGCCCCTCCCGTCCACCCCACCAAACCCTAACCCCAGCCCGCTCCCGCGCGCAGTCGCCATGGCCATCGAAGAGGGCCCCGTCTCCCAGCGCTCCACCTCCACGCGCCATCGCTGGCCGCCCGGAGACAACGCGGATGAGGCCTCCTCCTCGAAGTGCCAGAAGCGTAGCCATCACCGCCATCACCACCGCCACCGCCACAGGGACAAGGGAGACCAGGGGGCGGGCTCGCGGTCGCGGGTGTCGGCGGTGAAGCCGGGGGAGGTCGAGGTAGAGGAGGGTGAGATACTAGACGGTGACGCTGCCTCCAGGGGACCGGATGCTGACTTCGGCAAGGCGGTGTCGGTGTTCGGCGGTTTGGCACCTGCTCCGGTCTGTTCAGAACCCCCGTCCTTTGTGTTCCTGTTCGGTATAGGTTATTTCGTTACCCTTTTCCATTGATCCATAATTAGTTGCTGATTTATCGTGTGAATTTTGTTGGAGCTTGGTGTGGTTTTTTTTATGTTGTTGGCACACACAACATTATCTGGTACTATGGCAGATGATTTGCAGATCAACAAAATAAAATCTGGTTTTAACTTGAGAAGGCAAGCGTCTTAGTTTTATTAGCTGTTAAGTGAGGTTTTAACTTGCAACTTTGTAAGGATGAGGTTTCATAGTGTTTCATATATTAAACATACATTTCATTATTGCATATGTTAAGTTGATAAATTTCTGACATTGATACTCATCAAGAGACAAATGTAACTGAAATAAACCCGGAACACCATATACAAATGAACACCCCCGGCCTTTACTCTATGATTTTGTCGCTTAACTGCAACCTAAGAGGAAATTGATCATCGCGCTCATGCTCATGGTGATCCTATATTTACAAAACACAGAATGATTGAGTGTCACAGTGGATCGGAGTAAACTGGCTAGCTGGCAGATGAAATGCAAACTTTTTGCACTCGAAGGAGCAGTGCGCTCAGTTGTGTGGTGAGTGTCCCAGTCATGTTCAAACTTACTTCGACTTCTTCCGGCGCTCAATAGATTTATCCCGGTGCCTTCTATTCTCAAAGCTTCGCTAACCATCACATCTGATAACTTTACGAAGTATAAGTCTCTTCTCATATCCCATTACCGTTGTTGAGACCTATATCAAAATTCTCGTTTCTTTCCGAAGAGTATGAACTTCTCAAGAGGGTGAAAGTGAGCCGAGGAAGGAAGGTGATGCATATGTGTGTGTATATAGACGATAACTGTGACAAGAATATGTCATGGTAGACAACAATGTAGTACTTTGGTGGATGGAATGGCATGAATACACATTGGTGACGAGGGCCACAGAGGCAGGGACCATAAATTAAGCAAGGAGGGCGAGAAATGCACTCTTCATTCATGTTCTCCCCGAAAATAACTTCAAGTTTTTCGAAAGCAAAAGGGTGGTGAGGCGTTTGCAGCTCCGCTCACACGATGCAATTCCACATGTGTGTATACTAAACGTATTGCTTTCTATTTTTTAAGAAAAGACCATCATGACTAGCTTTATTAAATCAAAGAATAATTACATCGTTCACTTGTTGGCCAACGATGAACTCAGGAGGTTCATTTGTCCAACTATCATCACATTTATTACAAAAACTGAACTTTGCTAGCTCATGAGCAACAGAATTTGCATCACGAAAACAATATCTAAAGATGACCTTCTCTATCAAAATAGCTATATCTATGCATTCCGCAAAAATCGCCGTAGCGGAGTCCCACCGTTGATTTTGGCCTTGGCAATAATTTATCATATTTTGAGAATCAGATTCAGCTTCAACTCGATTGAACCCCATTGAATTGGCCAGGATTAAGCCATCCCGCATTGGCCATGGCCTCCGTAGTCATCACATCTGCAGCATGATGAACAAACTTGCACTGGGCTGCTATAAATCCTCCCTTTTCATCGATTGAGCAAAGAAAGGTTGTACTCTTGTGGATGGCCTAATAAAGCACTCATATGGTATGGCTATGAACGTGAGTCCCCGAAGTCAAAGTAGAGCGCGGCTCGGAATCAGGGCTGAACTCTGAACGGCGTCGTCTCCGCTCACGCTGCCGCCCTGATGCTCGAACGTTCGTTCAGAATCGCCTCCGTAGTTCCCCCGTCCCCGACCGACCCAGAACACCCGCGATCACCGGCGCGCACCGTTCCCGAGTCCGATCGAGCTTCGTTCCAAGGCATCGCCCGTATAGCCGTCCCTCGGTCCGCCCCTCCCGTCCACCCCACCAAACCCTAACCCCAGCCCGCTCCCTCGGTCGCCATGGGCAGCGGACAGGGCCCCGTTTCGCCGCGCTCCGCCTCCAGGCGCCACCGCCGGCCGCCCGGAGACGGCGCGGACGAGGCCTCCTCCCCGAAGCGCCAGAAGCGTAGCCATCACCGCCATCACCACCGCCACCACGGCCACGGCTGCGGGGACAGGGGAGACCAGGAGGAGGGCTCGCGGTCGCGGATGTCGGCGGCGAAGCCTGGGGAGGGCGAGGTAGAGGAGGGTGAGATACTAGAAGATGCCACCGCCTCCAGGGGACCGGGTGGTGACGACTTCGGCGAGGCTGGGTCGGTGTTCGGCGGTCTGGCACCTGCTCCGGTCTGTTCCGAACCCCCGTCCTTTGCGTTCCCGTTCGGTATAGGTTATTTTCGTTACCCTTCTCCATTGATCCATAATTAGTTGCTTTATCATGTGAATTTTGTTGGAGCTTGGTGTGATGTTTTTTTAATGTTGTTGGCACACACAACATTATCTGGTTATCTGGTACGATGGCAGAGGATTTGCAGATCAACAAAATAAAATCTGGTTTTAACTTGAGAAGTCAAGCGTCTTGGTTTTGTTAGCTGTTAAATGAAACTAAATATTACATAGCAATTAAATCAATTTATTCAAAGTTCTAGTGTTTACTTGGTCGGAAGCACATTTATTAATCACTGGCACGCAAAGCAGCAGCTATTGTTTAGTTTCGTCTGAGATAATAAATCAAGGACAGCTTAATCTGTTCTATGCTTTGCTGCACAAAAAAGAAGGAATTAAAGAGTTTCGTATCTCTGCCTTGAAGTAATTTTGTTCAAACAATCAAACACCCTGGGAAAAGCTAAAACAAGTATTCTTATTATTTTTTTGAATTTCACGCCGACCGGGGTGGGGGGGATGATAACTGACAAGATTGTTGACATATTCTTGTTGAGATGTAAGCTGTTTAACCGTACAATAAACTGGGCCAAGCTTACTCACATAGAGCTGCAGGCTTTCCCACATAGCCTTGTGTTTCCTATTTTTCTGGTCATGCTTTTATTGTAGGAAAAGGCTTTTAGTCATGCTTGCTTTTCTACTTTTGGTGAATTGGTGAACTCACTTTGAAACTTATTTAACTGTAGGGATGTGATGACAAATTTGATGCAAACAAGAAGTCTAGAGAGGCCAACCACAGAAGAAAGAGATCTGAGGAAATCAAGGAACAATTTTGCAAGTAAGGTTTCTCATATATGGTTAACTCATTCTCATGTTTATATTCTTATTTCATTTTTTTTAATTAATGTTTTGTGATGGTTTCAGGGAGGAAGATCAAGGTGACTTCGAACACTTTGCAAAGCAAGAAGAAGATGATCTTAAAAAAACTAAGGAGGAAGCAAGAAAGAGGATGGATGCTATTCTGGAGAAGCACCGGCAACGCCAGTTTCAGAAGGAACACCAGGGACCTGTGCCTTGCCATGATAGTACAGGTAACCTGTTTTTATTAAAAACTGAACCATATTTCTGTATGACATATTTTTTTGTTATGTAAAAGTTGAGTTTAAACATATTTTAGTAACTGAGCTTCGTCATTGGCAGAAGTAACATCACTGGATAGAGATGCTGCTACCACTGAAGTAAAAGATGCCAATTCAGTCACTGTAATTGTTAATGAAAAATCCTACACTCTGGGGATGACTCCTATCCAGCCTAACATTTCAATCAACTTGGGGATATCTGGTGATCAAAGGATGGCATGTGTTCCAGGTTTTCAAGAGGGCATTCCCATGGTAATAATCCTTTTGATGCAGTTGATTGTTCACTTACCATTTTCTCAGCTAGGGTTTTTACTTGACATCTTTGAAATTTTACAGGGTGATAGATCTTCAGATATACTTTGCGATGATATTTTTGGAGTATCTCCTATTAGAGTTCAGAAATTGGTATGTTTTCTAGTATTCTTCAACTGAACTATTATTTCCACTGAAATTTCTTACTTCAGTCTTTTGCTATCTTCTTTTTGCTCAGAACAGTCTTGGTAATCCATTGGCAATTTTATCTTTTACTCTATTGGTAGCTCCCGGCAGTATATTATTTTGTGCTCACCTATTGATAGTTCTGTTGTGTAGGGTAATCTAGATGGTATGCATGTCAGGAAAAATTCACTTCGCGACAACTGGGATGATGAGCATGGATATTACAGTAAGCTCTATCAATCTTTCCTTTTCATTTCATATCTACTTCTCGGTTACTCCTTTATAATTCAAACTTTTTTGTATTTTATACAGAGTACCACTTAGGGGAAGTGCTAGATGGTCATTACAGAATTACAGCAGGCTCTGGGAAGGGAGTTTTCTCAACAGTTGTCCAGGCAAAGGATCTAAAAGCCGGGAAAAATGATCCTGAAGAAGTAGCTATCAAAATTATCTGCAATGAAAAAGAAAGGTAAGCTGAGTTCATTACAATTTCTTCCCTTTTGAGGCCATATATCCAATAGGGAAAATAACATTTGACCCTGTAAATTGCATTTTGATTGTACAGGTACAAATCTGGTAAGAGGGAGGTTTCTGTACTGGAAAAATTGTCAAGTGCAGATCGTGAAGACAAACGACACTGTGTCCGGTTTATTTCTAGTTTCATGTATCGGGATCATCTCTGTTTAGTTCTTGAATCCCTTCATATGAATCTTCGTGAGGTTATAAAGAAATTTGGTCGTGATATAGGGCTGAAGCTTACTGCTGTAAGGACGTACTCAAAACAGCTTTTCATTGCATTGAAGCACCTAAAGGATTGCAGTATACTCCATTGTGATATTAAACCGGATAATATACTGGTATGTCCGCTTTCCAAGTATCTTAATTATCTTTGATAGAGCTTGTACTTGCAGAGCTTATTTTAAGCTTTGAGAAAAGCCTAAAAATGACTTACATACCAATGGTTAACCTTTGAGTTAATTGTATGCTGGAATCTACAAGTTTCTCTAACTGCCTCATTTTGTAGGTAAATGGGTCTAGAAACTTGTTGAAACTGTGTGATTTTGGTAGTGCTTTGCCTGCCGGAATAAATGATATCACACCAATTCTTGTGAGCCGCTTCTACCGGGCACCTGAGATAAGTGAGTTATTTACTTGACATGTACAATCATTTCATTAGATTTTCTTATGTAAGCTCAAAAAAATAATTAGCTGCATGCCAACATAGTAATTTGTTATCCTCCTGCAGTTCTTGGATTGCCGTACGACCATTCATTGGATATGTGGTCAGTTGGCTGTTGCCTATATGAACTTTACACAGGAAAATCTTATTTCCTGGTGGGACGAACAATGGCATGCTTTGGCTTCACATGGAATTGAAGGGTCCATTCCCTAAGAAGATGCTTCGAAAGGTGAGATATGATGCTGATATTTTTTTTTTCATATGATGTACTTATCTCTTATGTGTATTCTAGAGAACAAACAAAAAATGTATGGTAGTGTTTGAGTTCGTATTTCCTAGTCTTCTCTCTAACAGAATTAATGTTTCTAATTATACAGGAAGCCTTTACTACTCAACACTTTGACCAGGACCTTAATTTCCATGCCACTGATGAGAATCTGATGATGAAAAAGGTATGCTGATTATTTGTTTATACCTTGTTGAACTGACGATATACTCTGTTTTAGTGTGTTCTGTTAAAGAAAATTGAATCGGTGTCTTTATTCTGGCAGGCTGTGAATAAATTGTGTATGAACGTTAAACCAAAGGGTGTTGGCGCAAAAATATCAAGCTTCGCAAGCGAGGATCCGAAAATGTTGTCCAGGTTTAAAGATCTCCTGGAGAAAATATTTGTGCTAGATCCACAAAAGAGGCTTACTGTGTCACAAGCACTTAGCCACCCATTTATTACTGGCAAGTGAAATAAAGACGATCAATACTTCTCAGTTGTAATATTGTTGAAAGCTGTAGCTTCTTTGAACTAAATTTTGGATTTAACCTGTCTAACCGACTGGCGGTTATGTAGCTTTAGGATCATATAATACATACATAGACGAAGCATGAAATGGATGGCTATCTTGTCTTGAGCCTCTTATGTAATACTAGCACCCACACATTGCTGTCTTTGGTAACTGGCCTCAAAGACCAGGATTTTTTCCTGCGTTTGACAAGTTGAATTAATCAGTGTTTGATAAGTGAGCAAACTTGTGGGCAAATTGAAAGTTCATATGAAGAGGTGCATCTAGTTTGTCATCTATATTCAGCTATTCTTAATTTGCTTGAAATTGCACTTGATGAGTGTGTGTTTATTTCTTTCATTAGGCCTACCTGTATATGTCTGAATCTTTTGACTTGCTCGTAGCTTCTCTGTTATGCAAGGCTCAGGATGATGCTAGATGCTTTCAGCTTTCTTACACTTTTTGGGGACTAAGTCGTGCAGAGTTGAACCGGTCATTTTTTTTTTTGAAATATAGGCCTTATTTCAAAGGAAAGAAATGATTTGGCGGGGAGCGCAACAGGGTTCGTGTTGCAAAGCGCCGAGCACAACATGCACCTCGGCGGCTTGGGGGGGGCCGTTTTTTCACACACCTCATGTGGATCTAGCTTTCAACAGCGTAGAACACATTATGAAAGATGTTGAAGGGGACTGGTTGGTCCGTTATATGCATGCTAATGGGGCAAGTATGTTTCTCATTGTGGTTCACCTTCATATTTTTCGTGGTCTATATCATGCGAGTTATAGCAGTCCTAGGGAATTTGTTCGGTGTCTCAGAGTTGTCATATTTCTATTAATTGTGACAGCTTTT
Organism: Thinopyrum elongatum; assembly: GCA_011799875.1. Lineage (NCBI taxonomy): Eukaryota > Viridiplantae > Streptophyta > Magnoliopsida > Poales > Poaceae > Thinopyrum > Thinopyrum elongatum. The sequence goes on along the minus strand of CM022300.1, from coordinate 38,186,009 downwards.
ATAGGATACGTACCATCTTGGGGTCAGATGAGCTGCTTTGCTGTACCGCGCTTTATCTAACGGCTGTTGAGGCGGTCGATCTATCAGATTATCACCCGATCAACGCGTAGGGCTGTCCTTGTTTTCCCCTTTTTTTAAGGGAAAATTTTCCTCTTTTTTTTCTTGAGAATAGCAGCAATGGGCCTAAATACACAGTAATCACTAGTTGCGCTGTTTCTGGGCTGACGCTAGCGCCAGCGAAGACGATACGGCCCACACCCGTGCCCCGGAGCGCGCACGCCGGGGGTTTTGGCGGGAAAACTACGCGTCACTAAGCGCTGCGGGCCCGCTGTGTCAGTGACCCATATCACAGTGGAGGGCTGGAGGCCAGACCCTTCTCCCCCCTTCCCGTCTTCTCCCACGTTTTCCCCACCTCCTTTCCCCCTTCGTCTCGCTCCAACCGCGAACAGCATCGACTCGGCGGCGGTGGCGAAGCAGGCGGAGGAAGCGCTGGAGAGCACGCAATGCCGCCTAAATCGGACAGCGTCGAAGGTAATGCCCCTCGTCTCTCCAACCCTATCCAGCCCCGCCTCCAAGCTCCCGATTTGACCTCCCCCCGCTCGATTCCGCCCCCAATTCCGCCAATCCTGTTCCTGATCTTCTTGTTTCGGTTTCCTGTGCAGGAATCGTCCTCAACTTCGTCAACGAGGTAACGGCCCCCCTCCGTTAAAACCCTCAACCCCAGATTGCCTGCCTCCGCTTAGGGGGTCAACCTTGTGCTTGCCGCGGCGCTTGCACGACAAGCGTTGGTGTTTTGTCCCGTGTGGGAATGTCTGTGAACTTTAGTAGGGATGCGTCGTTCTACACCAAACGATGCTAGCTAGGTTCTGCCTCAGTACCTGTTATACGTACATGTTAAATGTCAGGAGCGCGTATTGGCTTACCTTTCTTTTGGGGGTACAAGGGATGATTAGTCGTGCAGCGGTTCGTCGTGACAGCATGCTGTTTGAATTTTTATGCTGGCTGTCATCCGTAGTTGCTTTGTCAGAGGCGACTTGAACAATTCTGAGTTATGTTAAAAACCACAGTTGTCAGTCCAGATAATCGATCTATGCGCATTTCATTACTTTGTTTATCATAGTGTTGACATAACTCCAAATGACTGAAGCCGTGTCATTCTTCAGTTCACACCTTTCTTTGTAAATTTGTGATGATTCCTAAGATTGAAAGTTGTCTCAACTCTTTTCAGTGTGTCTTCCATTCTGGTCTGCGGATATTTCAATGTAGTCAACATAATTCATTAACTTCTCTTTTGAACTGTTTGCCCTCTATTTAACTATTTACTCTCCATAGAAGTATCCGTGTGTGATTTTGTATGACAAGTATCCTCTGAGGCTGATTGTGACTGGAAGTCAAGTGCTTACAAATGGATACACTAGTATTTCCAAATAAATTTTGCACTCTTCAGTATAGGCTGTTTTTCTATAAGCAGTATAGGTTATTTTATTTCGGTATCTTAAAGTTGTTGCAATTATATGCACCTGAAGCATTACTGCAGCACTGCATGAGTTATCATTATCGTCGTTAGTTTCACACCGATGTTTCCTTTCAGACACTGTTCTTTACATCAGTTTGGTTAGAACCAATCATCCATGCAAAGTGAGAACATTATTTGTAAAAGAAATTGTATATTGTGCGTGAACTTTATGCAAAATATCAAGAGATGAATTAAGTGGTCAGTTAGATGATTTCAGATCATTCCGTCTCCACTCTATGTTTGGTACTGTAGCTCCAATCTTTACCATACTAGGCAATAATGATGAGTGTACTATTGCTATGATTCTGCAGCAAAATAGGCCATTGAATTCTCAGAATGTGGCTGATGCACTACAGAAGTTTAGTCTTAAGAAGACTGCAGTGCAAAAAGGACTGGATGCATTGGCTGACAGTGGTCAAATATCCTTCAAGGAGTATGGCAAGCAGAAAATCTACCTTGCTCGGCAAGACCAGTTCGACATTCCAAACGGGGAGGAACTTGAGGAGATGAAGAAAGCAAATAGCAAGCTACAGGAAGAACTCGCAGAACAAAAGAAAATTACTAGTGAGGTCGAATCTGGTAAGCTCTTTTTGGTGCCATGGCCTTTGTGGTCTTTCTCAATGCAGTAAGCAACTATTAGTGGTAGCTAAGTACAAATCCTGTCGCAGAGATAAAAGGTCTACAGTCAAACTTGACACTGGAAGAGATTAGGTCAAAGGAGGCCAGATTACAAAGTGAGGTATGTATGCATGTTAATATGCTTCTTAGTGCACATGAGTGTGTTTGTTCAACCAAATTTTAACGGCAGAGCTCATGTTTATGCAGGTCCAGGAAATGGAAGAAAAATTAAAGAAATTGCAGAGTGGTGTGATCTTGGTGAAACCTGAAGACAAGAAGATAATTGAAGAGACCTTCTCTGAGAAAGCTAACCAGTGGAGAAAGCGAAAGAGGATGTTCAAGGAGCTATGGGATAATATCACTGAGAATAGCCCCAAAGACCAGAAGGAATTTAAGGTTCTTGTTGCCCCTTCTTGTTTTACCTTTGACACTTGTTAATGCATATATACTTCTTTTGATTTGGGCACTTGAATGGCAAGCTGTAACTGGTAGTTGTTTAGTTCATCTGCTGTTGCCGCTTCTTGTCAGTCAGCTTTCTAGTATTGCTTTCGCCCTACTAGGCATCGTATCGATGAATAATATTTGTGTGTGCAGGAAGAACTTGGTCTTGAGTATGATGAAGATGTGGATGTGAACTTCCAACCATACAGTGAAATGCTGGCGAGTCTCAACAAAAGGAGAAAAGTTTCTCGCTGAGGATGTTGGGGCATGTGTATCTCAGATCAGATCTATGTTACATCAGTTTCATCAGCCAAACAGCTCCATGGTTTTGCTAGTTTCTTAGGCAGGGCGTTTGTTGTAGTTTGTCCAGACAGATGATATATCTGCTCCGAGAACTCTAGCTGGCAGCTTCAGTAGTACTCCCTCTGTAAGAAAATATAAGCGTATTTAGATCACTAGAGTAGTGATCTAAACACTCTTATATTTCTTTACCGAGTTAGTAGTAGTTTATCTGAGGTTTGCAACATGTTTCGAACCAGTCGTGTAATATAACTTCTTCACCATCTTAAATTATATCGAGGCGACTTATCACTGACAACATAAGCTTGTGGTTTTTGCTCTCTGTTCGGTGAAAAATCGGAATCATATTAATATTTACTTTCCCAATTCTCTATTCACATCGCATACACAAAATTTAATAATGAATGATCTGCAATATATAGCTGCAAAAGTTCAACTGCTAGCAATACAACTAAATCAAGAAACCATCTCTGCTATGGCCATATGGCTGCAGCTATGCTGCTAGAGTCTTCTGTTCGTCCTGACTGAAGCCGGCCTGCTCCTGGGCGTATCCCGCTGTTCTCCGCGTTCCTCCGGAAGATCCTCTGCGTCTGAGCTGTAGTTCCGAACATGTCCGATCCTTCCGAATTTCTTTGCATCGGCCAGATCCTCGCCGCCGTGGAGCAGCTCGTCGTCGGCATGCGCCCTTCCTGGGTTCCTCCTGTACCTGTCGTCGGGGCTGCCGGACCCTGCTCGCGAGAGCTCTATGGCAGCCTTGGCGGCGGCCGCCGCCGTGGCAGCCGATTCGAACGCGGCCTGCGCCGCCTCTTCCACGTCTTTGAATGTCAGCTTCGATTCCGCAGAGACGGCCTTGTCGCCCTCCGGCTCGTCGTCCTCGGTTCGCGGCGTCGCGTGCCGCCGCTCGTCGTCGTCGTCGTGCCTCTTCTTCCTGTGGCCATGGCCATGGTTGGAGCGGCCGGCCGGATCCTCGTGGTGGTAGGAGGCGGCGTCGTTGTGAAGGCGCACGGGGATCTCCTTGTCGGCGCCGATCTCGAGGAGCACCATCTGGCGGCTCTCGAGGCTGGGCAGGGCCGTGGACAGCCGCTGCACGAGCTTGGCGTTGACGCCGCAGCCGGCGCGGAGCTCGGCGGCGCCGGACGCGAACCCCCTGCCGAACTTGGCGGCGAGGAGGGCGCGGGCCTCCTGCAGCTCGGGGAGGTCCCCGCACCGCGCGGCCGCGTAGCAGAGCCCCGCCGCGGCCTCCCGCAGCTCCTCGGGGCAGTCCCGGTGCGCGTCGAGCAGGGCCGAGCGGTCGGCGATGAGCGCGCAGTAGGCGTCGAGCAGGAGGAGGACGTCGAGCGTGTCCCGCTCCCGGATCACCTGCTCGGCGCGGAGCAGCGCCCGGTCCGGGTGGCCCTGCCGCAGCAGCTGCTCCACGTCCCCCCGCGCCTGCGCGCACCGCACCTCCCGGTGCGCGCGCACCACCGCGATCCGCTTCGTCGCCAGCCCCAGGAGGGACCTCAGCCGCGCCGTCTGCTTCGTTGTTCGGCCCAGCAGCACGTCCAGCGTCCTCCCCATCGCCGGTCGGCGAGCTCTGGTGGGTGAGTGCTGACGGTTTGGAAGATGGCCTGAGCGTGAGCGGAGGTGGGACCGTGGGAGGTGGGAGGTGCGTGGTGAACTGGTGATCAGGCGGTTTTGGCTTGGTGTTTTATACCCCCGTGCGGTGCGGGTGGCGGGGAGGTGTGAGTCGGAAGGAGAAAAATAATTAATTCGGACGCGGGAAGGATCCGACGGCCAGGAAGGAGGTTGCTTGTGGAGATGGTTTGCTTTGTGGCGAAGGCGTTGTCCAGGGCGGCGAGGCCGACGTGCATTCAAACGCTCTCCTTTCCCGGTCGAGCGAGTAGACGCGTGCGTGCCCACGAGCGAGCGGAGACCGTTTCCGTTCGTTCGGCCGGGCCGCACTGGGCCAGAAGGACCAACGACACGGACCGATCGGCCGCGGGTTTCGTCCGTGCGACCGAAGAGGGGTCTGGGCCGGCAGCCGGCAGCCGCCACGTCCGTCCGTACGATTCTCAGGGAGTGGCGTGCGTGGTGCGTTCTTCCTTCTTCTCTTTTGATGACTGGGCAACCGTGACTTCGTGGTTTGGGGGGTTTTGCGGGGAAAACGACGGCGGGCCGGCTGCGGATGGAGACTTGAGCCGGTTCGAGGCGATAGCCAGATGTTTCCGCGCTGTTGTGAGAGGTGGTAGAGTCCGGCAAAGATTTTGCAGATCATTTGCTGCTGCTGTGCTTTCGTTTCGTACGGTCCAGGGGACCGTCGACCGCGACGGCTGCTCGTAGTGTCTTGATCCGCGCTGTTATTAGGGTGGAGCGAAGAACGGTTCGTCTAGATTGGGACGGGCACGGGACCCTGGCTGGCATCTTTGTCTTGTGTTTATGGCTTTGCGTCCATGGCCGTTTGTACTAACAACAACCAAAATGTCATATACTATACTGTATATTTTCGGAGAGTGGTTGCAAACTGTCATGCCATTTCATATGTTCACAGCCTTAATATTGACGTGGTGAGCATTCCCGCAAAAGAAAAAAGTAACCCAAAAGCTAGCGAGACTATTCTCGTACAGTCTCTAGGTAGGATTGACATGGTGAGCATTGTGTGAGAACTCCCTCAGATGACATTGCATTCTACCAGTAACAACTATACGAGCACTCCCTTTTCACGATATCATTTTCACAGTTGAAAAACTTGCACCTCCGTCGTTAATGCAGGAACCATCTCGATTGATTGATCCGTGATCCCTGCTTTGCAGCGGCAGAGTCTCTAGGAAGCTTCGGTGCATGAAGAAAACGGCCAACTACGCGTGAAACATTTGCCCCTTTTTTGAACTTGTGAAACACTTTTCTCTTCTTGAACTTGTGAGACACTTTTCTTTTCTTGGCAACGCACGAGTCATGCATCTGGGGGCCGTCTCGCTCGCACAACAGCACAAGTGCACGCGGTCGTCCGGCGCTGGAATCTCCAAATCAGCACTCGACCGGGCGCGTGCGTGTGCTCGTGCTTTACGTACAAGTGGCAGCTAGCCGGCAGGTAGGACTATTCCCGTGCGAGTGCTGTTGCGTTCCGGGCGTTGATCCGGTCCAGGCCCAAGTGCCCGAAAATCATTGGTCACAAGTCAAACTTCTCAAACGAGAAAGGTCATAAATCGGGACAAGTCACAAACCATTAGTCTTGCTATAAGCGCTGTCATAGGCGGGTCCCACTTGTGTCTTTTGGAATTTTTGTCGAAAAGGACCACCTGCGCGAACGAATTGACAAAAAGGACCACCTGCTGATAAATTTGACAAAAAGAACCCCCTCGGCTGTGGCGGCAGGTGCGGCAGGCGACACGTGGCACCTGCCGCCACGCAGCGAGGCGGCAGCACTGTACCAACGGGAATCGGCGCTGGCGACGGAACGGCAGCGGCGTATGGGGCCCGACCGCCATGGGGCGTGGTGGCAGTACTGTACCTGGGGCGCTGCGGCCTCGCGGGCTGGCGGCAGCCCTGTGCATCCCCTGCTACGCTGCTGATTGCTACTGCTGCTGCATGGCACTGATTGCTGCGCTGCTGATTGCTACTGCTGCTCTACATGGCTCTGATTGCTAATGCTGCTGCATGCGCTACGGAGCCGGCCACTGATTGCTAATGCTGCTGCATGCGCTTTTAGGCGGCCACTGCTGCTGCATGCGCTTTTAGCCGGCCACTGCTGTTGATTGGTACGGCCGGTTGTAATGCTAGTATCATAGCTAGTATTATGCATGCCAACTAGGCAATTTTGATGAGATGTCATGGAATTAAATGAAGAAAGAGAGGGTTGAGTATCATATCATGATACCGTATCATAATAAATGCTATGCTAGTATGTGTCATGCATGGCAATAAATAAAGTACTACATGATACTAAGATATGATACTATGCATTAGGGATGTAGTATCATACACTAGTATCATATGCATGATACTAGTATATGATACTCCCCATTACAACCAGCCTACTGCTGCTGCATGCCGACACTGATTCCCGCGACACGACAGCACCGACGCACGCTCTGTCGACACTGATTCCGAGAACTGCAGCGCACTGACTCCGAATATTCCACTGACTCCTAGCCGGCAACTTCCCATGTTGCAGACGGCGCTGATTTCGTCGCAGACGCTGATTCCACAGTCGGTCGTTTAATTCTTTTGATGTTTGTCCGTTGTGCCGACACTCCAGTACTTCTCTTCTTTTTATACCCTTCTCTGCACCATGCGCAGACGCTCTGTCTCGAGCTCGAATCTCCGGTTGTCTCAGTGCCTGTCTACTCTCTAAGTGACCAAGAACACTGAGAAAGAAAAGCTCGGTAGCCACTTTGACTCGCGATTTAGGGCGATTTAGATTTGGATTCAGAAGATGTTATAGTTGAAGAAAAGATAGATCAAGGTAAGATCTATCCATTTTTGTTGGTTTTGTTCGCATGCATGATGTTTTTACACTGTTTGATTAGTTCGTAAGTATGTATTCTCTGTTGTTTTAGGCATTATTTCTTCACTTTGTGGAGTCATTTCGAGGTTGTGGAGTATGATTTGCTGTGCGAAGTGAAGTGAAGTACGAAGTTGAAGATCGAGGTATGAGCTTTGCAATACATGGATTTTTTTTGTGCATGCACGGTGGAAATTAGTTAGTTTTTTAGCTAGTCATTAGCTATGCGATGTTTACAGCTTAGAAGTTAGAAAAGTTTTGAGACGAGATATGTTGCATTTATAGTAATTTTTTTGAGAAGAGTAGGTTAAAGATGTTGTAGATGATTGTTACCTGTGTCCATTACTACTAATTTTTTTGACATGCAAGATGCCGTTACTTTTGTCATTAAGGCCTGGTCGTATTTCAGTTGAACGTTTAGGTTGAGTTAGAGCCGAAATTTGGACAGCTAATATTTGACGGTATTGTAGATCGTTGTTAGGCCTTTCAAATGCATCAGTTTAGTTTGACATGCAAGAAGTTTGTAATATGCTAATTAAGAAAAAAATTGTATTGTAATTCGTCATTGCATGTGGTATGTTATTTCATGTGGTATATTTATTAATAAGTTCTATAGTTAGGAAACCATAGGTCTACTTTGTTATCTTGCAATAATCTAAGTTTTGTATATTAAGATTAGATGCTAATATCCTTAATGATGTATGTAATTAGGTAAAAAAAATATCATCTGAGAAGCAAAGGAGGAGATGACGTGATTGAAGAAATTGTCCCTTTTGAGGTGATGACCACATACATGCAAGTGCAATTTTGATGATTTTGATAACAGAAAAAAATTCCATGTATTGCAAAGCTCATACCTCGATCTTCAACTTCGTACTTCACTTCGCACGGCAAATCATACTCCACAACCTCAAAATGACTCCACAAAGTGAAGAAATAATGCCTAAAACAACAAAGAATACATACTTACGAACTAATCAAACAGTGTAAAAACATCATGCATGCGAACGAAACCAACAAAAATGGATAGATCTTACCTTGATCTATCTTTTCTTCAACTATAACATCTTCTGAATCCAGATCTAAATCGCCCTAAATCGCGAGTCAAAGTGGCTACCGAGCTTTTCTTTCTCAGTGTTCTTGGTCACTTAGAGAGTAGACAGGCACTGAGACAACCGGAGATTCGAGCTCGAGACAGAGCGTCTGCGCATGGTGCAGAGAAGGGTATAAAAAGAAGAGAAGTACTGGAGTGTCGGCACAACGGACAAACATCAAAAGAATTAAACGACCGACTGTGGAATCAGCGTCTGCGACGAAATCAGCGCCGTCTGCAACAGGGGAAGTTGCCGGCTAGGAGTCAGTGGAATATTCAGAGTCAGTGCGCTGCAGTTCTCGGAATCAGTGTCGGCAGAGCGTGCGTCGGTGCTGTCGTGTCGCGGGAATCAGTGTCGGCATGCAGCAGCAGTAGGCTGGTTGTAATGGGGAGTATCATATACTAGTATCATGCATATGATACTAGTGTATGATACTACCTCCCTAATGCATAGTATCATATCTTAGTATCATGTAGTACTTTATTTATTACCATGCATGACACATACTAGCATAACATTTATTATGATACGGTATCATGATATGATACTCAACCCTCTCTTTCTTCATTTAATTTCATGACACCTCATCAAAATTACCTAGTTGACATGCATGGTACTAGATATGATACTAGCATTACAACCAGCCGTAGCAATCAGCAGCAGTGGCCGGTTAAAAGCGCATGCAGTAGCAGTGGCCGCCTAAAAGCGCATGCAGCAGCATTAGCAATCAGTGGCCGGCTCCGTAGTGCATGCAGCAGCATTAGCAATCAGAGCCATGCAGAGCAGCAGTAGCAATTAGCAGCGCAGCAGGGGATGCACAGGGCTGCCGCCAGCCCGCGAGGCGGCAACGTCCCAGGTACAGTACTGCCGCCACGCCCCATGGCGGCCGGGCCCCACACGCCGCTGCCGTTCCGTCGCCAGCGCCGATTCCCGTTGGTACAGTGCTGCCGCCTCGCTGTGTGGCGGCAGGTGCCACGTGTCGCCTGCTGCACTTGCCGCCACAGCCGAGGGGGTCCTTTTTGTCAAATTTATCAGCAGGTGGTCTTTTTTGTCAATTCGTTCGCGCAGGTGGTCCTTTTCGACAAAAATTCGTGTCTTTTGTAATGAGCAAGAGAATAAAAAACATCCTTCTAATCTCAAGATCAAATGCTCCTGCCATGAACAGTAAAAAAAGTCTAAATTTTTTTGGTGGCAAACTTTAAGAAATGTTTGAAGTGCATGCAAATTTTCATCACGAAATCACATTGGAGAAAGTCGTGGCGAAAGAAACAAAATCAGAGCTCCAAAATGCGTATGAGAGTAACATTTTCAGAGTATCGATTTTGTTTTTTTTTACCACACCTTGCACCGATGTGATTTTGTAATGAATTTTTGCATGCACTCCAGACATTCTTTAAAGTATGCCGAAAAAACAGAATTTTTTGAATTATTTCTATTTTTTGAATTTATTGTTCATGCAGGAGCATTTGAGCTCGAGCTTAAAAAGTCCACATCCCATGAGAATGTTCATCATTTATTTTTTGACTGTATTGTTGCTTCTCACACACCTCGGGGGTGATTGCTGGGTTCCTTAACATCGGTGCTCCTTGATCTACTAAGGATATTTCCGGTCACTAGAAAAACGAAAGAAAAAGAATTGATGTTATTAATGTCATTTCATTTGCTACCTTGTGAAGCTTATGGATCGTTCGTAATGAAATTGCCTTTCAAGGGCGTGTCTGGAGAAGTCTGAATTACATTATGGACAAGATCAATCCTTTACAATCAGTGGAAGTTCCTCTGCAACGATGCTTGGGATATCCTCCTACTTCGGGGTTTACGGCTTCTCGATCATCGTCGTGAGGAGCTACTAAGGATCGCTTGGGGCTAATCCTGCCCGTGGATGGTACCAATGGGCAGAGGAGGAGCTGCTTCTTAGCAACACCCAATTAGTTTTCCACTAAATGATCCTTTATGTTAGTGCATATTACTCCGGCTACTACTCAGATTGCATTTATGTTTGGCTGTGTAGAAAAACCTTTTTAGACTTATAGTTGTAGCATGATTGTAATAATTCGATTTTTTTAAACTATCATGTTTTTTATAAAAAAATCGAAAACTATATGACCTAATGCATAAAAATCAAAATTATGCCCCTGTCGGCCTACTGTTGGCCAAAGAAGGGTCTTCGGTCTACTTTTGGCCGGAGAGAGGCCGAACAGGGCCGAAGAGCCCTTTTCGGCTTCGTTTAGGCCGAAGAGCAGTCTTTGGTCATCTCTAGGCCGAAGAGTCCTCTGGGTCCCACCTCCTCGCGTAAACGATAGGCCGAAGTTGCATGGGAGCTCTCTTCGGCTTATGTTAGGCCGATGTGTGTGTGTGTTTTTTTTTTGCAATTTCACTTATGAATCCAACTGAATCCCGCCAATCCTTTTTCGCCGTTCTTTCCCGCCAACTCAACCCCGCCAATCCTTTTTCTCCGTTCTTTCCCGCCAACCCTTTCCCGCCAACCTTGTCCCGCCGTTCTTTCCCGCCATTCTTTCCCGCCATCTTCTCTTCTCTACCTATAAAACCCCGTCCACACTAAGGTGGGTAAGCAGTCTAGTGTAGTCTCCTCAAGATGTCCGGTTATCATTTTGATTGTAGTTTTCATCCTAGGATGAGCCAATGTCTTCTGACGTTAGCCAGCGATTTCAAGATAGACAATAGGGTAGTTCCTGAAGGAAATATGACCTAGAGGCAATAATAAAGTTGTTATTTTATATTTCCTTATTCATGATAAAGGTTTATTATTCATGCTAGAATTGTATTGATCGGAAACTTAAATACATGTGTGAATACATAAACAAATACCATGTCCCTCGTAAGCCTCTACTAGACTAGCTCGTTGATCAAAGATGGTTAAGGTTTCCTAACCATAGACATATGTTGTCATTTGATAACGGGATCACATCATTAGGAGAATGATGTGATGGACAAGACCCATCCATTAGCTTAGCATGTTGATCGTTCAGTTTATTGCTATTGCTTTCTTAATGTCAAATACATATTCCTTCGACTATGAGATTATGCAACTCCCGGATACCGGAGGAATACCTTGTGTGCTATCAAACGTCACAACGTAATTGGGTGATTATAAAGATGCTCTACAGGTATCTTTGAAGGTGTTTGTTGAGTTGGCATAAATCGAGATTAGGATTTATCACTCAGAGTATCGGAGAGGTATCTCTGGGCCCTCTTGGTAATACACATCATAAGAAGCCTTGCAAGCAAAGTGACTAAGGAGTTAGTTGCAAGATGATGTATTACGAAACGAGTAAAGAGACTTGCCGGTAACGAGATTGAACTAGGTATGAAGATACCGACGATCGAATCTCGGGCAAGTAACTTACCGATGGACAAAGGGAATTACGTATGTTGTCATAAGGTTCGACCGATAAAGATCTTTGTAGAATATGTAGGAGCCAATATGGGCATCTAGGTTCCGCTATTGATTATTGAACGGACAGGTGTCTCGGTCATGTCTACATAGTTCTCGAACCCGTAGGGTTCGCACGCTTAACGTTCGTTGACGATATAGTGTTATATGAGTTATATGGTTTGGTGACCGAATGTTGTTAGGAGTCCCGGATGAGATCACGGACATGACGAGGAGTCTCGAAATGGTCGAGAGGTAAAGATTGATATATAGGACGATGGTATTCGGACACCGGAAGAGTTTCGGAGTGCACCGGGTATTCATCGGGTCGCCGGAAGGGGTTCCGGACACCCCCGGTAGGTGTATGTGCCTAATGGGCCAAAGGGGGGGGGAGACAGACCAGCCCACAAAGGGGCTGGTGTGCCCCTTCCCTGGCCGGCTGGCCCTAGGGGAAGGAAAGGGGAGGGGTGGCCCCTCCTGCCTTTCCCTCCTCATGTGAGAAAGGAAGGGGGGGGGGGCGCCACCCTCCCCTGCCTTCCTCCCGCACCTATACATGGCAGGGGGGGCGCGGCTTGGGGCAGGACCCCAAGTGGGATTTGGCACCACTTGGGGCGCCTCTAGGCTGCCTCCTCCCTGCCCCCACCTATATATATGTGGGAGGGGGGCGCCTAGAACAACCACGGCAATTGCTTAGCCGTGTGCGGCGCCTCCCTGCACTGTTTACACATTCGGTCATATTTTCGTAGTGCTTAGGTGAAGCCTTGCGGAGATCACTTCACCGTCAACGTCACCACGTCGTCGTGCTACCGGAACTCATCCACTACCTCGCCGTCTTGTTGGATCAAGAAGGCGGAGGACGTCACCGAGCTAAACGTGTGCTGAACGCGGAGGTGCCGTACGTTTGGTACTCGATCGGTTGGAGCGCGAAGAAGTTCGACTACATCAACCGCTTTACTAAACGCTTCCGCTTACGGTCTACGAGGGTACGTAGACACACTCTCCCCTCTCATTGCTATGCATCTCCATGGATAGATCTTGCGTGTGCATAGACAAATTTTTGTTTTCCATGCTACGTTTCCCAACAATGGTATTAGGGCCAGGTCTATGCGTAGATGATATGCACGAGTAGAACACAAAGAGTTGTGGGCGGCGATAGTCATACTGCTTACCACCAACGTCATATTTTGATTCGGCGGTATTGTGGGATGAAGCGGCCCGGACCAACCTTACATGTCCACGAACATGAGACCGGTTCCACCGACACACATGCAACTAGTTTTGCATAAAGGTGGCTAGCGGGTGTGTGTTTCTCCTACTTTAGTTGAATCAAATTTGACTATGGCCGGTCCTTGAAGAAGGTTAAAACAGCAAACTTGATGAATCATCATTGTGGTTTTTGCGTAGGTAAGAACGGTTCTTGCTAGAAGCCCGTAGCAGCCACGTAAAACTTGCAACAACAAATTAGAGGACGTCTAACTTGTTTTTGCAGGGCATGTTGTGATGTGATATGGTCAAGATATGATGTGATATATGTTGATGTATGAGATGATCATGTTTTGTAATATCGACAACCGGCAGGAGCCTTAGGGTTGTCTCTTTATTGTATGAAGTGCAAGCGCCATGTAATTGCTTTACTTTATCGCTATGCATTAGCAATAGTTGTAGAAGCAATAGCTGGCGAGACGACCCCGACGCAACGATGGAGATCAAGGTGTCGAGCCGGTGACGATGGAGATCATGTCGATGCTTTGGAGATGGAGATCAAAAGCACAAGATGATGATGGCCATATCATGTCACATATTTTGATTGCATGTGATGTTTATCCTTTATGCATCTTATTTTGCTTAGAACGGCGGTAGCATTATAAGATGATCCCTTCACTAAATTTCAAGATAAAAGTGTTCTCCCCGAGTATGCACCGTTGCCAAAGTTCGTCGTTTTGAAGCACCTCGTGATGATCGGGTGTGATAGACTCTACGTTCACATACAACGGGTGTAAGACAGTTTTGCACTTGCAGAATACTTGGGTTAAACTTGGCGAGCCTAGCATGTACAGACATGGTCTCGAAACACTAGAGACCGAAAGGTCTAACGTGAGTCTTATAGTAGATATGATCAACATAGAGATGTTCACCATTGATGACTACCCCATCTCACGTGATGATCGGACATGGGTTAGTTGATTTGGATCACGTATCACTTAGATAACTTGAGGGATGTTTATTTAAGTGGGAGTTCATTAGTAATTTGATTAATTGAACTTAATTTATCATGAACTTAGTCTTATAGTTTTGCATATCTATGTTGTAGATCAATGGCCTGAGCTACCGTTCCCCTGAATTTTAATGCGTTCCTAGAGAAAGCTAAGTTGAAAGATGATGGTAGCAACTACACGGACTGGATCCGTAACTTGAGGATTATCCTCATTGCTGCACAGAAGAATTATGTCCTTGATGCACCGTTGGGTGACAGACTTGCTGCAGGAGCTGAAGCAGATGTTATGAACGTCTGGCAAGCTTGATCTGACGACTACTCGATAGTTCAGTGTGCCATGCTTTACGGCTTAGAACTGGGACTTCAAAGACGTTTTGAGCGTCATGGAACATATGAGATGTTCCAAGAGTTGAAGTTAATATTTCAAGCAAATGCCCGGGTTGAGAGATATGAAGTCTCCAACAAGTTCTATAGCTGCAAGATGGAGGAGAACAGTTCTGTCAGTGAACACATACTCAAAATGTTTGGGTATCATAACCACTTGACTCAGCTGGGAGTTGACCTTCCAGTTGATAGTGTTATTGACAAAGTTCTTCAATCACTGCCACCAAGCTACAAAGGCTTCGTGATGAACTATAATATGCAAGGGATGAATAAAACGATTCTTGAGCTCTTCGCAATGCTTAAGGCCGCGGAGGTAGAAATCAAGAAGGAGCATCAAGTGTTGATGGTTAACAAGACCACTAATTTCAAGAAAAAGGGCAAGGGAAAGAAAGGGAACTTCAAGAAGAATGGCAAGCAAGTTGCCACTCCCGGGAAGAATTCCAAAGCTGCACCCAAGCCTAAAACTGAGTGCTTCTACTGCAAAGGGAATGGTCACTGGAAGCGGAACTGCCCCAAATACTTGGCGGATAAGAAGGATGGCAAAGTGAACAAAGGTATATTTGATATACATGTTATTGATGTGTACCTTACTAATGCTCGTAGCAGCGCCTGGGTATTTGATACTGGTTCGGTTGCTCATATTTGTAACTCGAAATAGGAGCTGTGGAAGAAACGAAGATTGGCTAAGGACGAGGTGACGATGCGCGTCAGAAATGGTTCCAAGGTCGATGTGATCGCCGTCGGCACGCTACCTCTACATCTAACTTCGGGATTAGTTTTAGACCTCAATAATTGTTATTTGGTGCCCGCGTTGAGCATGAACATTTATCTGGATCTTGTATATTGCGAGATGGTTATTCATTTAAATCGGAGAATAATGGTTGTTCTATTTATATGAGTAATATCTTTTATGGTCATGCACCCTTGATGAGTGGTCTATTCTTGTTAAATCTCGATCGTAGTGATACACATATTCATAACATTGATGCCAAAAGATGCAAAGTTGATAATGATAGTGCAACATACTTGTGGCACTGCCGTTTAGGTCATATTGGTGTAAAGCGCATGAAGAAACTCCATACGGATGGACTTTTGGAATCACTTGATTATGAATCATTTGATACTTGCGAACCATGCCTCATGGGCAAGATGACTAAAACTCCGTTCTCCGGAACAATGGAGTGAGCTAATGACTTATTGGAAATAATACATACTGATGTATGTGGTCCGATGAGTGTTGAGGCACGCGGTGGGTATCGTTATTTTCTGACCTTCACAGATGATTTGAGTAGGTATGGGTATATCTACTTGATGAAACACAAGTCTGAAACATTTAAAAAGTTCAAAGAATTTTAGAGTGAAGTGGAGAATCATCGTAACAAGAAAATAAAGTTTCTACGATCTGATCGCGGAGGCGAATATTTGAGTTACGAGTTTGGCCTTCATTTAAAACAATGTGGAATTGTTTCACAACTCACGCCACCTAGAACACCACGGCGTAATGGTGTGTCCGAACGTCGTAACCATACTTTATTGGATATGGTGCGTTCTATGATGTCTCTTACCGATTTACCACTATCGTTTTGGGGTTATGCATTAGAGACAGCCGCATTCATGTTAAATAGGGCACCGTCTAAATCCGTTGAGATGACACCGTATGAACTGTGGTTTGGCAAGAAACCTAAGCTGTCGTTTCTTAAAGTTTGGGGTTGCGACACTTATGTCAAAAGGCTTCAGCCTGATAAGCTTGAACCCAAATCAGAGAAGTGCGTCTTCATAGGATACCCTAAGGAAACAATTGGGTACACCTTCTACCACAGATCCGAAGGCAAGATCTTTGTTGCCAAGAATGGATCCTTTCTAGATGAGTTTCTATCGAAAGAAGTGAGTGGAAGGAAAGTAGAACTTGATGAGGTAATTATACCTTCTCTCGAATTGGAAAGTAGCACATCAGAGAAATCCGTTCCCGTGATGCCCACACCAACTAGAGAGGAAGCAAATGATAATGATCATGAAACTTCAAATCAAGTTGCTACTGAACCTCGTAGGTCGACCAGAGCACGATCCGCACCAGAGTGGTACGGTAATCCTGTACTGGAAGTCATGTTACCAGACCAAGGCAAACCTACGAACTATGAAAAAGCTATGATGAGCCCAGATTCCAATAAATGGCTTGAGGCCATGAAATCTGAGATAGGATCCATATATGAGAACAAAGTATGGACTTTGGTGGACTTGCCCGATGATCGGCAAGCCATAGAAAATAAATGGATCTTCAAGAAGAAGACTGACGCTGATGGTAATGTTACTGTCTACAAAGCTCGACTTGTCACGAAAGGTTTTCGATAAGTTCAAGGAGTTGACTACGATGAGACTTTCTCACCTGTAGCGATGCTTAAGTCTGTCCGAGTCATGTTAGCAATTGGCAATTGCCGCATTTTATGATTATGAAATCTGGCATATGGACGTCAAAACTGCATTCCTTAATGGATTTCTTAAAGAAGAGTTGTATATGATGCAACCAGAAGGTTTTGTCGATCCTAAAGGTGCTAACAAAGTGTGCAAGCTCCAACGATCCATCTATGGACTGGTGCAAGCATCTCGGAGTTGGAATATATGCTTTGATGAGGTGATCAAAGCATATGGTTTTATATAGACTTACGGTGAAGCCTGTATTTACAAGAAAGTGAGTGGGAGCTCTGTAGCATTTCTGATATTATATGTGGATGACATATTGTTAATTGGAAATGATATAGAATTTTTGGATAGCATAAAAGGATACTTGAATAAGAATTTTTCAATGAAAGACCTCGGTGAAGCTGCTTGTATATTGGGCATCAAGATCTATAGAGATAGATCAAGACACTTAATAGGACTTTCACAAAGCACATACCTTGATAAAGTTTTGAAGAAGTTCAAAATGGAGTAGTCAAAGAAAGGGTTCTTGCCTGTGTTACAAGGTGTGAAATTGAGTCAGACTCAAAGCCCGACCACTGCAGAAGATAGAGAGAAAATGAAAGTCATTCCCTATGCCTCAGCCATAGGTTCTATCATGTATGCTATGCTGTGTACCAGACCTGATGTGTGCCTTGCCATAAGTCTGGCAGGGAGGTACCAAAGTAATCCAGGAGTGGATCACTAGACAGCGGTCAAGAACATCCTGAAGTACCTGAAAAGGACAAAGGATATGTTTCTCGTTTATGGAGGTGATGAAGACCTCGTCGTAAATGGTTACGTCGATGTGATGCCTGCTAGAACTACGTCGGTATTTCCCCAAAAAGGAAGGGATGATGCAGCACAGCGATGGTAGGTATTTCCCTCAGTGATGAGACCAAGGTTATTGAACCAGTAGGAGAACCAAGCAACACTACGTAAACAACACCTGCACACAAATAACAAATACTCGCAACCCGACGTGTTAAAGGGGTTGTCAATCCCTTTCGGGTAACGGCGCCAGAAATTGGCACGAGGACGGGAGAAAGTTGTAATAGATTGGATAAATAGATCACAAATAAAATAAAGTGCAGCAAAGTATTTTTGTATTTTTGGTTTAATAGATCTGAAAATAAAAGCAAATAAAATAGATCGCGAAGGCAAATATAATAAAGAAGAGACCCGGGGGCCGTAGTTTTCACTAGTGGCTTCTCTCAAGAAAAATAGCAAACGGTGGAAACAAATTACTGTTGGGCAATTGATAGAACTTCAAATACTCATGACGATATCCAGGCAATGATCTTTATATAGGCATCACGTCCAAGATTAGTAGACCGACTCCTGCCTGCATCTACTACTATTACTCCACACATCGACCGCTATCCAGCATGCATCTAGTGTATTAAGTTCATGGAGAAACGGAGTAATGCAATAAGAACGATGACATGATGTAGACAAGATCTATTTATGTAGAAATAGACCCATCTTGTTATCCTTAATAGCAACGATACGTATGTGTCGGTTCCCTTTCTATCACTGGGATCAAGCACCGTAAGATCGAACCCATTACAAAGCACCTCTTCCCATTGCAAGATAAATAGATCAAGTTGGCCAAACAAAACCCAAATATCGGAGAAGAAATACGAGGCTATAAATAATCATGCATATATGAGATCAAAGAAAACTCAAATAACTTTCATGGATAAAAAGATAGATCTGATCATAAACTCAAAGTTCATCAGATCCCAACAAACACACTGGAAAAAAGAGTTACATCATATGGATCTCCAAGAGACCATTGTATTGAGAATCAAATGAGAGAGAGAAAGCCATCTTGCTACTAACTACGGACCCGTAGGTCTACAAAGAACTACTCACGCATCATCGGAGAGGCACCAATGAGGATGATGAACCCCTCCGTGATGGTGTCTAGATTGGATCTGTGGTTTCTGGAACTTGCGGCGGCTGGAATTGATTTTCGTCGACTCCCCTAGGGTTTCTTGAATATTGGGGTATTTATAGAGTAAAGAGGCGGTTCAGGGGGCACCCGAGGTGGGCACAACCCACCAGGGCACGCCTGGGCCTCCAGGCGCGCCCTGGTGGGTTGTGCTCCCCTTGGAGCACCCCCCAGGTGCTTCTCCGGCCCACTGGATGTCTTCTGGTCCAAAAAAAATCCACAAAAAGTTTTGCTGCGTTTGGACTCCGTTTGGTATTGATTTCCTGCGATGTAAAAAACATGTAGAAAACAGCAACTGGCACTTGGCACTGTGTCAATAGGTTAGTACCAAAAAATGATATAAAATGATTATAAAACATCCAAGAATGATAATATAACATCATGGAACAATAAAAAATTATAGATATGTTGGAGACGTATCACGATGCTAGTTTCGACACTGATCCGGATGACTCTAAGTCACAAACCGGATACGTATTTGTATTGAATGGTGGAGCTGTCAGTTGGTGCAGTTCCAAGCAGAGCGTCGTGGCGGGATCTACGTGTGAAGCGGAGTACGTAGCTACTTCGGAAGCAGCACATGAAGGAGTCTGGCTGAAGGAGTTCATATCCAATCTGGGTGTAATACCTAGTGCATCAGGTCCAATGAAAATCTTTTGTGACAACATGGGAACAACTGCCTTGGCAAAGGAATCCAGGTTTGACAAGAGAACCAAACACATCAAGAGACGCTTCAACTCCATTCATGAAAAGGTCAAGGATGGAGACATAGAGATTTGCAAAATAGATACGGATCTGAATGTGGCAGACCCGTTGACTAAGCCTCTTCCACGAGCAAAACAAGATCATCACCAAGACTCCATGGGTGTTAGATTCATTACAATGTAATCTAGATTATTGACTCTAGTGCAAGTGGGAGACTGAAGGAAATATGCCCTAGAGGCAATAATAAAGTTGTTATTTTATATTTCCTTATTCATGATAAAGGTTTATTATTCATGAACAGTAAAATAAAAAAGTCTTAATGTTTTTGGTGGCAAACTTAAGAAATGTTTGAAGTGCATGCAAATTTTCATCACGAAATCACATTGGAGAAAGTCGTGGCGAAAGAAACAAAATCAGAGCTCCAAAATGCATATGAAAGTAACATTTTCAGAGTATCGATTTTGTTTTTTTACCATGCCTTGCAGCGATGTGATTTTGTGATGAATTTTTGCATGCACTCCAGACATTCTTTAAAGTATGCCGGAAAAAAAACAGAATTTTTTGAATTATTTCTATTTTTTGAATTTATTGTTCATGCAGGAGCATTTGAGCTCGAGCTTAAAAACTCCACATCCCATGAGAATGTTCATCATTTATATTTTGATTGTATTGTTGCTTCTCACACACCTCGGGGGTGATTGCTGGGTTCCTTAACATCGGTGCTCCTTGATCTACTAAGGATATTTCCGGTCACTAGAAAAACGAAAGAAAAAGAATTGATGTTATTAATGTCATTTCATTTGCTACCTTGCGAAGCTTATGGATCGTTCGTAATGAAATCGCCTTTCAGGGGCGTGTCTGGAGAAGTCTGAATTACATTATGTACAAGATCATGTTGGGAAACGTAGCATGGAAAACAAAAAAAATTCTACGCACACGCAAGATCTATCAAGGAGATGCATAGCAACGAGAGGGGAGAGCGTGTCTACGTACCCTCGTAGACCGTAAGCGGAAGCGTTTCACAACGCGGTTGATGTAGTCGAACTTTCTTCGCGATCCAACCGATCTAGTACCGAACGTACGCACCTCCGCGTTCAGCACATGTTCAGCTCGGTGACGTCCTCCGCCTTCTTGATCCAGCAAGATGGCGTGGTAGTAGATGAGTTCCGTCAGCACGACGGTGTGGTGACGGTGATGGTGAAGTGACCTCCGCAGGGCTTCGCCTAAGCACTACGAAAATATGATCGGGGGTGTAAACGGTGGAGGGGGGCGCCGCACACGGCTAACAATTGATCTGTTGTGTGCTAGGCGCCTCCCTCCCACATATATATAGGTGGGAGGGAGGGAGGAGTAGCCAAAGGAGGTGCCCAAGTAGGAGGAATCCTACTTGGGGTCCCTCCCAAGCCGCGCCCCCCTTTCCTTATTTGGAGTGCGGGGAAAGGCAGGGGAGGGTGGCGCCCCCCCCCCCCCCTTTCCTTTCTCCCATGAGAGGGAAAGGCAGGAGGGGCTAGCCCTCCCCCTTTTCCTTCCCTTAGGATGGCCAAACAAGGGAGGAGGCGCACCACCCCCTTGTGGGCTGGTCTGTCCCCTCCTTTGGCCCATAAGGCGCATAACTTGCCGGGGGGTGCCCGGAACCCCTTCCGGTGACCCGATTCCTTCCCGGTACGTCCCGAAACACTTTCGATGTCCAAATACCATCGTCCTATATATCAATCTTTACCTCTCGACCATTTCGAGAATGCTCGTCATGTCCGTGATCTCATTCGGGACTCCGAACAACATTCGGTCACAAAAACATATAACTCATATAACACTATATCGTCAACGAACGTTAAGTGTGCGGACCCTACGGGTTCGAGAACTATGTAGAAATGAATGAGACACCTCTCCGGTCAATAACAAATAGTGGAACCTGGATGCCCATATTGGCTCCTACATATTCTATGAAGATCTTTATCGGTCGAACCGTTATGACAACATACGTAATTCCCTTTGTCCATCGGTATGTTACTTGCCCGAGATTCGATCGTCGGTATCATCAGACCTAGTTCAATCTCATTACCGGCAAGTCTCTTTACTCGTTCCGTAATACATCACCTCGTGACTAACTCCTTAATCGTTTGCTTGCAAGCTTATGATGTGTATTACCGAGAGGGCCCAGAGATGTGACGCCCCCGGCTTAATCGTGCACTAATCATACAAGCAAATGCACACGATCAAGCCTAAGGACTCACTTGAAGATATCACAACACAACTCTAAAACATAAATAAAGTCATACAAGCTTTATATTACAAGCCAGGGCTTCGAGGGCTCGAATACATAGCTCGATGGCATACAAGTGTCAGCGGAAGCATCAGATATCTGAGTACAGATATAAAAGAGAAACAGAAAGGCCTTTAGAAAGGCGGGGCAAAATAAAATGCTCCGATCAAAAGGTGTAGGCCTCCTGCCTAGGACCCTCCGAACCTACTCCTGGTCGTCAGCCAACTCGAAGTAGTAGCCATCCTCGGGGTGGTAGAAGTAGTCGTCGGCGGGGCAGCGTTCTCAGGGGCTCCGTCATCTGGTCACGACAAACTGGTATGGGGAGAAAAAGAAAGCAAAGCAACAGTGAGTACTCCGAAGTACTCAGCAAGCAAGGATCTACGCTACATATGCAACATTATCAAAGGAAGGCTGTATATGTGGACTGGGCTGCAGAAATGCCAGAATAGAGAGGAAGGTCTAGTCCTATCGAAGACTAGCATCTTCAGCAACTTCAATCATCTTCAAAGATCTTGCAGCATTAGAAGAGTCCAGTATAGCATAATGTAAAGTAGTAGTAGTAACAAGTAACAGTCTCGCCCAGAGATCCTTCCTCGTCTCCCTGCAAGAAAGCGATCCCGGAGCCATCATATTCAGTTATCATCTCAAGTTCTAGTTGTATCGATCGGGATACAACTCCGAGTGTCCTTTACCGTAGGACCGGCTATCGATAGATGTGTTCTTCCCTGCAGAGGTGCACCAACTTACCCACCACGCTCGATTAACTCCGGCCGGACACACTTTCCTGGGTCATGCCCAGCCTCGGCCAAACGACACACCGCAGCCCTACCTACAGCTCAGCAGAGAGGTCCCCGCCGGTCTACCTCCTAAGCGCAAGGGGGTCTTGGGCCTTCGCCCCTCGCCCTCCGGGTCGTTGCGTGCAGGGCGAACCAGGCTCCACCACTACCGGATGGTGCCGGCCCAGCCCGGCCGCAGTGCTGAACTGGACGTCTGACAGAGCTTTCGGCTGATGCTACGATGCAGAGTGCCCATAACTATTCCCACATGATGGTTAGTGCTATCAGGCCGTAGGCCTGCTCGGATCAAATATCCAAATCGTTAGAGGACTAGGGGCTTGCGAAAACGAGCAGAGACTCATGATCGATGTGACCCCGTCGCCCCATCTCGAGGACTTGCTGCAAGGGCTAAGAATGCCCGGCCGCGTCTCGTAAAATAACTCACGGGTAACTATCCATCATTCACGGGTACCCCTCAGGGTCGACCCGCCTTTCCAAATATTAGTATCAACAGTAATGTAAGGCATCCGTGAGGCTACCATATCAAGGGGAATCCGAGGCATCACCCTCGTTGGACTCCCACCTGATGTAAAATCAAGGTGGACGTAGGAGGAATCACCCTCGAGGTCCACGCTTTAGGTGTTGCATGACTTCGTCATTATCGGGGGTGGTGTAGGAGGAATCACCCTCACTTACCACGACCGATTAGTTAACCTACAAGGTTATCATCAGAAGTGCTGACGAGGTATCACCCTCGGCACTCGATAGTAACCCAGTAGTGTCGAGCAACGAAGGGGAAGTGAGGTGCGGTGCCGGGGTCTGATCTTCGATCCCGTTGAACGGGTCTTCTGATACTCCAGTGGGGCAGTCGGGATAAGTGGGGTCACTGACGGGTTTCTACCCAGTCTATTCTAAACAGTTTAGGATGAACAGGAAGGTATCAACAGCAGGTTAC
The DNA here is from genome assembly GCA_011799875.1 of Thinopyrum elongatum. Classification (NCBI taxonomy): domain Eukaryota; kingdom Viridiplantae; phylum Streptophyta; class Magnoliopsida; order Poales; family Poaceae; genus Thinopyrum; species Thinopyrum elongatum. Next base: position 38,162,478 of record CM022300.1, on the reverse strand, counting down.
AATAAACAGGCTATGCAGCAGAAATAGGATAACAGTAACACATTAGCAAAATCTAATGCAAGCATGAGAAAATAGAATAGGCGATATCGGGATGATCAAAGGGGGGGGGGGCTTGCCTGGTTGCTCGGCGGCAAAGGCAAGGTCGTCGGTGGTGTAGCCAATCACCGGAGCTACATCGGTCTCGGAGGCTACACCGGTACCGGGATCTAACGAGAGAGGAGAGGGGGAGGAAACAGTAAATAATAAGCAAACAAGTGCTACATAATGTAGGCTTATGACTGTGCGCAGTGTCGGGTGTCGCCGAGGAAGGGGGAATCCATCCGGGAATATTTTCCCGGTTCCGGACATTTGTCAGACAGATGACCGGAGGGGAACGGTTCCATGTTCGGATAGTTAGGGACGTGTGGCGGATGAACGGACTGCGTATTCAGATTCGTCTCGTCGTTCTGAGCAACTTTCATGTACAAAGTTTTTCGATCCGAGCTACAGTTTATTTTCTACGATTTTCTAAAGATTTTAATATTTTCTGGAATTATTTTTATTTAATAAAATCAACATTATCCAGAATAGTGCCTGATGACGTCAGCATGATGCAGAGGTGACGTCAGCAATCAACAGGAGGCGTTGACTGGTCAAACTGACCTGTGGGCCCCACATGTCATTGACTGATTAAGCATTTATTTTAATTAACATTTTAATTATTTCCAAAATTAGTTAAATTAGCGTGGGGCCCACCTGTCAGTGGCCCACGCTGCCCAGTCAGCAGGGTTGTCCTAGTCAACCCTGACTGGTGGACCCACTGGGCCCACGAGCAGTGTCACAGGGCCGGGGCCCGCCTGTGCCACGTCGGAGCCATCGCCGGAACGACGCCGGCGACCAGAAAACGCGGCGGCGACGCACGGGACCCGCCAGAATTCGCCTACAGGGCTCGGGAGCGAGCGCGGCTGGGTGCGGTCGAAAGGCCGTTCAGCGCCGCGTCGAGTGGAGGCGGTGGCCGGAGCTGGGATGGCCGGAATGCTCGCCGGCGACGAGATTGGCGGAAGCCGAACCACGGCGAGCTACGGGATCTTGCTAAGGGGCACGACAAGGCGCACTTCTGGGCTCATTCGAACGAGAGAGATGCGCTGCGTCGATCTATGGCGCTAGCGCGAGTTGAGGCGGCCGGAGCTAAGCGCAACGACGACCGCGGCGGCGCCGGAGTTCTGGCCTCGGGGAAATGGCCATAGGAGGCACGCGGGGACGCGTGGGCGGTGGCATCAGACTCGCACGAGCTCCAGGAGCTCGATGCTGGCCTCGGCCGCACGTGGCAGTGACGGGGACCACGGCGGCGAGCTTATCGGCGGCAGCACGTTCGGGCATAGCATAGCAGCTAGCTAGCGAGTGTGCGTGGCCAAATGGAGAGGGAAGGGAGGTGGAGGAGCTCACAGTGAAGGCGCACGGAGGCCCGTTGGCGGGTTAGTAGCAGTAGAACGGCGGGGATCGTCGGAGAGGCGCCGGCGACCGAAGGAAAAGGGGCGGAGAAGATCGACGCCTATGGAGCTCCCCAGCTCCACCAGAGGGCAGCAGACGACGCGGTCGACCACGGCAGAGATGAGGGACACCTCGACGAGGCAAGGTGAGGCCGGTGGCCGCGAGCACGGCGTCGAGCGGCGGCGGTTCCGTTCGGCTGCTCTCGGATCTGATAGGAGAGAGGGGAGGGGAGCGAACGGAGAGTGGGGAAGGAGTGTATAGGGACGGGGATGGAGAGGGCTGGGGTGGGGTGGTCCTTATCCACCCAGCCAGCCACGGGCGTCGCCGTGTCAGCGCTGGAGGCGGCGAGCGCGCGTGCGACCACAGGCGTGGTGACAGCAAGGAGGAGGGAGACGATGAAGGCCCTGATGGGTTGGGCCAGCCACTGTACCACTCAAGCCCAGGTGCACAGTGCTGCTGGGAGGAGGGAGACGATGAAGGCCCTGATGGGTTGGGCCAGCCACTGTACCACTCAAGCCCAGGTGCACAGTGCTGCTGCGGTCCTTTCCATTTAATGTTTTCTGTTTTATTTTAATAGAGGGTTTTGCAGTATTTTGGAGCAGCCAAAATATTTAAGAAAAATGTGGGGCTTGGCCACACATTTACTTTGGAATATTCTGAAGTGCCACAAAAGTTTGGGCAACATTTGAATCTTTCTGGAATTTTCAAAAATGATTTTAGGCATTTTATAGTGCTGTTTTGCACTGTTTTAAATGTTCTGGCCCAAAACAAGTTGATGGTGATGTTGTTTTCCTTAGCAACATTTGTTTTAGATTATTGCCAACAAGATGAACATTTTTCCCACCATTTTTGAGAAACTTTATTTTGCACTTGAATTTGAATTGAACTTCAGAGAGAATTTTGAATTTGAGTTGCTTAACTACTGTGATTAACATTGGAAGTGAACATGACATGGCATGATTAGCAGAGTGTCACAGTGTTTATTACAACAGGGGTGTTACAAATTCTCCTCCTCTAAAAGAAATTCTCGTCCCGAGAATTCAAGAGGTAGAAGGAAAGAGGTCGGGGTATTCCTTGCGAAGATGATCCTCGCATTCCCAAGTGGCTTCATCTTCAGTATGATTCGACCACTGCACTTTCAGGAACTTGGTCGTCTTCTGACGGGTTCAACGTTCAACTTCATCGAGGATGCGGATCGGATGCTCCTTATAAGAAAGATCATCTTGCAAATCGAGCATCTCATGATCCACTGCACGGTGCGGAGATTCCTTGAAGCATCTACGAAGCTGCGACACGTGGAAGACGTCGTGGGTATGAGAAAATTGCGGTGGCAACTCCAATTTATATGCCACCTGACCACGTCTGGCAACAATGCGGAAAGGACCAATGTAGCATGGAGCTAGCTTGCGCTTGATTCCAAAATGGTGAGTGCCCTTCATAGGAGTGACTCGCAGATAAGCCTGATCACCAGGTTGATAAGTCAAACCCCAGCGTTTGCGATCATAGTTGCTCTTCTCGCGGTCCTGAGCCGCCTTGAGATTTTCTCGAATGATACGGACTTGCTCTTCGGCGTGTTGGATAATATTCGGACCCACGAGCGGTCTTTCCCCAGTTTCTGACCAATTCAGAGGGGTTCGACACTTACGTCCATATAGTACTTCGAAGGGGGCATCTTCAAGCTGGCTTGATAGCTGTTGTTATATGAGAATTCGGCATACGGGAGAGATTCTTCCCACTTCTTGCCGAAAGAAATAACACAAGCTCGCAGCATGTCTTCAAGCACTTGATTTACTCGTTCGACTTGGCCTTGGGACTGAGGGTGATATGCTGAACTCCAGGTGATATGAGTTCCCATAGCTTTTTGGAAGCTTTCCCAGAACTTGGAAGTGAAAAGACTGCCACGGTCTGAACTAATCTCTTTCGGAATACCGTGGAGTGATACAATTCTGGCGATATATAACTCTGCTAACTGACTAGCAGTGATAGTCTCCTTGACAGGCAGGAAGTGTGCAACTTTGGAAAGTTGGTCGACGACGACAAGAATAGCATCGTGACCCTTCTGTGACTTGGGAAGGCCAGTAATAAAATCCATCAGAACCTTGTCCCATTTCCATAAAGGAATAGGAAGTGGTTGCAGAATTCCAGCAGGTTTCTGATGTTCTGCCTTGACTCGACGGCAAATGTCACATTCAGCAACATAGCGAGCAATGTCCTGTTTCATTCTAGACCACCAGTACCTTTGACGGAGATCATGATACATTTTGGTGCTACCCGGATGAATAGACAGCGGTGTATCATGTGCTTCCTTCATGACCTTGTCAGTCATAAGCTCAAAGCGAGGTAACACAATGCGGTCTCTGAAGTACAAGGTTCCATCTTCAGACAGTGAGAAATCTCTGTACTTTTCCAGGTGAAGGTCTTTCTTCATCAGATCAATTTCAGCATCTTTAGCTTGCACAATCTTAACAGCCTTCTCAAGGTCTGGTTCAACAACCAAGGTTTTTAAGTATCCTTGAGGAACTATCTCGATATTTAGCTTTCGAAGCTCTTCATACAGAAGTGGTTGCTATAACTGGACTTCAAGTTCACTGCAGTAGGATTTACGACTCAACGCATCAGCCATTACATTAGCCTTGCCAGGGGTATAAGAAATACCCAAATCGTAGTCCGCAATGGTGTCCATCCATCTTTGCTGACGGAGGTTCAGAGATGGCTGAGTGAACAAGTACTTCAGGCTTTTATGATCCGTGTATATCTCACAACGATTACCGAGGAGGTAATGTCGCCACAACTGCAGTGCATAGATGACAGCAACTAGTTCTAGATCATGTACCAGATAATTCTCTTCATGCGGGCGCAACTGACGAGAGCCATAGGCAATCACTTTACGCTCTTGCATTAGGACACAGCCTAATCCTTCACGGGATGCGTCACAATAGATCACAAAATCCTTGCGGGAATCTGGAGGAGCAAGTACTGGGGCAGATGTCAGCTTGTCTTTGAGTGTTTGAAAACTTTCCTGACATTTTTCTGTCCATTCAAACTTAACGCCTTTGTGAAGCAGATCAGTCAGAGGCTTAGCAATCTTTGAGAAATTCTCGACAAAGCGACGGCAATAGCTTGCAAGGCCGAGAAAACTTCTGACTTGCTTGACATTCTTCGGAGGAGTCCAGTTAAGAATAGCTTGAACTCGTTCTGGGTTAACGGCAATGCCATCTTTGGAAATCACATGGCCGCGATATGTCACTTTAGATAACCAGAACTCGCATTTGGAATACTTGGCATACAGTTGATGTTCACGCAGCTTTTCCAGTACAAGCCGAAGATGTTCGGCATGTTCTTCTTCATTCTTCGAATATACCAGAATATCATCTAGATATACCACGACGAATTTATCGAGGTAATCCATGAAGATGTAGTTCATTAACCGGGAGAAGGTAGCTGGAGCATTAGTCAAGCCGAAAGACATGACAGTGTACTCATAAGAGCCATAGCGAGTAACGAATGCTGTCTTTGTAATATCCTCTTCACGAACTCGGATCTGGTGGTATCCCAATCTCAAATCAATCTTAGAGAATACTGAGGAACCAGCAAGTTCATCATACAGATCATTGATTCTGGGAAGCGGATACTTGTTCTAAATTGTTGCTTGGTTGATAGGTCGGTAATCTTGAACCAACCGATTCGTACCATCCTTCTTCTTGACAAAGAGGGAAGGTGCTCCCCAAGTAGAGGAACTGGGGCGGATGAAACCCTTCTTAAGTGACTTGTCGATTTCTTCCTTAAGCTCGAGAAGGTGGTGTGGAGGCATCTTATAAGGACACTTCGCAATAGGGGTAGTGCCTGGCTTCAAATCTATAACAAACTCGACAGCTCTAGCAGGGGGTATTCCTGGAAGTTCTTCTGGAAAGACATCTTGGAAATCATGAACAACTGGAACGTTCTCAATGCCTTCAAGAGGTGAGGCATTCAATGCATTCAGAACATATATCTGATCCTCGGCATTCTGAACTGTCCGAGTTGAGTATCTGACTGTCTGGCCGGAAGGATGAGTGAGCTGGACTGCCTTAGCAGCACAGTCAATCAAAGCTTTATTCGCTGTCAACCAATCCATGCCAAGGATGATGTCAATGTCGGAGGGTCCAAGAGCAATAAGGGAAGCAGAGAACATCAACCCTTCAATTCTGATCTGATTGTTGTGACTTACCATCTTGGTTTGCCACCTGGAACGGGGAGTACTAATCTCCAATGGAGTGGGTAATGAGCTCATGGATAACTCATGCAATTGTGCAAATTGCTGGGACACAAAGGAATGTGATGCTCCGGAGTCAAAGAGAACAGAAGCTGCCACTGAATTAACTGGAAGAGTTCCCATCACGATTTTAGGGGACTCTCGAGCTTCTTCCATTTTGACATGGGTGACTTGACCACTATTCATAGCAGGTGGTCTAGCATTACGTTTTCTGCTAGGATGGTTTCGACGGCCCTTCCTATGGTCAACAGGTCGACACGTTGAATCCTGCGGCTGACCCTGGCGATAGTTGAGAGCACGGTGCCCTGGCTGTCCACACTTGCGGCATAAACCATCATTATGGGGAGGAGCCATAGCATTGAGCTGTCCACTTTGATTTCTGAGCTGGCTAGGCGGTGCAGGCAGACGAGGTGCAACATAAGAAGGCCTTGGTGCAGGGGCAGGTCGGTGATGAACATTGTGTGGGATCCAGACCCGACGTTTCTTAACAGGCTGACCCGCGGATGAGCCAACATCACGAGTGCGTTTGAGCGACTCCTGGTACTTAGCCAAACCAGTTTCAATTCGGTAGGCTTGGCTGACAAGCGTTGCAAAGTCTGCGTAATCTTGAACAACAAGTACGAGCTGTATTTTGGAACGCAGCCCTTCACATAATTTCTCCTGCTTGCGGGCGTCAGAGTCGACGTCATCTTTAGCATAGCGGGATAACTCGAGAAATTTCCTCTGATATTCATCCACAGTCATTGTGCCCTGTGTGAGTTTGCGAAACTCCTGCTTCTTCTGGTCAAACAGACCTTGAGGAATGTACCGTGCACGAAAGGCTGACTGAAATTCCTGCCAAGTGGGTACAGATTCAGCAGACAACATACCCTTATGGCTTTCCCACCATTGAGCAGCTGGACCCTTTAAATGGAATGTCGCAAAGGCGACGTAACTGTCAGGGGCCACACTAGCTGACTCCATTTCAAACAGGATGTCACGAAGCCAATCATCAGCATCCATAGGATTGGTGGAGTTGCGAAAAATAGACGGGTTGAGGCGAATAAATTCTAGCAGCGAGATCGGTCCAGGCTCCTGACGAGCCTCATTGTGTTCCAAACGTTTTACCAGACTCTCGTTGAGCTGACGGTTCAATTCAAACTGCTGCATCATTGCGGCAATATAGGTTGGAGGTGGAGGATCGTCAGCCATCCTACCAAATTGACAGAGCAGTTTAGCAAGAAAAACTGCAGATGTATGGAATCATTCATGAAGTAAGGTGCACAACAGAAGGAAGTGCGATAAATACTTCATCATAGCCACATCAGACATTCAGATCCACACATAGTCTCGGTTACTAACCGGCATTACGACAGCTGAAAAGGGAAGTTTAGACAACTAGGCGGCGCGCAGGCACGCGGTAAGGAAGTACACAACGAGACATAGCAAAGGCTACATCAACGTCGGAGAAAACTGTTGGAGCGAGGATTCTGCAAGTGACAACACAGGGTGCCCTCGATAAAAGGATCCTGTAAGCAGAACCTGGCCCATAATCTTGAAGCAAGGGGGAATATTTCAGAACTCCGGGTGGATGTGATTACGAGATCCTAATGTTAGAGTTAGTAAAATCTTTAACCTGAAAGGAAGAGAGATCAGAGTCTCAGAGTAAAGACAAGGAATAAAAGATCCTAATACCACCCATTCGGCGACGTGGGCCCGTATGCCACACAGCCAAGTTAGTAAAACAGTTTTGGACCACTAGACTCAACTTCGGCCAAGGAGTTGGAAAGGGGGATTCCTAGAGGCAGTTGGCTCTGATACCAACCTGTGATGCCCCCGGCTTAATCGTGCACTAATCATACACGCAAATGCACACGATCAAGCCTAAGGACTCACTTGAAGATATCACAACACAACTCTAAAACATAAATAAAGTCATACAAGCTTTATATTACAAGCCAGGGCCTCGAGGGCTCGAATACATAGCTCGATGGCATACAAGCGTCAGCGGAAGCATCAGATATCTGAGTACAGATATAAAAGAGAAACAGAAAGGCCTTTAGAAAGGCGGCGCAAAATAAAATGCTACGATCGAAAGGCGTAGGCCTCCTGCCTAGGACCCTCCGAACCTACTCCTGGTCGTCAGCCAACTCGAAGTAGTAGCCATCCTCGGGGTGGTAGAAGTAGTCGTCGGTGGGGCAGCGTTCTCAGGGGCTCTGTCATCTGGTCAAGACAAACTGGTATGGGGAGAAAAAGAAAGCAAAGCAACCGTGAGTACTCCGAAGTACTCAACAAGCAAGGATCTACGCTACATATGTAACATTATCAAAGGAAGGCTGTATATGTGGACTGGGCTAGAGAAATGCCAGAATAGAGAGGAAGGTCTAGTCCTATCGAAGACTAGCATCTTCAGCAACTTCAATCATCTTCAACGATCTTGCAGCATTAGAAGAGTCCAGTATAGCATAATGTAAAGTAGTAGTAGTAACAAGTAACAGTCTCGCCCAGAGATCCTTCCTCGTCTCCCTGCGAGAAAGTAATCCCGGAGCCATCATATCCAGTTATCATCTCAAGTTCTAGTTGTATCGATCGGGATACAACTCCGAGTGTCCTTTACCGTAGGACAGGCTATCGATAGATGTGTCATTCCCTGCAGGGGTGCACCAACTTACCCACCACGCTCGCTTAACTCCGGCCGGACACACTTTCCTGGGTCATGCCCGGCCTCGGCCAAACGACACACCGCAGCCCTACCTACAGCTCAGCAGAGAGGTCCCCGCCGGTCTACCTCCTAAGCGCAAGGGGGTCTTGGGCCTTCGCCCCTCGCCCTCCGGGTCGTTGCGTGCAGGGCGAACCAGGCTCCACCACTACCGGATGGTGCCGGCCCAGCTCGGCCGCAGTGCTGAACTGGACGTCTGACAGAGCTTTCGGCTGATGCTACGATGCAGAGTGCCCATAACTATTCCCACGTGATGGTTAGTGCTATCAGGCCGTAGGCCTGCTCGGATCAAATATCCAAATCGTTAGAGGACTAGGGGCTTGCGGAAATTAGCAGAGACTCACAATCGATGTGACCCCGTCGCCCCGTCTCGAGGACTTGCTGCAAGGGCTAAGAATGCCCGGCCGCGTCTCGTAAAATAACTCACGGGTAACTATCCATCATTCGCGGGTACCCCTCAGGGTCGACCCGCCTTTCCAAATATTAGTATCAACAGTAATGTAAGGCATCCGTGAGGCTACCATGTAAAGGGGAATCCGAGGCATCACCCTCGTTGGACTCCCACCTGATGTAAAATCAAGGTGGACGTAGGAGGAATCACCCTCGAGGTCCACACTTTAGGTGTTGCACGACTTCGTCATTATCAGGGGTGGTGTAGGAGGAATCACCCTCGCTTACCACGACCGATTAGCTAACCTACAAGGTTATCATCAGAAGTGCTGACGAGGTATCACCCTCGGCACTCGATAGTAACCCAGTAGTGTCGAGCAATGAAGGGGAAGTGAGGTGCGGTGCCAGGGTCTGATCTTCGATCCCATTGAACGGGTCTTCTGATACTCCAGCGGGGTAGTCGGGATAAGTGGGGTCACTGACGGGTTTCTACCCAGTCTATTCTAAACAGTTTAGGATGAACAGGAAGGTATCAACAGCAGGTTACAATAAATAGGCTATGCAGCAGAAATAGGATAACAGTAACACATTAGCAAAATCTAATGCAAGCATGCGAAAATAGAATAGGCGATATCAGGATGATCAAGGGGGGGGCTTGCCTGGTTGCTCGGCGGCAAAGGCAAGGTCATCAGTGGTGTAGCCAATCACCGGAGCTGCGTCGGTCTCGGAGGCTACGCCGGTACCGGGATCTAACGAGAGAGGAGAGGGGGAGGAAACAGTAAATAATAAGCAAACAAGTGCTACACAATGTAGGCTTATGACAATGCGCAGTGTCGGGTGTGTCCTAGCGTATGATTGCACGTCGCCGAGGAAGGGGGAATCCATCCGGGAATATTTTCCCGGTTCCAGACATTTGTTAGACAGATGACCGGAGGGGAACGGTTCCATGTTCGAATAGTTAGGGACGTGTGGCGGACGAACAGACTACGTATTCAGATTCGTCTCGTCGTTCTGAGCAACTTTCATGTACAAAGTTTTTCGATCCGAGCTACGGTTTATTTTCTACGATTTTCTAAAGATTTTAATATTTTCTGGAATTATTTTTATTTAATAAAATCAACATTATCCAGAATAGTGCCTGATGACATCAGCATGACGCAGAGGTGACGTCAGCAGTCAACAGGAGGCGTTGACTGGTCAAACTGACCTATGGGCCCCACATGTCATTGACTGATTAAGCATTTATTTTAATTAACATTTTAATTATTTCCAAAATTAGTTAAATTAGCGCGGGGCCCACCTGTCAGTGGCCCAGGCTGCCCAGGCAGCAGGGTTGACCTAGTCAACCCTGACTGGTGGACCCGCTGGGCCCACGAGCAGTGTCACAGGGGCGGGGCCCGCCTGTGCCACGTCGGCGCCGTCGCCGAAACAACGCCGGCGACCAGAAAACGCGGCTGCGACGCACGGGACCCGCCGGAATTCACCTACAGGGCTCGGGACCGAGCGCGGCTGGGCGCGTTCGAAAGGTCGTTCAGCGCCGCGTCGAGTGGAGGCGGTGGCCGGAGCTGGGATGGCCGGAATGCTCGCCGGCGACGAGATTGGCGGAAGCCGAACCACGGCGAGCTACTGGATCTCGCTAGGGGGCACAACAAGGCGTGCTTCTGGGCTCATTCGAACGAGAGAGATGCGCTGTGTCGATCTATGGCGCTAGCGCGAGTTGAGGCGGCCGGAGCTGAGCGCAACGACGACTGCGGCGGCGCCGGAGTTTTGGCCTCGGGGAAATGGCCATAGGAGGCACACGGGGACGCGTGGGCGGTGGCATCGGACTCGCATGAGCTCCAGGAGCTCGATGCTGGCCTCGGCCGCACGTGGCAGTGACGGGGACCACGGCGGCGAGCTCATCGGCGGCAGCACGTTTGGGCGTAGCGTAGCAGCTAGCTAGCGAGCATGCGCGGCCAAAAGGAGAGGGAAGGGAGGAGGAGGAGCTCACAGTGAAGGCGCACGGAGACCCGTTGGCGGGTTAGTAGCAGTAGAACGGCGGGGATCGTCGGAGAGGCACCGGCGACCGAAGCAAAGGGGGCGGAGAAGATCGACGCCTATGGAGCTCCCCAGCTCCACCAGAGGGCAGCAGACGACGCGGTCGACCACGGCAGAGACGAGGGACACCTCGACGAGGCAAGGCGAGGCCGGCTGCTCTTGGATCTGATAGGAGAGAGGGGAGGGGAGCGAACGGAGAGTGGGGAAGGAGTGGATAGGGACGGGGACGGAGAGGGCTGGGGTGGTCCTTATCCACCCAGCCAGCCGCGGGCGTCGCCGTGTCAGCGCTGGAGGCGGCGAGCGCGCGTGCGACCACAGGCGTGGTGACAGCGAGGAGGAGGGAGACGATGAAGGCCCTGATGGGTTGGGCCAGCCACTGTACCACTCAAGCCCAGGTGCACAGTGCTTCTGCGGGCCTTTCCATTTAATGTTTTCTATTTTATTTTAACAGAGGGTTTTGCAGTATTTTGGAGCAGCCAAAATATTTAACAAAAATGTGGGGCTTGGCCACACATTTACTTTGGAATATTCTGAAGTGCTACAAAAGTTTGGGCAACATTTGAATCTTTCTAGAATTTTCAAAAATGATTTTAGGCATTTTATAGTGATGTTTTGCACTGTTTTAAATGTTCTGGCCCAAAACAAGTTGATGGTGATGTTGTTTTCCTGAGCAACATTTGTTTTAGATTATTGCCAACAAGATGAACATTTTTCCCACCATTTTTGAGAAACTTTATTTTGCACTTGAATTTGAATTGAACTTCAAAGAGAATTTTGAATTTGAGTTGCTTAACTACTGTGATTAACATTGCAAGTGAACATGACATGGCATGATTAGCAGAGTGTCACAGTGTTTATTACAACAGGGGTGTTACAAGAGATACCTCTCCGATACTCGGAGTGACAAATCCTAATCTCGTTCTATGCCAACTCAACAAACACCTTCGGAGATACTTGTAGAGCATCTTTATGATCACCCAGTTATGTTGTGACATTTGATAGCACACAAAGGTATTCCTCCAGTATCTGGGAGTTGCATAATCTCATAGTCAAAGGAATATGTATTTGACATGAAGAAAGCAAAAACAATAAAGTGAACAATCATTATGCTAAGCAAACGGGTGGGTCTTGTCCATCACATCATTCTCCTAATGATGTGATCCCGTTATCAAATGACAACACATGTCTATGGTTAGGAAACCTTAACCATCTTTGATCAATGAGCTAGTCTAGTAGAGGCATACTAGGGACACGGTATTTGTTTATGTATTCACACATGTATTTAAGTTTCCGATCAATACAATTCTAGCATGAATAATAAACCTGTATCATGAATAAGGAAATATAAAATAACAACTTTATTATTGCCTCTAGGGCATATTTCCTTAAGTCTCCCACTTGCACTAGAGTCAATAATCTAGTTCACATCGCCATGTGATTAACACCCATAGTTCACATCGCCATGTGACCAATACCCAAAGAGTTTACTAGAGTCCATAATCTAGTTCACATCGCCATGTGATTAACACCCAATGAGTACTAAGGTGTGATCATGTTTTGCTTGTGAGAGAAGTTTAGTCAACGGGCCTGCCACATTCAGATCCATATGTATTTTGCAAATTTCTATGTCTATAATGCTCTGCATGGAGCTACTCTAGCTGATTGCTCCCATTTTCAATATGTATCCAGATTGAGACTCGGAGTCATCCGGATCGGCGTTAAAGCTTGCATCGACGTAACCCTTTACGACGAACTCTTTATCATCTCCATAACTGAGAAACATTTCTTAGTCCTATTAGGTAACTAAGGATAATTTTGACCGCTATCCAGTGATCTACTCCTGGATCACTATTGTACCCCCTTGTCAAACTCATGGCAAGGTACACAACAGGTTTGGTACACAGCATGGCATACTTTATAGAACCTATGGCTGAGGCATAGGGAATGACTTTCATTCTCTCTCTATCTTCTGTCGTGGTCGTGTTTTGAGTCTTACTCAACTTCACACCTTACAATACAGGCAAGAACTCCTTCTTTGACTGATCCATTTTGAACTCCTTCAAAATCTTGTCAAGGTATGTACTCATTTATCAAGCGTCTTGATCTATCTCTATAGATCTTGATGCCCAATATGTAAGCAGCTTCACCGAGGTCTTTCATTGAAAAATTCTTATTCAAATATCCTTTTATGCTATCCAGAAGTTCTATATCATTTCCAATCAGCAATATGTCATCCACATATAATATCAGAAATGCTACAGAGCTCCCACTCACTTTCTTGTAAATACAGGCTTTACCGTAAGTCTGTATAAAACCATATGCTTTGATCACCTCATCAAAGCGTATATTCCAACTCCGAGATGCTTGCACCAGTCCATAGATGGATCGCTGGAGCTTGCACACTTTGTTAGCACCTTTAGGATCGACAAAACCTTCTGGTTGCATCATATACAATTCTTCTTTGAGATATTCATTAAGGAATGCAGTTTTGATGTCCATTTGCTAGATTTCATAATCATAAAATGCGGCAATTGCTAACATGATTCGGACAGACTTAAGCATCGCTACGGGTGAGAAAATCTCATTGTAGTCAACTCTTTGAACTTGTCGAAAACCTTTCGCAACAAGTCGAGCTTTGTAGACAGTAACATTACCATCAACGTCAGTCTTCTTCTTGAAGATCCATTTATTCTCTATGGCTTGCCGATCATTGGGCAAGTCCACCAAAGTCCACACTTTGATATCATACATGGATCCTATCTCAGATTTCATGGCCTCAAGCCATTTATCGGAATCTGGGCTCATCATAGCTTCTTCATAATTCGTAGGTTCGCCTTGGTCTAGTAACATGACTTCCAGAACAGGATTGCCGTACCACTCTGGTGCGGATCGTGCTCTGGTTGACCTACGAGGTTTAGTAGTAACTTGATCTGAAGTTTCATGATCAACATCATTTGCTTCCTCTCTAGTTGGTGTAGGCATCACTGGAACAGTTTTCTGTGATGTGCTACTCTCCAATTTGAGAGAAGGTACAATTACCTCATCAAGTTCTACTTTCCTCCCACTCACTTATTTCGAGAGAAGCTTCTTCTCTACAAAGGATCCATTCTTAGCAACAAAGATCTTGCCTTCGGATCTGTGATAGAAGATGTACCCAATTGTTTCCTTAGGGTATCTTATGAAGACACACTTCTCCGATTTGGGTTCGAGCTTATCAGGCTGAAGCCTTTTGACATAAGTGTCGCAACCCCAAACTTTAAGAAATGACAGCTTAGGTTTCTTGCCAAACCACAGTTCATACGGTGTCGTCTCAACAGATTTATACGGTGCCCTATTTAACGTGAATGCGGCTGTCTCTAATGCATAACCCCAAAACGATAGTGGTAAATCGGTAAGAGACATCATAGATCGCACCATATCTAATAAAGTACTGTTACGACGTTCGGACACACCATTACGCTGTGGTGTTCCAGGTGGCATGAGTTGTGAAACTATTCCACATTGTTTTAAATGAAGGCCAAACTCGTAACTCAAATATTTGCCTCCATGATCAGATCGTAGAAACAATATTTTCTTGTTATGATGATTCTCCACTTCACTCTGAAATTCTTTGAACTTTTCAAATGTTTCAGACTTGTGTTTCATCAAGTAGATATACCCATACCTACTCAAATCATCTGTGAAGGTTAGAAAGTAACGATACCCGCCGCGTGCTTTCAACACTCATCGGACCGCATACATCGGTATGTATTATTTCCAATAAGTCATTAGCTCGCTCCATTGTTCCGGAGAACGGAGTTTGAGTCATCTTGCCCATGAGGCATGGTTCACAAGTATCAAATGATTCATAATCAAGTGATTCCAAAAGTCCATCTGTATGGAGTTTCTTCATGCGTTTTACACCAATATGACCTAAACGGCAGTGCCACAAATATGTTGCACTATCATTATCAACTTTGCATCTTTTGGCATCAATATTATGAATATGTGTATCACTATGATCGAGATTCAATAAACCATTTACATTGGGTGTATGACCATAGAAGGTTTTATTCATGTAAACAGAACAACAATTATTCTCTGACTTAAATGAATAACCATATCGCAATAAACATGATCCAATCATATTCATGCTCAACGCAAACACCAAATAACATTTATTTAGGTCCAACACTAATCCCGAAGGTAGAGGGAGTGTGCGATGGTGATCTTATCAACCTTGGAATCACTTCCAACACACATCGTCACTCGCCATTAACTAGTCTCTGTTCATTTTGCAACTCTTGTTTCGAGTTACTAATCTTAGCAACTGAACCGGTATCAAATACCCAGGGACTACTATGAACACTAGTAAAGTACACATCAATAACATGTATATCAAATATACCTTTGTTCACTTTGCCATCCTTCTTATCCGCCAAGTATTCGGGGCAGTTCCGCTTCCAGTGACCATTTCCTTCGCAGTAGAAGCACTCAATTTTAGGCTTGAGTCTAGCTTTGGGTTTCTTCATGGGAGCGGCAACTTGTTTGCCATTCTTCTTGAAGTTCCCTTTCTTTCCCTTTTGCTCTTTTTCTTGAAACTAGTGGTCTTGTTAACCATCAACATTTGATGCTCTTTCTTGATTTCTACCTTCGCCGATTTCAGCATCGCGAAGAGCTCGAGAATCGTTTTCGTCATCCCTTGCATATTATAGTTTATCACGAAGTTCTAGTAGCTTGCTGATAGTGACTAGAGAACTCTGTCAATCACTATCTTATCTGGAAGATTAACTCCCACTTGATTCAAGCGATTGTAGTACACAGACATTCTGAGCACATGCTCACAGGCTGAGCTATTCTCCTCCATCTTGTAGGCAAAGTACTTGTCAGAGGTCTCATACCTCTTGACATGGGCATGAGTCTGAAATACCAATTTCAGCTCTTGGAACATCTCATATGCTCCGTGGCATTCAAAAATGTTTTTGAAGTCCCGGTTCTAAGCCGCAAAGCATGGCACACTAAACTATCAAGTAGTCATCATACCGAGCTTGTCAAACGTTCATAACGTCTGCATCTGCTCCTGCAATAGGTCTGTCACCTAGCGGTGCATCAAGGATATAATTCTTCTGTGAAGCAATGAGGATAATCCTCAGATCACGGACCCAGTCCGTATTATTGCTACCATCATCTTTCAACTTAGTTTTCTCTAGGAACATATCAAAAAAATAGGGGAGCTATATCGCGAGCTATTGATCCACAACATAGATATGCAAAAACTTTTAAGACTAAGTTCATGATAAATTAAGTTCAATTAATCAAATTACTAATGAACTCCCACTTAAATCAACATCCCTCAAGTTGTCTAAGTGATACATGATCCAAATCAACTAACCCAAGTCCGATCATCACGTGAGATGGGGTAGTCATCAATGGTGAACATCTCTATGTTGATCATATCTACTATATGACTCATGTTCGACCTTTCGGTCTCCAGTGTTCCGAGGCCATGTCTGTACATGCTAGGCTCGTCAAGTTTAACCCAAGTATTCTGCATGTGTAAAACTGTCTTACACCCATTGTATGTGAACGTAGAGTCTATCACACCCGATCATCACGTGGTGTCTCGAAACGACGAACTGTAGCAATGGTGCATACTCAGGGAGAACACTTTTATCTTGAAACTAAGTGAAGGGATCATCTTATAATGCTACCGCCGTTCTAAGCAAAATAAGATGCATAAAGGATAAACATCACATGCAATCAAAATATGTGACATGATATGGCCATCATCATCTTGTGCTTTTGATCTCCATCTCCAAAGCATCGTCATGATCTCCATCGTCACTGGCTCGACACCTTGATCTCCATCGTAGCGTCGTTGCATCAAGGTTGTCACGCCAACTATTGCTTCGACAACTATCGCTAACGCATAGTGATAAAGTAAAGCAATTACATGGCGCTTGCACTTCATACAATAAAGAGACAACCCTAAGGCTCCTGCCGATTGTCGATATTACAAAACATGATCATCTCATACATCAACATATATCACATCATATCTTGACCATATCACATCACAACATGCCCTGCAAAAACAAGTTAGACATCCTCTACTTTGTTGTTGCAAGTTTTACGTGGCTGCTATGGGCTTCTAGCAAGAACCGTTCTTACCTACGCATAAAACCACAACGGTGATTCATCAAGTTTGTTGTTTTAACCTTCTTCAAGGACCGGCCGCAGTCAAATTCGATTCAACTAAAGTAGGAGAAACAGACACCCGCCAGCCACCTTTATGCAAAACTAGTTGCATGTGAGTCGGTGGAACCGGTCTCATGTGCGTGGACATGTAAGGTTGGTCCGGGCCGCTTCATCCCACAATACCGCCGAATCAAAATAAGACGTTGATCGTAAGCAGTTTGACTATCACCGCTCACAACTCTTTGTATTCTACTAGTGCATATCATCTACGCATAGGCCTGGCTCGGATGCCACTGTTGGGAAACATTGCATGGAAAACAAAAAAAATTCTACGCACACGCAAGATCTATCAAGGAGATGCATAGCAATGAGAGGGGAGAGCGTGTCTACGTGTAACACCCCAAAAATATTTTATGAATTTTTAAAATCTTTCCTTTAAAAAAAATTCTTTGAAAACCATATTTTGATCATATCACTTTTCTTCCGTTTGAAAACCTTTTCAAATTTTAATTTGGTTTCAAATTTTCTTTAATGATTCTATTTTGAAAGGTTTAAAATTATTTGTATAATTAATTTGGAGGTTTTCAAACAATTTTCATTCAAAAAAGTTTTGGGAATAATTAAATTTTCAAAGGAAATGACTTTTTCACTTCCTTTTAGCCCTTCTAAAGTCTTCCAATAAGTTTTCTTCCACTCCAAATTTATCCCACAAGTCAAGCACATCTCATAGGACAGTATCCAGCTCCTTTCCACCTCACAAAAATATTCTTTCAATATTTTATAAATTCCAAAGTTGGAATTTATATTATTCATTATCCCTTTGGTTTACAAAGGAACCACAATTTCTACAAGGATTCTACCTCCACCAAAATTATCTCAGCAAATATATGGTAACCACAACCCATTTCTCCAAAAACATGGGGTGCCACAGTTCAAAATTTTCAAATTCTCTTCTGTTCAAATTTGGACCAGATTCAATCTTTCTGATACAAGTCTATTTTTAATAGCTCCAAAAATTCCAAAACTTTGCCAGGCCCTCTCATATGCATCAACACATCACCACAAAAATTCCTCAAAATTCTAAAAAACCCTAGCACTCTCTGCCATAGGATCATATGAGTGTCTCTGAACTGTTCATAGCTGAAAGAAATTCAGTTAACTGAATTTGTTTTTTTCAGTGGCAGAGATGATCGGCGCCGTGCACTCCACTCCACTCCATCTCGTTCCCTCCTCATCCACGCCTCCTTGTTCTTCAATGTGTCGCCCACCGGGACCCTCCCCGTTAGCGACTCACCACCGGCTGGCCGGTGAAACAGCCACCATGCCCGGCCACGGCAGGCCGAGCGGATCAGCTCGCGCCACCGGCCATCAATCACTTCACCGCACCTTCTCCACCTACTAGCTCCACGTGTCGCCCCTCTCTGCGCCATCGCCGCACCGCCCAAGCTTCTGGACCCCTCCTGCCAGTCGCCGGAGCTGGGCGACGTCCGCCATGGCCGTACCGGAGCCACCCCATGGATAAGCTCGGGGAGCTCGAGCCCGTCCACGCCGAGCCTCCCGGAGTTCTCCACCGCCCTCATTACTTCCTCGCCGCCCTTGACCACCGCCCCTAACAACCTCCGGCGGCCGGAGTAACTCCAGCGTCGCCCGCAAGCTTCTGACCACCTCGGGATCGCCTATATAAAGGCCCCCAAGCTCCACTCTTTCCACCCATCGCCTCCACCACCTCCTAATCGCCCCCTCGCCACCTCCCCTGACCTCAAGGAGGTCTCCTCCCTCTTCTCCGGCCACCGCACCGCCACCTCTGTCTCCGAACGGTTCGACGCTGTTCCGCCACCTCCACCACTCAAATCTTGCCAGAAGCCACCTCTTGCATCAACTCATCGATTCTGCACCTCAATTCTAGCATCCAAGCTCTCTCCGGCGGGTTCCAACCCCACCCGAACCACCGTCTGCCGTCGCAGACCTCGCCGCCGTTCTATTGCTCGCCGGCGACCACCACCGCCACCCACCGACGCGGACGGACTCCCTGAGCACGTCCCGACCATCGCCACCCTCCAAGACCCCGGCGATCGACGCCGGTGATCACTGTCTCCCCTCTGTATACGCGCGCACAGCGCGTTTGAATTTAAACCTGACGGGTGGGGCCCACCCGTCAGTGTTTTATTCTTTTCTGTTTAAAACAGAAGGCGTATTCTTCTGTTTACGCCTTCCGCGCTGAGAAGCGTACTTCGGCCCGAAGCGTTTTCTTTATAAACACACAGAGACTGGCTTTTTTGCAGAAAAACCCCTGGTTTTGAAAGTTAATAACTTTTAAACCACAACTCTGATTGAGTTGAATTTTTTTTTTGAAATTCTCATTTTTCTCTCTAGTTTTTTAAGTATTTATTTGAAAATGTTTTGAGACAAATTTTTGCACTGTTGTCAAATTTTTTGTTTGAGTTGAATTTGAATATTTTCAGAAAAAGAAGAGGGAAACCTTGCCGAGAATTTCGAAGGGTTTTCACCTGACTACTTTGGACAAGGCAAGCATTATTGAACTTGGGATATGGTGATTGCATTTTTGCATGTTTGCATCGGTTGGAATTGCACCACATATATCACAAGTGCATGCATGTTTGATCATATCACTTCTTATGCTTGTCTTGCACTTCACTCAAACAAGAAAACTTACTGACTTGGTATAGCTGTGAGATATTCAGGAGAGTGTCTCCTGCCTTGGACGTGCCGGTGGGCACGGGCCATTATTTTTGACACGGTGGTGTCACATGACGTATGTGGAATATACCGGTGAAGATAATTAATGCCTCCTGAGTCGGCCTAGATCGAGTCTTGTTCCGTTACACCTAGCTGGATACCGTACTGCCACGAGTCTTTCCACAAGGAAGGTACAACTGAGTAAGTTGTTAACCCCTGTCCAGGTACACACCATACAGAGGGCCACGATGAGGGTTTCCAGGGCCTTGGACTAAATCCTGAAATCGGGTCAGGGGGCATGGGTGTTTCCGGTTGTAAACAAGAGGGGGGCACCCCTTGGAATCCGCACGTATTAATAATGATCTCATGCAGGATGTTGGTCTCTCCGTCTTAGAGTTTTTCTTGAACGATGCTTTGGGTGATTCCTGGCATCCGGAAAGTTAATCTGGTGTGTGCTGGTCAGGTGTGTTTTCAACCCAAAGACCATAATGGGAATTAGTCAGTGTCACGGTACTGACTAAAGAAATCCTTTACTTGTGGGTAAAGAGTACACCCTCTGCAGAGTTTAAACCTATTCGAATAGCCGTTGTCCACAGTCAAGGGCGTTAGCTGGGTGGGTCAAGTGTCGGTCCCGGTGTCGGTCTCCGGAGGGAATAATTTTTATATGCCTGAAATATTTTGCAGGATAATTATTGACACCCTGATGCTATCATGAATATTTTATGCATGTTAAATATTATTATGGTTATGCATATTATTGAGGACTAACCCGTTTCTCTTATTTTGAATTTCCTGAGTGTCTCAGGGGCTGGCTAGACTACCCCGGGCACACAACATTATTTTCAAGACCTCTCGTGGCGTCCCTCGAGTTTACAGGCGGTTCCGCCACTACTCTTGTGGACACCCGATTGGCATTTCTCTTCAAGTCCGACCGTGGCGTCACTTGACACCCGACTGGCATTTCTCTCCAAGTCCGACCATGGCGTCACTTGACACCCGACTGGCATTTCTCTTCAAGACCTCTTCGTGACGTCCCTCGAGTTTACAGGCGGTCCCGCCACTACTCTTGTGGACACCCGATTGGCATTTCTTTTATTTTGCTGAATGTCACTTGGGCTGGCTAGACTACCCGTGGCATTCATTTGCTTTAAGTTTGATCATGACTAACATCCTATGCTCACGTTCATATCATTTATTGTCATGATTTAAATTTTAGTCAGCATGAGCATATGCACCCATTATATCTTTTGTTCATAATATTTGTGAGTACATTCCAACGTACTCACTGGCTTGTCCCTGGCTATTTACTTGGCCTGACTTGGAGGAGGACAAGCTTGTGGAGGAGGATTGCGCTAGCGAGCCCGATGCTTAGAGGAGTCCCAGTCAGTCAACCTGTGAGATAGGAGTCTACCACATGTATCATCCGCTGAGCTTCCACTACACAAATAAATAGTCAAGCCTCATTCTGACGCTTGGCTCTATGTTATTGTACTAGTATTGTATCACCACCACACCACTGTCATATTCCGCCACTGCCATATATTGGCGAGTTTGTAATAAACTTTGTTGAGCCCTCAGACTCAACCCTATGTAATATTATCTTGTACTAGTTATCTATATCAAGGAAGTCCACCAGTTGTGTTGATCTTGGGGCTGGTGTGATTTAGGGCTATTCTGGCATTTAATCTCAGAAATGGGCCCGACAGACCTTGGTATCAGACCCAGGCTGACTGTAGGAAGCCCTAGGCATGATCGCTAGCACTCGAGTCAGTACTTACATTTTTAGCATGCATCTCATGCATTGTAGCATTTTCCCATGGTCATCATATGCACATGATATGACTATTTGGATTTTTGTCTACTGATGTAGATGTCTGGCAGCAACTGCCCATCCCAGATTTTCGCCAACAAGCCTGCGGGATTTTCCCGTCTTCTTACCGTCATCGCTAGAGATGCGATGAGATCTCCGAGCCGTCCAGAGTACACCGTTTTTCCTGACAGGATCACAGACACTCTGACTATGTACCAGGCTTCGGTATATATTTGGGGTGGAAGTACCTTGTCTTTCTGCAACTACCGTTTTATGGGGAGAGTCATGCCCTCTGAGAGGCATGCTATCCAGATGGCCGCCCGTGAGTCTATTGCTCGTCTCAGGGACATCCTGCCTGTTATGCAGACCCGTCCCGATCACTACCTTCCGTGCCATGTTCCTTATACCAACCATTATGCTTTTTCCTGAAAAAGGGATGAGGCGATCGAGCCCCTTGTTCAGTATATCATGGCACTAGAATCGGTCTTCACCGCACTGGTGGACGACCATCTTGCTGCACGGATGGACTTGGCTCGTGAGAGGATCCCTCACAGGAGTGCGTTCCATTCACCTTCACCACGTAACCCTCGTATTCCGACTACACCACACTATTCTCCTACTCAGCCCGCGGTTCAGCGCTCATCCCCGAGTGATGAGTCTAGTCGCTTGGCTGCTCCTGTTCTGATCAGAGCTCCACTGCTGACACGCACGGTGCCACCTCAGTCAGGCGTAGCATCGACCTTTGCCCGACTGGAGACCATTCCTGAGGAGGAGGAGGAGACTGAGTCTCCAGCACCTCAGCTGGGACTTACCCTCAGCAGAGCCTACAATGTCTCGGACACCCCGTGAGGACAGATTGAGCGTCAGCACCGCAGTAGTCTTTTATGAGATGTGGTTGTAAGATATTTATTTTCTGTTTCTTCTTCTTTTTGTAAGATGGCGAGTAACAGACTCAGACCACAGCACGTTGAGAGGATGAAGTAGTACGCTAATTGAATAAGTGGTCGTGTAATATACAGTTTCTGCAAGCATCTTGTATAATTAAGTCATGCTTGTATAATTAAATCCTGCATGTATGATATAACCTGTTGTACTTGCGTCCTGGGGGGAGATTTATTTTTAGTCTCTTAAAAGTTTTATTTGTTGTCTTTATAATTTCTTTTCTAATCGGTGTTACACAAATACCCCAGAAAGAAAATGCATCACCCCTGGACCCGTTCTATGCCAAATCCGCCAGGGAACAACCATGGACAAATGGGAAATAATTTTACTCAAGGACAGACTAATCAACAGGGCAGTGACTCAGCATTTTCACAAGTGTGTTGTTTGTACGAACAAAGCCAGCAACAGCACCAAGAGATGATGCAACATTTAATCAATATGGGAAATCACCAAGGACAAAATCAGAACAGGTCAAAATTGTCTGAGCTCCAGAAGACCAATCCTACTGTGTTTTCTCACACCGACAAACCATTGGAGGCAGATGATTGGCTATATGATATTGAAAGAAAATTGGTTATTGCCCAGTGTACGGACCGGGAAAAAGTGCTTTATACCCCATACTATTTTTCTGGTACAACAGCATCATGGTGGGAAAACTTATGCCACACTCACCCCAACGGAGCTAATATGACTTGGGAACAATTCAAGGAAAACTTTCGGGGAGCGCACATTCCTAACAGTATCATGAAATTGAAGAAAAGGGAATTTGAGGATCTCAAGTAGCGAGGCACCACGGTAGCCCAGTATCTGGATAAATTTACTCAGCTGGCCCGGTACGCCAACGACGAATACATGACAGAAGACAAAAAGATGGAAAAAATTCTCGACGGACTTATCCCATCTTTAAAGTGCCAACTGGTAGTCCACACCTTTCCTGATTTCAAAACACTGGTGGACAAGGCAATTATACTGGAGAACGAGCACCGCAGCATGAACGAAATACGCAAGCGCCGTATGAACCAGTCATCTCAGGTTCGCAACAACAGGCCCAAGAATGAATTTCAGAAGCCTAAAACACCCCGACCAGCAACTCCGCTACCCCGACCAGCAACGGTAGCACCACAACAGAACCGCAGTCCTTTCAACAACAGGACCAAAGATACGACATTCTATCCAGGCATCACCTGTTATGCCTGTGGAGGAGAAGGGCATTACTCCAGGCAATGCCCAAAGCAGGGAAATAATACAACCAAGCCCAACAACAATGGCCATGGTACAAATACAGCCCCCAAATGCAACAACTTCAACCCCAATAACAACCAGAGGAAGGGACAGGTCAACCACGTGACATTTGAGGAGGCACAAAATGCACCAGATATTGTGTTTGGTACGTTTCCTGTCAACTCAATTAATGCTACAGTCTTATTTGATTCCGGAGCCTCCCATTCGTGTATCTCAAAAAGATTCGCTTCGAAGAATCGATTTTCTTTTTCGCCTTTGCAAAATTCCATGGTTATTCAGTCCCCGGGATCGAAGCAAAGCACACAATGGTACTGCAAGGATGTGAATATTGAGATCAAAGGAATGGTATTTTTAGCCAACCTTATTGTTCTGGAAACAGTCGATCTGGATGTTATTCTGGGAATGGATTGGTTAACCAAAAATAAAGGTTTCATAGACTGCTACAACCGCACGGTGACTCTTACAAGCTGCCAAGGAGAAACAATAAAATTTGGCATAAGGAGGATTTTCGCATCACAAGGAAAATTAAATCAAGTGGATGCGGCAGAATTAAGTAAGGTTCCTATAGTCTGCGAATACCCCGATGTATTTCCTGAGGAGCTACCAGGAATGCCCCCGAACCGTGAAATTGAATTTGTTATTGAATTGGCACCTGGAACGACACCCATTTATAAGAAGCCGTACCGAATGGCTCCGACAGAATTGGCTGAGTTGAAAAAACAGATTAAGGAACTAATGGAAAAGGGTTATGTTCGACCCAGCTCATCACCATGGGGATCGCCAGTTTTATTTGCTAAGAAAAAGGATGGTACCCTAAGGCTATGTATTGATTACAGGGCATTCAATATGGTCACCATAAAAAATAAATACCCGCTGCCCAGGATAAATGACTTGTTTGAACAGCTAGCAGAAGCCAAGGTTTTCTCAAAAATAGATTTGAGGTCAGGCTACCATCAATTAAAAATCCGATCGTCAGATATACCCAAGACTGCCTTTACTACCAGATATGGATTATACGAGTTCACAGTGATGCCTTTTGGCTTAACCAATGCTCCTGCTTATTTTGTGCATCTCATGAACAAGGTCTTCATGAAATATTTGGACAAGTTCATGGTCGTATTTATCGATGATATACTTATTTATTCCAAGACACCCGAGGAACACGAGCAACACCTACGAATAGTCCTGGAAGAATTGAGGAAAAATCAACTATATGCCAAATTCAGTAAATGTGAATTTTGGTTGCGAGAAGTTAGTTTTCTGGGACACGTACTGACACAAGATGGGATAGCAGTGGACCCAAGTAAAGTAAAGGCTGTCCAAGAATGGAAGCAACCCACAAACGTGACAGAGGTCAGGAGTTTTCTTGGTCTGGCTGGCTACTACTGGAGATTTATAGAAGGATTCTCCAACATAGCTAAACCCATGACCCAATTACTTAAGAAGGATAAGAAGTTTGATTGGACTGAAGCCTGTGAGAAAAGTTTCCAAGAATTGAAAAAGAGGCTAACAACGGCACCCGTTCTGGTCGTGCCCGATGTGCACAAATTTTTTGAGATATACTGTGACACATCCAGGAAAGGCCTTGGATGTGTATTGATGCAAAAAGGAAAAGTCGTGGCATATGCCTCAAGACAGCTACGACGACACGAGGAGAATTATCCTACTCATGATTTGGAACTAGCTGCAGTAATACATGCACTCAAAGAATGGCGACACTTTCTTCTCGGTAAATGATGTGAAATATACACAGACCACAAAAGTCTTAAGTATATTTTCACCCAGCCAGAATTAAACTTGAGACAACGTCGCTGGCTTGAGTCATCGGAATTCATTATCATCCGGGTAAAGCAAATGTTGTGGCAGATGCCCTCAGCCGAAATCCCTGCACCAACAATAATAGTGCGCAATTCTTACAGCATGAGTTTAATCAGGAATTTGCCAAACTCAATATGGTCCTAGTCACAGAAGGAACCGTTGCCCAACTGGAAATAAAACCAACATTAGAGGATCAGATCAAAGAAACCCAAAAAGGACACCCAAGTATTGAAGGGATTAAGAGGAAAATAAAATTGGGCAAGGCGACTGAATTTACCATAGACAGTCAGGGAATTTTATGGTTCGGGAGAAGATTGTGCGTGCCTAATAAGGAAGATTTAAAGCAACAAATTTTGGCAGAAGCCCATACCACTCCATATTCTATTCATCCAGGAGGGACAAAAATGTACAAGGATCTACAAGAAAATTATTGGTGGCACGGGATGAAAAGAGATATAGCCGTATATGTCGCACGTTGTGATTCATGCCAGCGGGTAAAAGCAGAACACCAGAGGCCAGCAGGACTATTGCAGCCATTCAGAGTACCTGAATGGAAATGGGACGTAATAGGAATGGATTTTATCGTCGGACTGCCAAGGTCACGACACGGAAATGATGCTCTCTGGGTTATAACAGATTATTTAACCAAGGTGGCATATTTCATTCCGGTAAAAACCACATACTCCACACAGAGGCTTGCCAGATTATACCTCTCCCAGATTGTTTTCCTACACGGAGTACCCAAGACCATAGTCTCTGACAGAGGCACCCAATTTGTCTCTAGATTTTGGGAGCACCTACAGCAAGCCCTAGGGATTCAACTGACGTTTTGCACAGCATACCACCCGCAGACCGGAGGACAAACTGAGCGGGTAAATCAAATATTAGAGAACATGCTGAGAGCATGTGTGCTCACTTACGTAGTTAGCTGGGAGGACAGTTTACCATACGTGGAGTTCTCATATAACAACAGTTATCAAGCTAGTTTGAAAATGTCACCTTTTGAAGCACTGTACGGACGAAGGTGCCGTACCCCACTCAATTGGTCTGAGACCGGAGACAGTTGAATTTTCGGTCCCGAAGTTCTTAAGGAGGCAGAAACAAAACTGAAGCTTATTCAGGACAGACTGAGAGCGGCTCAGAGCCGTCAAAAGAGTTACTATGATCAAAAGCACCGCCAAATCAGTTTTGAGCCCGATGAATATGTGTATCTTAGAGTATCTCCAACAAGAGGACTACAGAGATTTAAAGTCAAAGGAAAATTGGCACCGAGGTTTATTGGACCATTTAGAGTGATCACAAGAAGAGGCAAGGTTGCTTATCAACTAGAGCTACCGGCAGAATTATCAGATGTTCACAATGTGTTTCACATGTCACAACTAAGGAGATGTGTCAGTAACCCAGAAAAGCAAGTCCAGCATCAAGACCTGGATATCCAACCAGATCTTACCTATAGAGAACACCCTATAAAGATTTTGGAGGAGTATGAATGGAGAACCCGGCAAAATGTGATCAAATTTTACAAGGTTCAGTGGAGTAATCACACTGAGGAGGAAGCTACTTGGGAAAGAGAGGATCACCTGAGGACTGAATATCCGTACCTGTTTGAGGGATAGCCGGAATCTCGGGGACGAGATTTTTCTTAAGGGGGGTAGGTGTTGTAACACCCCAAAAATATTTTCTGAATTTTTAAAATCTTTCCTTTAAAAAAAATTTCTTTGAAAACCATATTTTGATCATATCACTTTTCTTCCGTTTGAAAACCTTTTCAAATTTTAATTTGGTTTCAAATTTTCTTTAATGATTCTGTTTTGAAAGGTTTAAAATTATTTGGATAATTAATTTGGAGGTTTTCAAACAATTTTCATTCAGAAAAGTCTTGGGAATAATTAAATTTTCAAAGGAAATGACTTTTTCACTTCCTTTTAGCCCTTCTAAAGTCTTCCAATAATTTTCTTCCACTCCAAATTTATCCCACAAGTCAAGCACATCTCAAAGGACAGTATCCAACTCCTTTCCACCTCACAAAAATATTCTTTCAATATTTTATAAATTCCAAAGTTGGAATTTATATTATTCATTATCCCTTTGGTTTACAAAGGAACCACAATTTCTACAAGGATTCTACCTCCACCAAAATTATCTCAGCAAATATATGGTAAACACAACCCATTTGTCCAAAAACATGGGGTGCCACAGTTCAAAATTTTCAAATTCTCTTCTGTCCAAATTTGGACCAGATTCAATCTTTCTGATACGAGTCTATTTTTAATAGCTCCAAAAATTCCAAAACTTTGCCAGGCCCTCTCATATGCATCAACACATCACCACAAAAATTCCTCAAAATTCTAAAAACCCCTAGCACTCTCTGCCATAGGATCATATGAGTGTCTGTGCACTATTCATAGCTGAAAGAAATTCAGTTAACTGAATTTGTTTTTTTTCAGTGGCAGAGATGATCGGTGCCGTGCACTCCACTCCACTCCATCTCGTTCCCTCCTCGTCCACGCCTCCTTGTTCTTCAATGCGTCGCCCACCGGGACCCTCCCCATCAGCGACTCACCACCGGCTGGCCGGTGGAAGGCCGGTGAAACAGCCACCATGCCCGGCCACGGCAGGCCGAGAGGATCAGCTCGCGCCACCGGCCATCAATCACTTCACCGCACCTTCTCCACCTACCAGCTCCACAAGTCGCCCCTCTCTGCGCCATCGCCGCACCGCCCAAGCTTCTGGACCCCTCCTGCCAGTCGCCGGAGCTGGGCGGCATCCGCCATGGCCGTACCAGAGCCACCCCGTGGATAAGCTCGGGGAGCTCAAGCCCGTCCATGCCGAGCCTCCCGGAGTTCTCCACCACCCTCATTACTTCCTCGCCGCCCTTGACCACCGCCCCTAACCACCTCCGGCGGCCGGAGTAACTCCGGCGTCGCCCGCAAGCTTCTGACCACCTCAGGATCGCCTATATAAAGGCCCCCGAGCTCCACTCGTTCCACCCATCGCCTCCACCACCTCCTAATCGTCCCCTCGCCACCTCCCCTGACCTCAAGGAGGTCTCCTCCCTCCTCTCTGGCCACCGCTCCGCCGCCTCTGTCTCCGAACGGTTCGACGTCGTTCCGCCACCTCCACCACTCAAATCTTGCCAGAAGCCACCTCTTGCATCAACTCATCGATTCTGCACCTCAATTCTAGCATCCGAGCTCTCTCCGGTGAGTTCCAACCCCACCCGAACCACCGTCTGCCGTCGCAGACCTCGCCGCCGTTGTACTGCTCGCCGGCGACCACCACCGCCACCCACCGACGCGGACGGACTCCCTGAGCACGTCCCGACCATCACCACCCTCCAAGACCTCGGCGATCGACGCCGGTGATCACCGTCTCCCCTTTGTATACGCGCGCACAGCGCGTTTGAATTTAAACCTGACGGGTGGGGCCCACCCATTAGTGTTTTATTCTTTTCTGTTTAAAACAGAAGGCATATTCTTCTGTTTACGCCTTCCGCGCTGAGAAGCGTACTTCGGCCTGAAGCATTTTCTTTATAAACGCACAGGGACTGGCTTTTTTGCAAAAAAACCCCTGGTTTTGAAAGTTTAATAACTTTTAAACCACAACTCTGATTGAGTTGAACTTTTTTTTGAAATTCTCATTTTTCTCTCTAGTTTTTTTAGTATTTATTTAAAAATGGTTCGAGACAACTTTTTGCACTGTTGTCAAATTTTTAATTTGAGTTGAATTTGAATATTTTCAGAAAAAGAAGAGGGAAACCTTGCCGAGAATTTCGAAGGGTTTTCACCTGACTACTTTGGACAAGGCAAGCATTATTGAACTTGGGATATGGTGATTGCATTTTTGCATGTTTGCATCGGTTGGAATTGCACCACATATATCACAAGTGCATGCATGTTTGGTCATATCACTTCTTATGCTTGTCTTGCACTTCACTCAAACAAGAAAACTTACTGACTTGGTATAGCTGTGAGATATTCAGGAGAGTGTCTCCTGCCTTGGACGTGCCGGTGGGCACGGGCCATTATTTTTGACACGGTGGTGTCACATGACGTATGTGGAATATACTGGTGAAGATAATTAACGCCTCCTGAGTCGGCCTAGATCGAGTCTTGTTCCGTTACACCTAGCTGGATACCGTACTGCCATGAGTCTTTCCACAAGGAAGGTACAACTGAGTAAGTTGTTAACCCCTGTCCAGGTACACACCGTACAGAGGGCCACGATGAGGGTTTCCATGGCCTTGGACTAAATCCTGTCATCGGGTCAGGGGGCATGGGTGTTTCCGGTTGTAAATGAGAGGGGGGCACCCCTTGGAATCCACACGTATTAATAGTGATCCCATGCAGGACGTTGGTCTCTCCGTCTTAGAGTTTTTCTTGAACGATGCTTTGGGTGATTCCTGGCATCCGGAAAGTTAATCTGGTGTGTGCTGGTCAGGTGTGTTTTCAACCCGAAGACCATAGTGGGAATTAGTCAGTGTCACGGTACTGACTAAAGAAATCCTTTACTTGTGGGTAAAGAGTACACCCTCTGCAGAGTTTAAACCTATTCGAATAGCCGTTGTCCACGGTCAAGGGCGTTAGCTGGGTGGGTCAAGTGTCGGTCCCGGTGTCGGTCTCCGGAGGGAATAATTTTTATATGCCTGAAATATTTTGCAGGATAATTATTGACACCCTGATGCTACCATGAATATTTTATGCATGTTAAATATTATTATGGTTATGCATATTGTTGAGGACTAACCCGTTTATCTTATTTTGAATTTCCTGAGTGTCTCAGGGGCTGGCTAGACTACCGCGGGCACACAACTTTATTTTCAAGACCTCTCGTGGCGTCCCTCGAGTTTACAGGCGGTTCCACCACTACTCTTGTGGACACCCGATTGGCATTTCTCTTCAAGTCCGACCGTGGCGTCACTTGACACCCGACTGGCATTTCTCTCCAAGTTCGACCGTGGCGTCACTTGACACCCGACTGGCATTTCTCTTCAAGACCTCTTCGTGACGTCCCTCGAGTTTACAGGCGGTCCCGCCACTACTCTTGTGGACACCCGATTGGCATTTCTTTTATTTTGCTTAATGTCACTTGGGCTGGCTAGACTACCCGTGGCATTCATTTGCTTTAAGTTTGATCATGACTAACATCCTATGCTCACGTTCATATCATTTATTGTCATGATTTAAATTTTAGTCAGCATGAGCATATGCACCCATTATATCTTTTGTTCATAATGTTTGCGAGTACATTCCAACGTACTCACTGGCTTGTCCCTGGCTATTTACTTGGCCTGACTTGGAGGAGGACGAGCTTGTGGAGGAGGATTGCGGTAGCGAGCCCGACGCTTAGAGGAGTCCCAGTCAGTCAACCTGTGAGATAGGAGTCCACCACATGTATCATCCGCTGAGCTTCCGCTACACAAATAAATAGTCAAGCCTCACTCTGACGCTTGGCTCTATGTTATTGTACTAGTATTGTATCACCACCACACCACTGTCATATTCCGCCACTACCATATATTGGCGAGTTTGTAATAAACTTTGTTGAGCCCTCAGACTCAACCCTGTGTAATATTATCTTGTACTGGTTATTTGTATCAAGGAAGTCCACCAGTTGTGTTGATCTTGGGGCTGGTGTGACTTAGGGCTATTCTGGGATTTAATCTAAGAAATGGGCCCGACACTACGTACCCTCGTAGACCGTAAGAGGAAGCGTTTCACAATGTGGTTGATGTAGTCGAACTTTCTTCGCGATCCAACCGATCTAGTACCGAACGTACGACACCTCCGCGTTCAGCACACGTTCAGCTCAGTGACGTCCTCCGCCTTCTTGATCCAGCAAGACGGCAAGGTAGTAGATGAGTTCTGTCAGCACGACGGTGTGGTGATGGTGATGGTGAAGTGATCCCCGTAGGGCTTCGCCTAAGCACTACGAAAATATGACCGGGGGTGTAAACGGCGGAGGGGGGCGCCGCACACGGCTAACAATTGATCTGTTGTGTGCTAGGCGCCCCCCTCCCACATATATATAGGTGGGAGGGAGGGAGGAGCAGCCAAAGGAGGTGCCCAAGTAAGAGGAATCTTACTTGAGGTCCCTTCCAAGCCGCGCCCCCCTTTCCTTATTTGGAGTGCGGGGAAAGGCAGGGGAGGGTGGCGCCCCCCCCCCCCCCCTCCTTTTTCCCATGAGAGGGAAAGGCAGGAGGGGCTAGCCCTCCCCCTTTTCCTTCCCGTGGGCTGGCCAAACAAGGGAGGAGGCGCACCAGCCCCCGTGTGGGCTGGTCTGTCCCCTCCTTTGGCCCATAAGGCCCATAACTTGCCGGGGGGGTGCCCGGAACCCCTTTCGGTGACCCGATTCCTTCCCGGTACGTCCCGAAACACTTCCGGTGTCCAAATACTATCGTCCTATATATCAATATTTACCTCTCGACCATTTCAAGACTCCTCATCATGTCCGTGATCTCATCCGGGACCCCGAACAACATTCAGTCACCAAATCATATAACTCATATAACACTATATCGTTAACAAACGTTAAGCGTGCGGACCGTACGGGTTCGAGAACTATGTAGACATGACCGAGACACCTCTCCGGTCAATAACCAATAGCGGAAGCTAGATGCCCATATTGGCTCCTACATATTCTACGAAGATCTTTATCGGTCAAACCTTATGACAACATACATAATTCCCTTTGTCCATCGGTAAGTTACTTGCCCGAGATTCGATCATCGGTATCTTCATACCTAGTTCAATCTCGTTACCGGCAAGTCTCTTTACTCGTTCTGTAATACATCACCTCATGACTAACTCCTTAGTCGTTTGCTTGCAAGGCTTCTTATGATGTGTATTACCGAGATGGCCCAGAGATACCTCTCCGATACTCGGAGTGACAAATCCTAATCTCCATCTATGCCAACTCAACAAACACATTCGGAGATACCTGTAGAGTATCTTTATGATCACCCAGTTACGTTGTGATATTTGATAGCACACAAGGTATTCCTCCGGTATCCGGGAGTTGCATAATCTCATAGTCGAA
This sequence comes from Thinopyrum elongatum, assembly GCA_011799875.1. Taxonomy (NCBI): domain Eukaryota; kingdom Viridiplantae; phylum Streptophyta; class Magnoliopsida; order Poales; family Poaceae; genus Thinopyrum; species Thinopyrum elongatum. Next base: position 38,129,907 of record CM022300.1, on the reverse strand, counting down.
GGAATATGTATTTGACATTAAGAAAGCAATAGCAATAAACTGAACGACCAACATGCTAACCTAACGGGTGGGTCTTGTCCATCACATCATTCTCCTAATTATGTGATCCCGTTATAAAATGACAACACATGTCTATGGTTAGGAAACCTTAACCATCTTTGATCAATGAGCTAGTCTAGTAGAGGCATACTAGGGACACGGTATTTGTTTATGTATTAACACATGTTTAAGTTTCCGATCAATACAATTCTAGCATGAATAACAAACCTTTATCATGAATAAGGAAATATAAAATAACAACTTTATTATTGCCTCTAGGGCATATTTCCTTCCTCGGACGACGACCGGAAGGCGATAAGCACTCAGGCGGTGGACGAGGCTCACGATAGCCACGACCATAGATAACCTCGTCTGTCACTGTCTGTGTCTCCAGCGTCGGTGGTGGTGGTGGAGTGTGAAACACTGTCTGCGAGAAGTCATAAGTGTTTGCAGCTTGGTCATCGTCGTCGCCGTCGCCCTCTAAGAACGAACCAGCACCACTAAGCATCGGTGACTGCACTGAATGCATGAACGGTTGCGACTGGCTGCCGACTGCGGTAAAGTTAAACATGTAAAATTGATTTGCGAACCTACAATGTTTAAAAGAATGTACAAAGTAGTGTTACCTAGTTCCGTTTGATGCTGTCAGTAAGAGGTCCCTGGTTGTGAAGGAGGTGGCTGATGGTAGGACAGGCTCTCTGGTTGTGAAGGACGTGGTTCTGAATGCTGCACAGAGTGTTGTGGTTCTGCACGCTACACAGAGGGACGTGGCGGACGATGTGTTGGACGAGTAACTACGACATCCGAAGATCGTCTACATGTAACAACTGCGTAAATCCCTCGTAGCTTCTCATCGAAACGCCTCAACCATGAGAGGTGCTCTCGCTGTGGGATAGTATCCCCCCTCTCAACCCGCTGCATTAAAGCAAAGACCTCCTCTCAGGCCTCGCTTGTCAAGTCACTCTGTACATGAAGATATGTTCAGGTTATGATAAAACTACACAAATGAGAAAACTACACAACGTATATGTTCAGGTTATGATAAAACTACACAAATGAGAACCATGGCACGTACCGCATGGTGTCTGGTTCCCACAGCAGAGGCAGTTGGATACATATCGCTGGTGAGAGGGGCTTCCATCTGATCAGGAGCAGCTGATGGAACCAAATAGATCCTCGTTGTATGTAAGTAACGCTGCAGATACAACCCGAACTTGTCCCAGTCAAAGGGTCGAACCTCATCCCATATATTTGTCGGCACGGTAGTCCATTCCTGAACGTAAGGGCTAATGTTCTGAAGCCAAAAATCCATGGACTTGTTTCCTCCTACGTGACTGTACCTGAGATTGACTGGCACGTTACATGGTTAGCTATATTCTGAATGCAGTGCTGAGGACTAAATTAGTATTACTTACTTGTGCATGTGTCCTGGTATGTGTGGGATAACTGGAATTTCAGGCTCTTGGCATAGACCGAACTGTCTCATCACCTTATGAAGAGCCATCTCCTCAACCGTCACGTCGAACACCAATTTGGCCTTGGTCATCCAATAGTGCCGATCTCTAGTGCACAAGTCAGATATCCCAACTGGACACCTAGATGTTATAGTCTGATACGAGTAGGGCTCCCAGATAACTAGATCCTCATGCAAACTATCAAACTGCGACGTGAAGGATGGGTAGCACCCCCTCACCTGGGTATGCGCAAATTGTCTCTGTTAATGACAACAAATAAACATTAGTAATACTATTGCATGGCCCGTGCCTAGGGGCGGAGCTGGAGCAAATGGTACCCGATGCACCACTTTAACATAGTGTAAATATTTCAAGCGATGACGTATTGAATAAAGGTGTGTTTCACAACTTCTAATGTAGATTTTTAGACATACTAGAAGATGATACATAAAAAAAATTTAGGCACTAAAATGTTTACTATTACTATAATGATAAAAACAAGAGATAAAATTAGTTGAAAAGGGTGTCTTGCATTACCAGATAAGAAATAGAATGAACATTCAAGTAGAACGTTATAAAATGTCCCATGAAAGTATTTAAATGACCAAAATTTGAGAATTACCTTTAGCACATTTTTACTTGTCCATGATATGGAAACTTGTATAAACAGATCAAATATATCCTAACTAGAAGTTATAACACTAGAAATTGCTCAGGTTTTGCCAAAACATAGCGATTTAATCTATTGACTACAAGTTTATAATAATTGTTGCAATTTGTAATATAGAAAAAGCAGGTCAAGGACGGTACCAGAATTGGAGTCCTTTGCAATCTAGGGATGAAACGGAAGATTGAACTGATTGCCGAATTGCCAAGAGCCGGACCGGCCAGATTTGGAATTGCGGCGTGCAGCATCGTCGCGTGCGCATCAATGCTCCGGGATTAATTCAGGCGTCCGAATGGTGGTGGGCGCTGCGGCCTCCGGCGTCTCTATCGCTGCCAGGCCGCCGCCTTTGACTTGTCTGCGCGAGGAAAGACTAATCAATCCATCGATCAAAGTGTGCAACCACCCCGTGTAGCGTATGTGACGTGGGCTGGGAAGCAAACTGCTTTGTGCGATCGGCCTGCTTCGGCCCAGTTTGGAGGCGACAGACCATGATGCACTGGTCTTGGGCCAATCTGATGCATAGGGCCTTTTTTGTGATAGTTAATACTAAAAATTTTGCTGGACCCGTATTCCTGTGCATCAGGGTCGGCCCAATGGGCTCCGCCCCTGCCCGTGCCCGTGCACCTTCCCAGGACAACCTGTTTCAACACATTTCATGGTAACCGCCTGGGTCTCTTGGAAGGATATGTGCCAATCAAAATTTTTGGGTGGTATGGGATTTAGGCAAATGGAAGGTTTCAACTTGGCCTTGTTAGCAAAGCAAGGATGGAGAATTTTGCAGGAACCAAACTCGATAAGTGCTCAAATCCTCAAAGCTGTATACTTTCCGAATTGTGAGTTTCTTGAAGCAGAATTGGGGACTAGGCCTTCTCAAGTTTGGAGATCAATCTTAGAAGGAAGAGAAGTGCTAAAACAGGGGCTTATTAAAAGGATTGGTACTGGAACCTCAACAAACATATGGAATGATAATTGGTTGCCAAGAGAGAATATGATGAGGCCGCTAGCGCCAGTGAAGGACGATCCTTCACTGTTGGTGAGTGAATTAATTGATCAGGTAAACATAATTTGGAACCTGGAAGCCTTAAATGAACAACTACTTCCAATTGATAGGGAGGTGGTCCGTCAAATTTCATTACCGCTGTTAGGCATGGATGATAGATGGGCGTGGTGCAAGGAGAAATCAGGAAACTTTTCTGTCAGGTCGGCGTATCGAATGCTTGTTCAAATAAGAAACAGAAGAGAGGCCTGGCTTGAAGGTAATTCTAGCATATCTGATCTAAAGAAGGAACGGAAGGGTTGGACTAGCCTCTGGAGGTATAAAATACCTGGGAAGATCAGGATTTTTGCTTGGAGGTTGGCTAGACAAAGTCTGCCAACTGCGGATATTTTGAGACATAGAAACATGGCTACAGAGTCCAAGTGTACAGCTTGTGCGAGGGATGATTCGTGGAGACATTCTTTGTTAGAGTGTCGGATTGCACGCTGTGTGTGGGTCCTAGTTGATGAGGAGATGTATGATCGGATCCGAAGCTGTGGAGAAACTAATGCTAAAAATTGTCTGTTTGAAATGGAAGAGCAACTGAATCATAATCAGTTCGTCGTTATGATGGTTACTCTCTGGGCTTTATGGAAGGCAAGGCGTGATTTGATTCACAAAGATATCTATCAAAGTCCTTTTGCCACAAGCAATTTTATTACGAGTTTTTTGTCTGAGCTTGCAGGACTAGACAATGGTGATACACACAAAACAAGGGGAGTAGATCGGGACAGGAGCATCACATGGAGTCCGCCGCCACAAGGCAAGGTGAAAGGTAATTGTGATGGCGCAATTTCAAAAGAAAATGAACGAAGTGCAGCTGCTGCTATTTATAGATCAGAAGAGGGAGTGTTCATGGGAGCTTCGGTGCTGGTTACTGATGGAGTTCTTGATCCTGAATGTATTGAAGCCATGGCTTGTCGTGAAGCTCTTTTACTGCGGCAAGACTTGAATTTAAGAGCAGCTGTTGTTGCGTCAGACTGTGCAAATATGGTACGCAGCGTCAAAGAAGGCAGCCGAGGCATGAGCTCCATGATAACAGAAGAAACACGAAGAATGAAGACGACGGCTGGGGATGTATTTTTTAGATATGAAAGACGTGAGGCAAACTTTGATGCACACCATATAGCTAGAAAGTCTCTTGAATTGGTGCCAGGCCGCTATTTGTGGCTTTTGGAACCACCTGACTATGTACATTTTGAGATTAATTAATGATAGGTCAGGTGGTTATCTAAAAAAAACACATTTCACGGTATAGTTTGTTGGACTTGATATGTGTGTCCGGAAAATCCTCTGCGTAGACATAGCCCACTTTATCACCGCATACTTCAATTTTTTCTTTGTATCAAACATAGCCCTATCTGGACTTGGTTCAGATTATAATGCCATGGAGTCTCATGGCCATTGTTGACCGTAAGGCCGGTGGATATGTCGTGATCCCATGCAGAAAGAATCGGTACCTCCACTTCATCATCGGAATTTTTAGAATCCAGATCCTCTACCAATTCATCCTCGTCCTCTTCCTCCATCACCCCCTGCATTTCCTCCCCTTCCTCATCCCCATCAGCATAACCAGAACCAACTAATATTATCGACTGACTACTCTGCCCAGTATCATGACCACACACATTGTGTGGCACGTAGTCTGACTCTTTCTCGGGTTGGCTAGCATCCATATCCAGTGGCTGTGACCCGGATAAATAAATCTCGTTAGCCACTTGACTGCCCTGGCCGGGTTCATACCCCATGTGGAGTTGTACGGTATTCTCCTCCTTCGTCACAGTTTGCACTAGGGCATATGGGTGGATTCTTCGGTCTCGGCAACGACTTAACAGGGTCAACCAATGCTGGCTCCTATCTATCGGCATCAACTCCCACTTGACATTTTTACAGGATTTGGTCCACAATGCATGAATACTGACGGAACATACTTCAGGATCCAGCCCAAAACTAATAGTGAACCAATACTTCAACTGTCTAATGTCCAGTCTGTCCGGGTCTGGAAGTGTCATCACGCAATTTTTATACTCGCTAAGATCAACCCCCAACTCATTATATCTAACACTACCAGGGCCGTAGTAAACAGTCAAATTTACTGATTCAGACATTTTCACATGTCAGACATTTCCATCTTCTCATTAATCACTAAAATGACACAACAGACAAATTAAGACTAACTAAACAATACTCTACAACTTAGAGAAAAAAATATGACGACATGGTTATACCTTCGACGTGTGTCTCCCCTGCTTCTTGCTCCTCTCTTCAATTCAGCAGCGCCGGCCACCTCGCGGAGTACTTACACCACCGGACAACACCACCGCACCTCCTCCTCACCACCACCTCCTCCCCAGCCACACCTCCTCCTCACCACCACCTCCTCCCCAGCCGCACCTCCTCCACCCCACCATGGCTCCTCCTCACTTACACACAAATAACTACCCCATAGGAAAAAAAAAATGACCGTAGGCCACCGGGGATTGCTACGATCTACTAATTCTGCCGCTTGGATGCGAAAACGGATGGAACAGGGAGGAGATCGGTGCGGGGGTGGCGAGAACAGAGACGAACGAGAGAGAAAGAGGACGGGCTCGCGAGCCAGAGAAAGAAGACGACGCTTCGGCCTTATCCACATGTCTTCGGTCGCATGGAGGCCGAAGACCTTTTCGGTCGTTCGCTGGCCGAAAACGGCCTTCTTCGGTCACTGGTAGGCCGACGGGCCCCTCTTCGGTCGGCAGCTCACCGACAACACCTCTTGGGCCCAGCTGGGCCTCTCTTCGGCCAACAGGTGGGCGACGAGCCCACTTCGGCCAACCGATGGCCGAAAACCATGTCTTCGGCCTTCTAGGGGCCGACGGGGTCATACTTCTGAAAATTATGCATTCAGTCGTATAGTTTCCAAATTCGCTATAAAAAACATGTTAGTTTAAAAAAAATTGTAATAATTCTGTCGCCGTGACAGACACTCTAGTTGTGGCCGAGCGGTATGTAACGATGTGGATGTGGCCGGTTTTGGCCTATGCTTAATCAAAGTGGGGACTAGGGGAACCCCTTTATTTCATAAAAATAGTGTCTTCAAGAAAAGAAATTTTTAGGCATATACTAGTGGCGGTACGTTTGTCCGGATCGCCTCCAGTCAAAATGAACATCTCATATAGTTTTCTTTACATCATGTGGATTTAGCCCCCCCCCCCCCCCCCACCCCCCGCCGCGAAATGTCGAAGTTTTTCAGAATAAACTTGATTTTTTGTGCACCAGTATATAAAAGTTCGCAAACAAAAATTCACCGATGACTTCGGGGAATTCTTTTATTGCTATATACATGTCACTATTCACACTATTTTGGCCTATTTTTTTCCCTTCAAGACAACAGTTTTTTTTCTTTTGTGGATTTCTTTTGCAAGTACAATGGAAGGTCAAGTTTATTTAAAAAAAACCCAGAATTTCTTGACTTTTTATTTGATTACTATTTTTTTTATATAAGGTGTATATACATCCAGGAACCAAACATTCACACCATGGCACCTTGCTAGCTGATGGTTTTCAGCTCTGTTTCCAAAGGCCTATTTTAATCGTTTGCGTTGATGCATTCTACACTAGTATGTTTTCAAAGAAAAGCATAGGCGTGTAGAAAAGCATAGACGTGAATTCCACTTGATTCGGAAACAAAATAAACGTGTATTCCACTTGTCGTTCATCAGTCAGCTACAAGCGATCAACCATGCAACTGATAAGTCGGTCTCCGCGCAGCACCATGCTGCGCTAATGGAAACTGGTACTGGTAGTACTTATATTAGAATTAAAGAAAGTACCCCAGCTAGCTGTTCAAACCATTGACATATGGAAGTCAGAGGTTGAGCATTGCCATCTTGGAGACTTGATTTGTATTTGCTGCTAATTGATCCTTCTTATTTTTGGTGACTTGCATGAACAAGTTGTGACGCCCCCGGCTTAATCGTACACTAATCATACACGCAAATGCACACGATCAAGCCTAAGGACTCACTTGAAGATATCACAACACAACTCTAAAACATAAATAAAGTCATACAAACTTTATATTACAAGCCAGGTCCTCGAGGGCTCGAATACATAGCTCGATGGCATACAAGCGTCAGCGGAAGCATCGGATATCTCAGTACAGATATAAAAAAGAAACAGAAAGGCCTTTAGAAAGGCGGGGCAAAATAAAATGCTACGATCGAAAGGCGTAGGCCTCCTGCCTAGGACCCTCCGAACCTACTCCTGGTCGTTAGCCATCTCGAAGTAGTAGCCATCCTCGGGGTAGTAGTAGTAGTCGATGGCGGGAGCAACTGTCTCAGGGGCTCCGTCATCTGGTCACGACAAACTGATATGGGAAGAAAAAGAAAGCAAAGCAACCGTGAGTACTCCGAAGTACTCAGCAAGCAAGGATCTACACTACTAATGCAACATTATCAAAGGGAGGCTGTATATGTGGACTGGGCTGCAGAAATGCCAGAATAGAGGGGAGGCCTAGTCCTATCGAAGACTAGCATCTTCAGCATCTTCAAGTATCTTCAACGATCTTGCAGCATTAGAAGAGTACAGTATAGCACAATGTAAAGTAGTAGTAATGGCAAGTAACAGTCTCGCCCAGAGATCCTTCCTCGTCTCCCTGCGAGAAAGCGATCCCGGAGCCACATATCCAGGTACCATCTCAAGTTCTAGTTGTACCGATCGGGATACAACTCCGAGTGTCCTTTACCGTAGGACCGGCTATCGATAGATGTGTTCTTCCCTGTAGGGGTGCACCAACTTACCCATCACGCACGCTTAACTCCGGCCGGACACACTTTCCTGGGTCATGCCCGGCCTCGGCCAAACGATACACCGCAACCCTACCTACAGCTCAGCAGAGAGGTCCCCATCGGTCTACCTCCTAAGCGCAAGGGGGTCTTGGGCCATCGCCCCTCGCCTTCCGGGTTGTTGCGCACACGCGGATCCAGGTACCACCCCTCAGGATGGCGCCGGCCCAGCCGTGCCGCGATGCTGCACTGGACGTCTGACAGAGCTTTCAGCTGATGCTACGAGGCAGAGTGCCCATAACTCTTCCCACGTGATGGTTAGTGCTATCAGGCCGGAGGCCTGCTCGGATCAAATATCCAAATTGTTAGAGGACTAGGGGCTTGCGGTAACGAGCAGAGACTCATGATTGATGTGACCCCGTCGCCCCGTCTCGAGGACTTGCTGCAAGGGCTAAGAATGCCCGGCCGCGCCTCGTAAGATAAATCACGGGTATCTATCCATCATTCGCGGGTACCCCTCAGGGTCGACCCGCCTTTCCAAGTAACAGTATCATCAGTTATGTAAGGCATCCGTGTGGCTACCATATCAAGGGGAATCCGAGGCATCACCCTCGCTGGACCCCACCTGATGTAACATCAAGGTGAACGTAGGAGGCATCACCCTCGAGGTCCACACTTGAGGTGTTGCACGACTTCGTCGTTATCGGGGGTGGTGTAGGAAGAATCACCCTCGCTGACCACGACCGACTAACTAACCTACAAGGTTATCATCAGAAGTGCTGACGAGGTATCACCCTCGGCACTCGATAGTAACCCAATAGTGTCGCGCAACTAAGGGGGAAGTGAGGTGCGGTGCATGGGCCTGGTCTTCGATCCCGTTGATCGGGTCTTCTGATAATCCAGCGGGGCAGTCGGGATAAGTGGGTCACTCATGGGTCTCTAACCAGCCTATACTAAATAGTTTAGGATGAATAGGAAGGTATCAACAGCAGGTTACAATAAACAGGCTATGCAGCAGAATAGGAGAAATCAATTACAATAGCAAAATCTAATGCAAGCACGAGAATATAGAATGGGCGATATCGGGATGATCAAAGGGGGGGCTTGCCTGGTTGCTCGGCGGCAAAGGCAGAATCGTCGGTAATGTAGCCAATCACCGGAGCTGCGTCGATCTCGGAGGCTACGTCGTACCGGGTTCTGTCAAGAGAGAAGAGGGGAAGAAAACAGATAAATATAAGGTAGACAAAGTAACACAGAGCTTGCTATGCTAACGTGCAGTGCAGAGTTGCCTAAAAGTGTATATGCACTATTCACCTAATGGAAACGACCACAGAGTTGCGAGTTCACCTCCGTAGAGGGTCCCGTCATGGAAACAGAAGGCACAGTTGGATTCGTCTTGTCATTCTGATCAACTTTCATGTAGAAAGTTTTTCGATCGGAGCTACGGTTTATTTTATATGATTTTCTAAAGATTTTAGCAATATTCTGAAATTTAAATCAATAAAGAAATAACAGAAAATGCTATTTATGTCAGCCTGACGTCACTGTGACATCAGCAAGTCAAACCGCCAGGTCTAGGTCAAACCTGACCTGCGGGACCCACCTGTCATAGACAGTGGGTTTAACAGGGACAAATTAAACTAATCTAGGTTAATTAGTTGGTGGGCCCAGCCTGTCAGTGGGTGTTTTAACTAATCTAATTAAGTTTTAATTAAAATCCATTTAGTTAATTTAATTAGTCGGCTGGGCCCACATGTCAGCGCCTCAGGGGAACAATGCCCCAAGTTGACCAAAGTCAACGTGGTCAAACAGACGACGGGGGCCCACTAGCAGTGTCTCAAGGTGGGCCCCACGCCTTGCCACGTCGGACGCCGGCGCAGAGAAGCTCCGGCGAGCCCCAAATACGTCGTACCGGGCTCTACGACGGCGACAAGCTTCGCCGGAATTCAGGCTTCTCCGGAAACGCGGCTACGCGGCGCGCTCGAGCGGACTACCTACGCGGGCGAGCTCTATGGGACCCCGGAAACTCAGCGGAGCCACGCATTTGAGCAAAACGGCACAGGAGCGAGGAGATCACCGGCAATGGCGGCGGCGGCGTTCGGGTCTCTGCGGTGCCGCCGTTCTAGCACGCAAGCAAGCAACCGAAGGAGGTCAGGGGAAAGGGGAGAGGCTCACCGAGCGGCGCAAGTTAGCCCGTGGCGACTTTGTAGCAGCAGAGGACTCGGGTTCGCCGGAGCAGTGCCGGAGATGTAGAGGAAGGGGACGGCTCGATGCGGGCGATGGAGGGCACCCCGGCTCGAACTGAAAGGCGCAGACGACGTGGATGATGACGGCGCTCCTCCTGGACATCAGCTGACAGTGTGAGGAGCTCGGCGGTCACGTGCATGACGGTGGTCCGGCGATGGCTGCGCCGGCCTCTCCTGGAGAGGAGGGGGACCGAGCGAGGAGGACGATTGAGAGGGAAGGGGAGAGTGAGGCGAGTGGAGGAGAGAGACCAGGGGAGATGGACGGGGAAGAAACTTATCCCCTCGCCTGGCCGCGGCGTCGCCGTGTCGATGGTTGACCGGAGCGCGCGCGGCGGCCACAGGGACGACGACACGAAGGGAGAAGGTAGGTGGGGGTGGGCTGGACCGGCTCTGGGCCTGAACAGGTAAGTCCCTCTGGCTTTTTTTTTCTTTTACTGTTTTCCTGTTTTTCTTTTTATTTAGTAGCACAGAGAGAAAAGAAATTCTTTGAGCAACTAATTCACTTAGGAAAAATATGGGAGATGTCCCAATAAATTCCCTGGTCTTTTTAGACGGTGCCACAAAAAGTTTGGAAATTTTTGAAACTCATTTGAATTTTCCAATAATAGAATAGCATTTAAAAATACTGAAATGGTGCTGACATAATGGCTAATGCTCATCTTTGCTCAAGAGTGATGTTGTGTTCCTTAACATATAATTGATTTAGAATATTTGCAAGTTGATGAACATTTTTACAGCAATATTTGAGCAACTTCATTTTGGACCTTAAATTTGAATTGTTTTCAAGGAGGAATTTTGAATTGAAGTGTTTAGCCAAAATGATCAAGCATAACAAATGAAGATGACTTGGCATGATTAACTCAGAGTGACAGTGCTTTATTACATAGGGGTGTTACAATTCTCCTCCTCTAAAAGAAATTCTCGTCCCAAGAATTCAGGAGGTAGAAGGAAATAGGTCGGGGTATTCCTTGCAAAGATGATCCTCGCGTTCCCAAGTGGCTTCATCTTCTGTATGATTTGACCACTGCACTTTGAGGAACTTGGTAACCTTCTGACGGGTCCGACGTTCAGCTTCATCGAGAATACGGATTGGATGCTCCTTATAAGATAGGTCATCTTGCAATTCGAGCATCTCATGATCCACTGCTCGGTGCGGAGACTCCTTGAAGCATTTACGAAGCTGCCACACATGGAAGACGTCGTGGATATGAGAGAATTGCGGCGGCAACTCCAATTTATATGCCACCTGTCCACGTCTAGCAATTATGCGAAAGGGGCCGATGTAGCATGGAGCTAGCTTGCCCTTGATTTCGAAACGATGAGTGCCCTTCATAGGAGTGACACGCAGATAAGCTTGATCACCAGGTTGATAAGTCAAACCCCATCGTTTGCGATCGTAATTGCTCTTCTGACGGTCCTGAGCCGCCTTGAGATTTTCTCGGACAATACGGACTTGCTCTTCGGCGTGTTGAATAATATCCGGACCCACGAGTGGTCGTTCCCCGGTTTCTGACCAATTCAGAGGGGTTCGACACTTACGTCCATATAGAACTTCGAAGGGAGCCATTTTCAAGCTGGCTTGATAGCTGTTGTTATAAGAGAACTCAGCATACGGAAGAGATTCTTCCCACTTCTTACCGAAAGAAATAACACAAGCTCGCAGCATGTCTTCAAGCACTTGATTTACTCGTTCGACTTGGCCTTGGGACTAGGGGTGATATGCTAAACTCCAGGTGATATGAGTTCCCATAGCTTCTTGGAAGCTTTCCCAGAACTTTGAGGTGAAAAGACCGCCACGGTCCGAACTAATCTCCTTCGGAATGCCGTGGAGTGAAACAATTCTGGAGATGTACAACTCTACTAAATGACTAGCAGTGATCGTCTCTTTGACAGGCAGAAAGTGTGCAACTTTGGAAAGTTGGTCGACGACGACAAGGATAGCATCATGACCCTTCTGTGATTTGGGAAGGCCAGTAATGAAATCCATCTGAACCTTGTCCCATTTCCATAGAGGAATAGGGAGCAGCTGCAGAATTCCAGCAGGCTTCTGATGTTCTGCCTTAATGCGACGGCAAACATCACATTCAGCAACATATCGAGCAATGTCCTGCTTCATTCTAGACCACCAGTACCGTTGACGGAGATCACGATACATCTTGGTGCTAACCGGATGAATAGACAGCGGTGTATCATGTGCCTCTGTCATGACCTTGTCAGTCATTAGCTCGAAGCGAGGTACGACAATGCGGTCTCTGAAGTACAAGGTTCCATCTTCTGACAGCGAGAAATCCTTGTACTTTTCAAAGTGAAGATCTTTCTTCATGAGATCAATTTCAGCATCTTTAGCTTGTGCCCTCTTAACAGCCTTCTCAAGGTCTGGTTCAACAACCAAGGTATTTAGGTATCCTTGAGGAACTATCTCGAGATTTAGCTTTCGAAGCTCTTCATACAGAAGTGGTTGCTCTAGCTGGACTTCAAGTTCACAGCAATAGGATTTACGACTCAATGCATCAGCCATTACATTAGCCTTGCCAGGGGTATAAGAAATACCCAAATCATAGTCCGCAATGGTCTCCATCCATCTTTGCTGACGGAGGTTTAGAGATGGCTAAGTGAACAAGTACTTCAGACTTTTATGATCCGTGTAGATCTCGCAACGATTACCGAGGAGGTAATGTCGCCACAACTGCAGTGCATAGATGATAGCAGCTAGTTCTAGATCATGTACCGGATAATTCTTTTCTCTTCATGCGGGCGCAACGACGAGAGCCATAGGCAATCACTTTACGCTCTTGCATTAGGACATAGCCTAATCCTTCACGGGATGCGTCACAATAGATCACAAAATCCTTGCGGGAATCTGGAGGAGCAAGTACTGGGGCAGATGTCAGCTTGTCCTACGGTCAACAGGTCGACACGTTGAATCCTGCGGCTGACCCTGGCGACAGTTGAGAGCACGGTGCCTTGGCTGTCCACACTTGCGGCATAAACCATCATTATGGGGAGGACCCGTAGCATTGAGCTGTCCACTTTGATTTCTGAGCTGGCTAGGCGGCGTAGGCAGACGAGGTGCGACATAAGAAGGTCTCGGTGCAGGGGCAGGTCGGTGATGAACATTGTGCAGAATCCACACTCGACGTTTCTGAATAGGCTGACCTGAGGATGAGCCAACATCACGAGTGCGTTTGAGCGACTCCTGGTATTTAGCCAAACTAGTTTCAACTCGGTAGGCTTGACTGACAAGCGTCGCAAAGTCCTCACAATCAAGGACAAGAAGTGCGAGCTGTATATCGGAACGCAGTCCTTCACGGAATTTCTCCTGCTTACGAGCGTCAGTGTCGACATCATCTTTAGCATAGTGGGATAATTCGAGAAATTTCCTCTGATATTCATCCACAGTCATTGTGCCTTGTGAGAGTTTGCAAAACTCCTGCTTCTTCTGGTCAATCAGACCTTGAGGAATGTACCGTGCACGAAAAGCGGACTGAAATTCCTGCCAAGTGGGTACAGATTCATCAGGCAACATACTCTTATGGCTTTCCCACCATTGAGCAGCGGGACCCTTCAAGTGAAATGTCGCAAAGGCGACGTAACTGCCAGGGGCCACACTAGCTGACTTCATTTCAAACATGATGTCACGAAGCCAATCATCAGCATCCATAGGATTGGTGGAGCTGCGGAAAACAGACGGGTTGAGGCGCACAAATTCTGGCAGAGTTATTGGAGCAGTCTGTTGCTGAGCATTTTGAGTTGGGAACTGAGCTAATACTCCGGTCATAAACTGACGGTTGAGTTCAAACTGCTGCCTGTTGGAAATATGCCCTAGAGGCAATAATAAAGTGGTTATTATTATATTTCCTTGTTCATGATAATTTTCTATTGTTCATGCTATAATTGTGTTATCCGGAAATCGTAATACATGTGTGAATACATAGACCACAACATGTCCCTAGTGAGCCTCTAGTTGACTAGCTCGTTGATCAATAGATGGTTACGGTTTCCTGACCATGGACATTGGATGTCGTTGATAACGGGATCACATCATTAGGAGAATGATGTGATGGACAAGACCCAATCCTAAGCATAGCACTAGATCGTGTAGTTCGTCTGCTAAAGCTTTTCTAATGTCAAGTATCATTTCCTTAGACCATGAGATTGTGCAACTCCCGGATACCGTAGGAATGCTTTGGGTGTATCAAACGTCACAACGTAACTGGGTGACCATAAAGGTGCACTACAGGTATCTCCGAAAGTGTCTGTTGGGTTGGCACGAATCGAGACTGGGATTTGTCACTCCGTATGACGGAGAGGTATCTCTGGGCCAACTCGGTAATGCATCATCATAATGAGCTCAATGTGACTAAAGAGTTAGCCACGGGATCATGCGTTACGGAACGAGTAAAGAGACTTGCCGGTAACGAGATTGAACAAGGTATAGGGATACCGACGATCGAATCTCGGGCAAGTATCATACCGGTAGACAAAGGGAATTGTGTACGGGATTGATTGAATCCCCGACATCGTGGTTCATCTGATGAGATCATCGTGGAACATGTGGGAGCCAACATGGGTATCCAGATCCCGCTGTTGGTTATTGGCCGGAGAGATGTCTCGGTTATGTCTGCATGGTGCCCGAACCCGTAGGGTCTACACACTTAAGGTTCGGTGACGCTAGAGTTGTTATGGGAAATAGTATGTGGTTACCGAATGTTGTTCGGAGTCCCGGATGAGATCCCGGACGTCACGAGGAGTTCTGAAATGGTCTGGAGGTGAAGATTTATATATGGGAAGTCATCATACGGTCACCGGAAGTATTCGGGGGTTTGCCGGTATTGTACCGGGACCACCGAAGGGGTTCCGGGGGTCCACCGGGAGGGTCCACCTGCCCCGGAGGGCCCTATGGGCTGTATGTGGGAGGGAACCAGCCCCTAAGTGGGCTGGGCGCCATCCCCCCCTAGGGCCCATGCGCCTAGGGTTGGGGGGAAACCCTAAAGGGGGCGCCCCCCTTGGCTTGGGGGGCAAGCCCCCTCCCCTTGGCCGCCGCCCCCCCTCTAGATCTGATCTAGAGGGGCCGGGCCCCTTCCCCCTTGGCCCTATAAATAGAGGGGAGGAGGGAGGGCAGCAGCACCTCATCCAAGGCGCAGCCCTCCCCCTCTCCAACACCCCCTCCTCCTCCGTTGAGCTTGGCGAAGCCCTGCCGGAGAACTGCCAACTCCACCACCACGCCGTCGTGCTGCCGGAGTTGTCTTCCCCAACCTCTCCCTCCTCCTTGCTGGATCAAGGCGCGGGAGACGTCACCGGGCTGCACGTGTGTTGAACGCGGAGGCGCCGTTGTTCGGCGCTTAGATCGGAATCGACCGCGATCTGAATCGCTGCGTGTACGACTCCTCCAACCGCGTTCTTGCAACGCTTCCGCATCACGATCTTCAAGGGTATGAAGATGCACTCCTCTCTCTCTCGTTGCTAGTATCTCCATAGATTGATCTTGGTGATGCGTAGGAATTTTTTTTGATTTACTACTGCGTTCCCCAACAGTAGCATCATGAGCTAGGTCTATGCGTAGTTTCTATGCACGAGTAGAACACAAGTTGTTGTGGGCGTCGATTTTGTCAATTTACTTGCCGTTACTAGTCTTATCTTGATTCGGCGGCATCGTGGGATGAAGCGGCCCGGACCGACCTTACACGTATGCTTACGTGAGACAGGTTCCACCGACTGACATGCACTAGTTGCATAAGGTGGCTAGCGGGTGTCTGTCTCTCCCACTTTAGTCGGATCGGATTCGATGAAAAGGGTCCTTATGAAGGGTAAATAGAAATTGGCATATCACGTTGTGGTTTTGGCGTAGGTACGAAACGTTCTTGCTAGAAACCTATAGCAGCCACGTAAAAAAAATTGCAACAACAATTAGAGGATGTCTAACTTGTTCTTGCAGCATATGCCGTGTGATGTGATATGGCCAAAAGGATGTGATGAAAGATATATGTGATGTATGAGATTGATCATGTTCTTGTAATAGGAATCATGACTTGCATGTCGATGAGTATGACAACCGGCAGGAGCCATAGGAGTTGTCTTATTTTATTGTATGACCTGCGTGTCAATGAAAACGCCATGTAATTACTTTACTTTATTGCTAACCGTTAGCCATAGTAGTAGAAGTAATAGTTGGTGAGACAACTTCATGAAGACACAATGATGGAGATCATGGTGTCATGCCGGTGACGATGATGATCATGGTGCCCCGAAGATGGAGATCAAAAGGAGCATAATGATATTGGCCATATCATGTCACTTTATGATTTGCATGTGATGTTTATCATGTTTACATCTTATTTGCTTAGAACGACCGTAGCATAAATAAGATGATCCCTCGCTAAAATTTCAAGAACGTGTTTCCCCTAACTGTGCACCGTTGCGATGGTTCGTTGTTTCGAAGCACCACATGATGATCGGGTGTGATAGATTCTAACGTTCGAATACAACGGGTGTAAGCCAGATTTATACATGCAAAACACTTAGGTTGACTTGACGAGCCTAGCATGTACAGACATGGCCTCGGAACACGGAAGACTGAAAGGTCGAACATGAGTCGTATAGAAGATACGATCAACATAGAGATGTTCACCGTTGATGACTAGTCCGTCTCACGTGATGATCGGACACGGCCTAGTCGATTCGGATCATGTATCACTTAGATGACTAGAGGGATGTCTATCTGAGTGGGAGTTCATTGAATAATTTGATTAGATGAACTTAATTATCATGAACTTAGTCTAAAATCTTTGCAATATGTCTTGTAGATCAAATGGCCCACGCTAATGTTGCCCTCAACTTCAACGCGTTCCTAGAGAAAACCAAACTGAAAGACGATGGTAGCAACTACACGGACTGGGTCCGTAACTTGAGGATCATCCTCATAGCTGCCAAGAAAGCATATGTCCTTGAAGCACCGCTAGGTGACGCACCTGTTTACCCAGCAACTCAAGACGTTATGAACACCTGGCAGTCACGTAGTGATGATTACTCCCTGGTTCAGTGCGGCATGCTTTACAGCTTAGAACCGGGGCTCCAAAAGCGTTTTGAGCAACACGGAGCATATGAGATGTTCCAAGAGCTAAAAATGGTTTTCCAAGCTCATGCCCGAGTCGAGAGATATGAAGTCTCCGACAAGTTCTACAGTTGTAAGATGGAGGAGAATAGTTCTGTCAGCGAGCATATACTCAAAATGTCTGGGTTGCACAACCGCTTGTCTCAGCTGGGAGTTAATCTCCCGGATGACGCGGTCGTTGACAGAATCCTTCAGTCGCTTCCACCTAGCTACAAGAGCTTTGTGATGAACTTCAATATGCAGGGGATGGAAAAAACCATTCCTGAGGTATATTCAATGCTGAAATCAGCGGAGGTGGAGATCAAAAAGGAACATCAAGTGTTGATGGTGAATAAAACCACTAAGTTCAAGAAAGGCAAGGGTAAAAAGAACTTCAAGAAGGACGGCAAGGGAGTTGCCGCGCCCGGTAAGCAAGCTGCCGGGAAGAAGCCAAAGAATGGACCCAAGCCTGAGACTGAATGCTTTTATTGCAAGGGAAACAATCACTGGAAGCGAAACTGCCCCAAGTACTTAGCGGATAAGAAGGCCGGCAATACCAAAGGTATATGTGATATACATGTTATTGATGTGTACCTTACCAGCGCTCGTAGTAGCTCCTGGGTATTTGATACCGGTGCGGTTGCTCATATTTGTAACTCAAAACAGGAGCTGCGGAATAAGCGGAGACTGGCGAAGGACGAGGTGACGATGCGCGTCGGGAATGGTTCCAAGGTCGATGTGATCGCCGTCGGCACGCTACCTCTACATCTGCCTTCAGGATTAGTTTTAAACCTCAATAATTGTTATTTAGTACCAGCTTTGAGCATGAACATTGTATCAGGATCTCGTTTGATGCAAGATGGCTACTCATTTAAATCCGAGAATAATGGTTGTTCTATTTATATGAGAGATATGTTTTATGGTCATGCCCCGCTGGTCAATGGTTTGTTTTTATTGAATCTCGAACGTGATGTTACACATATTCATAGTGTGAATGCCAAGAAATGTAAGGTTGATAATGATAGTCCCACATACTTGTGGCACTGCCGCCTTGGTCACATTTGTGTCAAGCGCATGAAGAAACTCCATGCAGATGGACTTTTGGAGTCTCTTGATTATGAATCATTTGACACGTGCGAACCATGCCTCATGGGCAATATGACCAAGACTCCATTCTCCGGAACAATGGAGCGAGCAACCAACTTGTTGGAAATAATACATACTGATGTATGCGGTCCAATGAGTGTTGAGGCTCGCGGTGGCTATCGTTATGTTTTCACCCTCACTGATGACTTAAGTAGATATGGGTATGTCTACTTAATGAAACACAAGTCTGAGACCTTTGAAAAGTTCAAGGAATTTCAGAGTGAGGTTGAGAATCAACGTGACAGGAAAATAAAGTTCTTACGATCAGATCGTGGAGGGGAATATTTGAGTCACGAATTTGGCACACACTTAAGGAAATGTGGAATTGTTTCACAACTCACGCCGCCTGGAACACCTCAGCGTAATGGTGTGTCCGAACGTCGTAATCGCACTCTATTAGATATGGTGCGATCTATGATGTCTCTTACCGATCTACCGCTATCATTTTGGGGTTATGCTTTAGAGACTGCCGCATTCACTTTAAATAGGGCTCCATCAAAATCCATTGAGACGACACCGTATGAATTATGGTTTGGGAAGAAACCTAAGCTGTCATTTCTGAAAGTTTGGGGATGCGATGCTTATGTCAAGAAACTTCAACCTGAAAAGCTCGAACCCAAATCGGAAAAATGCGTCTTCATAGGATACCCTAAGGAAACTATTGGGTATACCTTCTACCTTAGATCCGAAGGCAAGATCTTTGTTGCCAAGAATGGATCCTTTCTGGAGAAAGAGTTTCTCTCGAAAGAAGTAAGTGGGAGGAAAGTAGAACTTGATGAGGTACCCCCTCTTGAACCGGAGAGTAGCGCAACTCAGGAAGATGTTTCTGTGGTGCCTGCACCGACTAGAGAGGAAGTTAATGATGATGATCATGAAACTTCGGATCAAGTTGCTACTGAACTTCGTAGGTCCACGAGGACACGTTCCGCACTAGAGTGGTACGGCAACCCTGTCCTGGAAGTCATGTTGTTAGACAACGGTGAACCTTCGAACTATGAAGAAGCGATGGCGGGCCCGGATTCCAACAAATGGCTTGAAGCCATGAAATCCGAGATAGGATCCATGTATGAAAACGAAGTATGGACTTTGACAGACTTGCCCAATGATCGGCAAGCCATAGAGAACAAATGGATCTTTAAGAAGAAGACAGACGCGGATGGTAATGTGACCATATATAAGGCTCGACTTGTCGCTAAGGGTTATCGACAAGTTCAAGGGGTTGACTACGATGAGACCTTCTCACCCGTAGCGAAGCTGAAGTCCGTCCGAATCATGTTAGCAATTGCCGCATTCTATGATTATGAGATATGGAAAATGGACGTCAAAACGGCATTCCTTAATGGTTTCCTTAAGGAAGAATTGTATATGATGCAGCCGGAAGGTTTTGTCGATCCTAATAATGTTGACAAGGTATGCAAGCTCCAGCGCTCAATCTATGGGCTAGTGCAAGCATCTCGGAGTTGGAACATTCGCTTTGATGAGATGATCAAAGCGTTTGGGTTTACACAGACTTATGGAGAAGCCTGTGTTTACAAGAAAGTGAGTGGGAGCTCTGTAGCATTTCTCATATTGTATGTGGATGACATACTATTAATGGGAAATGATATAGAATTCTTGGAAAGCATAAAGGCCTACTTGAATAAGTGTTTTTCAATGAAGGACCTTGGAGAAGCTGCTTACATATTAGGCATCAAGATCTATAGAGATAGATCGAGACGCCTCATTGGTCTTTCGCAAAGCACATACCTTGACAAGATATTGAAGAAGTTCAATATGGATCAGTCCAAGAAGGGGTTCTTGCCTGTATTTCAAGGTGTGAGATTGAGCACGGCTCAATGCCCGACCTCGGCAGAAGATAGAGAAAAGATGAGTGTCATCCCCTATGCCTCAGCCATAGGGTCTATTATGTATGCCATGCTGTGTACCAGACCTGATGTGAACCTCGCCGTAAGTTTGGTAGGGAGGTACCAAAGTAATCCCGGCATGGAACACTGGACAGCGGTCAAGAACATCCTGAAGTACCTGAAAAGGACTAAGGATATGTTTCTCGTTTATGGAGGTGACGAAGAGCTCGTCGTAAAGGGTTACGTCGATGCTAGCTTCGACACAGATCTGGATGACTCCAAGTCACAAACCGGATACGTGTATATTTTGAATGGTGGGGCAGTCAGCTGGTGCAGTTGCAAGCAAAGCGTCGTGGCGGGATCTACATGTGAAGCAAAGTACATAGCAGCCTCGGAGGCAGCACAGGAAGCAGTCTGGATGAAGGAGTTCATCACCGACCTAGGAGTTATTCCCAATGCGTCGGGCCCAATGACTCTCTTCTGTGACAACACTGGAGCTATTCCCTTGCCAAGGAGCCCAGGTTTCATAAGAAGACCAGGCATATCAAGCGTCGCTTCAACTCCATTCGTGAACATGTTCAAGATGGAGACATAGATATTTGTAAAGTGCATATGGATCTGAATGTCGTAGATCCGTTGACTAAACCTCTTCCACGAGCAAAACATGATCAACACCAGAACTCTATGGGTGTTCGATTCATCACAATGTAACTAGATTATTGACTCTAGTGCAAGTGGGAGACTGTTGGAAATATGCCCTAGAGGCAATAATAAAGTGGTTATTATTATATTTCCTTGTTCATGATAATTGTCTATTGTTCATGCTATAATTGTGTTATCCGGAAATCGTAATACATGTGTGAATACATAGACCACAACATGTCCCTAGTGAGCCTCTAGTTGACTAGCTCGTTGATCAATAGATGGTTACGGTTTCCTGACCATGGACATTGGATGTCGTTGATAACGGGATCACATCATTAGGAGACTGATGTGATGGACAAGACCCAATCCTAAGCATAGCAATAGATCGTGTAGTTCGTCTGCTAAAGCTTTTCTAATGTCAAGTATCATTTCCTTAGACCATAAGATTGTGCAACTCCCGGATACCGTAGGAATGCTTTGGGTGTATCAAACGTCACAACATAACTGGGTGACCATAAAGGTGCACTACAGGTATCTCCGAAAGTGTCTGTTGGGTTGGCACGAATCGAGACTGCGATTTGTCACTCCGTATGATGGAGAGGTATCTCTGGGCCCACTCGGTAATGCATCATCATAATGAGCTCAATGTGACTAAAGAGTTAGCCACGGGATCATGCGTTACGGAACGAGTAAAGAGACTTGCCGGTAACGAGATTGAACATGGTATAGGGATACCGACGATCGAATCTCGGGCAAGTATCATACCGGTAGACAAAGGGAATTGTGTATGGGATTGATTGAATCCCCGACATCGTGGTTCATCCGATGAGATCATCATGGAACATGTGGGAGCCAACATGGGTATCCAGATCCCGCTGTTGGTTATTGGCTGGAGAGATGTCTCGGTCATGTCTGCATGGTTCCCGAACCCGTAGGGTCTACACACTTAAGGTTCGGTGACGCTAGAGTTGTTATGGGAAATAGTATGTGGTTACCGAATGTTGTTCAGAGTCCCGGATGAGATCCCGGACGTCATGAGGAGTTCCGGAATGGTCTGGAGGTGAAGATTTATATATGGGAAGTCATCATACGGTCACCGGAAGTATTCGGGGGTTTGCCGGTATTGTACCGGGACCACCGAAGGGGTTCCGGGGGTCCACCGGGAGGGTCCACCTACCCCGGAGGGCCCTATGGGCTGTATGTGGGAGGGAACCAGCCCCTAAGTGGGCTGGGCGCCATCCCCCCCTAGGGCCCATGCGCCTAGGGTTGGGGGGAAACCCTAAAGGGGGCGCCCCCCTTGGCTTGGGGGGCAAGCCCCCTCCCCTTGGCCGCCGCCCCCCCTCTAGATCTGATCTAGAGGGGCCGGCCCCCTTCCCCCTTGGCCCTATAAATAGAGGGGAGGAGGGAGGGCAGCAGCACCTCATCCAAGGCGCAGCCCTCCCCCTCTCCAACACCCCCTCCTCCTCCGTTGAGCTTGGCGAAGCCCTGCCGGAGAACTGCCAACTCCACCACCACGCCGTCGTGCTGCCGGAGTTGTCTTCCCCAACCTCTCCCTCCTCCTTGCTAGATCAAGGCGTGGGAGATGTCACCGGGCTGCACGTGTGTTGAACGCGGAGGCGCCGTTGTTCGGCCCTTAGATCGGAATCGACCACGATCTGAATCGCTGCATGTACGACTCCTCCAACCGCATTCTTGCAACGCTTCCGCATCACGATCTTCAAGGGTATGAAGATGCACTCCTCTCTCTCTCTCTCGTTGCTAGTCTCTCCATAGATTGATCTTGGTGATGCGTAGGATTTTTTTTTGATTTACTACTACGTTCCCCAACACTGCCTCATTTCAGCAATATAAGATGGAGGTGGAGGATCGTCAGCCATCCTGCCAAATCAACAGGGGCGGTTAAGCAAGAAAAACTGTAGGTGTATGGAATGATTCGTGAAATAACACGCACAACAGAAGGAGGTGCAATAGATACTTCATCATAGGCACACCAGACATTCAAATCCACACATAGTCTTGGTTACAAACCGGCATTATGACAGCTGAATGGGGAAGGCTAGACAACTAGGCGGCGCGCAGGCACGCGGTAAAGAAGTACACAACGAGACATAGCAAAGGCTACATCAACGTCGGAGATAATTGTTGAAGCGAGGAATCTGCAAGTGACAACACAGGGTGCCCTCGATAAAAGGATCATGTAAGCAGAACCTGGCCCACAATCTTGAAGCAAGGGGGAATAAATTCAGATCTCCGGGTGGATGTGATCACGAGAACCTAATGATGGAGTTAGTAAAATTTTAACCCGAAAGGAAAGAGAGCTCTGAGTCCCAGAGTAAAGGTCGAGGAGTAAAAGATCCTAATACCACCCATTCGGCGACGTGGGCCCGTAAGCCACACGGCCAAGTTAGTAAAACAGTTTTCAAGTTCTAGACTCAACTTCGGCCTAAGAGTTGGAGAGGGGGTTCCTAGAGGCAGTCGGCTTTGATACCAACCTGTGACGCCCCCGGCTTAATCGTGCACTAATCATACAAGCAAATACACACGATCAAGCCTAAGGACTCACTTGAAGATATCACAACACAACTCTAAAACATAAATAAAGTCATACAAGCTTTATATTACAAGCCAGGGCCTCGAGGGCTCGAATACATAGCTCGATGGCATACAAGCGTCAGCGGAAGCATCAGATATCTGAGTACAAATATAAAAGAGAAACAGAAAGGCCTTTAGAAAAGCGGGGCAAAATAAAATGCTACGATCGAAAGGCGTAGGCCTCCTGCCTAGGACCCTCCGAACCTACTCCTGGTCGTTAGCCATCTCGAAGTAGTAGCCATCCTCGGGGTAGTAGTAGTAGTCGACGGCGGGAGCAACTATCTCAGGGGCTCCGTCATCTGGTCACGACAAACTGATATGGGAAGAAAAAGAAAGCAAAGCAACCGTGAGTACTCCGAAGTACTCAGCAAGCAAGGATCTACACTACTAATGCAACATTATCAAAGGGCGGCTGTATATGTGGACTGGGCTGCAAAAATGCCTGAATAGAGGGGAGGCCTAGTCCTATCGAAGACTAGCATCTTCAGAATCTTCAAGTATCTTCAACGATTTTGCAGCATTAGAAGAGTACAGTATAGCACAATGTAAAGTAGTAGTAATGTCAAGTAACAGTCTCGCCCAGAGATCCTTCCTCGACTCCCTGCGAGAAAGCGATCCCGGAGCCACATATCCAGGTACCATCTCAAGTTCTAGTTGTACCGATCGGGATACAACTCCGAGTGTCCTTTACCGTAGGACCGGCTATCGATAGATGTGTTCTTCCCTGCAGGGGTGCACCAACTTACCCACCACGCTCGCTTAACTCCGGCCGGACACACTTTCCTGGATCATGCCTGGCCTCGGCCAAACGATACACCGCAACCCTACCTACAGCTCAGCAGAGAGGTCCCCGTCGGTCTACCTCCTAAGCGCAAGGGGGTCTTGGGCCATCGCCCCTCGCCCTCCGGGTCGTTGCGCACACGCAGATCCAGGTACCACCCCTCAGGATGGCACCGGCCCAGCCATGCCGCGATGCTGCACTGGACGTCTGACAGAGCTTTCGGCTGATGCTACGATGCAGAGTGTCCATAACTCTTCCCACGTGATGGTTAGTGCTATCAGGCCAGAGGACTGCTCGGATCAAATATCCAAATCGTTAGAGGACTAGGGGCTTGCGGTAACGGGCAGAGACTCACGATCGATGTGACCCCGTCGCCCCCTCTCGAGGACTTGCTGCAAGGGCTAAGAATGCCCGGCCGCGCCTCGTAAGATAAATCACGGGTATCTATCCATCATTCGCGGGTACCCCTCAGGGTCAACCCGCCTTTCCATGTAACAGTATCATCAGTTATGTAAGGCATCCGTGTGGCTACCATATCAAGGGGAATCCGAGGCATCACCCTCGCTGGACCCCACCTGATGTAACATCAAGGTGAATGTAGGAGGCATCACCCTCGAGGTCCACACTTGAGGTGTTGCACGACTTCGTCATTATCGGGGGTGGTGTAGGAGGAATCACCCTCGCTGACCACGACCGACTAACTAACCTACAAGGTTACCATCAGAAGTGCTGACGAGGTATCACCCTCGGCACTCGATAGTAACCCAGTAGTGTCGCGCAACTAAGGGGGAAGTGAGGTGTGGTGCCGGGGCCTGGTCTTCGATCCCATTGATCGGGTCTTTTGATAATCCAGCGGGGCAGTCGGGATAAGTGGGTCACTCATGGGTCTCTAACCAGCCTATACTAAACAGTTTAGGATGAACAGGAAGGTATCAACAGCATGTTACAATAAACAGGCTATGCAGCAGAATAGGAGCAATCAATTACAATAGCAAAATCTAATGCAAGCACGAGAAAATAGAATGGGCGATATCAGGATGATCAAAGGGGGGGGGGCTTACCTGGTTGCTCGGTGGCAAAGGCAGAATCGTCGGTAATGTAGCCAATCACCGGAGCTGCGTCGATCTCGGAGGCTACATCATACCGGGCTCTATCGAGAGAGAAGAGGGGAAGAAAACAGATAAATATAAGGTAGACAAAGTAACACAGAGCTTGCTAGGCTAACGTGTAGTGCAAAGTTGCCTAAAAGCATGTCTAGGTCATATTAGTTATTTTAGGATTTAAGTTGGATTTATTAATCGGTGTATATGCACTATTCACCTAATGGAAACGACCACAGAGTTGCGAGTTCACCTCCGTAGAGGGTCCCGTCACGGAAACAGATGGCACGGTTGGATTTGTCTCGTCGTTCTGATCAACTTTCATGTAGAAAGTTTTTCGATCGGAGCTACGGTTTATTTTATATGATTTTCTAAAGATTTTAGCAATATTCTGAAATTTAAATCAATAAAGAAATAATAGAAAATGCTATTTATGTCAGCCTGACATCACTGTGACATCAACAAGTCAAACCACCAGGTCTAGGTCAAACCTGACCTGCGGGACCCACCTATCATAGACAATGGGTTTAACAGGGACAAATTAAACTAATCTAGGTTAATTAGTTGGTGGGCCCAGCCTGTCAGTGGGTGTTTTAACTAATGTAATTAAGTTTTAATTAAAATCCGTTTAGTTAATTTAATTAGCCGGCTGGGCCCACATGTCAGCGCCTCAGGGGAACAGTGCCCCACATTGACCAAAGTCAACGTGGTCAAACAGACGACGGGGGCCCACTGGCAGTGTCTCAAGGTGGGCCCCACGCCTTGCCACGTCAGACGCCGGCGCCGAGCAGCTCTGGCGAGCCCCAAATACGGCGGTGCAAGTCCGGCGGCTTCGGGTTTCTCCTACGGTGCGTCAAATCGCACGTTCTCGGGCTCGTTTGAACGAGTGGGAGAAGCCGCGTCGAACGGGAGCTACGGCAGGGACGGAAGTGATCGGAGATGAGCTCTACGACGGCGACAAGCTTCGCCGGAATTCAGGCTTCTTTGAAAATGCGGCTACGCGGCGTGCTCGAGCGGACTACCTATGCGGGCGAGCTCTATGGGACCCCGGAAACTCAGCGGAGCCACACATTTGAGCAAAACAGCACAGGAGCGAGGAGATCACCGGCAATGGCGGCGGCGGCGTTCGGGTCTCTGCGGTGCTGCCGTTCTAGCGCGCAAGCAAGCAACCGAAGGAGGTCAGGGGAAAGGGGAGAGGCTCACCGAGCGGCGCAAGTTGGCCCGTGGTGGCTTTGTAGCAGCAGAGGACTCGGGTTCGCCGGAGCAGTGCCGGAGATGCAGAGGAAGGGGACGGCTCGATGCGGGCGATGGAGGGCACCCCGGCTCGAACTGAAAGGCGCAGACGACGTGGATGATGACGGCGCTCCTCCTGGACATCAGCTGACGGTGTGAGGAGCTCGGCGGGCACGTGCACGACGGTGGTCCGGCGATGGCTACGCTGGCCTCTCCTGGAGAGGAGGGGGACCGAGCGAGGATGACGAGTGAGAGGGAAGGGGAGAGTGAGGCGAGTGGAGGAGAGAGACCATGGGAGATGGACGGGGAAGAAACTTATCCCCTCGCCTGGCCGCGGCGTCGCCGTGTCGACGGTTGACCGAAGCGCGCGCGGCGGCCACAGGGACGACGACACGAAGGGAGAAGGTAGGTGGGGTGGGCTGGACCGGCTCTAGGCCTGAACAGGTAAGTCCCTCTGGCTTTTTTTTTCTTTTACTGTTTTCCTGTTTTTCTTTTTATTTAGTAGCAGAGAGAGAAAAGAAATTCTTTGAGCAACTAATTCACTTAGGAAAAATATGGGAGATGTCCCAATAAATTCCCTGGTGTTTTTAGACAGAGCCACAAAAAGTTTGGAAATTTTTGAAACTCATTTGAATTTTCCAATAATAGAATAGCATTTAAAAATACTGAAATGGTGCTGACATAATGGCTAATGCTCATCTTTGCTCAAGAGTGATGTTGTGTTCCTTAACATATAATTGATTTAGAATATTTGCAAGTTGATGAACATTTTTATAGCAATATTTGAGCAACTTCATTTTGCACCTTAAATTTGAATTGTTTTCAAGGAGGAATTTTGAATTGAAGTGTTTAGCCAAAATGATCAAGCATAACAAATGAAGATGACTTGGCATGATTAACTCAGAGTGGCAGTGCTTTATTACATAGGGGTGTTACAATTCTCCTCCTCTAAAAGAAATTCTCGTCCCGAGAATTCAGGAGGTAGAAGGAAATAGGTCGGGGTATTCCTTGCGAAGATGATCCTCGCGTTCCCAAGTGGCTTCATCTTCTGTATGATTTGACCACTGCACTTTGAGGAACTTGGTAACCTTCTGACGGGTCCGACGTTCAGCCTCATCGAGAATACGGATTGGATGCTCCTTATAAGATAGGTCATCTTGCAATTCGAGCATCTCATGATCCACTGCTCGGTGCGGAGACTCCTTGAAACATTTACGAAGCTGCCACACATGGAAGACATCGTGGATATGAGAGAATTGCGGCGGCAACTCCAATTTATATGCCACCTGTCCACGTCTAGCAATTATGCGAAAGGGGCCGATGTAGCATGGAGCTAGCTTGCCCTTGATTCCGAAACGATGAGTGCCCTTCATAGGAGTGACACGCAGATAAGCTTGATCACCAGGTTGATAAGTCAAACCCCATCGTTTGCGATCGTAATTGCTCTTCTGACGGTCCTGAGACGCCTTGAGATTTTCTCGGACAATACGGACTTGCTGTTCGGTGTGTTGAATAATATCCGGACCCACGAGCGGTCGTTCCCCGGTTTCTGACCAATTCAGAGGGGTTTGACACTTACGTCCATATAGAACTTCAAAGGGAGCCATTTTCAAGCTGGCTTGATAGCTGTTGTTATAAGAGAACTCAGCATACGGAAGAGATTCTTCCCACTTCTTACCGAAAGAAATAACACAAGCTCGCAGCATGTCTTCAAGCACTTGATTTACTCGTTCGACTTGGCCTTGGGACTGGGGGTGATATGCTAAACTCCAGGTGATATGAGTTCCCATAGCTTCTTGGAAGCTTTCCCAGAACTTTGAGGTGAAAAGACCGCCACGGTCCGAACTAATCTCCTTCGGAATGCCATGGAGTGAAACAATTCTGGAGATGTACAACTCTGCTAACTGACTAGCAGTGATCGTCTCTTTGACAGGCAGAAAGTGTGCAACTTTGGAAAGTTGGTCGACGACGACAAGGATAGCATCGTGACCCTTCTGTGATTTTGGAAGGCCAGTAATGAAATCCATCTGAACCTTATCCCATTTCCATAGAGGAATAGGGAGCGGCTGCAGAATTCCAGCAGGCTTCTGATGTTCTGCCTTAACGCGACGGCAAACATCACATTCAGCAACATATCAAGCAATGTCCTGCTTCATTCTAGACCACCAGTACCTTTGACGGAGATCACGATACATCTTGGTGCTAACCGGATGAATAGACAGCGGTGTATCATGTGCCTCCGTCATGACCTTGTCAGTCATTAGCTCGAAGCGAGGTACGACAATGCGGTCTCTGAAGTACAAGGTTCCATCTTCTGACAGCGAGAAATCCCTGTACTTTTCAAGGTGAAGATCTTTCTTCATGAGATCAATTTCAGCATCTTTAGCTTGCGCCCTCTTAACAGCCTTCTCAAGGTCTGGTTCAACAACCAAGGTATTTAGGTATCCTTGAGGAACTATCTCGAGATTTAGCTTTCGAAGCTCTTCATACAGAAGTGGTTGCTCTAGCTGGACTTCAAGTTCACAGCAATAGGATTTATGACTCAATGCATCAGCCATTACATTAGCCTTGCCAGGGGTATAAGAAATACCCAAATCATAGTCCGCAATGGTCTCCATCCATCTTTGCTGACGGAGGTTTAGAGATGGCTGAGTGAACAAGTACTTCAGACTTTTATGATCCGTGTAGATCTCGCAACGATTACCGAGGAGGTAATGTTGCCACAACTGCAGTGCATAGATGACAGCAGCTAGTTCTAGATCATGTACCGGATAATTCTCTTCATGCGGGCGCAACTGACGAGAGCCATAGGCAATCACTTTACGCTCTTGCATTAGGACACAGCCTAATCCTTCACGGGATGCGTCACAATAGATCACAAAATCCTTGCGAGAATCTGGAGGAGCAAGTACTGGGGTAGATGTCAGCTTGACTTTGAGTGTTTGAAAACTTTCCTGACATTTTTTTGTCCATTCAAACTTAACGCCTTTGTGAAGCAGATCAGTCAGAGGCTTAGCAATCTTTGAGAAATTCTCGACAAAGCGACGGCAATAGCTAGCAAGGCCGAGAAAACTTCTGACTTGCTTGACATTCTTCGGTGGAGTCCATTCAAGAATAGCCTGAACTCGTTCTGGGTTAACGGCAATGCCATCTTTGGAAATCACATGGCCGAGATATGTCACTTCAGATAACCAGAACTCGCATTTGGAATACTTGGCATACAGTTGATGTTCACGCAGCTTTTCCAGTACAAGCCGAAGATGTTCAGCATGTTCTTCTTCATTCTTCGAATATACCAGAATATCATCCAGATATACCACGACTAATTTATCGAGGTAATCCATGAAGATGTAGTTCATTAACCGGGAGAAGGTTGCTGGAGCATTTGTTAAGCCAAAAGACATGACAGTGTACTCATAAGAGCCATAGCGAGTAACCAATGCTGTCTTCGGAATATCTTCTTCACGAACTCGGATCTGGTGGTATCCCAATCTCAAATCAAGCTTAGAGAATACTGAGGAACCAGCAAGTTGATCATACAGATCGTTGATTCTGGGAAGCGGATACTTGTTCTGAATTGTTGCTTGGTTGATAGGTCGGTAATCTTGAACCAACCGATTCATACCATCCTTCTTCTTGACAAAGAGGGAAGGTGCTCCCCAAGCAGATGAACTGGGGCGGATGAAACCCTTCTTAAGTGACTTATCGATTTCTTCCTTAAGCTCGAGAAGGTGGTGTGGAGGCATCTTATAAGGACGCTTCGCAATAGGGGTAGTGCCCGGCTTCAAGTCTATAACGAACTCGACAGCTCTAGCAGGGGGTATTCCTGAAAGTTCTTCTGGAAAGACATCTTGGAAATCATGAACAAATGGAACGTTCTCGATGCCTTCAAGAGGTGAAGCATTCAATGCATTCAGAACATATATCTGATCCTCGGCATTCTGAACTGTCCGAGCTGAGTATCTGACTGTCTGGCTGGAAGGATGAGTGAGCTGGACTGTCTTAGCAGCACAGTCAATCAAAGCTTTATTCGCTGTCAACCAATCCATGCCAAGGATGATGTCAATGTCGGAGGGTCCAAGAGCAATAAGGGAAGCAAAGAACATCAACCCTTCAATTCTAATCTGATTGTTGTGACTTACCATCTTGGTTTGCCACCTGGAACGGGGAGTACTAATCTCCAATGGAGTGGGTAATGAGCTCATGGTTAACTCATGCAATTGCGCAAATTGTTGGGACACAAAGGAATGTGATGCTCCGGAATCAAAGAGAACAGAAGCTGCCACTGAATTAACTCGAAGAGTTCCCATCACGATTTTTGGGGACTCTCGAGCTTCTTCCATTTTGACATGGGTGACTTGGCCACTATTCATAGCAGGTGGTCTAGCATTACATTTTCTGCTAGGATGGTTATGACGGCCCTTCCTACGGTCAACAGGTCGACACGTTGAATCCTGCGGCTAACCCTGGTGACAGTTGAGAGCACGGTGCCTTGGCTGTCCACACTTGCGGCATAAACCATCATTATGGGGAGGAGCCATAGCATTAAGCTGTCCACTTTGATTTCTGAGCTGGCTAGGCGGCGCAGGCAGACGAGGTGCGACATAAGAAGGTCTCGGTGCAGGGGCAGGTTGGTGATGAACATTGTGCGGAATCCACACTCGACATTTCTGAATAGGCTGACCTGAGGATGAGCCAACATCACGAGTGCGTTTGAGCGACTCCTGGTATTTAGCCAAACTAGTTTCAACTCGGTAGGCTTGATTGACAAGCGTCGCAAAGTCCTCACAATCAAGGACAAGAAGTGCGAGCTGTATATCGGAACGCAGTCCTTCAAGGAATTTCTCCTGCTTACGAGCGTCAGTGTCGACATCATCTTTAGCATAGCAGGATAATTCGAGAAATTTCCTCTGATATTCATCCACAGTCATTGTGCCCTGTGAGAGTTTGCGAAACTCCCGCTTCTTCTGGTCGATCAGACCTTGAGGAATGTACCGTGCACGAAAAGCGGACTGAAATTCCTACCAAGTGGGTACAGATTCATCAGGCAACATACTTTATGGCTTTCCCACCATTGAGCAGCGGGACCCTTCAAGTGAAATGTCGCAAAGGCGACATAACTGCCAGGGGCCACACTAGCTGACTTCATTTCAAACATGATGTCATGAAGCCAATCATCAGCATCCATAGGATTGGTGGAGCTGCGGAAAACAGACGGGTTGAGGCGCACAAATTCTGGCAGAGTTATTGGAGCAGTCTATTGCTGAGCATTTTGAGTTGGGAACTGAGCCAATACTCCGGTCATAAACTGACGGTTGAGTTCAAACTGCTGCCTCATTTCAGCAATATAAGATGGAGGTAGAGGATCGTCAGCCATCCTGCCAAATCAACAGGGGCAGTTAAGCAAGAAAAACTGCAGGTGTATGGAATGATTCATGAAGTAACACGCACAACAGAAGGAGGTGCAATAGATACTTCATCATAGGCACACCAGACATTCAAATCCACACATAGTCTTGGTTACAAACCGGCATTACGACAGCTGAAAGGGGAAGGCTAGACAACTAGGCGGCGTGCAGGCACGCGGTAAAGAAGTACACAACGAGACATAGCAAAGGCTACATCAACGTCGGAGATAACTGTTGAAGCGAGGAATCTGCAAGTGACAACACAGGGTGCCCTCGATAAAAGGATCCTGTAAGCAGAACCTGGCCCACAATCTTGAAGCAAGGGGGAATAAATTAAAATCTCCGGGTAGATGTGATCACGAGAACCTAATGATGGAGTTAGTAAAATTTTAACCCGAAAGGAAAGAGAGCTCAGAGTCCCAGAGTAAAGGTCGAGGAGTAAAAGATCCTAATACCACCCATTCGGCGACGTGGGCCCGTAAGCCACACAGCCAAGTTAGTAAAACAGTTTTCAAGTTCTAGACTCAACTTCGGCCTAAGAGTTGGAGAGAGGGTTCCTAGAGGCAGTCGGCTCTGATACCAACCTGTGACGCCCCCGGCTTAATCATGCACTAATCATACACGCAAATGCACATGATCAAGCCTAAGGACTCACTTGAAGATATCACAAGACAACTCTAAAACATAAATAAAGTCATACAAGCTTTATATTACAAGCCAGGGCCTCGAGGGCACGAATACATAGCTCGATGGCATACAAGCGTCAGCGGAAGCATCGGATATCTGAGTACAGATATAAAAGAGAAACAGAAAGGCCTTTAGAAAGGCGGGGCAAAATAAAATGCTACGATCGAAAGGCGTAGACCTCCTGCCTAGGACCCTCCGAACCTACTCCTGGTCGTTAGCCATCTCGAAGTAGTAACCATCCTCGACCGCGCCTCGTAAGGTCTAAGAATGCCCGGCCGCGCCTCGTAAGATAAATCACGGGTATCTATCCATCATTCGCGGGTACCCCTTAGGGTCGACCCGCCTTTCCAAGTAGCAGTATCATCAGTTATTTAAGGCATCCGTGTGGCTACCATATCAAGGGGAATCCGAGGCATCACCCTCGCTGGACCCCACCTGATGTAACATCAAGGTGAACGTAGGAGGCATCACCCTCGAGGTCCACACTTGAGGTGTTGCACGACTTCATCGTTATCGGGGGTGGTGTAGGAGAAATCACCCTCGCTGACCACGACCGACTAACTAACCTACAAGGTTATCATCAGAAGTGCTGACGAGGTATCACCCTCGGCACTCGATAGTAACCCAGTAGTGTCGCGCAACTAAGGGGGAAGTGAGGTGCGGTGCCGGGGCCTGGTCTTCGATCCCGTTGATCGGGTCTTCTGATAATCCAGCGGGGCAGTCGGGATAAGTGGGTCACTCATGGGTCTCTAACCAGCCTATACTAAACAATTTAGGATGAACAGGAAGGTATCAACAGCAGGTTACAATAAACAGGCTATGCAGCAGAATAGGAGCCATCAATTACAATAGCAAAATCTAATGCAAGCACGAGAAAATAGAATGGGCGATATCGGGATGATCAAGGGGGGGGGGCTTGCCTGGTTGCTCGGCGGCAAAGGCAGAATCGTCGGTAATGTAGCCAATCACCGGAGCTGCGTCGATCTCGGAGGCTACGTCGTACCGGGCTCTATCGAGAGAGAAGAGGGGAAGAAAATAGATAAATATAAGGTAGACAAAGTAACACAGAGCTTGCTAGGCTAACGTGCAGTGCAGAGTTGCCTAAAAGCATGTCTAGGTCATATTAGTTATTTTAGGATTTAAGTTGGATTTATTAACCGGTGTATATGCACTATTCACCTAATGGAAACGACCACAGAGTTGCGAGTTCACCTCCGTAGAGGGTCCCGTCACGGAGACAGATGGCATGGTTTGATTCGTCTCGTCGTTCTGATCAACTTTCATGTAGAAAGTTTTTCGATCGGAGCTACGGTTTATTTTATATGATTTTCTAAAGATTTTAGCAATATTCCAAAATTTAAAACAATAAAGAAATAACGAAAAATGCTATTTATGTCAGCCTGACGTCACTGTGATGTCAGCAAGTCAAACCGCCAGGTCTAGGTCAAAACCTGACCTGCGGGACCCACCTGTCATAGACAGTGGGTTTAACATGGACAAATTAAACTAATCTAGGTTAATTAGTTGGTGGGCCCAGCCTGTCAGTGGGTGTTTTAACTAATCTAATTAAGTTTTAATTAAAATCTGTTTAGTTAATTTAATTAGCCGGCTGGGCCCACATGTCAGCGCCTCAGGGGAACAGTGCCCCACGTTGACCAAAGTCAATGTGGTCAAACAGACGACGAGGGCCCACTGGCAGTGTCTCAAGGTGGGCCCCACGCCTTGCCACGTCGGACACCGGCGCCGAGCAGCTCCGGCGAGCCCCAAATACGGCGGTGCAGGTCGGCGGCTTCGGGTTTCTCCTACGGTGCGTCAAATCGCACGTTCTCGGGCTCGTTCGAACGAGTGGGAGACGCCGCGTCGAATGGGAGCTACGGTAGGGACGGAAGTGATCGTAGATGAGCTCTACGACGGCGACAAGCTTCGCCGGAATTCAGGCTTCTCCGGAAACGCGGCTACGCGGCGAGCTCGAGCGGACTACCTACGCGGGCGAGCTCTATGGGACCCCGGAAACTCAGCGGAGCCAGGCATTTGAGCAAAATGGCACGGGAGTGAGGAGATCACCGGCAATGGCGGCGGCGGTGTTCGGGTCTCTGCGGTGCCGCCGTTCTAGCGCGCAAGCAAGCAACCGAAGGAGGTCAGGGGAAAGGGGAGAGGCTCACCGAGCGGCGCAAGTTGGCCCGTGGCGGCTTTGTAGCAGCAGAGGACTCGGGTTCGCCGGAGCAGTGCCGGAGATGCAGAGCAAGGGGACGGCTCGATGCGGGCGATGGAGGGCACCCCGGCTCGAACTGAAAGGCGCAGATGACGTGGATGATGACGGCGCTCCTCCTGGACATCAGCTGACGGTGTGAGGAGCTCGGCGGGCACGTGCACGACGGTGGTCCGGCGATGGCTGCGCCGGCCTCTCCTGGAGAGGAGGGGGACCGAGCGAGGAGGACGAGTGAGAGGGAAGGGGAGAGTGAGGCGAGTGGAGGAGAGAGACCAGGGGAGATGGACGGGGAAGAAACTTATCCCCTCGCCTGGCCACGGTGTCGCCGTGTTGACGGTTGACCGGAGCGCATGCGGCGGCCACAGGGACGACGACACGAAGGGAGAAGGTAGGTGGGTGTGGGCTGGACCGGCTCTGGGCCTGAACAGGTAAGTCCCTCTGGCATTTTTTTTCTTTACTGTTTTTCTTTTTATTTAGTAGCAGAAAGAGAAAAGAAATTCTTTGAGCAACTAATTCACTTAGGAAAAATATGGGAGATGTCCCAATAAATTCCCTGGTGTTTTTATACAGTGCCACAAAAGTTTGGAAATTTTTGAAACTCATTTGAATTTTCCAATAATAGAATAGCATTTAAAAATATTGAAATGGTGCTGACATAATGGCTAATGCTCATCTTTACTCAAGAGTGATGTTGTGTTCCTTAACATATAATTGATTTAGAATATTTGCAAGTTGATGAACATTTTTACAGCAATATTTGAGCAACTTCATTTTGCACCTTAAATTTGAATTGTTTTCAAGGAGGAATTTTGAATTGAAGTGTTTAGCCAAAATGATCAAGCATAACAAATGAAGATGACTTGGCATGATTAACTCAGAGTGACAGTGCTTTATTACATAGGGGTGTTACACAAGTGCCCTTGCAGATAGTGGTCGCAGTACTTAAGTATAGATGAATAAATAATCGGATAAATAGGCATGTGGATTAGGGACAGCTAAAGATTTAGGGCAGGGCTAATATCAGTTGAAGAATTGGTCACATGAGTAGAGTATAAACAAACCGTAAAAAACTAGAAAAGGCACAATTATTAGACTCAAAGTAAACAAGTAGGACGGGTTTTCTTTAGTCAAGTACACTCTTTCATAAATTGTGGGCAGAAAATATCTTGGACCAAGTCTTTCCTGTGCACAACTTGTCTTTTCCAATAGATTGTACAATAATAACTAATTCTCAAACACAACAAAGTTATGTACTTATACCCTTTTCAGCGCTTCACAGTGTGCCGGTGCTAAGAATGCCAGATAGACAAAAGACTGATTTGATAAAGCAATTAAGGAGGAGAGATAGCTCCCCGCAAAAAAGGAGAGATAGCACTTCGATGACCTCAGAATCGATGTCAAGCGCACAGACCTATGCAAAATGTCTACCAAACAATCCATAAATGAGTTTAGTTACTAAACAATTAATGAAGGAAGCTTAGCTATAACACCAAGCACATATGCATTGGAGAGACGATATTTTTTTAGAACAAAGAGACATTAGTTGCTAAGCCTTTTAATACACTTAGCCCCTCATCTAAGCACCGATGCATTGAAAAAGGCCTTACCAGATACTCCCTCCATCCAAATATATATAGGGCCTAATATAGTTTTCGAGATTACATTTGACCACGGCTTGTAGTCCACTTCTCTTCTCTTTCCTCTCCTTTCTCCGCTAACAGGGCACAAATCCGATGTGGCATCTCTTATAGAAAACAAGGAAGAGGAAAAAAACTAACAAAAACCAGGAAAAAACAACTGAAATGAAAAGGAAAAGAAAGGAATTGAAGCTTGCATAAGCTTCTCAAAACCGGCCTTGGAAGCTTCTGTAATTGGGAGGAGCTTCCGACGCGTACGATACGCTGGATGGGCCGGTCTACTAACAAATGGATCGAGAGAGGTGTGTGCCACGTACGAATTACACTGTATTTAAGCGCCAAATAGGATTCACCTGGCATGACAGGCGATGACGAAAAGGTGAGGTGCGTTAAATGAGCCGGACAAGTGAGCAACACACAGACGCGGAGGAGGAGCTCTCGGATCTGCAGCCCCCCAGAATCTACACGTCCATTATTGTCTCGGGAAGGATGTAATTAATGCAGATTAATTTTGCTTTGTGCCAATACGAAGTATATACTCGCTTGTACTCAGAGCAAGAACAACTTTTTAATTCGTGAACATTTTTAGAAAACAATTTTCAAATTAATGGCAATTTTTTAAATTTTTGAATATTTTTTAAATTTGTGATGGGCCGGCCTAGGAGTGTGGGCTCTTTTTTACACCTATTTCTTTTCTTAGGCAGTTTTTACCTAGTTCTTTTTTATACCCAGGTCCGTTTCAACTAAATGTTCACGGATTCAAAAAAAGTGCATGAATTAAAAAAATCATAAATGATAGAGAATTCAAAAAATGTTTCCCGGAGTAAAAAATATCATCAATTAAAAACATGTTCATAATTCAAAAAAACTTGAATACAAAGATTGTTCATGAAATTGAAATGATCGAGAATTCGAAAACAATGTTCATTAATTCAAAAATTGTGCATGAATTTGAAAAATGCACAAGGATTCAAATAATGTTCACTAATTCAAAAAAATTGGTATTAAAAAATTGTTTGCAAATTTGAAAAACTGTTCGTGAATTAAAAAAATGTTCGTGACTTCATAAAGAATTATGGATTTGAGAAAATGTCTATGAATTTGGATTTTTTTTCCAAACAGGAACAAAATTTTAAATTTTTGAACATTATTTGAAGTAATCAATAATTTTTTAAATTCTGAGCATTTTTGGGGGAACAAGTATATTTTTAGGAAATTGTGATTAGTTTTAAATTTTCACACATTTTTTGAAATACACAATCAAATTTCAAAATCCTGAACATGTTTTGTAGTTTCAAGAAAATTATAAATTTCTGAAGGAAAGAAGAAAAAACGAAAAATAATAAAAACATACCAAAATGAAACAAGGAAAAACCAGGAAATAAACGTTCGTAAAGCCGACAACATTTATTTTATGGGTGTAGTTGGTTGACGCTCGCTACGATATAGGCTGGGCCAATAGAGTGTTGTAACGGGTGATCGCTACCGTATGATACTCCTTCCGTCCGAAAAAGCTTGTCCCTCAAGTGGATGTATCTAGCACCAAGTTAGTGTTAGATACATCCATTTGAGAGACAAGCTTTTTCGGACGGAGGGAGTACATATCATTTGCGGGTGAGGCATAGCTCAGCGGCTACGAGTCCTCCTAATCGGTGCCTTAAGCACCCAAAGGATTAACTGCGCTCATGCGCCCCCTAGCAGGTCGTCACCCATTAAGTAGCGACCGCGCTGCTTTTTCGCTCGCATTTGGGTGTCAATTGCTCGATCGCTAGGTCCTTGGGTTGAATGCTAGTGTTTTCTTCCCTTGTGAGCATGAGTGAAAAAAAAAAACAATGGTTTTGGAAAACAGGTTTCAATTCATATTAATTTGGAAAGATCAAATTTTAAAAATGATTGCGTATTTGAAAAAACTTTGTGAATTTCAAAACAATTCATATTTTTTTTAAAGTTCATGAATTTTTGCAAATTCAGACATTTGAGAAAAAGTTCACGAACATGCAAAAAATATCTTTTGGATGCTACTTGAATTTAGAGATGCCTAAAACACATGGAGTTACATCTAGGGCCCAGAACATTTTCAGCCTTCAAGAGCTTATAAAGTCATGATTGGCACTAAAATTACACCTCCCCATTTTAATTGGATTTGGAGTAGCTCATGTCAACCAAAGCATAAAGTTTTCTTTTGGATGCTACTTCATGATAGGGTGAATTCCAGGAACCTACTCGGCAGGAAGCACTTTTATTTGGATTCTTACAATTGTGCCACAACTGGCTGTCAGATTGACGAAACACTACACCACCTATTCTGGAGTTGACCCTTTGCATAGAGATGTTGGGAATTTGTTTGCCCTACTAGGAGACCAACCTTTCAGTCCTTGAAGCTTTCCAAGATTTGAAAACTAAACTGGTTGTTCCATTTTACATGGAAATAATAATTTTCGCGGCATGGGCAATCTGGATAACGAGGAATAATAACATGTTTAAGCAGACTGCACCAACTTTCCAGAGATGGAGGGAGACTTACTTCCTGGAACTGAACCTTCTTCGGCATAGGATCAAGAGGAGATATGCTAAAGCTTTCATTACTTGGCCGGATAGTCAGTTATAATTTTCTTTTCTTTAGTTTTCTAGTGTGTTTCTTTTATTTTTGTTCTTTTCCTTTTTTTGTATTCTCTCTCTTTTTATTTGGCTTACCTCAATCCACCCCTAGTTTTTATGCTTTTATTAGAACTACTGCTGGCCTTTGGCCTTTTCTTTATTTATAAAAGTTGCAGTGAGGCTTTGGTCCCTACTGTTTATTGTAAAAAAACATGCAAAAAGTCCGCAGGTTCATAAAAGTTTAAAGAAATTCAAAAAAATTGTGAATTAAAAAAAATGGCGGATACAAACAAAGTTCATGAATTCAGAAAAAGTTAGTGAATTCAATAATGGGTTGTGAATTCAAAAAAGTTCACGTGTTTAAAAAATGTTCATCGGTTTGAATAAAAGTTTATAAAATTTGAAATCAGTTCAGGCTTAGAAAAAGTTCATAAACTTTTAAAAATATTCACAATTTTGAATATTTCAAATATATAGAATAAAATCACAAAATTTAACAAATTTGATGCATTTCAAAAAGTTCACAAATTTGAGAAGATTTTATCAAACAAAAAATCATGAATCTGATTAAAAAATCATGGTTTTTTTTTTTAAATGACAAGAATGAAAAAAAGAGGAAAAACAAAAGAAGAAGAAGAATAAGAAGAGAATAAAAGGGAAAACGGAAATAAAAAGGAAAAAGCCCGAAAAGAATACAAAAAAGGATCAAAACTAGACTAGGAAGTATGTAGAAGCTTCCGAAAACGTAATACACGTGTAGCACGCATGATATAATTTTTTTTTGAGAAACAACTGTAACTTTATTCATACTCATAACAATTACAGATACATTGATTTGGTTATAAGATCCAAGAAAATACAAAGTAACCCCTATGACTAAGAATTACAATGAAAACTTTTGAAAACATCTTCTTCGCGGTATCAATCTCTGCTCGAAGAAATACTCCAAAGACTTAGGTAAAGAGGCTGCAATTGGACTGGAGCAACGATATTGTCACTATTTCACCTGCACGAACATTACCAATATTGGTTTTGAAAGTGCCTTGAGTCGCCCATCCAAAAAGATGGGAAGCCTTAATCGATGAAAGTACTTGGGCCAGGGATGATCCCCTAGATGTGCAGGCCGTCGAATCATATATCTGCATCATGATGTTGACGAAAGATTTCACCTCCATAAAGAATCAGGCCAACAAAAAAAAGCTTGACACAGCTTAAACTCATCAGATTCGAATAATTGGATCCGCGAGGACAAAAAACTCTCTAACCTCATGGCACTGCTAGAAGAATGAGAAGAAATTTATTCTCATAAAACTATGATGATCACTAGACGTTGACGAAGAACATAGAGGTCTTGAATATCCATGGTCCCCCCACCTCTGAGCGCCAAGATGGCAGCCAGAGGCGAGGGGACCTAAATTTCTCAGATTGCGGTGGCGACGGCGGCACGAGAAAACCCTGGTACAGGAGCAGATCGGGTTCGACCACGCATGATACATATGCAGCGCGAACGGGAAGAAAAAATGATTAAACGGGCCTGCCCATGTAGGTTTTTTTCTTTCTATTTTTGGATCCGCAAAAAATGCACGAGCTGGTTGATTCTAACCAGCGACCTCCCTCATTGATACACGTTGGTGTTACAACCGCGCCATCCAGCGGGATCTATCAACTGACAACCTTTTGTTTCTTTTATTATTCTTTCTTTTTTCCTTTCCCCTTTTTTGTTTACTGTTTTTTATTTTTTTCTTCTACCTGGTTCAACGAATTGTTTGGAAATTCGTGAACTTTTTTAGATAGGATGAACTTTTTAAAAACTTGATGAACTTTTTTTTTAAATCGGTGAACTTTTTTTCATATTCGATGAACTTTTTCTCAAACTCACAATCTTTTTTTAATTATTTTTGTGCTTTTTTAAAATTCATGAATTGTTTTTGAATTTGTGATTTTTTTCCCCACTTCTAACTTTTCTAAGCCAAACGATCAAACAACAACAGGGAGACCGGAGCGAGCAAGCGTGTTGGGCTGGCCCAACAGCGTGGCTGTGTGGGCACCAGCAGCGCTAAGGGGCGCAGAGAGCGCCCAATAGGAGCTTCCCCGAAAGTATGGCCTTTAACGAGCACCAGCGTGGGTTCCGCAAAGAGTGGAGTCGCGTGTTTCAATGCGGCAATGCGCATCACAGAAAAAAAGAAACAGTACGCTATGTACGATTACCACAATTACGATAGCCATAGGCATAGGCGTGGTCATCAAATCCAGCCCCTCACCGCGTTCACTGATCGGTTAGTCCTCAAATAGCGTCCTCCATGTCCATGCATCTTATATCCGATACCTTATAACCATACTAAACCACGCAATGTGAATAAAACTACGTAGATTATGAAACGGACATTGAATTGAACATAGAAATGCACATTCGGTTTACGAAATGATCACCTACACATCTACAAAAGATCGTCAAAGTTCACATAATGCACATAACGACGAACAAGTTTAAACTACATTATTAAAAACTTGAAATTAAAGGTGGAGAAGATGGATCTTCTCCAGTCGACGACGCAACTGTAGGCGTCCGCGGCAGGTGGTCGATTGTCCGAGTCATCAAAGGAGGCGTCGTAGTCGTCGCCGCCGCCGGACAAGGAGTTGGAGAGGACTATGAGCCCTTTGAGCCGCCGGACGGCCGGTCCATCTACCGCTTGAGCTTCGCCACCCGAGCCGCTGACTCAGCTGCCTCGTGCTTCGACTGCTCAATGGCTAGTCGTCGAGTGTCCGTCTCCGCCGTCGCAAGCGACCAGCCGTGGACCCAAGCGAGGAGTCACTCGTCCTCGTCAGGCTCCGGCGGCAGCCCGCGGCGACGGCGTACGGATTGCTCCGCCGCGTCCCACTCCCTTGCCCGCTGCCTGCGTCGGGCGGTGCACGCGTCCAGGCCGGCGAGGCAGGCACCAGCACCCACCGCTGCCCTTGCAGAGCAGCGGTCGGCGGGGAAGGGGACGGTGTGGGGCGGCGCGGACTGCGCAACCCTCACGAAGTTGCGTGCGGGCCGGGAGGGCCACCTCCGACGTCCGCGCTGCGCCGAAGGGGCAGAGGCGAGGTGGCAAATTCTGAACTGCCCCGCCCCCCCCCCCGCGCGCGCGCGCGCGCGTCCACCTTGGACCTCACAAGGGCAATGCGGAGGGCTAGCTCCTCATCGACATCGAGGTCGGAGTCTGAGCGGCTGCCCGCGCTCGAGATGGTCGCCGGAGTTGTCGGAGTGGATCGGAATCGGAGAAATCAGAGTAGGAGGAGAAGAAGAGACGGTGCGAGAGTGGAGTGAACTGAGGTAGGGTTTCTGAATTTAGAGTTTTTTGTGGGAACGGAGTGGGGTAGGGGTGGGCTGGGCTGACGTGGTGGACGCGCCTGATCGCCCCATATCCGCTCTACATTTGTGCTGGATATGAGGGGTGCCGGATAGCCCGGGCGTTTGACGCCGGTTTGAGGCGCCCGACTGCCCGAGTTGGTGGGTTTTTTTAACCGGTTAGTGACCGGGCCGTCTGTCCGCGCGTTTGACATGGGTTTGGGGTGCCCGGCTATAGATGCTCGTATGCAACAGTACAATTTGTTAGTTGTATTATTCGTTCTTGTATTTTTTTTCACTTTTATTTTCTACACATGAAACTCCATCAATTCCCAGATATATTTACAAACAGTTTTTCATCTCTCTATGTTTTCTATTTATATAATTTGAAGTGTAATTTTCAGTTCAGAAATTTTGTAAAAAAATTAGTTTAAAAATATCACTATGTATTCTAAAAATGTTCGTCATTTGTTAAATAAATGTTCAATGTATATTTGAAAAAATATTCAATGTGTATTTGAGAAATGGACTTCATGTACCAAAAAGGGTTAGTTGTGTATAATAAAAAATTAAAATATATTTTAGAAAAATGTCCATCGAACATTTTAAAAGGTTCAAGATTATTGGAAAATGTTTGACATTGTTCATAAATCCTTGTCTTGTATTAAAAAAAACAATCTTTCATTTTTGAAGTGTCAATGTATATTTTAGAAATTTTCATCATATTTTACAAAAAATTAAACACTAATAAATAACTATTTGACATCTGCTGCAAAATATTATAATATAATGATAAATCTACACATAGTACTAGTATGACCAAAAAAAGTGTTCCCATGTATGAAAAAATAGTTAGTCAAGTATTTAGAAATATATAATCATTGAGTAAATTTGCAATGACATATTGAAATACCCGATTAACATTTAAAAAATAGACTATAGACATTTTTTCATATACGATTAGCATTGCTTAATACACGAACATTTCCTGAAATTATATTAAATACTTTAAAACACGGTGAACATTTTTTAGAATATATGATGAACGTTTGATAACAATACGATGAATATTTTTTACGTGATAAACAACCTCCAAATTCATGATGAATATTGCAATGGACCTATAGTTAATACACTATGAACAATTGTTAAAAGCTTGATGAACAAAAAAAGTGAAAATGATGAAGGAAATATAATAAAAATAAAAATAAAGTAAAAGAAAAAATAAATAACAGAAAAACAAGAGAGAAAAAAAAGACAAGCGCACGACAAAACCTGCTTGTTTACCAAAAACGGAATCGCTAGTCATCCGTGGGCCATGAGCAATTATGTGAAGGCGAGGGCTATACCTAGGCATGCCTATGTCTCACTATAGGGCAGCCTCGCGTCAAGAGGAGTCATAGCGGGTCAGCCCACCGCAGCAGCAGCGCCTCCCTTGTCACCCGCACGCGCGAGCACAACATGGCCCACCCATCGCAATGACGTCATGTTAATACGTTTTTTCTTCTTTCATTTTAGTTTTTATTTTAAATAAATGTATTTTTAAATTTTGATTTAATTAAAAAATGTTAATCATGTACTTGCAAAATATTAAACGTGTATAAGAAATAAGCGCATCTCCAATGCTGACCCCCAAATCAGACGCCGTATCCGTCTGCGGACCGGTGGGGACCAGTGCACGAACAACAGTACGGGAGGGAGCCATCCAACGCTTATTCACTTACAATCTGTATTTGTCCGGTTGAAAGGAGAGATAGGAGATAGGGCAACCATGCATGTGGTTACTTTTGGTTGGATATGTGTGTGTGATGTGCGGTTGCGAGGAGGGAGAGGTGAGAGAAAAGAGAGGAGGACCACGTGGTTGCTTTTGGTTGACCAAGTGGATGTTCGCACACCCACAAACCAGCCGTAAATTTGCTTCCACTATACCGGATTTCAGACATGCAGACTGGTTCGCAGACACTTTAGGGACTCGGTTACATGGCAAAAGTGGTCCGGACACTGCAGTCCGGACGTATACGAGGAGTTCGAGTGTCTGCCTAGGAGATGCCCTAATATTTTTTATGTATACAAAAAATGTACAATATGTATGTAAGAAGTAGACATCAATATATATATATCTAAAATAAATAAATTAAACATACATTTCAGAAATAGTGAACATGTATA
Source organism: Thinopyrum elongatum (assembly GCA_011799875.1). Classification (NCBI taxonomy): domain Eukaryota; kingdom Viridiplantae; phylum Streptophyta; class Magnoliopsida; order Poales; family Poaceae; genus Thinopyrum; species Thinopyrum elongatum. The sequence goes on along the minus strand of CM022300.1, from coordinate 38,085,232 downwards.
AAAAAAGGTTTCTTATGTATACAAGAAATGTACAATATGTATCACAAAAAGTGGATATCGGAACATATATCTAAAATCAAGTTAATCATTCATTAAACAATGTTTAATGAATATAAAAAATGTTTCTATTGTAAATAAAAAATGTACAATCTGCACGCAAAAATAGATCTCTCAAACAACTATTTTAAAATAATATGTTTATCATGTATTTAAAAATGAAAAACCTCTTTAAAAAGAGTTCCTATTGTATACCGACAATGTACACGATAGAAAACAAAACTCAAAAACCAAAAGGGCGCGAAAAAAAAAAGAAAAAAAAAAAGGAAAAAAAAAAAAAAAAAAAAAAAAGAGAATAACCATAAATCAATAAAAAAAAAAAAAAAAACCATTAAATTAAATAGACATAAAAATGTATATTTTAACAAATTGTTAAACATGTATTAAAAATTATTCTGATATTTCAACAAAAAATGCTACTTGTGTGTTGAATAATGTGAATTTCCATTAAAAAAATTCACTTTGTATTAAAAAATATTGACCATCTATTCAAAAGAGTGTTCAATTTTTTTAAGAAAAACATGCACTGCATATTAAAAACAATTAACGTGTATCTATGAAGTATTTCATGTGTACAATAAAAATGTACATTATGTACTGCAAATTAGAAATGTGTTGAATAAAAAATGTAACCGATGAAAACTGACAAAGAAACAAGGAGAAACGAAAAAAACAATGAAAATAAAAAAATAAATAAATAAACCCAAAAAATAAAAATAAAATCATGAAAAAGAATGTGATGTAGAAAGAAACATAGAAACCAAAGAAACCCAAATCATAAATAAATAAATGACAAAAAATAAAGGAAAAAGGCAAGAAAGAAATAAACCAGTGAAAACCAAGAAAGAAACAAAGAAACCCAAAAAAAGAGGAAAAAAAAAGAGAGAATAGAAACAAGGATGGAACACAGAAAACCGGTGGAAAAGCAAATATAATAGAGAAACTGAAGAAAATGGTGACGAAACAAAGAAAACTGAAAGAAAAAAAGAAACAGAAAAAATGTACCAGACAATGAAAAATGCATGATCCATCAAGCGAACGAGAGCCAACAAACGAAAAAAACAACAACACCAAAACGGTCCGGCCCAGAAACAAAAGGGAAAGAAAAAACTTCAGGCGAGACGAGAGCTATACTCGCTACAAGTAAGATATAGGACGTGTTTGGTAGCCCGCATTAGGCTCAGCCAGGCCCGCGCGGAATGTTTTTAGGTTGTTTGGTTACGTGAGTCGCATTAAAAAATTGGCGCAAAGGGAATTCAAAGCACCTCTCAGCCTGCATCTAGAGGAACGCTCAAATCGGCCATTTCTACCGGGGCAGGCTGAGGCGAGCCAGCTTTGAGCGCACATGATGGGCCCTCTTGCACTAGATGATGTACACCATGTGAGTTGTTTCTTCTTCCACTAGAGTAAGCTCATTCTCTAATCTTCTTTCTTAGGTCCCTTCTAATCCACACAACGGTGCATCAATTTGACATAAGCTCTACATGAAAAAGATCACATCGATGTTAATGGTTCTATTTTTGTGATCAGTTCGTAGTTTCGTCGACCGTAAATGTTTAATTTCGTGTTCATGTTTGGAGCTATTTTGAATGAATTTTGTCAAATTCGTCGCGCACGGTCAACCGTTTGAATTCTCCTTTGATCAGTAGCTTCATCTTACAGTTTCACACGACTTTCGTGTTGCACATTTTCTGTTTCGACGATCGAAGACGATTAAATCTGACTTCTTCCTCGTGAAGTATATACGCATATATGTGATTTGTGTTAGTGACACTCCTTAAGCTCGGTCTCCTCTCCTCTGTCCTGCTACACCGGCGTCATCGCCGGCGTCGCTCCTCTCGGCCTCCTCTCCCGCGTGCTGTTACACTAGCGCCACCGTCGGCATCGTTCCTCTCAACCTCCTCTCCCATGTCCTACTACACCTGCGCGGTCGTCGTTCCTCTCCGCATTCTCTCCAATGCCCTGCTACACTGAAGCCATCGCCGGTGTCGTTCCTCTCGGCCTCCTCGCTCGCGTCCTACTACAATGGTGTCACCGCCATCGTCATTCCCTCCCGCGTGTTGTTGCATTAGCACCAACCTCCTTTCCCACGTCCTACTACACTCGCTCGGTCGTTGTTCCTCTCTGTGTCGTCTCCCTTGTTCTGCTACACTGAAGCCATCACTGACGTCGTTCCTCTCGACCTTCTCGCTCCCGTCCTATTACAATGGCGCCGTTGTCATCGTCGTTCTTCTCGGCCTCCTTCTCCGCGTCCTACTACACTGGCCCCGTCATCATCGCCGTTCTTTTCAGCCTCCTCCTCCTCGTCCTACTACACTGACGCCGCCATGGCGGGCACATTGCATTTTTTCTTCATCATCCTCTGCCTGAACGCCCTTCTATTCGTTACTCCACACGGACTTTCTTTGCGGCGATGGCACTAGCAAATAGTTCACTGCGTCGCCGATGAGGTCGCTCGCCCGCGACTCCATGCTCGTCGTGTCGGACGCGGCGCCGCAACCACCGCCTACCTTTGTCGCCGAGGCACTCTAGTGTAACACTGTGTGTTATGGGTAGCTATTAAGTCTTAATCATATTCCATGCAAGCAACCAAACAACGTGCACTCATCTGACCACATACAATGCGAGCAACCAAACGCGGTGCATACAGACATCATTACGATGCAAGGAGAGGACATGCAGGTAACCAATCAACGCGGTGCGTAGAGACATCATTACGATGCATGGAGAGGACATGCAGGTAACCAATCAACATGCAGATATTGGTTTTTTGCCTGCATATGCTCAACCAGGCCCAACTGGGGCAAGTATGCAAAAAGGCAAAAAACGATGCAGGTAACCAAACGCGCCCATAGCTCTCCCGCGCTGCATCCACTTTGAAAATAAGCGATATTTAGCTTTTGTAGGCACACAAGATGTATGCATGGCTTTCCAATTTTATTTCAGCCGGCGTTCACCTACAACTTGTTTAATGGGTCGCGATCAATGTGGCCCAATATTAGTGTTTCCCTTTTAATTTCCATAAACTTATGAATAACACTATGCGTAATAAACAAACAAATAAATAAAACTCATGTATCCTATACTTCAAAATAGCTGCAATGGACACCCCTAAAAAAATAGCTGCAATGGACTCACAGATCCCCCCCAAAAATCGCCCCCCCCCCCCCCCCCCCCCCACATCCCGACCCCCCCCCCCCCCCCCCCACCCCACCCCCAACCACCCCCCCCCCCCCCCCACCCCCCCCCCACCCCCCCCCCCCCCCCCCCCCCCCCCCCCCCCCCCCCCCCCCCCCCCCCCCCCCCCCCTCTCCATTCAGCTTTGCCACATGGACAAGTCACACATGTAATCATAAGTTTTTTTACAATAATTTATCCATGCAACCTTGCCAACAAAAACAATGTGTGGTCATGGACCATATACGTGTTGGATGCTTGGAGTAAATCTATATAGTTCATGGTTCATATTTTTGTTACACAAATGGTATTCTGCTAACTTCAACCCCAACAAAATCTCTTTTCATATATCATTTTATCACATGATTCATATATTTTGTTGATTAAAATGTATAATGAGAACACTATTGTATTTGCTTTTGCATTAGCTTAGTTTTAATTATTATTGTAGCACCTATTTATGCAAAGGCATCATCTAGTTATAAAATGTTTACTCACATAAAAATGGAAATATTCATGTACTTCTAGAAGTTGTTCATCTGTTCTTTTAAAATTTGATCATGTATTATTCTTTAGATTGGAAAATTCCAGGTGTTTTTAAAAGGTTGATTCAACTAGTGAATTGTTTACACATTTTATTAAAATGTTTGTGCAATTTTTAGAAGTGCTCATGTATTTCTTTATAAAGATAGTCATGTTATTTAAAAAGAATTAACGTAATTTTGGAAAGTGTTCATACATTTTGAAAATGCTCATTCAATTTTGCAAAGTGTTGATACATTAAAAAATCAATCAAAATTTTATTTAAAATGCGAGACGAAGCCTACTCGCAGCTACTAAGGAGTAGCAAAGTACTTCTCGTTTTCCTTGCCTAACCCTAGACGGTTAGGGCAAATTCTTCTTTACAAACTTCTCCGGCGAGTCCATGGATTCGCTTCCCCTCTGCCTGCAGCTCCAGGGCCGGTGGCGGGGAGGGGAATCCCGGTGCCTCCGCTCCGGTTAGTAGTTCAGGTTAGCGTTTTTTTAGTCCTCGCAGGTGCGGTGCTCGGACGAATGGCGGCCCTACTTTTTCGAGTTTGTCTTCCATGCTCCGATCCTCCTCGAGTACATCTGTCTGGACGTAGTCGACGGAGCTCCGGTGTAGATTCCTGTCGTCTCTTTGCGACGGTGAGGTTAGGGTTTCTCTCTTGTGGCGAGATTTGGTGTCAGGTGCTTCAGATCTATGCAAGGGTTTAACGATGACAATTGCGGCTCTAGGACGCTGGTCCTTAGGGACACGTGCACGAAGATTTTCCGGTTGACATTGACAAGGTCAAGCGGGCTCCAATAGGGGAGCGGCAACAGTGACGCGCCGACGGCTCGTTCTGATGGAAATAGTTGTTGTTCGGGGTCTTGAAGAATGTAATTTTTATTATGTTCGAGATGCTTTGTACAAACTTTCATAATAGATTTTTATTATGTTCGTGACGCAAACCATTCCATCTTTTACACTCACACCGGACCCCCTCCACTACCGCTCGCTCGCCTGCCTGCACGGGCGGCATGATTGCGTCGCGTCGTCTTTTCCATGTTCCATGGACAAAAGCCGACGACGAGCCAGCGACCCGCCCCCTACCTCCACCCTCCCGCCTGGCCTGGGTAGTGCGCGGTCGAGATCGGCTGATTGACGTGTACGTTGGGAATGGCGTGCGTGGGTCGTGGTTGGTTGTTCGCGGATGTTTAGCCAGGTGGAACTACGTGGAGCGCTGGCTCGCTAGTGCCCGGCACATCAGGCCGAGGCACGCGCGCCAGGGAGCTGGAAGCGTCTCACTGATTCTTGTGTGTTCGGTGGTAGTTGAAGCCTGTACGTCGCATCGATCCCGCAGTCAGTATAACGCATTCTTTTAGCAGAGGCCACTAATCCTATCGTTGTAGCTTATCTTTGTGAATGATGCGTGAGATGGGCTCGAGGAATTGCACGTTACAATATATATGTTTTTGCAAACTTGGGGCTCTTTATTATTATTCAACAAAAGCAGACGTAGCATAGTCAGCCATCAGTCTGCTATGTAGGAAAGGGAGGTACATAATCATGCCAACTCTCGGTCACCTCTAACGAAGAAACCTGGAAAAAAAAGATTGGAGGATCAGGATACATGTTTATTAGAAAAAGAATTAAAATATGAAGACAAGTGCATCTGCAATGATATCCTCTAACAGGCACAATATCCGTCCGCGGACCGTATCTGAACATGTTTGCGGGCACGATATGAGAGCCGGTCATCCAACCCTATACCTCAATGTCCGCCTCAATCAACTTAAAAAAATGTGTTCGGCTCTATTTGTCCATGCGCCTTCCGCCAAAACACACAGCTTGCTAGTACCTTGATCCCACCAAAACACACAGCTTGCTACCTTGCTTCCGCCAAAACCCACAACAACAACTTGTGATTGAGAGTTGTCCCTTATGATTGTGAGATTTGTTGCTGGTGATTGAGAGAACTGTTCCATACGATTGAGAGAGTTGTTCCCCACTGTTTTGAATCCCTTCTTTCTGTCAATTGGTCCTTCTGATTCTAATAGTTGTTCCCTGTGATTGAGAGATTTGTTCTTATTGATTGCGATCGGTACCCCTCCTTGTGGATCAACTATTAGAATGGGAGTGGCCTTCCGTGAACAGAGAGTAGAGATAGGCACCTGGTGGCTTTTGGTTCGTCACGTGGATGTCCAAACACGGGTCCGTGCTGGTTAATATAATGTGTCCGGACAATTTGGTCTGAACGGTTGCGGGCTATTTGATGGTCCGCGTTGGAGATGCCTTAAGTCCCCTATTTCCAATACAAGAGGAGCCACAACCGAACGTGAATTATGGCGTGTATCCCAGAGGTCAACAACCTCCAAGCAGTCCATCTCCATGATGACATCAGCGAAGCCTACGATCTTTGCAAAACGGACGCCGTCCCGAAGAGCCAATGCTTCAACAATCATCAGGTCCTCCCAAAAACCATGTGGTTGATCGAGCACACCCCTCCCCCCCCCCCCCCCCTAACATGTCGGAGCAGCGACCACAGGGTCCGGGTGCAATGATGACATGTGGCAGGTGGTTTCTTGGGCGGTCATTTGCGGTGCCAGCTCGACATAGTTCTTCTTCTTAGCCAACTGTCAGAATCGGAGATGCGTTGTCACCGACACTGGTGACCGATTGCTTGCCACGGCTCTTCATGTGGCTTCCCACCATCTTTCTTTTGTGAGCTTAGTTAGCGATCGCGTGCAGTGAAGTTGGGGGTCCCTTGCTCGAGGAGAAGTGATGACGATGACGTCAGTGTGCAACCTTGGCGAGGTTTTCTTCGCAGCGGTGTGCGTGATGTATCTTGTGTGTGTGTGCGCCCAATTAGCGGGTTGTGATGGTTTTCATCTGGTTTTACGTTAATTACCCGAACAACCCTCTTGTCTTTCAAAAAGGATTTTTTTTGTCTACAATAGACTAAGCCTGAAGGCCCCGGTTTCAAAAAGGGAAATCTTTTTTGTCTACAATATGCAAAACTTGCGCATCTTTCTGTAAGAAAGGCAGCCACAGATGACACTCGGGCAGACGGACGAGGATTTGGCACGCAAGTGCGGAGGCACTCAAGTCCCTGGTGCCAGCTTTTTATTTTGGCTTCCGATTTTCAAAGTTCTATATCTTTTAAACAAAAAAATCTAAATTAAGTTATGTTTTCATATTCGTCTTCCTCATGATCAGTGCTTTCAAATAAAATCCATTTTGAATATATTTTGACGACTTTAAAAAAAGTTAAGTTTCAAATGTTGAAACTTAGTACGAGTGACCGATAAAAATCAATTATTTTGTGTCTACGACCGACAAAAGAAACTGTTTAAAATTATATCTCTAAGATTTGTTGAAACTTTGCATTTTTTAGATGCAAAAACCGTAAGTTTCATCGTTGAAACTTAAAGCTTTTTGTGGGATTTTTGTTTTTACTGTGCCCTCATGCAGGGATTCAACAACTTCACAAATCGTGAGGCAAATCAAGCGGACGGCAAGGCTTCGCAGGTGAGTGTCCCCGCACTTACGTGCCCCTGCGAATTTCCGTCAGGCAGACAAGCATTTAGAGCATCTACAACCACATTGAACAAATCTTGTTCCTCAAACGTCCGCGAATGCGCCCGGTCAGTGCTCGGGCGTGTTCGTTTTGGGCCCCTATTTGTTCGTCTATGTAGCCATACTCCTCATTTTCTTCCTTGTATGTCCGATCACTTTCATACATTGGTGGAAATGAAAAGAGAGAAAAAAAGAATAAAGAAAGAGAAAAGGCGGTCCGGGGTGGGCTGCTTCCTACATGGCAGACTGACCGGCGTGATCGGACGTGCCCGCGAGACTTCATATTCTCATTATATTTGGTCTCAATATAAGGGTTCGCGGAAAGCTCATCCTCATTATATTTGGTCTTAATATTAGGGTTCGCGGAAAGTCCAGACGTATAGACATAGACATGAAATGAGATGCCCGATTGGGCCTTTTTTTCTCTCTCTTACTGAGACATTGATAGAAAGTTTGAATTCAACTAGTGCAGTGTGGACCTGAACGGTGTAAAACACAGACGCAATCTTCTCGTCGTCTCCATTGTTTTGTCAGTCGGCGCCGGCGACTCCGGGCCCCATTGCTCTTACTACCTTACCCGAGTGCGCTTTTACGAAATTTCTGAACATGGTTCGGTTCTTACGCATAGCTGCCTCAGACAGATCCCCAAAATTCAGACACGATCACATGACTTGCTTTCTACTAACCTCTTTTCTCTCTCTCGTTTCCGGAGCCAAACATTCAACCATAGATTCGCCGCTGGCGTACGTTGTGGGGGTGCGTCCAAACGGCTTGCCTCCATTGTGATTTGAAAATTGACAATAGCTAGAGTCCTCCGGAAAGACTTCGATCGGGGACACGTACGGGTTGACCCAGGTCGGGCTTGCATGCGTGATTTCTTCGGCGCCTTCGCATTAGCATAACCACGCAAACGTAGGTGCTACTACTTACAAGGAAAAGAAGAAACGAGCACGAGAAGGACAAAATTAGGTTTTCTGGAAGGAGGGGTATGTTCAAAGCAAGTCTCAGTAGTTGGCGAACGTGATGACTGATGCGGAGCTTTTAATTCTGCATTGAGCTCTTGCACCAGTACGTACTACTCCACATGCCTAGCTGCATGCATGCTGCAGTGCAAGAAAAACATTCACTTAATTAACTGTGCATGCACGTGGATTGTTAGTATTAGTAGTGCGATAAGCTTGAACACAAATCTTTTTTTAGGGGAGCTTGACCATAAATCTAGTACGTACTAGTATCACAACCGCATGCGGTAAGTGTGTCGTGTACGTTCAATCCTGAAATTAAGGATGACTGGCCTCCCCTCCCGGTTCAACTCACCGAATCCACTTGACCTAACTCGAAGGTCGAAGCATGCACGCATGATCGAAATGGAAACGTACCGGACGGCCTCCGACAGATAGCGAAACAGCTCGGCGTCCTCTAGCTGCCGACCGGGTCTCCGTTTTCCTTTCGCATCGTTCACTCACCGCTTTCCACGCTCCCTTGACTAACTTCACAATCCATTGCCCCTGCTAGTAAACTAAGCCCGTCCTCGCATCGTTCACTCACCGCTTTCCACGCTCCCTTGACTAACTTCACAATCCATTGCCCCTGCCAGTAAACTAGCCAGTCCAAAGGTATGGCCACCTCCATGTTGGGTTTGGGTAGTTGGCCGGTTTCAACCGAAGCAAATTCCTCTACGGCCACCAACTTTCCCAGCTAGGAAGCTATGCCCGGTGTGGGCTCTCCCCTTGGACTCACACCGGCGCGTCACTGCACGGCTTCCACAATGGCTCGACGTTCACACGCGCCGCGCCGGTATGGCAACCCGTGTGGTAGCAGCCACACTCTTGGCCTTTCAGTCTTCGCCATGCGCTGGCACCGCAGCCGCCTATAAAAGGAGGCCCCGAGCACCACCACCCACCCAAGCCTCCACTCGCACTCACGCACTCCTAGTCTTCACTTCCTCTGCTCCTGCACCCCCCCTTCCCGAGCTCAGTAGCTAGCCATGGCTCAGGGAAGCGGCAGTGCCACCGTCGTGCTCGCGCTGGTCCTCCTCTGCGTGCTCCTCCACGGCGACTTCGCCGAGTCCAAGGTGTACACCGTCGGCGACCGCGCCGGCTGGGCCCTCAGCTCCGGCGGCTGGCCCAGGGGCAAGCGCTTCCGCGCCGGCGACGTGCTGCGTGAGTGCTCGCCCTCCCTCCCATGCGTGCCACGTTAATTAATTTCTTCCAGCTTCCACGTTTATGCTTCACTCTCGTTTCGTACTCCGCTACAAGCTCCATCACGGCAAGCATAGCTAGCTAGGGTCCCGTTGCCCTCAGTAGAGTAACATGTCCGTGGCAATAGTACGTCGTGTACTGTGGGTCGTGCATGCTTGCTGGGTCGCTGTCGCTGCCAAGAGACGCATGCGCGCCTCAGTGCTCCACTGCTGTGAAAAAGAGTGACTTTTCACTGCGACGAGCCGGGAAACGCCACACGGGCTTGCGCCACTACATCTATAACAACACTGTTTCTCGTACTAACGTGTGGACTGAAATAAATATGTGTGGGTGCAGTGTTCAGGTACGGGCGCGGGGCGCACAACGTGGTGGCAGTGAACGCGGCGGGGTACAGGTCGTGCAGCGCGGCGCGGGGCGGCAGGACGTACAACTCCGGCAGCGACCGCGTCACGCTCTCCCGCGGCACCAACTACTTCATCTGCAGCGTCCCCGGCCACTGCCAGGCCGGCATGAAGATGGCCGTCACCGCCGCATGATCCGTCTCTCCGTCCACCGGCCGGCCGGCCGGCCGGCCGGTGCTTATTAACTTTAGTTTACTTTCCTTCTTCGAGTGACTGGAGCTACGAACTGCATGATACGTACGTGTTCAATAAAATGCCCGCGTCCCGACTCTCGAGTTCGTGGGTGCTGGGCCGTCTGGCCGGTTGGCACTAGCTAGAGAGAAATTAATATAATAGTGTGTTTTGTGTGCACGTGAGCAAAGGAATAACACTGTTGTTCCGGTTGTGTGTGATTTAATGCTTGTATATCAGAATTTTGAGTTGCGGTGTGATACTCCTTCCGTTTCTTTTTACTCTTCTGTGTATAAGTTTTGTTTAAAGTCAAATTCGTAAACTTTGATCAAGTTTATATTAAAAAAATTATCAACATCTATCTAAAGTACTAAAGATATACAATATGAAAATTAAATCTATGATACATCTAATGACATGGATTTGGTAGTGTGAATGTTCACAATTTTTCTTATAAATTTGGTCAAACTTTACAAAGTTTGACTTAAGACAAATCTTATATCATATCTGGAGTAAAAATAGGGACCCTAATATCTAGCGATCAGTCAAGAGGGAGAGAGGCCGATCAAACGCTTTAGTTTGCCAAGGACCCTAATATCTCGTGGAGGCACACATATGTGCTTCTCGAAAGAGAGTAGAAAAAATTGTGCTTCCGGCTACGTCTTTTTTCGTGAAAAAAATCGTCGAATTCTATTAACATGGGATCTAGTTTTGAAGGCATTGACGTGAGAAATCTAACACGTGAAAAAAAATCGAAGAGGGAAGTTACCTTTGCAAGGGTACCCCTTTAAAAGTAATTCCGCTCCCTCTCTCTCTGTGGTAGGAGAGAGCCCAACACCTTCTCTCTCTAAAAAAAAGGAGAGCCCAACACAACGCAACTAGTGTGTTCTCTACTCATGGAAAATAACAGGACCTCATATATGTTGCACCCAGCAGTAGCGGGGTGCATAGGGTGATCCAACTGGGCCTAGCGGCTACTTTAGCACGGTGCCGTTGCATGTGTTGGAATTATATGAACAATTTTTAAAAACACATATAAAAAAATTCAAACAGTTTTTGTGAGCACAAATAAAATTGATTTTTTGGTAAAAGCCAAAAATTCAAATTCTGAACAAAATTTGAACATTTTCTAAAAACACGATCAATTTTTTAAAACGTGAGATTTCTTGAAATTATGAACATTTTGTTTTTCTAAAATATTCAAAATATTAAGAACTTTTTTTAAGTTCGAAAAATATTTTAAAAACTTGAACAATTTCTGTAAAACGTGAATACATTTTATGAATTTACGAATATTTTTTGAAACTTTCAAAATATGAAGATTTTAAAAAATATATTTTTAAAAATTTCTAAACATATTAGAATTGTGTACCTTTTGAATTTCTAAATAAAATTTGGTAATTTTTCACATTTTTTGAAATTTTGAATTTATGTAAAAATGAAAAGGAAAGAAAAAACAAAAACCAGTAAAAGAAACCAACCGACAAAGCAGGTTCAGAAACCCTATAGAAGGTTCCCCAAAATGGAAGAGAACCATAGAGAAAACACTATGCTCAAGCTGGCTAATTGGAGCAATACAAAACAACCAAGCAGGTCGGCGAAGAAATGCTGATGCTGCTAGTCGGCATCCCGCTGTTCAAGGGCAAGGAAAACATACCCCGTCTCCGATACCAGTACGGCGGCATCGATGCCATGAATGTTAGTACACTTGTCCGTGTAGGTGACCGGTCCTGATGTGATCACGGGCAGGACGTACAACTCCGGCAGCGACCGCGTCACGCTCGCCCGCGGCACCAACTACTTCATCTGCAGCGTCCCCGGCCACTGCCAGGCCGGCATGAAGATGGCCGTCACCGCCGGCATGATCCATCCATGATCCGTCCATCGTCCGGCCAGCCGGTGCTTATTAACTTTAGTTTACTTTCCTTCCTCGAGTGACTGAAGCTACGAACTGCATGATGCGTAGTACGTGTTCAATGAAATGCCCCGCGTCCCGACTCTCGAGTTCGTGGGTGTTTGGGCCGTCTGGTCGTGTGTGTTTTGTGTGCACGTGAGCAAAGGAATAAAAGCCATGTAACTCTGTTGTTCCGCAATATGAAAAGTATCAACATCTATCTAGAATACTAAAGATATACAATATGAAAATTAAATCTATGATACATCTAATGACATTGATTTGGTCGGGTGAATGTTGACAATTTTTCTAATAAATTTGGTCAAACTTTACAAAGTTTGACTTAAGACAAATCTTATATTATATCTGGAGTAAAAATAGGGACCCTAATATCTAGCAATCAGTCGAGAGGGAGAGAGGCCGATCAAACACTTTAGTTCGCCAAGGACCCTAATATCTCGTGGAGGCACATATATGTGCTTCTCGAAAAGGAAAGAAAGAGTAGAAAAAAATGTGCTTTCGGCTACGGGTTTTTTCATGAAAAAATTCCGTCGAGACAGCTCGCCGCGTAGCACCGACAGCTCTGCCCCCGCTCCGCTCCGGCAGCTCCCCTTCGCTCCGCCAGGTACGCAGCCCGCCTCCACCATCCTCTAGTCCGGCAGTGGTACCCGGCCATCGCTGGGTCCTCGTGCCCACGCTGGGGCCGATAAGCACGCGGATGCCGGGGCAGCTCGGCGTGAGTGGCAGTGGGCGAGGGAGAGGAGGGAGGCAATGTCGGCCTGCCGTTCGCCCTCGAGCACGCCGGTGGATCCCGAGGCCGCGCTCCTCGCCTCGGTCCTCCGCCGCTCTCTGACGACGGCGGAGACGGATGCCCGGCGCCTCCGCCGGAACAATGCCACGGCGCTCCGGCTCACCATCGAGATGTCAGACCCGCCACTTAAATTTAAGTCGGCAAGGGATACACAGCAAGTTGACTTTGTCCCCGGCGACTCTTCTCAGCAGTTCACCATTGGGACATGGATGGATCCTAAATAGGAAAGCGCGCTTATCGAGTTTATCTGTAAGAATCGGGGCATCTTTGCATGGAAACCTTCTGGCATGCCAGGTGTATCGAGAGAATTCGCTGAGCACCACCTTAATGTTGATCCTAAGATGAAACCGGTTCGACAGTTTCTCCATCGTTTTAACGAGGAGAGGCGTAAAGCTATTGGTGAAGAAGTGGCTTGGCTCCTAGCCGCTGGGTTCATCATTGAAGTGTTTCACCCACAGTGGTCGGCTAACCCTGTGCTTGTGCTTAAGAAGAACGACACTTGGCGTATGTGTGTTGACTACACAGATCTAAACAAGACTTGCCCATCTGATCCTTTTGCTCTCCCCCGTATTGACCAAATCATTGATGCTACGACGGGTTGTGAAAGTCTCTGTTTTCTGGACGCTTACTCTGGTTATCATCAGATCAAGATGGCAGTGGAAGATCAAGAGAAGACGGTCTTTATCACACCTTTTGGAGCTTTCTGTTATGTGTCGATGTTACTGCCGAAGTTACTCCCACTGTGGCTAGTCTGAAGCCATACACTGCGGCCTCCTGCGACGCCACACTGTGGGTATTGATTGTATGTACCGTGGTGCTCTCGCGCCCCGAGGCGGCCTGCCAGTGGCCAGCTGCACCATACTCCCCTTCCCTTCAGCTAGCTGCCGCTGGCTCTACTTCACAACATTGCCACCTTCGTTTGTGAGCAGCCTGCTCCGCTTGCGTCACCACTCCCTGGCTAGGTAGGTGAAACCGTGACAACGCTCCGGCCGGTGGCTAGCGAAATGGCCGGGGGAAGAGGCGGTTTAAGGCGAGGCACCGTCGTGGCCGCGGCGCTCGCCATCGCGTGCTGCTGCATGGGCGTCGCTAGCGCGGCCACCTACTACGTCGGTGACGACGGCGGCTGGTCCCTGAGCAGCGCCAGCTGGCCCAACGGGAAGCAGTTCCACGCCGGCGACGTCCTCGGTAAGTAAAACCTCGGCGCATCCTAGCATTTCCTGTGCGCATTTCGGTTCCGCTCACACACTAAAAGATTTCCTCGGCACGCAGTGTTCAGGTACAGCCCGTGGATCCACAACGTGGTGGCGGTGGGCGAGGACTGGTACAACCACTTCATGTGCACCCGCTTCTACCACTGCAACCTCGGGATGAAGATGGCCGTCAACGCTGCCTGACCGCCTGCACACAACGCCCCCACTGCAAATTTTTGGAATTTTTGAACTCCTTTGACGTGAGTCCCGCTTCTACCACTGCAACCTCGGGATGAAGATGGCCGTCAACGCTGCCTGACCGCCTGCACACAACGCCCCCACTGCAAATTTTTGGAATTTTTGAACTCCTTTGACGTGAGTTGCTGTGACGACCCCGGCTTAATCGTGCACTAATCATACACGCAAATGCGCACGATCAAGCCTAAGGACTCACTTGAAGATATCACAACACAACTCTAAAACATAAATAAAGTCATCCAAGCTTTATATTACAAGCCAGGGCCTCGAGGGCTCGAATACATAGCTCGATGGCATACAAGCGTCAGCGGAAGCATCAGATATCTGAGTACAGATATATTACAGAGAGAGAAATAGGCCTTCACAGAGGCGGGGTAAAATAAAATACTACGATCAAAAGGCGTAGGCCTCCTGCCCTGGACCCTCCGATCCTACTCCTGGTCGTCAGTCGGCTCCTCGTAGTAATAGTACTCGCCAGGCGGGTAGTAGTACTGGTCGTCGGCTGGGGCGTCTGGCTCAGGGGCTCCGTCGTCTGGTGGCATCAAATGGAATATGGGGGAAAAAGAAAATAAAGAAAACGTGAGTACTCATCCGAAGTACTCAGCAAGCAAGGATCTACACTACATATGCAACATTGTCAAAGGAATGGCTGTATATGTGGACTGGGCTGCAGAAATGCCAGAATAGAGGGGGAAAGCCTAGTCCTATCGAAGACTAGCATCTTCAACAATCTTCGACAGTCTTGCAGCAATAGAAGAGAGCAGATCAACATAATGTAAAGTAGCAGTAGTAGTATTATCAACCTCGACCTGAGATCCTTTCTCGACTCCCTGCGAGAAAGCAATCCCAGAGCCGTACTATCCAGTTCTCATCACATGTTCTAGTTGTACCGATCGGGATACAACTCCGAGTGTCCGTTACCGTAGGACAGGCTATCGATAGAAGTTTCTTCCCTGCAGGGGTGCACCAACTTACCCACCACGCTCGCTTAACTCTGGCCGGACACACTTTTCTGGGTCATGCCCGGCCTCGGCTAAGCAACACGCCGCAACCCGACCAAATACTTAATAGAGAGGTCAGCACGCCGGACTAACCTATGCCCCCAGGGGTCTTGGGCCATCGCCCCGGGAACTCCTGCACGTTACGTGCACCGCCGGTGAGCAGACCTAGCAACCCCTTATACAAGCGCGGTTGCGTTCCCAGTCCAACCCAGCGTGTGCCGCATCAGTCGCTGACGTCCATTAAGCTTCGGCTGAAGTATACGACGCAGAACGCCCATACTATGCCCACGTGATGGTTAGTGCTATCGGGCCAGAGGCCCCTCGGATCAAATATCCAAACCGTAGTGGATTAGGAGCGCGCGGAAACGAGCAGAGACTCACGATCGATGTGACCCCGTCGCCCCGTCTCGAGGACTTGCGGCAAGGGCTAAGAATGCCCGGCCACGCCTCGTAGTTATCTCGCGGGCACCATCCAGGTCAACCCGACTTCATATCACTTCGCATTAAGCTCGCATGGGTACCCCTCAGGGCCGACCCGTCTTTAGTATCATGGTTCGTAGTCAAGTCATAATATCCAAGGTAACTGTGTGTCTGACACCCAAGGGAACCCTGAGGAATCACCCTCGATGGAATTCCCGCTCGATGTTACCATCAAGGTGAACGAAGGAGGAATCACCCTCGAGGTCCACACTTGAGGAGTTGCGCGACGATGTCGTTATCGGGGGTGGTGTAGGAGGAATCACCCTCGCTTACCACGACCGAGTAACTAACCTACAAGGTTAACATCAGAAGTGCTGACGAGGTATCACCCTCGGCACTCGACGGTAACCCAGCAGTGTCGGCAACTAAGGGGAAGTGATGTGCGGTGCCAGGGTCTGGTCTTCAATCCCGATGATCGGGTCTTCTGATATCCAGCGGGGCAGTCGGGATCAAGTGGGGGTCTCTGTCGGGTCTCTACCCAGCCTATTCTAAACAGTCTAGGATAACCAGCAAGGTAGCAAGGCAGGTTACAATAAACAGGCTATGCAGCAGATATAGGAAAACAGTAGCAGTAGCAGTTCTAATGCAAGCATAAGAGAGAAGAGAATAGACGATATAGGCATGTTCAAAATGGGGGTGCTTGCCTGTTTGCTCGGGGGCAAGGGCAAGGTCTTCAGTGGTATCGTCGGGGACGTAGTCGTACTCCTGTGCGGCGTCTGCCTCGGGAGCTACGTCAACGTCGGGGTCTACCGAGAGAGAAGAGGGGGAAGAAACAGGTAAATATAATGCAAACAAATGCAATACGGTGCGTGTGATGCTATGATGCAGTGCAGGGTTGCCTAATTATGCATCTAAGTCATTTTAGTTATTTTTAGAATTAATCTAGGATTTAATATCCGACGTGTGTGCACTATTCATCTGCCAGATTCGGGTCCGGAGTTACGAGTTCTTCTACGTAGGGGGTTCCGATGGAGAAACAGACGGCACGATCAGACTCGGCTCGTCATTCTGAGCAACTTTCATGTTTTAACTTTTTCGATCCGAGCTACGGTTTAAAAGTTATTAATTTTTAAAGATTATTTGAATTTCTGGAATTTATTTAATTTACAGAAAAGTGAATTATGACGTCAGCCTTGCGTCACAGTGACGTCAGCAGGTCAACTGCGGTTGACCAGGGTCAAACCTGACATGTGGGTCCATCAGTCTCTGTTTAGTCTAACAGTGGATTAACTTAATTAACTGGGTTAATTAGGGGGCGGGCCCCACTTGTCAGTGAGACATTAGGCTAATCTAATTAACTTTATTTAATTAACTATTTAATTAGTCTAATTAGCCATCAGGGCCCACACGTCAGTGTCACTGTGCTGCCACATCAGCGCGTTGACTCCAGTCAGCGCGGTCAACTGGGCCCGTGGGACCCACTGGCAGTGACCCAGGGGTGTCCCACGTGGCAGCCACGTCGGCGGCCGGCGCCGGAGTTGCGCCGGCGACCAAAATCGCGGTGGCGCGTCGCCGGAGCCGCTCGGATTTGCGCTACAGAGCTCGGTTCAAGCCGTGGTTAGGTTCTTTCGAACGGGCGTTCAACGCCGCGTCCAACCGTGGCGGTGGCGTCGCCGGAGATGGCGTGTGGCGACGGCGGCGAGCATCGCGGCGGACGCCGGAGTTCGGCCGTAGTTGGAAACGGAGTAGCAGCGCGCTACGGGGCAAAAGGAAAGGCTGGGAAGGAGCTGCGCGACGCGACGAGTGCAACAGGCCCGTCCCCGTGACCATTTGGTCATCGGAACGGCGCCGGCGACGAGCGCGAGCGGCGGCGCAATCTGGCGCTCGTCGGGAACGCAGCTAGAGGGCGTGGAAGAGCTCGCATGCGGGTGCGTTCGGTTGCTGGGAGCACCAGGAGCACGCAGCTGTGCTCAGGTGTAGGTGACAGTGGCCATGGCCACGGGCACGAGCTCGTCGGCGACGGACAGAGCTCGGGCGCGGCGGCAGCTAACTAAGGCGTGCGAGGAGGGCAACGAGGAGAGACAGGAGGAGGAGGAGCTCACCGAGGAGGCACAAGGTGGTCCGATGACGGCTTAGGAGCAGCAGAACGGCGGGAATCGCCGGAGATGCGCCGGCGTCACAGAAGGAAGGGGGCGGAGTCTTCTGGTTTCATCAGGGCCTCCCCACCTCCATTCGCGGTCGGAGTCGAAGACGGCGGAGCTCGCAGGCGTGCTAGCTGGGCTCGGGGACGTCGGTGGCCGCGTCTACGGCAAGGCCACGGCGACGGTTGCGCTTGTTGGCCGGATCTGGGAGGGAGCAAGGGGCGGAGCAAGCGAGAGGGGAAGGGGGGAGAATGACGGAGAGGCTGGGGAGGAGCGGAGGGGCGTCGGCCTTATCCCCTCTGTCCCCTGTTTCGTCGGTGGCGGCGACGTGTCGGCGCTGCGCCGGCGCGCGAGCGCTCGGCCAGGGGCGCGCCGACACGCAGGGGAGAGAAAGAGGAGATGGGCCAGGTGGGCCGCGGTCGGGGCACTGTGCACTAAGGCCCAGTGCACAGTGCCTCGTTTTTATTTTTCTGTTTTCTATTTTCTTTATTTATTTTCTGTTTTGAAATAGCTAGAGCACTTTTGCAGTTTTGTAAAATGTGGGACTTAGTCCAAATATTACAGTGCCATTTTAGCTCTCACCAAAAAGTGGTTTGGACAGATTTGGAATTCATTTGAAGCTGAAAAGAATTTAAATGGATTTGAATATTCTGTTTTGGTGCTGTTTCATCTTGTTAGAGTCACTTATCTAACTCCAACTTCAATGATGATGATTTTACAAATGTTCCTGGATTATTTGCCATTTAATGAACATTTTTCCAACAGGGTTTGATCAACTTCATATTTCACTTTTGAATTTGAGTTGATTTTCAGATGTGAATTTGAATTGGATCATTAACCCATATGACTTGGCACTGCAAATGATCATGACTTGGCAGTTTTAACAGAGTGTCACAGAGCTTATTACAAGGGGGTGTTACAAGTTCTCCTCCTCTAAAAGAAATTCTCGTCCCGAGAATTTAGGAGGTAGAAGGAAAGAGTCCGGGATATTCTTCCCGAAGATGATCCTCGCGTTCCCAAGTGGCTTCATCTTCAGTGTGATTCGACCACTGCACTTTCAGGAACTTGGTCGTCTTCTGACGAGTTCGACGTTCAGCTTCGTCGAGGATGCGGATCGGATGCTCCTTATAGGAAAGATCATCTTGTAGCTCGAGCATCTCATGATCCACTGCACGGTGCGGGGATTCCTTGAAGCACTTTCGGAGTTGCGACACGTGGAAGACATCATGAATATGGGAGAATTGCGGTGGCAACTCCAATTGATATGCCACCTGTCCACGTCTAGCCATGATGCGGAAAGGACCAATATAGTGAGGAGCTAGCTTGCCCTTGATTCCGAAACGACGGGTGTCCTTCATTGGAGTGACACGGAGATAAGCTTGATCTCCAGGTTGATAGATCACACCCCATCGCTTACGATCATAATTACTCTTCTGACGGTCTTGAGCTGCTTTGAGATTCTCCCGGACAATTCGGACTTGTTCTTCGGCATGCTGAATAATGTCCAGGTCCAACAAGAGGTCGTTCCCCAGTTTCTGACCAATTCAGAGGGGTTCGACATTTACGGCCATAAAGAACCTCAAAGGGGGCCATTTTCAAGCTGGCTTGATAGCTGTTGTTATAAGAGAACTCGGCATAGGGGAGAGATTCCTCCCATTTCTTACCGAAGGATATAACACAGGCTCGAAGCATGTCTTCAAGCACTTGATTAACGCGCTCAACTTGGCCTTGGGATTGGGGATGATAAGCTGAACTCCAGGTAATATGAGTTCCCATTGCTTTCTGGAAACTTTCCCAGAAATGGCCAGTGAAAATGCTGCCACGGTCTGAACTGATTTCCTTGGGAATACCATGGAGTGAAACAATTCTGGAGATATATAGCTCTGCTAACTGACTAGCAGTAATAGTCTCCTTAACTGGCAGAAAGTGTGCAACCTTGGAGAGTTGGTCGACGACGACAAGAATAGCATCGTGACCCTTCTGAGACTTGGGAAGACCAGTAATGAAGTCCATTTGCACTTTATCCCACTTCCATAGAGGAATGGGGAGCGGTTGCAGAATTCCAGCAGGTTTCTGATGTTCTGCCTTCACGCGACGACAAACGTCACACTCAGCAACATATCGGGCAATATCCTGCTTCATCCTAGACCACCAGTACCTTTGACGAAGATCTCGATACATTTTGGTACTACCCGGATGGATAGATAGCGGTGTATCATGGGCCTCCTTCATGACTTTGTCAGTCATCAGTTCGAAGCGAGGTACTACAATGCGGTCTCGGAAGTACAAGGTTCCATCTTCAACAATCGAGAAATCCCTGTACTTTTGGAGGTGAAGCTCTTACTTCATTAGACCAATTTCGGCATCTTTAGCTTGCGCAATTTTGATAGCTTTCTCAAGATCTGGCTGTATCACAGGATTATTAAGAGAACCTTGCGGGATGATGCAGAGATTCAGCTTGCGCAATTCTTCGTATAGCTGGGGCTGAGCTTGCTTTACCATAAGGTTACTGCAATATGACTTGCGGCTCAAGGCATCAGCCATCACATTAGCTTTGCCAGGAGTGTAGGAAATACCACAGTCATAATCGGCGATTGTTTCCAACCATCGCTGCTGACGAAGATTAAGTTCCGGTTGAGTGAATAAGTACTTCAAGCTCTGATGATCGGTGTAAATCTCACACCGATTACCAAGGAGGTAATGACGCCACTGCTTCAAAGCATAAATGACAGCAGCAAGTTCGAGGTCGTGCACTGGGTAATTCTCTTCATGTGGACGCAGTTGTCGCGAAGCATAAGCAATAACTCTTCGCTCTTGCATTAGGACACAGCCTAATCCTTGGCGAGATGCGTCGCAGAAGATCACAAAATCTTTGCGAGAGTCTGGAGGAGCAAGGACTGGAGCAGAAGTCAGCTTGTCCTTGAGGGTCTGGAAGCTTTCCTGACATTTGTCTGTCCACTCAAACTTAACGCCTTTGTGGATTAGATTAGTCAGGGGCTTGGCAATCTTGGAGAAATTCTCGATGAAACGGCGACAATAACTTGCAAGCCCGAGAAAACTTCTGACTTGCTTGACATTCTTCGGAGGGGTCCAGTCAAGAATAGCCTGAACTCGCTCCGGGTTAACTGCGATACCATCCTTGGAAATGACATGTCCAAGGTAGGTTACCTCAGAAAGCCAGAATTCGCACTTAGAGTACTTGGCATATAATTGGTGCTCTCGAAGTCTCTCGAGAACAAGGCGAAGGTGCTCAACATGTTCTTCTTTGTTCTTCGAATAAACCAGAATATCATCCAGATATACCACGACAAATTTGTCGAGGTAATCCATGAATATGTAATTCATTAGGCGGGAGAATGTAGCTGGAGCGTTTGTTAAACCAAACGACATGACTGTATACTCGTAAGAGCCATAACGAGTAACGAATGCAGTCTTTGGAATATCCTCTTCGCGGACACGGATCTGGTGATAACCCAACCTCAAGTCGAGTTTAGAAAACACCGAAGATCCTGCGAGTTGGTCATATAAATCGTTGATCCGGGGAAGTGGATATTTATTCTGAATGGTTGCCTGGTTGATAGGACGATAATCTTGGACCAACCTATTCGTTCCATCTTTCTTCTTGACGAAAAGAGACGGTGCTCCCCATGCAGAGGAACTAGGGCGAATAAAACCCTTCCTTAAGGATTTATCAATTTCTTCCTTGAGTTCAATAAGATGGTGCGGAGGCATCTTGTAGGGACGCTTCGCAATGGGAGTGGTGCCAGGCTTCAGGTCGATAACGAACTCGACAGCCCTAGCAGGGGGTATTCCTGGAAGTTCTTCTGGAAAGACATCCGGGAAGTCACAGACCACTGGGATGTTCTCAATCCCATCAAGTGGAGAAGCATTCAACGCGTTCAAGGCATAAATTTGAGCCTCAGCGTTCTGGATAAGGTGAGCTTGATAGTTCACCATCTCGTTCGATGGGTGCAAGAGGTGTACAACTTTAGTGGTGCAATTGATTGAGGCATAATGGGCCTTCAACCAATCCATTCCCAAGATAAGATCAATACCAGAGGAGTTGAGAATAATGGGGGATGCTCGGAACTCTAACCCTTCGATATTAATCACAACATCAGGGCTAACCAAGGAGGTTTGACAGTGTCCCGCGGGAGTATTTACTCGTATCTTTTGGGGTAGCATGTCACATTTAACTTCATGCATGAGTGCGAATTTATCTGACATAAATGAATGCGATGCTCCTGAATCAAATAAAACAGATGCAGGTACTGAATTAACGAGAAGTGTACCCATCACAGTATCTGGTTGATTTGGAGCTTCAGACATGTTGACGTGGTAACTCTGCCCACGACCATAAGGAGGTCTGGCATTATAGTTGCGCTGTTGAGGAATACCACGGCCAATTCCACGGCCAGCAGAAGGAAGAGCCAGTTGATTCTGATTCTGAGAACAATCTCTAGCACGGTGACCTGGCTTGCCACACTTGAAGCATAGTCCGCTGTCAGGACGAGGTGCTGGAGCTCGAGGTGCTGGAGCTGGCAGAGGCTGTCTCGGTGGTGGAGGTGGCAGGCGTGGTGCAGCATAAGAGGGCCTGTTTGCAGGGGCTGCTGAACGGAACATGCCTTGGGGAAACCAGATGCGTCGCTTGTGGGAAGACGAGCCCGAAGATGAGCCCGACTCACGGGTGCGTCTGGACGCTTCCTTGTGCTTCTTAAGTCTAGTTTCAACCATTATAGCCTTATTCACTAGAGTGGCGAAATCAGGATAGTCCTGGACAAGCAGGGCCAACTGTATATCATGGTGCAGTCCTTCACGAAACTTCTCCTGTCTGCGTTCATCAGTAGGAATGTCCTCTTCAGCGTAGCGAGATAAGTCTAGAAACTCGCGCTGATAGACTTCCACAGTCTTGTTTCCTTGAACAAGGCTACGGAACTCGGCCTTCTTCCTAGCTATGACAGCTAGAGGAATGTAGCGGGCTCGGAAAGCAATCTTGAACTCTGCCCAAGTGACGACAGTACCAGGCGACAGAGTCTGTCGGTGAGTGGCCCACCATTGGGCTGCGGGACCCTTAAGAAGATAAGTCGCAAAAGTGACATAGTTAACTTCGGCGACACCAGCAGACTCCATCTTATGTGAGATGTCACGCAGCCAGTCATCTGCATCTAGTGGGTTGACTGTGTTGCGGAAAAATGATGGACTGAGCCTCATGAACTCTGGCAAGGTAATGGATGGTTGCTGCTGATTAGCATCAGGACGAGGGAATTGCTGCATAATCCCCATCATAAACTGGCGGTTGAGTTCAAATTGTTGCATCATCGCTGCCATGTAATCAGGTGGTGGCGGCGGTGGCGGGTTGTTGTCAGCCATCCTGCTATTTCAACAGGGGTATTTCAGTAATAGCTTATGCAAGTGTTTAACAATAAACATGAGGTAACTCGACATTATTGAAAGAGTGCAATAGATGCTTAAAGTAGTCATTAAGACATACAGATCCATACATAGTCGGTTAAAATCGGGCAGCATAACGGCGCAAATTGAAAAACTAGAGACACACTAGGCGGCACGCAGGCACGCGGTAAGGAAGTACACAACGTGACATAGCAAAGGCTACATCAGCGTCGGAGAAAACCACTGAAACGGGGTAACTGCAAGTGCGGACGACGAATGTTCGTCGCGGCAGGATCCTGTGCTCCATGTGCACTCTGATGCACCAGTCTTGAACTGTAAGAAGAGGTCCACGTGCAAGCGTGTGACCTCCCACTGCAGGCCAATCAATACCTGGCGGCATCTCGGTCCTGCGTGGGTAAAGGATATCCTCCGGATGTATCCCTGCACGAACAGCTGGTAGCAACTGTGTCATAGCCTCGTAGTAGCGTGCTCGAGTGGCGAACAACTCGACGGCAAGAGCCCGAACAGTGCGATCCAGAGCCTGAGTGCACTGAATCAGAATCTGCGGGTCATAGCGTCGAGACTCGTACAGGGCATAGATAGCTGTGTAAAATCCAGTAGCATCTCCAAAAGGTGCATACGGAATGTACCGAAACACAGTATTATCCAAGTTAGCATTGTGCTCTCCTCGGAGACGTGCGACAGCAGAGTAGGCGGCATCATGTACTGCCATCTCAATCGTCACGCCTATTCCATGAAAAAGGTGTAGCTCAGTATCTGAGTTGTTCTGCTGATCATAGATCCGAACTTCAGCATAGTACTATTCCTGGTTGAACTCGCGGAAAACCTCATAGACCATGTACTCGGGATACCAGCGGTAACCCAGTCTACTCAGGAGGGCGATCAGAACAGCTGGAAATCCAGGGGCATCACGAGCCCAAGTGCGAAGCACAAGCTGGGTCGTAGGCCGCGGTGGAAACAGTCGATCCATCTGAAACAGAGAGGTTCAGGGTTGTCATAAGACAATGAGAAATATAACCGATCTCGGAAGGAAAGGTTAAACAAAACAATGGAAAGGAAAATGATTATCAGACTAATCAGATCAACGACTGGGAAATCGCACTGAATCTTGCTCTCCGGGTGGATAGAATTAACGAGATCCTAAATGTCGGTGTTAGTAAATTTAATTAAACCTGAATAGATGAGAGATTAGAATCCCAGAGTAAAGACGAGGAATAAAAGATCCTAATACCACCCAGTTGGCAACGTGGGCTCGTAAGCCACACAGCCAAGTTAGTAAAACAATTTTTGACCACTAGACTCAACTTCGGCCAAGGAATTGGGAAGGGGGACTCCTAGAGGCAGTCGGCTCTGATACCAACCTGTGACGACCCCGGCTTAATCGTGCACTAATCATACACGCAAATGCGCACGATCAAGCCTAAGGAATCACTTGAAGATATCACAACACAACTCTAAAACATAAATAAAGTCATACAAGCTTTATATTACAAGCCAGGGCCTCGAGGGCTCGAATACATAGCTCGATGGCATACAAGCGTCAGTGGAAGCATCAGATATCTGAGTACAGATATATTACAGAGAGAGAAATAGGCCTTCACAGAGGCGGGGTAAAATAAAATACTACGATCGAAAGGCGTAGGCCTCCTGCCCTGGACCCTCCGATCCTACTCCTGGTCGTCAGTCGGCTCCTCGTAGTAATAGTACTCGCCAGGCGGGTAGTAGTACTGGTCGTCGGCTGGGGCGTCTGGCTCAGGGGCTCCGTCGTCTGGTGGCATCAAATGGAATATGGGGGAAAAAGAAAATAAAGAAAACGTGAGTACTCATCCGAAGTACTCAGCAAGCAAGGATCTACACTACATATGCAACATTGTCAAAGGAATGGCTGTATATGTGGACTGGGCTGCAGAAATGCCAGAATAGAGGGGGAAAGCCTAGTCCTATCGAAGACTAGCATCTTCAACAATCTTCGACAGTCTTGCAGCAATAGAAGAGAGCAGATCAACATAATGTAAAGTAGTAGTAGTAGTAGTATTATCAACCTCGACCTGAGATCCTTTCTCGACTCCCTGCGAGAAAGCAATCCCAGAGCCGTACTATCTAGTTCTCATCACATGTTCTAGTTGTACCGATCAGGATACAACTCCGAGTGTCCGTTACCGTAGGACAGGCTATCGATAGAAGTTTCTTCCCTGCAGGGGTGCACCAACTTACCCACCACGCTCGCTAAACTCTGGCCGGACACACTTTTCTGGGTCATGCCTGGCCTCGGCTAAGCAACACGCCGCAACCCGACCAAATACTTAACAGAGAGGTCAGCACGCCGGACTAACCTATGCCCCCAGGGGTCTTGGGCCATCGCCCCGGGAACTCCTGCACGTTACGTGCACCGCTGGTGAGCAGACCTAGCAACCCCTTATACAAGCGCGGTTGCGTTCCCAGTCCAACCCAGCGTGTGCCACATCAGTCGCTGACGTCCATTAAGCTTCGGCTGAAGTATACGAGGCAGAACGCCCATACTATGCCCACGTGATGGTTAGTGCTATCGGGCCAGAGGCCCCTCGGATCAAATATCCAAACCGTAGTGGATTAGGAGCGCGCAGAAACGAGCAGAGACTCATGATCGATGTGACCCCGTCGCCCCGTCTCGAGGACTTGCGGCAAGGGCTAAGAATGCCCGGCCACGCCTCGTAGTTATCTCGCGGGCACCATCCAGGTCAACCCGACTTCACATCACTTCGCATTAAGCTCGCGCGGGTACCTGTGACGACCCCGGCTTAATCGTGCATTAATCATACACGCAAATGCGCACGATCAAGCCTAAGGACTCACTTGAAGATATCACAACACAACTCTAAAACATAAATAAAGTCATACAAGCTTTATATTACAAGCCAGGGCCTCGAGGGCTCGAATACATAGCTCGTTGGCATACAAGCGTCAGCGGAAGCATTAGATATCTGGGTACAGATATATTACAAAGAGAGAAATAGGCCTTCACAGAGGCGGGGTAAAATAAAATGCTACGATCGAAAGGCGTAGGCCTCCTGCCCTGGACCCTCTGATCCTACTCCTGGTCGTCAGTCGGCTCCTCGTAGTAGTAGTACTCGCCAGGCGGGTAGTAGTACTGGTCGTCGGCTGGGGCGTCTGACTCAGGGGCTCCGTCGTCTGGTGGCATCAAATGGAATGTGGGGAAAAAGAAAATAAAGCAAACGTGAGTACTCATCCGAAGTACTCAGCAAGCAAGGATCTACACTACATATGCAGCATTGTCAAAGGAATGGCTGTATATGTGGACTGGGCTGCAGAAATGCCAGAATAGAGGGGGAAGCCTAGTCCTATCGAAGACTAGCATCTTCAACAATCTTCGACAGTCTTGCAGCAATAGATGAGAACAGATGAACATAATGTAAAGTAGTAGTAGTAGTATCATCAACCTCGACCTGAGATCCTTTCTCGACTCCCTGCGAGAAAGCAATCCCAGAGCCGTACTATCCAGTTCTCATCTCATGTCATGTTCTAGTTGTACCGATCGGGATACATCTCCGAGTGTCCGTTACCGTAGGACAGGCTATCGATAGAAGTTTCTTCCCTGCAGGGGTGCACCAACTTTCCCACCACGCTCGCTTAACTCCGGCCGGACACACTTTTCTGGGTCATGCCCGGCCTCGGCCAAACAACACGCCGCAACCCGACCTAGGCTCTAAAGAGAGGTCAGCACGCCGGACTAACCTATGCCCCCGGGGGTCTTGGGCCTTCGCTCCGGGAACCCTGCATGTTGCGAGGACGTTTTGGAAGCAGACCTAGCAACCCCTTAATACAAGCGCAGTTGCGTTCCCAGTCCAATCCAAAACGGGCCGCTCCTCGCTGACGTCAATAGAGCTTTGGCTGATGTATACGACGCAGAACGCCCATACTATGCCCACGTGATGGTTAGTGATATCGGGCCAGAGGCCCCTCGGATCAAATATCCAAACCGTTAAGTGGTTTAGGAGCGCGCGGAAACGAGCAGAGACTCACGATCGATGTGACCCCGTCGCCCCGTCTCGAGGACTTGCGGCAAGGGCTAAGAATGCCCGGCCACGCCTCGTGTAATCTCGCGGGCACCATCCAGGTCAACCCGACTCCGCATCACTTCGCATTAAGCTCGCACGGGTACCCCTCAGGGCCGACCCGTCTTTAGTATCATGGTTTAGTGCAAGTCCACTCATCAACAGTAACTGTGTGTCTGACACCAGGGGAGCCCTGAGGAATCACCCTCGATGGAACCCCACCTGATGTTATCATCAAGGTGAACGAAGGAGGAATCACCCTCGAGGTCCACACTTGAGGAGTTGCGCGATGATGTCGTTATCGGGGGTGGTGTAGGAGGAATCACCCTCGCTTACCACGACCGAGTAACTAACCTACAAGGTTAACATCAGAAGTGCTGATGAGGTATCACCCTCGGCACTCGATAGTAACCCAGCAGTGTCGAGCAACATAGGGAGAAGTGATGTGCGGTGCCAGGGTCTAATCTTCAATCCCGATGATCGGGTCTTCTAACATCCAGCGGGGCAGTCAGGATCAAGTGGGGGTCTCTGTCGTGTCTCTACCCAGCCTATACTAATCAGTCTAGGATAACCAGAAAGGTAACAAGGCAGGGTACAATAATCAGGCTATGCAGCAGATATAGGAAAACAGTAGCAGTAGCAGTTCTAATGCAAGCATAAGAGAGAAGAGAATAGGCGATATAGGCATGCTCAAAATTGGGGGTGCTTGCCTGTTTGCTCGGGGGCAAGGGCAAGGTCTTCAGTGGTATCGTTGGGGACGTAGTCGTACTCCTGAGCTGCGTCTGCCTCGGGAGCTACGTCAACGTCGGTGTCTACCGAGAGAGAAGAGGGGGAAGAAACAGGTAAACATAATGCAAACAAATGCAATACAGTGCGTGTGATGCTATGATGCAGTGCAGGGTTGCCTAATTATGCATCTAAGTCATTTTAGTTATTTTTAGAATTAATCTGGGATTTAATATCCGACGTGTGTGCACTATTCATCTGCCGGATTCGGGTCCGGAGTTACGAGTTCTTCTACGTAGGGGGTTCCGATGGAGAAATAGACGACACGATCAGACTCGGCCCGTTGTTCTGAGCAACTTTCATGTTTTAACTTTTTCGATCCGAGCTACGGTTTAAAAGATATGAATTTTTAAAGTTTATTTGAATTTTTGGAATTTATTTATTTATCAGAAAATGAATTATGACATCAGCATTGTGCCACAGTGACGTCAGCAGGTCAACTGCGGTTGACCAGGGTCAAACCTGACATGTGGGTCCAGTGAGACCCACATGTCAGCCTCTGTTTCTTTAACAGAGACTTAAACTAATCTATTTAGATTAATTAGGGTTGTGGGACCCACCTTTCATAGACCTATTAGTTAATCTAATTAGTTTTTAAATTTTAAAACATTTTAGTTTGATTTAATTTGCAGGGGGCCCACATGTCATAGACTAGGGCTGCCCAGTCAGCAAAGTTGACTGGGTCAACCCAGTCAACGGGGCCCCCAGGGCCCACTGGCAGCGACTCTGCGGCGGGGCCCACCAGCGCCACGTCGGCCGCGTCGCCGGAGCGACGCCGGCGACCACAGAACGCGGCGGCGACGCACGGACGTCATCGGAAATCGCCGTCCGTGGACCATTTGGCTTGGGGTTGAGTGCGTTCGAACGAGCGCTCGCCCGCGCGTCGAACGGAGGCGGTGGTCTCGCCGGAGTTGGCCGGGAATGGCGCCGGCGACGAGAGGTGGCGGAGGCCGAAGCTCGGCGATCTCGCGTGCGACGTTGCGGGGGCCGAAAAGGCCAGCGCTCTACAACTACGGCGCCTACGCGATGCGGTGGAGGTAGCGGTGGCACGCACTAGACCAATAGGTCACCGTGGCCACGCCGGCGACGAGCGCACGTGGCGGTGGGTTCGGGCTCGAGTGGAGCAGTGGCTACGGCCTACCAGCGGCGACGAGAAAGGGCACGGGAGAAGCAGCAGCTCACCTCGCGGCACGCACGTAAGGCCGGCGGGAGGTTTAGTAGCTGCAGCGCTCGAGGTCGACGGAGATCCGCCGGAGACAGAGAAGAAGGGGGCGATGGCGTGTGGTGTCTGCAGAGCCTCCGCGGTCCTGCTCGAGGTCGAAGACGAAGGAGCCGAGGGTGACGGAGCTCGCAGGCGTGCTTGCTGAGCTCGAGCACGGCGGTGGCCGCGTCTACGGCAAGGCCAAGGCGACGGAGGTGCTCGGGCGGCGATGGATCTGAGGGGAAGAGAAGGCGAGGCAAGCGAGGAGAGGAGGGGGAGGAATGACGGAGCGGCCGAGGCGAAGTGGAGGGCGTCGACCTTATCCCCTCGTCGACTCCGGGCGTCGGTGGCGTCGGCGTGTCGGCGCGCGACCAGCGCGCGCGCGCGCGCCCACTGCGACGGCGACACGCACAGGAGAGAGACGATGTCATGGGCCTGGTGGGCCGGGGTTCGGGGCACTGTGCACTAAGGCCCAGTGCACAGTGCCTCGTTTTCATTTTTCTGTTTTGTTTTCTCCTTTTCTTTATTTCATTTCCTGTTTCAAAATGTTTAGGGCACTTGTGCACTTTTGAAAATGTGGGAGTTGGCCCAAATATTGCAATGCAATATTAGCTCTCACCAAAAAGTGGTTTGGACAGTTTTGGAGGCCATTCAATTTAGTAATGATTTTAAATGAATTTAATATTGCTGTTTTGGGTGTTGTTTCATCTAGTTAGAGTCACTTGTCCAACTCCAAATATTTTGATATTGATTTTAGAAATGTTCCTGAATTATTTGCCATTTAATGAACATTTTCCCAACAGAGTTTGGCCAACTTCATATTTCACTTTTGAATTTGAGTTGATTTTCAGATGTGAATTTGAATTGGATCATTAACCCATATGACTTGGCACTGTAAATGATCATGACTTGGCAGTTTTAACAGAGTGTCACAGAGCTTATTACAAGGGGGTGTTACAAGTTCTCCTCCTCTAAAAGAAATTCTCGTCCCGAGAATTTAGGAGGTAGAAGGAAAGAGTCCGGGATATTCTTCCCGAAGATGATCCTCGCGTTCCCAAGTGGCTTCATTTTCAGTGTGATTCGACCACTGCACTTTTAGGAACTTGGTCGTCTTCTGACGTGTTCGACGTTCAGCTTCGTCGAGGATGCGGATCGGATGCTCCTTATAGGAAAGATCATCTTGTAGCTCGAGCATCTCATGATCCACTGCACGGTGCGGGGATTCCTTGAAGCACTTACGGAGTTGCGACACGTGGAAGACATCATGAATATGGGAGAATTGCGGTGGCAACTCCAATTGATATGCCACCTGTCCACGTCTAGCCACGATGCGGAAAGGACCAATATAGCGAGGAGCTAGCTTGCCCTTGATTCCGAAACGACGGGTGCCCTTAATTGGAGTGACACGAAGTTAGGCTTGATCACCAGGTTGATAGATCACACCCCATCGCTTACGATCATAATTACTCTTCTGACGGTCTTGAGCTGCTTTGAGATTCTCCCAGACAATTCGGACTTGTTCTTCGGCATGCTGAATAATGTCCGGTCCAACAAGAGGTCGTTCCCCAGTTTCTGACCAATTCAGAGGGGTTCGACATTTACGACCATAAAGAACCTCAAAGGGGGCCATTTTCAAGCTGGCTTGGTAGCTGTTGCTATAAGAGAACTCGGCATACGGGAGAGATTCCTCCCATTTCTTACCGAAGGATATAACACAAGCTCGAAGCATATCTTCAAGCACTTGGTTAACGCGCTCAACTTGGCCTTGGGATTGGGGATGATAAGCTGAACTCCAGGTAATATGAGTTCCCATTGCTTTCTGGAAACTTTCCCAGAAATGGCCAGTGAAAATGCTGCCACGGTCTGAACTGATTTCCTTGGGAATACCATGGAGTGAAACAATTCTGGAGATATATAGCTCTGCTAACTGACTAGCAGTAATAGTCTCCTTAACTGGCAGAAAGTGTGCAACCTTGTAAAGTTGGTCAACGACGACAAGAATAGCATCGTGACCCTTCTGAGACTTGGGAAGACCAGTAATGAAATCCATTTGCACTTTATCCCACTTCCATAGAGGAATAGGGAGCGGTTGCAGAATTCCAGCAGGTTTCTGATGTTCTGCCTTCACGCGACGACAAACGTCACACTCGGCAACATATCGGCAATGTCCTGTTTCATTCTAGACCACCAGTACCTTTGACGAAGATCTCGATACATCTTGGTGCTACCCGGATGGATAGATAGCGGTGTATCATGGGCCTCCTTCATGACTTTGTCAGTCATCAGCTCAAAGCGAGGTACTACAATGCGATCTCGGAAGTACAAGGTTCCATCTTCAGCAATCGAGAAATCCCTGTACTTTTGGAGGTGAAGCTCTTTCTTCATTAGGCCAATTTCGGCATCTTTAGCTTGCGCAATCTTGACAGCTTTCTCAAGGTCTGGTTGTATCACAAGGTTATTAAGAGAACCTTGCGGAATGATGCAGAGATTCAGCTTGCGCAATTCTTCATATAGCTGGGGTTGAGCTTGCTTTACCATGAGGTTACTACAGTATGACTTGCGGCTCAAAGCATCAGCCATCACATTAGCTTTTCCGGGAGTGTATGAAATTCCACAGTCATAATCGGTGATTGTTTCCAACCAACGCTGCTGACGAAGATTAAGTTCCGGTTGAGTGAATAAGTACTTAAAGCTCTGATGATCGGTGTAAATCTCACACCGATTACCAATGAGGTAATGTCGCCACTGCTTTAAAGCATAAATGACAGCAGCAAGTTCGAGGTCGTGCACGGGGTAATTCTCTTCATGTGGACGCAGTTGTCGCGAAGCATAAGCAATAACTCTTCGCTCTTGCATTAGGACACAACCTAGTCCTTGGCGAGAGGCGTCGCAGAAGATCACAAAATCTTTGCGAGAGTCTGGAGGAGCAAGGACTGGAGCAGAAGTCAGCTTGTCCTTGAAGGTCTGGAAGCTTTCCTGACATTTGTCTGTCCACTCAAACTTAACGCCTTTGTGGAGTAGATTAGTCAGGGGCTTGGCAATCTTGGAGAAATTCTCGATGAAACGGCGGCAATAACTTGCAAGCCCGAGGAAACTTCTGACTTGCTTGACATTCTTCGGAGGGGTCCAGTCAAGAATAGCCTGAACTCGCTCTGGGTTAACTGCGATACCATCCTTGGAGATGGCATGTCCAAGGTAGGTTACTTCAGAAAGCCAGAATTCGCACTTAGAGTACTTGGCATATAATTGGTGCTCTCGAAGTCTCTCCAGAACTAGGCGAAGATGCTCAGCATGTTCTTCTTTGTTCTTCGAGTAAACCAGAATATCATCCAGATATACCACGACGAATTTGTCGAGGTAATCCATGAATATGTAATTCATTAGGCGGGAGAATGTAGCTGGAGCGTTTGTCAAGCCAAACGACATGACTGTGTACTCGTAAGAGCCATAACGAGTAACGAACGCAGTTTTCGGAATATCCTCTTCGCGGACACGGATCTGGTGATAACCCAACCTCAAGTCGAGTTTAGAAAACACCGAAGATCCAGCGAGTTGGTCATATAAATCGTTGATCCGGGGAAGTGGATATTTATTCTGAATGGTTGCCTGGTTGATAGGACGATAATCTTGGACCAACCTATTCGTTCCATCTTTCTTCTTGACGAAAAGTGACGGTGCTCCCCATGCAGAGGAACTGGGGCGAATGAAACCCTTCCTCAAGGATTTATCAATTTCCTCCTTAAGCTCGATGAGGTGGTGCGGAGGCATCTTGTAGGGACGCTTCGCAATAGGAGTGGTGCCAGGCTTCAAGTCGATGACGAACTCGACAGCTCTAGCAGGGGGTATTCCTGGAAGTTCTTCTGGAAAGACATCCGGGAAGTCACAGACAACTGGGATGTTCTCAATCCCATCAAGTGGAGAAGCATTCAACGCATTCAAGGCATAGATTTGAGCCTCAGCGTTCTGGGTAAGGTGAGCTTGATAGTTCACCATCTCGTTCGATGGGTGCAAGAGGTGTACAACTTTAGTGGCGCAATTGATTGAGGCATAATGGGCCTTCAACCAATCCATTCCCAAAATAAGATCAATCTTGGAAGAGCTCAAGATAATTGGGAGTGCCTGAAACTTCAACCCCTCAATTTCAATAGTAACTTCGGGGCTGAACAGGGAGGCTCGGCATCTACCCGCGGGAGTATCAACTCCTAATGGATGATGCAGGTTGTCGCACTTAACGCCATGCATGAATGCAAAGTCTTCCGACATGAATGAATGCGATGCTCCTGAATCAAATAAAACAGATGCTGGTACTGAATTTACGAGAAGTGTACCCATCACAGTATCTGGTTGAACTGGGGCTTCAGACATGTTGACGTGGTAGCTCTACCCACGACCATAAGAAGGTCTGGCATTATAGTTGCGCTGTTGAGGAATACCACGGCCAATACCATGGCCAGCAGAAGGAAGAGCCAGTTGATTCTGATTCTGAGAACAATCTCTAGCACGGTGACCTGGCTTGCCACACTTGAAGCATAGTCCGCTGTCAGGACGAGGTGCTGGAGCTCGAGGTGCTGGAGCTGGCAGAGGCTGCCTCGGTGGTGGAGATGGCAGGCGTGGTGCAGCATAAGAGGGCCTGTTTGCAGGGGCTGCTGAACGGAACATGCCTTGGGGAAACCAGATGCGTCGCTTCTGGGAAGACGAGCCCGAAGATGAGCCCGACTCACGGGTGCGCCTGGACGCTTCCTTGTGCTTCTTAAGTCCAGTTTCAACCATGATGGCCTTATTCACCAAGGTGGCGAAATCAGGGTAATCTTGAACAAGCAGTGCCAACTGTATATCATGATGCAATCCTTCGCGGAACTTCTCCTGTCTGCGTTCATCAGTAGGAATGTCATCTTCGGCGTAGCGAGATAAGTCTAGAAACTCGCGCTGATAAACTTCCACAGTCTTGTTTCCTTGAACAAGGCTACTGAACTCAGCCTTCTTCCTAGCTATGACAGCTAGAGGAATGTAGCGGGCACGGAAAGCAATCTTGAACTCTGCCCAAGTGACGACAGTACCAGGCGGCAGAGTCTGTCGGTGGGTGGCCCACCATTGAGCTGCGGGACCCTTCAGAAGATAGGTCACAAAAGTGACATAGTTAACTTCGGCGACACCAGCAGAGTCCATCTCATGAGAGATGTCACGCAGCCAGTCATCTGCATCCAGTGGGTTGACTGTGTTGCGGAAAAACGATGGACTGAGCCTCATGAACTCTGGTAAGGTAACGGATGGTTGCTGCTGATTAGCAACAGGACGAGGGAATTGCTGCATAATCCCCGTCATAAACTGGCGGTTGAGTTCAAATTGTTGCATCATCGCTGCCATGTAATCAGGTGGTGGCGGCGGTGGCGGGTTGTCGTCAGCCATCCTGCTATTCCAAGAGGGGTATTTCAGCGATAGCTTATGCAAGTGTTTAACAATAAACATGAGGTAACTCGACATTATTGAAAGAGTGCAATAGATGCTTAAAGTAGTCATTAAGACATACAGATCCATACACAGTCGGTTAAAATCGGGCAGCATAACGGCGCAAATTGAAAAACTAGAGACACACTAGGCGGCACGCAGGCACGCGGTAAGGAAGTACACAACGTGACATAGCAAAGGCTACATCAGCGTCAGAGAAAACCACTGAAACGGGGTAACTGCAAGTGCGGACGACGAATGTTCGTCGTGGCAGGATCCTGTGCTCCATGTGCACTCTGATGCAGAACCCGGTCTCGAACTGTAAGAAGAGGTCCACGTGCAGGCGTGTGACCTCCCACTGCAGGCCAATCAATACCTGGCGGCATCTCGGTCCTGCGTGGGTAAAGAATATCCTCCGGATGTATCCCTGCACGAACAGCTGGTAGCAACTGTGTCATAGCCTCGTAGTAGCGTGCTCGAGTGGCGAACAACTCGACGACCAGAGCCTGAACAGTGCGATCCAGAGCCTGAGTGCACTGAATCAGAACCTGCGGGTCGTAGCGTCGAGACTCGTACGGGGCACAGATAGCTGTGTAAAATCCAGTAGCATCTCCAACAGGTGCATACGGAATGTACCGAAACACAGTATCATCCAAGTTAGCTTGTGCTCTCCTCGGAGACGTGCGACAGCAGAGTAGGCGGCATCATGTACTGCCATCTCAATCATCACGCCTAAACCGTGAAAAAGATGTAGCTCAGTGTCTGAATTGTTCTGCTGATCATAGATCCGAACTTCAGCATAGTACTGTTCCTGGTTGAACTCGCGGTAAACCTCATAGACCATGTACTCGGGATACCAGCGGTAACCCAGTCTACTCAGGAGGGCGATCAGAACAGCTGGAAATCCAGGGGCATCACGAGCCCAAGTGCGAAGCACGAGCTGGGTCGTAGGCCGCGGTGGAAATAGTCGATCCATCTGAAAGAGAGAAGTTCAGGGTTTGTCATAAGACAATGAGAAGTATAACCGATCCGAGAAGGAAAGGTTAAACAAAACAATGGAAAGGAAAATGATTATCAGACTAATCAGATCAACCTCAGGGAAATCGCACTGAATCCAGCTCTCCGGGTGGATAGAATTAACGAGAACCTAAATGTCGGTGTTAGTAAATTTTATTAAACCCGAATAGATGAGAAATCAGAGTCCCAGAGTAAAGACGAGGAATAAAAGATCCTAATACCACCCAGTTGGCGACGTGGGCCCGTAAGCCACACAGCCAAGTTAGTAAAACAGTTTTTGACCACTAGACTCAACTTCGGCCAAGGAATTGGGAAGGGGGATTCCTAGAGGCAGTCGGCTCTGATACCAACCAGTGACGACCCCGGCTTAATCGTGCACTAATCATACACGCAAATGCGCACGATCAAGCCTAAGGACTCACTTGAAGATATCACAACACAACTCTAAAACATAAATAAAGTCATACAAGCTTTATATTACAAGCCAGGGCCTCGAGGGCACGAATACATAGCTCGTTGGCATACAAGCGTCAGCGGAAGCATTAGATATCTAGGTACAGATATATTACAGAGAGAGAAATAGGCCTTCACAGAGGCGGGGTAAAATAAAATGCTACGATCGAAAGGCGTAGGCCTCCTGCCCTGGACCCTCCGATCCTACTCCTGGTCGTCAGTCGGCTCCTCGTAGTAGTAGTACTCGCCAGGCGGGTAGTAGTACTGGTCGTCGGCTGGGGCGTCTGACTCAGGGGCTCCGTCGTCTGGTGGCATCAAATGGAATATTGGGAAAAAGAAAATAAAGCAAACGTGAGTACTCATCCGAAGTACTCAGCAAGCAAGGATCTACACTACATATGCATCATTTTCAAAGGAATGGCTGTATATGTGGACTGGGCTGCAGAAATGCCAGAATAGAGGGGGAAGCCTAGTCCTATCGAAGACTAGCATCTTCAACAATCTTCAACAGTCTTGCAGCAATAGATGAGAACAGATGAACATAATGTAAAGTAGTAGTAGTAGTATCATCAACCTCGACCTGAGATCCTTTCTTGACTCCCTACGAGAAAGCAATCCCAGAGCCGTACTATCCAGTTCTCATCTCATGTTATGTTCTAGTTGTACCGATCGGGATACAACTCCGAGTGTCCGTTACCGTAGGACAGGCTATCGATAGAAGTTTCTTCCCTGCAGGGGTGCACCAACTTACCCACCACGCTCGCTTAACTCCGGCCGGACACACTTTTCTGGGTCATGCCAGGCCTCGGCCAAACAACACGCCGCAACCCGACCTAGGCTCTAAAGAGAGGTCAGCACGCCGGACTAACCTATGCCCCCGGGGGTCTTGGGCCTTCGCCCCGGGAACCCTGCACGTTGCAAGGACATTTTGGAAGTAGACCTAGCAACCCCTTAATACAAGCGCAGTTGCGTTCCCAGTCCAATCCAAAACGGGCCGCTCCTCGCTGACGTCAATAGAGCTTTGGCTGATGTATACGACGCAGAACGCCCATACTATGCCCACGTGATGGTTAGTGCTATCGGGCCAGAGGCCCCTCGGATCAAATATCCAAACTGTTAAGTGGTTTAGGAGCGCGCGGAAACGAGCAGAGACTCACGATCGATGTGACCCCGTCGCCCCGTCTCGGGGACTTGCGGCAAGGGCTAAGAATGCCCGGCCACGCCTCGTGTAATCTCGCGGGCACCATCCAGGTCAACCCGACTCCGCATCACTTCGCATTAAGCTCGCGCGGGTACCCCTCAGGGCCGACCCGTCTTTAGTATCATGGTTTAGTGCAAGTCCACTCATCAACAGTAACTGTGTGTCTGACACCAGGGGAGCCCTGAGGAATCACCCTCGATGGAACCCCACCTGATGTTATCATCAAGGTGAACGAAGGAGGAATCACCCTCGAGGTCCACACTTGAGGAGTTGCACGACGATGTCGTTATCGGGGGTGGTGTAGGAGGAATCACCCTCGCTTACCACGACCGAGTAACTAACCTACAAGGTTAACATCAGAAGTGCTGATGTGGTATCACCCTCGGCACTCGATAGTAACCCAGCAGTGTCGAGCAACATAGGGAGAAGTGATGTGCGGTGCCAGGGTCTAATCTTCAATCCCGATGATCGGGTCTTCTGACATCCAGCGGGGCAGTCGGGATCAAGTGGGGGTCTCTGTCGTGTCTCTACCCAGCCAATACTAATCAGTCTAGGATAACCAGAAAGGTAACAAGGCAGGGTACAATAATCAGGCTATGCAGCAGATATAGGAAAACAGTAGCAGTAGCAGTTCTAATGCAAGCATAAGAGAGAAGAGAATAGGCGATATAGGCATGCTCAAAATTGGGGGTGCTTGCCTGTTTGCTCGGGGGCAAGGGCAAGGTCTTCAGTGGTATTGTTGGGGACGTAGTCGTACTCCTGAGCCGCGTCTGCCTCGAGAGCTACGTCAACGTCGGTGTCTACCGAGAGAGAAGAGGGGGAAGAAACAGGTAAACATAATGCAAACAAATGCAATACGGTGCGTGTGATGCTATGATGCAGTGCAGGGTTGCCTAATTATGCATCTAAGTCATTTTAGTTATTTTTAGAATTAATCTGGGATTTAATATCCGACGTGTGTGCACTATTCATCTGCCGGATTCGGGTCCGGAGTTACGAGTTCTTCTACGTAGGGGGTTCCGATGGAGAAACAGACGGCACGATCAGACTCGGCCCGTCGTTCTGAGCAACTTTCATGTTTTAACTTTTTCGATCCGAGCTACGGTTTAAAAGATATGAATTTTTAAAGTTTATTTGAATTTCTGGAATTTATTTATCTATCAGAAAATAAATTATGATGTCAGCATTGCGTCACAGTGACGTCAGCAGGTCAACTGCGGTTGACCAGGGTCAAACCTGACATGTGGGTCCAGTGGGACCCACATGTCAGCCTCTGTTCCTTTAACAGAGACTTAAACTAATCTATTTAGATTAATTAGGGTTGTGGGACCCACCTGTCATAGACCTATTAGTTAATCTAATTAGTTTTTAAATTTTAAAATGTTTTAGTTTGATTTAATTTGCAGGGGGGCCACATGTCATAGACTGGGGCTGCCCAGTCAGCAAAGTTGACTGGGTCAACCCAGTCAACGGGGCCCCTAGGGCCCACTGGCAGCGACTCTGGGGCGGGGCCCACCAGCGCCACGTCGGCCGCGTCGCCGGAGCGACGCCGGCGACCACAGAACGCGGCGGCGACGCACGGACGTCATCGGAAATCGCCGTCCGTGGACCATTTGGCTTGGGGTTGGGTGCGTTCGAACGAGCGCTCGCCAGCGCGTCGAACGGAGGCGGTGGTCTCGCCGGAGTTGGCCGGGAATGGCGCCGGCGACGAGAGGTGGCGGAGGCCGAAGCTCGGCGATCTCGCGTGCGACGTTGCGGGGGCCGAAAAGGCCAGCGCTCTACAACTACGGCGCCTACGCGATGCGGTGGAGGTAGCGGTGGCACGCACTAGACCAATAGGTCACCGTGGCCACGCCGGCGACGAGCGCACGCGGCGGTGGGTTCGGGCTCGAGTGGAGCAGTGGCTACGGCCTACCTGCGGCGACAAGAAAGGGCACGGGAGAAGCAGCAGCTCACCTCGCGACACGCACGTAAGGCCGGCGGGAGGTTTAGTAGCTGCAGCGCTCGAGGTCGTCGGAGATCCGCCGGAGACAGAGAAGAAGGGGGCGATGGTGTGTGGTGTCTGCAGAGCCTCCCCGCTCCTGCTCGAGGTCGAAGACGAAGGAGCGGAGGGTGATGGAGCTCGCAGGCGTGCTTGCTGAGCTCGAGCACGGCGGTGGCCGCGTCTACGGCAAGGCCAAGGCGACGGAGGTGCTCGGGCGGCGATGGATCTGAGGGGAAGAGAAGGCGAGGCGAGCGAGGAGAGGAGGGGGAGGAATGACGGAGCGGCCGAGGCGAAGTGGAGGGCGTCGACCTTATCCCCTCGTCGACTCCGGGCGTCGGTGGCGTCGGCGTGTCGGCGCGCGACCGGCGCGCGCGCGCGCCCACTGCGACGGCGACACGCACAGGAGAGAGACGATGTCATGGGCCTGGTGGGCCGGGGTTCGGGGCACTGTGCACTAAGGCACAGTGCACAGTGCCTCGTTTTCATTTTTCTGTTTTGTTTTCTCCTTTTCTTTATTTCATTTCCTGTTTCAAAATGTTTAGCGCACTTGTGCACTTTTGAAAAATGTGGGAGTTGGCCCAAATATTGCAATGTAATATTAGCTCTCACCAAAAAGTGGTTTGGACAGTTTTGGAGGCCATTCAATTTAGTAATGATTTTAAATGAATTTAATATTGCTGTTTTGGGTGCTGTTTCATCTAGTTAGAGTCACTTGTCCAACTCCAAATATTTTGATATTGATTTTAGAAATGTTCCTGAATTATTTGCCATTTAATGAACATTTTCCCAACAGAGTTTGGCCAACTTCATATTTCACTTTTGAATTTGAGTTGATTTTCAGATGTGAATTTGAATTGGATCATTAACCCATATGACTTGGCACTGTAAATGATCATGACTTGGCAGTTTTAACAGAGTGTCACAGAGCTTATTACAAGGGGGTGTTACAGTACCCCTCAGGGCCGACCCGTCTTTAGTATCATGGTTCGTAGTCAAGTCATAATATCCAAGGTAACTGTGTGTCTGACACCGAAGGGAACCCTGAGGAATCACCCTCGATGGAATTCCCGCTCGATGTTACCATCAAGGTGAACGAAGGAGGAATCACCCTCGAGGTCCACACTTGAGGAGTTGCACGACGATGTCGTTATCGGGGGTGGTGTAGGAGGAATCACCCTCGCTTACCACGACCGAGTAACTAACCTACAAGGTTAACATCAGAAGTGCTGACGAGGTATCATCCTCGGCACTCGACGGTAACCCAGCAGTGTCGGCAACTAAGGGGAAGTGATGTGCGGTGCCAGGGTCTGGTCTTCAATCCCGATGATTGGGTTTTCTGATATCCAGCGGGGCAGTCCGGATCAAGTGGGGGTCTCTGTCGGGTCTCTACCCAGCCTATTCTAAACAGTCTAGGATAACCAGCAAGGTAGCAAGGCAGGTTACAATAAACAGGCTATGCAGCAGATATAGGAAAACAGTAGCAGTAGCAGTTCTAATGCAAGCATAAGAGAGAAGAGAATAGGCGATATAGGCATGTTCAAAATGGGGGTGCTTGCCTGTTTGCTCGGGGGCAAGGGCAAGGTCTTCAGTGGTATCGTTGGGGACGTAGTCGTACTCCTGTGCGGCGTTTGCCTCGGGAGCTACGTCAACGTTGAGGTCTACCGAGAGAGAAGAGGGGGAAAAAACAGGTAAATATAATACAAACAAATGCAATACGGTGCGTGTGATGCTATGATGCAGTGCATGGTTGCCTAATTATGCATCTAAGTCATTTTAGTTATTTTTAGAATTAATCTAGGATTTAATATCCGACGTGTGTGCACTATTCATCTGCCAGATTCGGGTCCGGAGTTACGAGTTCTTCTACGTAGGGGGTTCCGATGGAGAAACAGACGGCACGATCAAACTCGGCTCGTC
The DNA here is from genome assembly GCA_011799875.1 of Thinopyrum elongatum. Classification (NCBI taxonomy): domain Eukaryota; kingdom Viridiplantae; phylum Streptophyta; class Magnoliopsida; order Poales; family Poaceae; genus Thinopyrum; species Thinopyrum elongatum. The sequence goes on along the minus strand of CM022300.1, from coordinate 38,043,961 downwards.
GTTCTGAGCAACTTTCATGTTTTAACTTTTTCGATCCGAGCTACGGTTTAAAAGTTATTAATTTTTAAAGATTATTTGAATTTCTGGAATTTATTTAATTTACAGAAAAGTGAATTATGACGTCAGCCTTGCGTCACAGTGACGTCAGCAGGTCAACTGCGGTTGACCAGGGTCAAACCTGACATGTGGGTCCAGTGGGACCCACATGTCAGTCTCTGTTTAGTCTAACAGTGGATTAACTTAATTAACTGGGTTAATTAGGGGGCGGGCCCCACTTGTCAGTGAGACATTAGGCTAATCTAATTAACTTTATTTAATTAACTGTTTAATTAGTCTAATTAGCCACCGGGGCCCACACGTCAGTGTCACTGTGCTGCCACGTCAGCGCGTTGACTCCGGTCAGCGCGGTCAACTGGGCCCGTGGGACCCACTGGTAGTGACCCAGGGGTGTCCCACGTGGCAGCCACGTCGGCGGCCGGCGCCGGAGTTGCGCCGGCGACCAAAATCGCGGCGGCGCGTCGCCGGAGCCGCTCGGATTTGCGCTACAGAGCTCGGTTCAAGCCGTGGTTAGGTTCTTTCGAACGGGCGTTCAACGCCGCGTCCAACCGTGGCGGTGGCGTCGCCGGAGACGGCGTGTAGCGACGGCGGCGAGCATCGCGGCGGACGCCGGAGTTCGGCCGTAGTTGGAAACGGAGTAGTAGCGCGCTACGGGGCAAAAGGAAAGGCTGGGAAGGAGCTGCGCGACGCGACGAGTGCAACAAGCCCGTCCCCGTGACCATTTGGTCATCGGAACGGCGCCGGCGACGAGCGCGAGCGGCGGCGCAATCTGGCGCTCGTCGGGAACGCAGCTAGAGGGCGTGGAAGAGCTCGCATGCGGGTGCGTTCGGTTGCTGGGAGCACCAGGAACACGCAGCTGTGCTCAGGTGTAGGTGACAGTGGCCATGGCCACGGGCACGAGCTCGTCGGCGACGGACAGAGCTCGGGCGCGGCGGCAGCTAACTACGGCGTGCGAGGAGGGCAACGAGGAGAGACAGGAGGAGGAGGAGCTCACCGAGGAGGCACAAGGTGGCCCGGTGACGGCTTAGTAGCAGCAGAACGGCGGGAATCGCCGGAGATGCGCCGGCGTCAGAGAAGGAAGGGGGCGGAGTCTTCTGGTTTCATCAGGGCCTCCCCACCTCCATTCGCGGTCGGAGTCGAAGGAGTCGAAGACGGCGGAGCTCGCAGGCGTGCTAGCTGGGCTCGGGGACGTCGGTGGCCGCGTCTACGGCAAGGCCACGGCGACGGTTGCGCTCGGTGGCCGGATCTGGGAGGGAGCGAGGGGCGGAGCGAGCGAGAGGGGAAGGGGGGAGAATGACGGAGAGGCCGGGGAGGAGCGGAGGGGCGTCGGCCTTATCCCCTCCGTCCCCTGTTTCGTCGGTGGCAGCGACGTGTCGGCGCCGCGCCGGAGCGCGAGCGCTCGGCCAGGGGCGCGCCGACACGCAGGGGAGAGAAAGAGGAGATGGGCCAGGTGGGCCGCGGTCGGGGCACTGTGCACTAAGGCCCAGTGCACAGTGCCTCGTTTTTATTTTTTTGTTTCTGTTTTCTATTTTCTTTATTTATTTTCTGTTTTGAAATAGCTAGAGCACTTTTGCAGTTTTGTAAAATGTGGGACTTAGTCCAAATATTACAGTGCCATTTTAGCTCTCACCAAAAAGTGGTTTGGACAGATTTGGAATTCATTTGAAGCTGAAAAGAATTTAAATGGATTTGAATATTCTGTTTTGGTGCTGTTTCATCTTGTTAGAGTCACTTATCTAACTCCAACTTCAATGATGATGATTTTACAAATGTTCCTGGATTATTTGCCATTTAATGAACATTTTTCCAACAGGGTTTGATCAACTTCATATTTCACTTTTGAATTTGAGTTGATTTTCAGATGTGAATTTGAATTGGATCATTAACCCATATGACTTGGCACTGCAAATGATCATGACTTGGCAGTTTTAACAGAGTGTCACAGAGCTTATTATAAGGGGGTGTTACAGTTGCAGAAAGACATCTGTGGCGGGTGTACTGGTGTGCCCGCCACTGCTTATTGTTAGAGCAGTGGCGGGCACTTTGTGCCGCCCACCACTAGAGTTTTTCACCAAGCGAAGATCTTGAAGAGAGTTTACCTGTGGCGGGTATGGAGAAAGGCCCGCAACTGCTAGTACTATAGTAATGATGGTTTCCTTTTAGTACCCGCCAGTGCTACTTCTCCAAAGTCCCAACCAACGTGAGACTCTCGATGGTGAAGCCGCCGAGGCCCGGAGCCTTGCCCGTAAACAAGCTTTTGACCCCATGTGGAATAAGGAAAGATGTTTAGAAGGTTTTCATTTAATATTATTTTTTATGCAACGTGGAAGGCTATTTTTCTACTTCTACAGAGAAATTATTATTTAGTAGCAAGATAGATTGATTTAGCCATGCATAACCTGTATAACGAAATAGACACGTATGGGTATTGCTCATCTTGTGTATTAGATTGTACTTTTTTAGTGGAGCTATGAATTGGAAAATGATGGTTACAAATATGAACAGAAATAATTTGTTCCCAACTATAATGAAAATGTAACTTCCATATCATATTTTAAAATTAGGACTCATGTCGGTATGCATTATTATGCAATTTGCAAGAACATAATATTATTAGCAGGTATTCTTCTTTACTTGATCTGATAAATAAGCAAACTTAAAGTTTGATGGCGAGTGAGGCAAGACAATAATAAAGCGAAGGTTAAAATCTTAAGTAGCATTTTCCTAAACTAAGGAAAACAAACTAATTAATGAAAACACTCAACAAAATTATGGTATTTCCATTCGGATATGGCGTGGTGCTATTTTAGCCCGAGACTTGCCATGCTTAAATTTGTATGTCTACTTGTATTGGAGTCTCCTGTATCCCTACTGTTGAGTACATAATTTAACTAAGAGATTAGATTTTTTTTTTGCACACAGTACAGACGCAAGTGTTCATATACACATGCATACACTCACCCCTATGAACGCATACACGCACACCCTACCCCTATGAGCACCTTCGAAAGACTGAGCCGGTATATCATCTTGAAATTTACGAAGTCACCGTAGGCACCTCGTCGTTGTCGAGAACGTCTCCTCCCACTGAATGCGCATCGCCGGAAATCCTGAAATAAATCCAGGAATAAATGTGAGCACCAGGATTTGAACCCTGGTGGGCTGGAGATATCACAGTCCCTCTAACCATTCAACCACAGGTTGGTTCGCAGAGATTAGATTCTTTTGATATTAGTCACAATTAATATAATAATTAAACATGAATGTACTTATACTCTTTAATTGTTAGAGAGTGACAATAACCCATTTGACTCGGAAATTTATTCTCAATCGAGACCAACAACGGTTTGACCAAGATCTTTTCATATGTTTTGTACCGGGACACATTTATGTGTTTAGAATGGATGGTCTTTGTGCTGTTATTATGTATAAATAGTCATTTACCAGGTGTCCCACAAAATCGTAAATATTAATCGTACTGTAAATGTAATAGATTTTTCCGGAGCAATCATAAATGTAATTCGCTACTAGTTTTTTTTTAAAGAATGGGCCATAGATTAGACGGACACAGCCAACATTAGAGGTGGCGATGCCCATTGGGCCGTCAAGCGCGGCCCACCTACTGAATCTCTCTGGTAGGACAGAGCCCAGCGCCCCTGCAGAACTTGTTTTAGATCAATATAAAGTGAGTGTGTTACCCCTAAAAAAAAAAAAGAGAGACCAGCACAGCGTAACCAATGTGTTCTCTATTCATGGCGAACAGCAAAGTTTCAGACACCCCTCAAAAAAAGAAAAAAAAAGTTTCAGACAACAGAGCAGATGATACTCCTATTTTGCTCTCTGTTTTCACCCCTCGAACGACAACTGAGCCGAGTGGTAATACAAAACAACCAAACAAAACAGGTAGGCGAAGAAATGTTGAAGCTGCTAGGGCAACAAGGAAAACATACGGCGGCATCGATGCCATGAATGTTGCACTTGTCCGTGCATGTAGCTGACCGGTCCTGATGTGATCACGGGCTCGCGTCCTATGCCGCATTGAAGCCATACACTGCGGCCTACTGCGACGCCACGCTACGAGCATTGATTGTACTGCGCTCCCGCGCCCCGAGGCGGCCTGCCAGCGGCCAGCTGCACCACGCTCTCCTTCCCTTTCAGCTAGCTGCCTCTGGCTCTACTTCACGGCATTGCCACCTTCATTTCTGAGTGTCCTGCTTCGCTTGCATCACCACTCACCACTCCCCGGGAGGTGAAAGCGCTCCGGCCGGTGGCTAGCGAAATGGCCAGGGGAAGAGGCGGTGCAAGGCGAGGCGCCGTCGTCGCCGCCGCGGCGCTCGCCGTCGCGTGCTGCTGCATGGGCGTCGCCAACGCAGCCACCTACTACGTCGGGGACGGCGGCGGCTGGTCCCTGAGCAGCGCCAGCTGGCCCAACGGGAAGCAGTTCCACGCCGGCGACGTCCTCGGTAAGTGAAAACCTAACGCACATCTTGCGTTCTGATGGGGCATGGTTCATCTGCACCGAAGGTTTCTGACGGTCCTCTTCTGTTCTGGGCGCGCCACGCAGTGTTCAGGTACAACCCGTTGATGCACAACGTGGTGGCGGTGGGCGAGGAAGGGTACAACCGGTGCACCACGCCGCCGGGGTCGAGGACCTACGAGTCCGGCAACGACGCCGTCAGGCTCGTCAGGGGCGACAACCACTTCATGTGCACCCGCTTCTACCACTGCAACTTTGGGATGAAGATGGTCGTCAACGCCGCCTGACCGCCTTGCATTGCCATGTTCAAGCTGGGCTCTCCTCTGTTACATTCGGTTGCCGTGAGGCTTGGTTTGCAGTTCTAGCTAGGTTTGTGTTTCTGTGGGTGTTAGACGACTATCTGCGTGTGCTGTGGTGACTTTGACGGAATGCGTATGTTCTTATTATTTGTGATGAATGGGAAGTTCATGTCTCTGCCTACGACGACGACGATGTTCCCTTCGTTTTATGCATTTTCAGTGACTCGTTTAGTCCTCGTGTTCATCAGAAAGCATGCAATGGTTGGTGATCCATCACTTGGTCATTCAGACCTGAAAATGTGATGAACTTCTGACCGGCTGGTTGCAGTTCTACACTGCTGGATGATTTTGCTGATGTAAACGACTGAACAGACAATCAGAAACACCTAATTAGAAGTCCTTTCCAACTCCACTACCTGCCGCACACGGCACATCTGAAGAACAAGGAAATCAGACAATATGACTAAGCAGCGGAGGCAGAGTAGTCTTTCATTTCAACGATAAATTATGAACAGCTCGGTCGATCGTTCACTCACTTTCCACGCCGTGAACTACCTGTCAGCGATTTCCTTTTCTGCAAGTCGAAAGTGGAGGCACATGCATATCTAATCAATACAAATTTAATCATACGTTGAATAGTGGTAAATATATACAATCACAAGCAAAAAACACCGCATGTTCAATAATTTTTTACATCCAATCGATCTTGTTGTTCCTGCCAAAGACATTCTTGATTGATCTGACACCCTCCGTTTGTGCGAAGCCCTTCAATATGCTCATAAGTAAGCTTGGACAATCTTTGCCGCATCGGGATCCAAGTCCGACGTCTTCTCGAACAACATTTTTGAGTCCTCCGAAACGACCTTGATCTCATCGCCTCGTTGTCCCGCTTCGATGAGGCATTGCGACAAACGATGACCGGGCACCGACGTCGGCTGCTACGAAGACGGACAACCGGTCCATGGTCGGCATCCACGACCAGACAAGCCCCGACGACTGCAACGCCGTGAAGACATAGTCGATGTTGAGGTCGACGGTGAACGGGACTCGATGGCCGAAGGCGAGGGAGCATGTGCATTGTTGCGGTGATTGCTGCTGACCGAGGTGCTGGGAGGAGTAGTAGTATGACCGCATCGTCTATTTCCCGGGGCGGCACCATGGTGGTGGTGTGCTTTGTTGGACGAGGTTCGTGTTGGTCGGTCGTCGACGCACCGCCCGCCTGCTTCTTTGCTGTGCGGCGGTGGGCGTTGTGTTTCACGGACACGGCCTTGCGGGCGGCCACCAGCGCTCGAGTCCTCAGACTCCGGCAGGACGACGAGCGTCTCCGTCGGGTTCTCTTGCAACGGCTCCATCGCGAGCGTGGAACGGACTGAAACGGGAAGGGGTGATCGAGGCAGAGGTAGTCGGAAAGGGCAATGCTTTGGCGTGGAAACAATGGTGGGAATATCCAAGTGTGCGGGCTCCGGGTAGGCTGGGCGTGTCGGATTCTGATGTGACGCAGGTCCGAATGCTCGCAAACCTGCCCTACGTTTGATTCCACTTCTGGACACTTTTTATGACCGTCGTTAGATGGCAAAAAAATTCAGACTGTCTGATCCGAACATCTAGAGCGATTTGATGATCCACATTGAAGTTGCCCTTACGTTTTTATATCAGTAGTAGGTGATAAGGGGATTGTGTGTGAGAGAGAGAGATTCAGTAGGTTTATCTACATGTCTGGCAAAATGTGTTTGTTCTTATTATTTTAATTTATTTTGCTAATATGTTCTTAGTATTTCTCGTGATGGTAAGTTCATACCTCTGCCTACGACAAACGATGATCCCTTCCTTTTAAGCATTTTGTGTGACTCGTCTTAGTCCTCGTGTTCATCGAAAAGCACTCTTTTTTTTTTCCGACAGGATCCACATCTATTATCAGAATTGATCGAAAGTACAAAGCATCTCAAACATAATAAAAATTATATCAAGATTCCGAGTCCACCGAATGACCACTACCGTCGTCGGAATGAGCCACCGACGCGTGATACGTCTCCAACATATCTATAATTTTTTATTGTTCCATTCTGTTATATTATCATCTTGGATGTTTTACAATCATATTATAGCAACTTTATATCATTTTTTGGGACTAACCTATTGACATAGTGCACAGTGCCAGTTGCTGTTTTTTACTTCGCAGAAAATCAATACCAAACGGAGTCCAAACGCAGCGAAACTTTTTGGTAATGTTTTCTGGACCAGAAGACACACGATGGGCCAAGAAAATAGCTGAGAGAGGCTACGAGGGGAGCACAACCCATCAGGGCGCGTCTGGGGGCCCAGGCGCGCCCAGGTGGGTTGTGCCCACCTCGGCCGCCTCCCGCACCGCCTCTTTGCTCTATAAATACCCTGGACGTCCAAAAACCCTAGGAGAGTCGACGAAAAATAATTCCAGCCGCCGCAAGTTTCGGAAACCACAGATCCAATCTAGACACCATCACGGAGGGGTTCATCATCCTCATTGATGCCTCTCCGATGATGCGTGAGTAGTTTATTGTAGACCTACGGGTCCGTAGTTAGTAGCTAGATGGCTTCCTCTCTCTCTTTTGATTCTCAATACAATGGTCTCTTGGAGATCTATTTGATGTAACTCGTTTTGCGGTGTGTTTGTTGGGATCCAATGAACTTTGAGTTTATGATCAGATCTATCTTTTTATCCATGAAAATTATTTGAGTCTTTTGATCTCTTATATGCATGATTATTTATAGCCTCGTATTTCTTCTTCGAATCTTCGGTTTAGTTAGGCCAACTAGATCAATTTTTCTTGCCATGGGAAGAGGTGCTTTGTGATGGGTTCGGTCTTACGGTGCTCGATCCCAGTGACAGAAGGGTAAACGACACGTATGTATCGTTGCCATTAAGGATAACAAGATGGGGTCTAATTCCTACATGAATAGATTTTGTCTACATCATGTCATCGTTTTTATCGCATTACTCCGTTTTTTCATGAACTTAATACATTAGATGCATGCTGGATAGCGGTCGATGTGTGGAGTAGTAGTAGTAGATGCAGGAGGAGTCAGTCTACTAATCTTGGACGTGATGCCTATATAATGATCATTGCCTGGATATCGTCATGATTATTTGAAGTTCTATCAATTGCCCAACAGTAATTTGTTTATCCACCGTATGCTATTTTTCTCGAGAGAAGCCACTAGTGAAATCTACGGCCCCCGGGTCTATTTTCTCATCATACACTTTCAAATCTATATTGGTATTTGCCTTTTTATTTATTTGCATCTTTTATTTTCAGATCTATATTTCCAAAAACCCAAAAATACCTTGCTGCAATTTATTGTTATTTATTTTATCTCGCGTTCCCGCGAGATCTATTTATCCAATCTACTACAATTTTATCTACCGCTACCCGAAAGGGATTGACAACCCCTTTTACACGTCGGGTTGCAAGTATTTGTTCTTTGTGTGCAGGTGCCGTTTACGTAGTGTTGCTTGGTTCTCCTACTGGTTCGATAACCTTGGTCTCATCACTGAGGGAAATACCTACCATTGCTGTGCTGCATCATTGATGCGGCTTGAACTACATCGGTATTTCCTCAAAGAGGAAGGGATGATGCAGCACAGCAACGGTAGGCATTTCCCTCAGTGATGAGACCAAGGTTATCGAACCAGTAGGAGAACCACGCAACACTACGTAAAAGTACCTGCACACAAAGAACAAATACTTGCAACCCGACGTGTTAAAGGGGTTGTCAATCCCATTCAGGTAACGGCGCCAGAAATTGGCACGTGGATGGGAGATTAATTTAGTAGATTTGATAGATAGATCTCGAATAAACGCAAAATAAAATAAAGTGCAGCAAGGTATTTTTGTGTTTTTGAATTAATAGATCTGAAAATAAAAGATGCAAATAAATGAAAAGGCAAATAGCAATATAGATATGAAAGTATGGGATGGGAAAATAGACCCGGGGGCCGTAGATTTCACTAGTGGCTTCTTTCGAGAAAAATAGCATACGATGGGTAAACAAATTACTGTTGGGCAATTGATAGAACTTCAAATAATCATGACGATATCCAGGCAATGATCATTATATAGGCATCACGTCCAAGATTAGTAGACCGACTATTACTCCACACATCGACCGCTATCCAGCATGCATCTAGTGTATTAAGTTCATAGAAAAATGGAGTAATGCAATAAAAACGATGACATGATGTAGACAAGATCTATTCATGTAGGAATTAGACACCATCTTGTTATCCTTAATGGCAATGATACATACGTGTCGTTTTCCCTTCTGTCACTGGGATCGAGCATCGTAAGACCGAACCCATCACAAAGCACCTCTTCCCGTGGCAAGAAAAATCGATCTAGTTGGCCTAACTAAACCAAAGATTTGAAGAAGAAATACGAGGCTATAAGTAATCTTGCATATAAGAGATCAAAAGACTCAAATAACTTTCATGGATAAAAAGATAGATCTGATCATAAACTCAAAATTCATCGAATCCCAACAAACACACCGTAAAAAGAGTTACATCGAATAGATCTCCAAGAGACCATTGTATTGAGAATCAAAAGAGAGAGAGGAAGCCATCTAGCTACTAACTACGGACCCGTAGGTCTACAATGAACTACTCACGCATCATCGGAGAGGCACCAATGAGGATGATGAACCCCTCTGTGATGGTGTCTAGATTGGATCTGTGGTTTCTGGAACTTGCGGTGGCTGGAATTGTTTTTCGTCGACTTCCCTAGGGTTTTTAGACGTCCAGGGTATTTATAGAGCAAAGAGGCGGTGTGGGAGGCGGCCGAGGTGGGCACGCCTGGGCCCCCAGGCGCGCCCTGGTGGGTTGTGCTCCCCTCGGAGCCCCCCTCAGGTACTTTCTTGGTCCATCGTGTGTATTCTGGTCCAGAAAAAATCACCAAAAAGTTTCGCTGCGTTTGGACTCCGTTTGGTATTGATTTTCTGCGAAGTAAAAAACAAACAAAAATCAGCAACTGGCATTGGGCACTATGTCAATAGGTTAGTCTCAAAAAATGATATAAAGTTGCTATAAAATGATTGTAAAACATCCAAGAATGATAATATAACAGCATGGAACAATAAAAAACTATAGATACGTTGGAGACGTATCAGTATCCCCAAGCTTAGTTCCTGCTCGTCCTCGAGTAGGTAAATGATAAAAACAGAATTTTTGACGTGGAATGCTGCCTAACATGTTCATCACATATTCTGTTCTTTGTAGCATGGACGTTTGGACTTTTATATGATTCAAAGCAATAGTCTAGTTTTGACATGAAGATTTCAATACCCAAGCATATCAACAAGCAACCATGTCTTTCAAAATATCAACACTAAAGTAAGTTATCCCTAGCCCATTATGCTCAATCATTGATCCATTCATGAAACACACTCACATATTAGGTACACCCAATGCTCAAGTACGATCATAGTGCCCCTTAGTTGGTGCTTTATAAGAGAAGATGGAGACTCAAATAAAAATAAAAATTGCATAAAGTAAATAGAAATGCCCTTCGCAGAGGGAAGTAGAGATTTGTAGAGGTGCCAGAGCTCAAAGCGAAAAAGATAGAGATAAAAACATTTTGGGTGGCATGCTTTTCCTGTCAATGAAAACAACCGAGTAATTCCCAACACTTTCCATGCTAGATATATCATAGGCGGTTCCCAAACAGAAAATAAAGTTTATTCCTTTTTCCACCATACTTTCACATTCCACGGCTAACCGAATCCACGGGTGCTGTCCATACCAACACTTTCCAAGGAATTTATTATTTGACAACATAAAGTAAATTCATTTTTCATTTCGGGACTGGGCATCCCTAATACCTTTGACGTACTCTCGTGCAATGATAAGTGAATAAACACTCATCTTGAGAATAACACATCTAGCATGGAAAATATTGGCCACCCCCTGCCGCTTCATGAGCGGTATGAGCACACAAAAGAGAAATTTATTTTGAAAATTTAGAGATGGCACATACAAATTTGCTTAGAACGGCAAAAGAATACCGCATATAGGTAGGTATAGTGGACTCATATGGCAAAATTGGGTTTAAGGATTTTGGATGCACAAGTAGTGATCATACTTAGTGCAAAGGAAGGCTAGCAAAAGATTGAGAAGCATCCAACCAAGAAACAAAAAATCTCATAAGCAAGCATTAAACATAACTAACACTGAATAATGCACCACAAGTAGGATATAATTTCATTGCATAACTATTGACTTTCGTGCTTGCATAGGGAATCACAAACATTAACACCAATATTCTTACTAAAGCATAATTACTCACCAACATGACCCACATATTATATCATCATATCGCATAACTATTACAAGGAATCAAGTTTATTTTGTCCAATGATCTTCATGAAAGTTTTTATTATATCCCTCTTGAATATCTATCACTTTGGGACTAATTTCATATGTTGCTTTTGATAGCTCAAACAAATCTAAGTGAAGAACATGAGCATAAAAAATTTCTTCTCTCAAAATAATTTAAGTGAAGCATGAGAGAATTTCTTAAAATTTTTACTAACTCTCAAATAGATCTAAGTGAAGCATGAGAGCATTTCTTCAAAAATACTAAAGCACACCGTGCTCAAAAAGATATAAGTGAAGCACTAGAGCAATTCCAAAGCTCATAAAGATTTAAGTGAAGCATAGAGAGCAATTCTAATAAATCATGGCATAATTTTGGCTCTCTCAAATAGGTGTGTCCAGCAAGGATACTTGACTTAATATAAAAAGCAAAACAAGCAAAGACTCATATCATACAAGACGCTCCAAGCAAAACTCATGATATGTGACGAATAAAAATATAGCTCCAAGTAAAATACCGATGGTCGTTAGAAGAAAGAGGGGATGCCACTCGGGCATCCCCAAGCTTAGTTGCTTGCTTCTCTTTGGATAATGGCTTGGGGTGCCATGGGCATACCCAAGCTTAGTCTCTTCTTACTCCTTATTCCTTCATCCATCGTAATCTCACCCAAAACTTGAAAACTTCAATCACACAAAACTCAACAAAACCTTCGTGAGATCCGTTAGTATAAGAAAACCAATCTTTACTTTAAGTACTATAGAAAACCCATTCAAATTTTGTTATTGCATTATATATAATGTATTCTAACTTTACCATGGCTCATACCCCCCGATACAAACCATAGATTCATCAAAATAAGCACACAATGCAAAGAAAACAGAATCTGTCACAAACAGAACAGTCTGAAAAAATGCGAATTGTTCTCATACTTTTGTAACTATAAAAATTCTGAAAAATTAGGACCACAGAGGAAATTTGTATGTAAATCTTGTGTAAAACATTCAGAATTTTTCGTCGCTTCTGTGAATTTGCAAAATTGTTTTACTGGACGCAAAAGTTTCTGTTTTCTAACAAGATCAAATCAACTATCACCAAAGCTATCCCAAAGGCTTTACTTGGCACAAACACTAATTAAAACACCACAAACACAATCATAACAGTAGCATAATTGTGCAAACACTCAAGAACAGAAATAAAAAGATAAAAATAAATTTTATTCATTGGGTTGCCTCCCAACAAGCGCTATCGTTTTATGCCCCTAGCTAGGCATAATGGATAGATCTAAGTGTTGTCATCTTTGTTTCTAGATCCATAAGATGCCCTCATGATTGATTCATATGGTGGCTTAATTCTTGTTCTAGGGAAGTGTTACATACCCTTCCTTAGTGGAAATTGAAATTTTATATTGTCTTCTTTCATATCAATCACGGCACCAATAGTACGTAAAAACGGTATACCAAGAATAATTGGACAAGACGGATTGCAATCAATATCAAGAACAATAAAATCTTTGGGCACATAATTCCTATTTGCAAGAATAAGAATATCATTAATTCTTCCCATAGGATTTTTAATAGTAGAATCCGCCAAGTGCAAATTTAGAGAGCATTCTTCAATATCGGTAAGACCAAGCACATCACATAAAGATTTCAGAATTGTGGAAACACTAGCACCCAAGTCACACAAAGCAAAACACTCATAATTTTTAATCTTGAATTTGATAGTAGGTTCCCATTCATCATGTAATTTTCTAGGAATTGAAATCTCTAGATTCAACTTTTCTTCAAAAGCTTGCATCATAGCATCAACGATATGTTTAGTAAAAGATTTATTTTGTTCATAAGCATGGGGTGAATTTATCATGGATTGGAACAAAGAAATACAATCAATCAAAGAGCAACTATCATAATTAAAGTCTGTGTAATTCAAAAGAGTGGGCACATCACTAGTTAAAGTTTTGACCTCTCCAAACCCACTTTTATTAATTTTCTCAACAAGATTTTGATCCTCCGAATTATTGGGACGCCTTCTAGCTAAATTTGACTCTTCTTCAGTCCCTTTTTCATCAATCTTAATTCTACTAAACAAGGAATCAATAGAAGAAACACCAATCACTTTAAGATCTTTATCATTTTTATGAAAGCAATCACTAGAAAACGCCTTTTCTAAAAATTCTCTTCTAGCTCTAAGCATAGCGGTTTTTTTCTTACTTTCATCCATAGAAACATATAAAGCTTTAATTGATTCCTCAAACTTAGGCACAAAAATTTTCATATTGAGATTTTCTACATCATGAGAAATTCTATGAATGCTTCTAGACAAATCATCAATCTTACTCAATTTTTCTTCCATCGTAGTATTAAAATTCTTTTGAGCATTGATAAATTATTTTATATTATTCTCAAGATCAGAGGTGTTCCTATTAGTATTATAAGAAGGATTAGCATAGGAATTACCATAATTATTAGAGGAATTACTAGGAAAAGGCCTAGGATTAAAATTACCTCTATAAGCATTGTTATTAAAATTATTGCACGAAACAAAATTCACATCTATGGCATCACTATTTTTCTCAATCAAAGTAGACAAAGGCACATCATTAAGATCAATAGGAGCACTTTTATTTGTAACCAATTTCATAAGAGCATCAACTTTTTCACTCAAAGTAGAAATTTCTTCAACCGAATTAACTTTTTTACTAGTAGGAGCTCTTTCGATATGCCATTGTGAGTAATTTGCCTTAATATTATCAAGCAATTTAGTAGCTTCACCCAAAGTAATTTCCATAAAAGTACCACCCGCGGCGGAATCTAAAACATTTCTAGAGACAAAATTCAATCCCGCATAAAATTTTTGTATGATCATCCAAAGATTTAAACCATGAGTAGGGCAATTTCTTAGCATCAATTTCATTCTTTCCCAAGATTATGCAACATGTTCATGCTCAAGTTGCTTAAAATTCATGATTTGCGTCCTAAGGGAAATGATTATCGTGGGCGGAAAATACTTAGTAATAAAAACATCTTTGCACTTATCCCAAGAATCGATACTATTGCGAGGCAGAGAAGAAAACCAAATTTTTGCACGATCTCGTAAAGAAAACGGGAATAATTTCAACTTCACAATATCATTGTCCACATCTTTTTTCTTTTGCATATCACATAATTCCACGAATGTGTTAAGATGGGATGCGACATCCTCATTAGGAGTACCGGAAAATTGATCTTTCATGACAAGATTCAAGAAAGCGGCATTAATATCACAAGACTCCGCACTAGTGGCGGGAGGAGCAATCGGACTGCTAATAAAATCATTGTTGTTGGTATTAGAGAAATCACACAACTTGGTGTTCTCTTGAGTCATCGTGACTACGCAACAAGATTGCACTCAAAAACAGATCTGACGAGAAAACGAAGAACGAAAAAGAGGTCGAATAAAACGGCAAATGTTGTGAAGTGAGGGAGATGAAAACGAGAGGTAAATGGCAAATGATATAAATTGCAAGGAGATGAGATTTGTGATTAGGAACCTGGTAGATGTTGATGATGTCTCCCCGGCAAAGGCGCCAGAAATTGGCTAGTTGACGGGAGACTATCTTGACTTGATCCTCCCAGGCAACGGCGCCAGAAATTCCTTTTGATTGCGGCTAAAGCTACGTCGGTATTTCCCCAAAGAGGAAGGGATGGTTGATACGTCTCCAACGTATCTATAATTTTTGATTGTTCCATGCTGTTATATTATCATTCTTGGATGTTTTACAATCATTTTATAGCAACTTTATATCATTTTTTGGGACTAACCTATTGATATAGTGCCCAGTGCCAGTTGCTGTTTTTTGCTTGTTTTTTACTTCGCAGAAAATCAATACCAAACGGAGTCCAAACGCAGCGAAACTTTTTGGTGATTTTTTCTGGACCAGAAGACACACGATGGGCCAAGAAAGAACCTGAGGGGGACTCCGAGGGGAGCACAACCCACCAGGGCGCGCCTGGGGGCCCAAGCGCGCCCAGGTGGATTGTGCCCACCTCGGCCGCCTCCCGCACCGCCTCTTTGCTCTATAAATACCCTAGACGTCCAAAAACCCTAGGGGAGTCGATGAAAAACAATTCCAGCCACCGCAAGTTCCAGAAACCACAGATCCAATCTAGACACTATCACAGAGGGGTTCATCATCCTCATTGGCGCCTCTCCGATGATGCGTGAGTAGTTCATTGTAGACCTACGGGTCCGTAGTTAGTAGCTAGATGGCTTCCTCTCTCTCTTTTGATTCTCAATACAATGGTCTCTTGGAGATCTATTTGATGTAACTCTTTTTGCGGTGTGTTTGTTGGGATCCGATGAACTTTGAGTTTATGATCAGTTCTATCTTTTTATCTATGAAAGTTATTTGAGTCTTTTGGTCTCTTATATGCATGATTACTTATAGCCTCGTATTTCTTCTTCGAATCTTTGGTTTAGTTAGGCCAACTAGATCAATTTTTCTTGCCATGGGAAGAGGTGCTTTGTGATGGGTTCGGTCTTACGGTGCTCGATCCTAGTGACAGAAGGGGAAACGACACGTATGTATCATTGCCATTAAGGATAACAAGATGGGGTCTAATTCCTACATGAATAGATCTTGTCTACATCATGTCATCGTTCTTATTGCATTACTTCGCTTTTCCATGAACTTAATACACTAGATGCATGCTGGATAGCGGTCGATGTGTGGAGTAATAGTAGTAGATGCATGCAGGAGTTGGTCTACTAATCTTGGACGTGATGCCTATATAATGATCATTGCCTGGATATCATCATGATTATTTGAAGTTCTATCAATTGCCCAACAGTAATTTGTTTACCCACTGTATGCTATTTTTCTCGAGAGAAGCCACTAGTGAAATCTACGGCCCCCGGGTCTATTTTCCCATCATATACTTTCAGATCTATATTGCTATTTGCCTTTTTATTTATTTGCATCTTTTATTTTCAGATCTATTAATCCAAAAACACAAAAATACCTTGCTGCACTTTATTTTATTTTGCGTTTATTCGAGATCTATTCATCCAATCTACTAAATTAATCTCCCGTCCACGTGCCAATTTCTGGCGCCGTTACCCGAAAGGGATTGACAACCCCTTTAACACGTCGGGTTGGAAGTATTTGTTCTTTGTGTGCAGGTACTATTTACGTAGTGTTGCGTGGTTCTCCTACTAGTTCGATAACCTTGGCCTCATCACTGAGGGAAATACCTACCGTTGCTGTGCTGCATCATCCCTTCCTCTTTGGGGAAATACCGACATAGTTCAAGCCGCATCAAAAGGAATTTCTGGCGCCGTTGCCAGGGAGGCATCATCAACATCTACCAGGTTCCTAATCACAAATCTCATCTCCTTGCAATTTACATTATTTGCCATTTGCCTCTCGTTTTCATCTCCCCCACTTCACAACATTCGCCGTTTTATTCGCCCTCTTTTTCGTTCGCCGTTTTCTCGTCAGATCTGTTTTTGAAGTGCAATTTTGCTTGCGTAGTCATGATGCCTCAAAGAAAATATTATGATGTCCCTTATCCCAATATTTTTCTTGAAATTGAGAAAAGTACTAAGGAATATATGACTACACAATTTGAGCACAATAAATATTTTACTGAAGAACTTAAGGAACACTCTGCTGTGTTGGATGCTATAACAAAACAACTTGATGATATTAGTAGAGAAGTTTGTAATCTTCAATCTAAGTATGCTTTTGCTGAAAGTTTGCTAGGGAAAATATTCGATGCACAAGCTACCCTAGTAAATCAAATGGCCGCTAAACCAATCTCGTTAGAAGATAAAAATGATGAAGATCTTAAAGTGATTGGTGTTTCTTCTATTGATTCCTTGTTTAGTAAAATTAAGATTGATGAAAAAGGGACTGAAGAAGAGTCAACTTTAGCTCGAAGACGTCCCAATAATTCGGAGGGTGAAAATCTTGTTGAGAAAATTGATAAAAAGTGGGTTTGGAGAAGTCAAAACTTTAACTAGTGATGTGCCCACTCTTTTGGATTACAAAGACTTTAATTATGATAGTTACTCTTTGATTGATTGTATTTCTTTGTTGCAATCCATGATAAATTCACCCCATGCTTATGAACAAAATAAAGCTTTTACTAAACATATCGTTGATGCTATGATACAAGCTTTTGAAGAAAAGTTGAATCTAGAGATTTCAATTCCTAGAAAATTACATGATGAATGGGAACCTACTATCAAAGTCAAGATTAAAAATTATGAGTGTTTTGCTTTGTGTGACTTGGGTGCTAGTGTTCCCACAATTCCGAAATCTTTATGTGATGTGCTTGGTCTTACCGATATTGAAGAATGCTCTCTAAATTTGCACTTGGCGGATTCTACTATTAAAAAGCCTATGGGAAGAATTAATGATGTTCTTATTCTTGCAAATAGGAATTATTTGCCCATAGATTTTATTTTTCTTGATATTGATTGCAATCCGTCTTGTCCAATTATACTTGGTAGACCGTTTTTACGTACTATTGGTGCCGTGATTGATATGAAAGAAGGGAACATCAAATTTCAATTTCCACTAAGGAAGGGTATGGAACACTTTCCTAGAACAAGAATTAAGCCACCATATGAATCAATCATGAGGGCATCTTATGGATCTAGAAACAAAGATGACAACACTTAAATCTATTCATTATGCCTAGCTAGGGGCATAAAACGATAGCGCTTGTTGGGAGGCAACCCAATGAATAAAATTTATTTTTCTCTTTTTCTTTCTGTTCTTGTGTGTTTGCACAATTATGCTACTGTTATTATTGTGTTTTTTGTGTTTTAATTACTGTTTGTGCCAAGCAAAGCCTTTGGGATAACTTTGCTGATAGTTGATTTGATCTTGTTGGAAAACAGAAACTTTTGTGTACAGTAAAATAATTTTAAAAATTCACGGAAGCAAATAAAAATTCTTAATTTTTTTACACAAGATTTATATACAAATTTACTCTGTTGTACTAATTTTTCAGAATTTTCTGAGTTACATAAATATAAGAACAATTCGTATCTTTGCAGACTGTTCTGTTTTTGACAGATTCTGTTTTCTTTGCATTGTGTGCTTATTTTGATGAATCTATGGTTTGTATTGGAGGTTCTAAGCCATGGTAAAGTTATAATACAGTAGATATAATGCAATAACAAAATTTGAATGGGTTTTATACAGTACTTAAAGTAAAGATTAGTTTTCTTATACTAACGGATCTCACGAAGGTTTTGTTGAGTTTTGTGTGATTGAAGTTTTCAAGTTTTGGGTGAGATCACGATGGATGAAGGAATAAGGAGTAAGAAGAGCCTAAGCTTGGGGATGCACCATGGCACCCCAAGTTATTATCCAAAAGAGGAACAAGCAACTAAGCTTGGGGATGCCCCGAGTGGCATCCCCTCTTTCTTCTAACGACCATCGGTATTTTACTTGGAGCTATATTTTTATTCATCACATATCATGAGTTTTGCTTGGAGCATCTTGTATGATATGAGTCTTTGCTTGTTTTGCTTTTCTTTTTAAGTCAAGAATCCTTGCTGGATACACCTATTTGAGAGTGCCAAAATTATGCCACGATTTGTTAGAATTGCTCTCTATGCTTCACTTAAATCTTTATGAGCTTTGGATTTGCTCTAGTGCTTCACTTATATCTTTTTGAGCAAGGTGTGCTTTAGTATTTTTGAAGAAATGCTCTCATGCTTCACTTAGATCTATTTGAGAGTTAGTAACTTTTTTAAGAAATTCTCTAATGCTTCACTTAAATTATTTTGAGAGAAGAAAATTTTTATGCTCATGTTCTTCACTTAGATTTGTTTGAGCTATCAAAAGCAACATATAAAATCAAGTCCCCAAGTGATAGATATCCAAGAGGGATATAATAAAAACTTTCATGAATATCATTGGACAAAATAAACTTGATTTCTTGTAATAGTTTTGCTATATGATGATATAATATGTGAGTCATGTTAATGACTAATTATGGCTTAGGAAGAATATTGATGTTAAGGTTTGTGATTCCCTATGCAAGCACGAAAGTCAATAGTTATGCAATGAAATTATATCCTACTTGTGATGCATTATTCGGTATTAGTTATGCTTAATGCTCGCTTATGAGATTTTTCGTTTCTTGGTTGGATGCTTCTCAATCTTTTTGCTAGCCTTCATTTGCACTAAGTATGATCACTACTTGTGCATCCAAAATCCTTAAACCCAGTTTTGCCATATGAGTCCAGTATACCTACCATCTTTCGACTAACCTAGCCTCCTCCGTCCCTCCGTACCAACAAGGGGTAGTACAGGAATATTGACCTGTTGTCCATCGACTACGCCTTTCGGCCTGATCTTAGGCCCGTCTTGTTTTTACTCCTATATTGGGAGTTACTCTACGTATTGCTTGACGTAAAACCAATAGTGGATTTGTTTCTGTCTTTTGTTGAATCTTTTTCATGGCTCGATAGAGAATTTGATAAGCCAATGATTTTTTTCCGTCTTTCAT
This sequence comes from Thinopyrum elongatum, assembly GCA_011799875.1. Taxonomy (NCBI): domain Eukaryota; kingdom Viridiplantae; phylum Streptophyta; class Magnoliopsida; order Poales; family Poaceae; genus Thinopyrum; species Thinopyrum elongatum. The sequence continues at coordinate 38,024,271 of CM022300.1, read as the reverse complement.
AATACGGTTAACCACCATGTTAACTAATCGATTACGAAAAATTGGATCGGATTTTGCAGTTCTTTTTTCTGCAGTACCTCGACGTGACATGAGCGTGAAAGAGGTTCAAGAATCCGTTTTCTTTTTATAAGGGCTAAAATCACTTATTTTTTTGGCTTTTTGACCCCATATTGTAGGGTGGATCTCGAAAGATAGGAAAGATCTCCCTCCAAGCCGTACATACGACTTTCATCGAATACGGCTTTCCACAGAATTCTATAGGGATCTATGAGATCGAGTATGGAATTCTGTTTACTCACTTTAAATTGAGTATCCGTTTCCCTCCTTTTCCCGCTAGGATCGGAAATCCTGTATTTTCCATATCCATACGATCGAGTCGGTATTCTTTTGCCGTTCTAAGCAAATTTGTATGTGCCATCTCTAATTTTCAAAATAAATTTCTCTTTTGTGTGCTCGTACCGCTCATGAAGCGGCAGGGGGTGGCCAATATTTTCCATGCTAGATGTGTTATTTTCAAGATGAGTGTTTATTCACTTGTCATTGCACGAGAGTACGGCAAAGGTATTAGGGATGCCCAGTCCCGAAATGAAAAATGAATTTGCTTTATGTTGTCAAATAATAAATTCCTTGGAAAGTGTTGGTATGGACGGCACCCGTGGATTCGGTTAGCCGTGGAATGTGAAAGTATGGTGGAAAAAGGAATAAACTTTATTTTCTATTTGGGAACCGCCTATGATATATCTAGCATGGAAAGTGTTGGGAATTACTCGGTCGTTTTCGTTGACAGGAAAAGCATGCCACCCAAAATGTTTTTATCTCTATCTTTTTCGCTTTGAGCTCTAGCACCTCTATAAATCTCTACTTCCCTCTGCGAAGGGCCTTTCTATTTACTTTATGCAATTTTTATTTTTATTTGAGTCTCCATCTTCTCTTATAAAGCACCAACTAAGGGGCACTATGATCGTACTTGAGCATTGGATGTAGCTAATATGCGAGTGTGTTTCATGAATGGATCAATGATTGAGCATAATGGGCTAGGGATAACTTGCTTTAGTATTGGTATTTTGAAAGACATGGTTGCTTGTTGATATGCTTGAGTATTGAAATCTTCATGTCAAAACTAGACTATTGCTTTGAATCATATAAAAGTCCAAATGTCTATGCTACAAAGAAAAGAATATATGATGAACATGTTAGGCAGCATTCCACATCAAAAATTCTGTTTTTATCATTTACCTACTCGAGGACGAGCAGGAATTAAGCTTGGGGATGCTGATACGTCTCCAACGTATCTATAATTTTTGATTGTTCCATGCTGTTATATTATCATTCTTGGATGTTTTACAATCATTTTATAGCAACTTTATATCATTTTTTGGGACTAACCTATTGACATAGTGCCCAGTGCCAGTTGCTGTTTTTTGCTTGTTTTTTACTTCGCAGAAAATCAATACCAAACGGAGTCCAAACGCAGCGAAATTTTTTGGTGATTTTTTCTGGAACAGAAGACATATGATGGGCCAAGAAAATACCTGAGGGAGGCTCCGAGGGGAGCACAACCCACCAGGGCGTGCCTGGGGGCCCAGGCGCGCCCAGGTGGGTTGTGCCCACCTCGGCCGCCTCCCGCACCGCCTCTTTGCTCTATAAATACCCTGGACGTCCAAAAACCCTAGGAGAGTCGACGAAAAATAATTCTGGCCGCCGCAAGTTCCAGAAACCACAGATCCAATCTAGACAGCATCACGGAGGGGTTCATCATCCTCATTGGTGCCTCTCCGATGATGCATCAGTAGTTCATTGTAGACCTACGGGTCCGTAGTTAGTAGCTAGATGGCTTCCTCTCTCTCTTTTGATTCTCAATACAATGGTCTCTTGGCGATCTATTTGATGTAACTCTTTTTGCGGTGTGTTTGTTGGGATCCGATGAACTTTGAGTTTATGATCAGATCTATCTTTTTATCCATGAAAGTTATTTGAGTCTTTTGATCTCTTATATGCATGATTACTTATAGCCTCGTATTTCTTCTTCGAATCTTTGGTTTAGTTAGGCCAACTAGATCAAATTTTCTTGCCATGGGAAGAGGTGCTTTGTGATGGGTTCGGTCTTACGGTGCTCGATCCCAGTGACAGAAGGGGAAACGACACGTATGTATCGTTGCCATTAAGGATAACAAGATGGGGTCTAATTCCTACATGAATAGCTCTTGTCTACATCATGTCATCGTTCTTATTGCATTACTCCGTTTTCCATGAACTTAATACACTAGATGCATGATGGATAGCGGTCAATGTGTGGAGTAATAGTAGTAGATGCAGGCAGGAGTTGGTCTACTAATCTTGGACGTGATGCCTATATAATGATCATTGCCTGGATATCGTCATGATTATTTGAAGTTCTATCAATTGCCCAACAGTAATTTGTTTATCCACCGTATGCTATTTTTCTCGAGAGAAGCCACTAGTGAAATCTACGGCCCTCGGGTCTATTTTCGCATCATATACTTTCAGATCTATATTGCTATTTGCCTTTTTATTTATTTGCATCTTTTATTTTCAGATCTATATTTCCAAAAACCCAAAAATACCTTGCTGCAATTTATTGTTATTTATTTTATCTCCCGTTCCCGCGAGATCTATTTATCCAATCTACTACAATTTTATCTACCGCTACCCGAAAGGGATTGACAACCCCGTTTACATGTCGGGTTGCAAGTATTTGTTCTTTGTGTGCAGGTGCCATTTACGTAGTGTTGCTTGATTTTCCTACTGGTTGGATAACCTTGGTCTCATCACTGAGGGAAATACCTACCGTTGCTGTGCTGCATCATCCCTTCCTCTTTGGGGAAATACCGACGTAGCTTTTAGCCACAATCAACGCGTCACTGTCACCGCTCTCCTGTTGGAGCCAGCTTGACCTTGTCGATGACCTCTGGTTATTCAGACCAGAAGATGTGATGCACTCTTGAGAGCATCTACAGCCGGACGCCCCAAATCCGCCTCAAATGCCCGGGCGTACGGCCCTGTCACTGACTGGTCATGAAAATGCGACATAGAAGGGCTCCTCAAACGGGCCTTAAACGCCCGGGTTGACCGGCACTCCTCATATCCAGCCTGAATATGGGGGCGCTTGGGCGCGTCTACCACGTCGGACTGACGTCGGGGTCCCACATGAAAACACTCAGAAAACCGGCGGTCCAAGCTCGTCTTCTCCGTCGGACCGATGGCGCCATGTGGCGACGCTTCGGCGGGTCGCATAGTACCTAGCCTGGCTATTTATGCCGACCATCGGTAGTGAAACCCTCTACCCGTCCACATTTCCCCCCTCCCATCCGTCGCCGCTGCCACTTTCCACTCCCCGTCCGCCACCACTAGTAGTCACGCCCCCACGCCGCCGGGTAAGGAGCTACCCATATCTAACGCCGAAGCACCCGCTGCAGCTCCTTGAGCAGATCCGAGCAAGGCGCCGAGCTCGGATTGCCACGGGGCTACCTCCGGATGTAGTGGATCCGGAGGAGGACTTGGAGGAGGAGGATGAGGTTGAGGAGGAAGCGGGAGGAGGATGTGGGGGATGCTAGAGATGTGGATCTGCAGGTGGAGCAGCAGGCCATCCTCGATTCCCTCCGCTTGGAGTCGGATGTGGGGGACGCTGGAGACACGGATCTGCAGGCAGAGCAACAGGCCATCCTCGATTCTCTCCGCTCGGAGTCGGATGCGGAGGCTAGATGCCGTCATCGGCACGAGATGGAGGTGGAGCACGCCACAGAGGAGGAGGAGATGCTCGCGTATATGGATGAAGTCAAGGAGGAGGAGGAGCCGGAGCCCTCCTACTCGCCTGACACTGACGTCCTGGACATCTCCGATGACAAATTGTAGTTTGGGTGTCGTAATACGTAGGTATATTTTGCATAGTTTGTATGGATCTAGGGGATGGAATATGATAGACTCGGATGCAGAGGAGTAAATTCGAGGCGTGACTGGTCACTGTCCGTCGACGCGCTCGGTCACGTTCGCGGGCGTTTGAGGGATCGGATTTGTCAAATCCAACTGTAGGTGCTCTTAGAGCATCTACAGCCACATATGGCAAATCCGGCCCCTCAAACGCCCGCGGACGCGCCCGAGCGCGTTCGCGGGCAATGATTGATAACCCACAAGTATAGGGGATCGTTTGTAGCCTTCTTCGATAAATAAGAGTGTCGAACCCAACGAGGAGCTAAAGATAGAACAAATATTCCCTCAAGTTCTATCGACCTCCGATACAACTCTACGCACACTTGACGTTTGCTTTACCTAAAACAAGTATGAAACTATTTTGCAAGAATAAACTACGAGTACTTTGCGAGATACGAATAAATTGCAAGGTAATAAAAGTGGATAGCTTTTGTCAACAATAAAGTCATTTGTCCCTAGGCAATCGATAACAAGTACCGGTAATCATTCTTGTAATTTTATATGAGGGAGAGGCATGAGCTAACATACTTTCTCTACTTGGATCATATGCACTTATGATTGGAACTCTAGCAAGCATCCGCAACTACTAAAGATCATTAAGGTCATGAAACCCAACCATAGCATTAAGTATCAAGTCCTCTTTATCCCATACGCAACAACCCACTTACTCGGGTTTAAGCTTCTGTCACTCTCGCAACCCACCATAAGCGAATCATGAACATATTGCAACACCCTACAGCGGGGATCCCTCACGTTTACGCAAGACGGAGGGCACCGTAGGACAGCACCATAAATAAAATATACAATCATACCAACCAAGATCACGATTAACCCACAGGACAAAACGGATCTACTCAAACATCATAGGATAACCATAGATCATTGGGAAATAATATATAGAGTTGAGCACCATGTTTAAGTAGAGATTACAACGGGGAAGAGAGGTGTTACACCGCTGCATAGAGGGGGAGAGAGCTGGTGTTGACGGTAGCAAGATTGTTGATGTAGATCGCCGTCACGATCCTTGCCCCGGCGGCGTTCTGGCGCCATCGGGAGAGAGGGGGAGAGAGCCCCCCTCCTTCTTCTTCTTCCTTGGACTCCCCCCTAGATGGGAGGAGAGTTCCCCCTCTGGTCCATGGCCTCCATGGCGGCGGAGGGGCGGGAGCCCCTCCGAGATTGGATCTCCCTCTCTGTTCTCTTCTGTTTTCGCGTTCTCCAGATCTGGCCGAAAATTGTTTCTTATATTCCGGGAGATCCGTAACTCCGATTGCGCTGAAATTTTAACACGATTTTTTTCCGGATATAAGCTTCCTTGCGCCCGAAGTAGAGCTCTAACTGATGTACGAGGTGGGCATAAGACACCTGGGCGCGCCCTGGTAGGTTGTGGTCACTGTGGGGCCCTCTTCTGATGATTCCAACTCCCAAAAATCACAAATATTCCAAAATAATTCTCCGTAAAATTTTATTGCATTTGGACTTCGTTTGATATGGATTTTCTGCGAAACAAAAATCATGAAACTGGCACTGGGCACTGGATCAATAGGTTAGTCCAATAAATCATATAAAAAGTTGCCAAAAATATGTGAAAGTTGTATAATATTGGCATGAAACAATCAAAAATTATAGATACGACGGAGACGTATCAGTGACCGGGCGCACCTCAAATTTCATTTGTTGCATCCGGACATCTCATACTTGATTCTTATATCCATACAAAGACATGCAAAAGGAAATAGAACCTACGTACTACGTCGATCATAGCTACTCCTCGTTGGAGATCACCACGATCTCCGTGCCCGGCTCTGGCAGCATGGGCGACAGCTGCAGCTCCGGCCTCCTCCGTTTCTATCTCCGCGTCAAGCTCGTTGAAGAGCGCGCCGGTCTCCGCCTGCCGCCGCCGGAGGAACGCCCGGTTGGCCTCCACATAGGCCTCATCCTAGATGGACTCTAGGATGGCCTGCTGCTCGGCCATCTCGTCGGACTGGGCGACGGCGAACTCCGCCTCCGCCTCCGCCTGCTCCATGTTGAAGGCCTGCACCTGCTGGTCCGGCTCCTCCGCCTCCATCGGAGCCATCTCCTCCTCCTCCTCCTCCTCTTTCCCCGGCTGCTCCTCCTCCTCCTCCTCCGGCTTCGGCGAGTCCGGAGGCAGCCCGGCAGCGATGTGGGCGGCGCACGTGACTTCCCTCGCCCGGATCTGCTGCTGGATCTCGTAGCGCCGCTCCGGCGTCAGCATGGCATAGTACGTGATCTTGCTCTGGACCATGATGGAGTGTCGGAGCGTGGACAGAGCGCCGGAGTAGGAGAGGGAGGAGGTGGATGGGCTCGGACTGGCGGCACAGAGAGGGGGGGAGGGGGTTGGGTTAGGGTTGCGGGACGCCGGCCAGCTTAAATAGCCGAATTTCCTCTTGGGCGGCGAGCCGGAGCGGCGCCACGCGGCGTTCACACCGTGGCGACGGACGCGGCGTCCGTCGGACCGCCGGGTTTCCGAGCGTTTCTGTGTGGGGCCACGCCGTCAGTCCGACGTGGCGGGCGTGCCCGGGCGCCCACATATTCGACCCATATTTGGGCTGGATATGAGGGGTGCCGGTCAACCCCGCCGTTTGAGAGGCCCTTCTGGGTCCAAATTTCGTGATCGGATAGCGACTGGGCGGCCCGCTAGCCATATCTAACACCGGAGCGCTGGCAACAGCTCCTTGAACAGATCCGGGCAAGGCACGAAGCTCGGATCACCACGGGGCTACCTCAGGATGCAGTGGATTAGGAGGAGGAGGAGGAGGTTGAGGAGGAAGATGTGGGGGACGCGGATCTGCACGCGGAGCAGCAGGCCATCCTCGATTCCCACCGCTCAGAGTCGGATGCGGATGCCAGATGCCGTCGTTGGCAGGAGATGGAGGCGGAGCACGCCACGGAGGAGGAGGAGATGCTTGCGTATATGGATGAGATCGAGGAGGAGGAGGAGGAGCCGGAGCCCTCCTACGCGCACGTCCACCCGGCGCCCGGCACCGATGTCGTGGACATCTCCGACGATGAATCATAGCTAGGGTGTCGTAGTACGTATGTTTATTTTTGCATGATTTGTATGGATATAGGACATAAAATATGAGAGACTCGGATACAGAGGAGTAAATTTGAGGCGTGTTCGATCGCGTCCGCGGGCATTTATAGGGTCGAATTTGTAAGTCCAACTGTAGATGCTCCGGGCGATTTTACTCATGTAATAAAATTGTAAACGCCGAGTCTGCAATCAGAAAGACCTGATCATTTCTAACTGCAATTTATCCCCCCATTTCGCACCATGCGTGCTCTGCATCACGACCACCTGCCCCACATCTTCTGAAAAGCAAGGAAATCAGACAAGACTGAAGAGCTGAGGCGGAGTAGCTGGTGCTACCAAACGAACTGGAGACGAGACCCACCCACGTCAGTCTTCCATTTCCATGATTCATTACGAACAGTTCGGTCGACCGTTCACTCGCTTTCCACGCCGTGAACTACCAGTCCGCGATTTCTTTCTTTTTCTGCAAGTCGAAAGCAAAGTCCACGTCGTCAATTTCTTCCAGGATCTCCAAACCGGAGACTTCGGCTTCTCTGCCTCGGTGTGCTCATGGTATCCGAAACCACGGAATTCCAAACACCCATACCAGATTCATTCCAGAATCAAGATGTCGATGATTCCAATGGCGTCGTTCAGGCAGACGTCACGCATGACGCCAGCCAGCCTCCCGTTGACCTTAGCAGAGACATAGCGGCAACGCTCTCTCCAGGTCAAATTGAACATGAAAATTCTAAAAACAATTGAACGTGTTCATTCCTAATTAGTAAGTACTCAATACTTACTATCTATTGTCTTGAGATAAAAAAAAGGCGTCTAGAATATCTCCAACGCCTTGCTGGAAAAGATAAGGGACAGAACGGAGAAAAAGGGAAAGTAATAGTACGTACGTGCTGGCTGGCCCATTGGGTGGGTGCCGTGGCCGAGATGGGCCCGAGCGAATCGGTTAAGGCTTTCTTGGGCCGGAGGGCAGGAACTTATTCTGAGACTTCTCTAGAGCCCTCCACTCTCTCTATAAGACAGACCTCCGCTCCATCCCCAATTCTCATCCAATCTCAGTTTCCAAGGAAGAAAGAAAATCCAGAGAAACACCAGAGAAGAAGGTAGACGACGATGGCGGTGTTGGTGGGGCTGACCAAGGAGTACGGCTACGTGGTGCTCACCGTGGTGGCCTACGCCTTCCTCAACTTCTGGATGAGCTTCCAGGTCGGCGCCGCCCGCAAGAAGTACGTGTGCTGCGCCGATTCCCCGCCGCTTCTTGATTTGATTCTTGGAGAATTTGATGGAGCTTGACGATCCTGCTGCTTGTTTCAGGTACAAGGTGTTCTACCCGAACCTGTACGCCACCGAGTCGGAGAACAAGGACGCCAAGCGCTTCAATTGCGTCCAGGTCCGCCGCCGCCAGATTCCCCGTCGCCCTCTCCGCTCCGCTGATTTCATTTCGTCTGTGTTATTCGGGCGAGTTGACTGACTAAATTCTTGTGGGTTTGTGTGGTCGGATTGCAGAGGGGGCACCAGAACTCGCTTGAGATGATGCCGCTCTTCTTCGTCACGGTGCTGCTCGGTGGCCTGCAGCACCCGGTCGTCGCCGCTGCGTTGGGGGTCATGTACACCGTCGCCAGGTTCTTCTACTTCAAGGGCTACGCCACCGGCGTCCCGGAGAACCGCCTCAAGCTTGGGTACGTTTGCCTTTTGCTCTGCGACTGGTCCATATGCAGATGATTCAGAACTTCAGATGATAGTGGCATCCAAATCTCAAATCCTTGGGGGTGTGAAGCAATAGATATCCACTTGATTTCCAGCATGTTTCACCACTTTCGTTAGGAAATTCTCAGTCGGGATTATACTACAAGCCATTTGATTTCATTGATAGGATAGCATTAGTCAACCACACTCAACTCATTAATGCGGTGAGTGGGCAGAGCAGGGCTCAACTTGGTGCTGCTCCACTAACCAAGCCATGTCAAAGGTGCGCTCATAATGAGCGAGCGGCTTCAATGATTCTCACCGACGACCTGAAGTAGCTTTGAAGCGTTTCTTCAACCTCCTGCACACAGAGAGATGCCTTTTGTCTCCAATTCTTCATTCCCAATTTTGGCTGAGGACCCAGCAGCTAACAGCTACTAAGCTAGCACCCCACTACTTGCTTGCCTGCACATCTTTTTTCTGAATTGACATGGGCCATTGCTGTAGGTGAAGGAAGACCTTGGTTGGTTGGTGAGATTCATTAACATTGCATCGTAAAGTAGGACATTGTTAATTGGATGTGATGTTGCAATCCTACCTAAGCTTCTCAGGGTCAAAAATAAATAAAATCCTAGCTAAGCTTCTGTCCTATGTCAACCACCCCGGTTTTATAAACGATGAGTAGGAGGAGCAAAGTCGTGAGCTCTGAATTGAGTATGAAAAATGGTTGACCTGAACCAAATTTGCAGCTTATGACGCCAAATAACGCGTCGATGAGCCTGAACTTGCATCGGCATGGAAGAATTCCATTTCCTTTTTGTCCATGTCGAATTCCACTACTTCTTATCGAAGCGGTTCTAATCTTGTGGATTTCCTTTTCGCTTTGGTGAATTCTGCAGGGGGCTCAACTTCTTGGCGATCATCGGGCTCATCCTCTGCACTGCATCCTTCGGCATCAACCTTGTCATCAGGGAGGCGATCTGAGGCTCCGGACTGATGTGCCTGACTTGATAGGCGTTGTGACTCGAGTCATTTAGACGTGGTGGTGGTGTCTTTTATAGTGTCCAAAAATGTGTGTGCGTCTGTTTTACTCTCACAGAATACTCTCACAGAATAAAGCTAGATGGAGACGGTTTGTAACATCGAGGTTTTGTAGCTTTTGCAGCACAGTTTTAAATATGGTGAATCTCCTTCCAATTTCCTTGCCTGACGTCTCCTGAACATGATAATGTTCGTTGTTATGTCTGAAGAATTTTAACGTTATGTAATGTTGTATGCGCCTGTGTCTGATACAATCATAAGCTGAAGACGCAATCTTGGGCCTCCAGCGTGTGCCAGAAGAGAAGTTTTGCTTCCCTCGTACAGGACATGTAGAGGAAACAAACTAGATTTGTCAATTGTGACGCCATGGCCATCATTGGTGTACCCAAAAGGTGACAAAGTAAACCTCGCTAAGAAACACCCTCTGGTATCTTTTTACTCTGCTGTATATAAGATTCGTCTCAAGTCAAACTTCATAAAGTTCGACCAAATTTATTTTAAAATATCAACACCTACAATTTGAAACATGTATAATATGAAAATTAATTCCTTGATGCACCTAATGATATTGATTTGATATTGTGAATGCTAGTAAATTTTCCTATAATCTTGGTCAAACTTCAATCAAAACTTTATAAAGTTTGACTTAAGAACAAATTTATAAGTAGAGTTAAAAAACAGAGGAAGTATTTAATTTGATTTTCTCGCACCTGTGGAAAGAGTTATACATGAGGCTGTCTGCCGTTTCTAAATTCCAAAAGGATAAGTAATTCCAAAACCGCTATTATTTTGTGACTTGTGCTCAGCTAAAATATATGCAATATGGTGCTATTATTTCGTGACTTGTGCTCAGCTAAAATATACGTAATCTACTATATCACTAAGCTCCCTAGAGGTAAAAGGCCTCACAATCAATTGAGGTGTCCAATTGAAATTAGGTCACCCAATTTTGACCAAGTCAACAATTTCTCAAAGCTCACATTCAGTTCTTTTATACTATACACTATGCTTCCTAATTTTTTGAGGTCTTCACTTTACAACTTGGTCACCTAATTTTGACCGGGTCAATAATTTCTCAAGGATCTCTCCTATTTAATTATTTTAATTCACCATACTCCCTAATTTTGAAGCTCTTTTATTCGATTGGGATATTCAAATTTGAATTTGATTTATGATTTTGATCGGGCCAACGATTTTTCAAATGAATCAACAACAAACGGCCAGACAAACATATAAACCCCGTGCGCCCTCTTTCCACCTAGAAAAAAGAAGCGCCACCATGTGATGATACTATAGCACCAATATAGTACATGTAGCCACCGACGTAGAAATTTACCCACAAAATTATGAGTTGATTAGCGCATAACATAAAATCACACCCTAAAAGGCCCACCAAATGACCACATTATAAATAAACATAAAACACACTCCATCGTCTCCCCATCCGCCAAACTAAATATTCCATCAGTTTCAAAATACAAGGGGTATTAGTTCTTTGGGAAGCCAAAAATATCGACATCCACAATATTAAGCCAAAAAATTATGGAAATTCATTTCATGATGAATCTAATAACACTAATTTGATATTACGAATTTTGATATATTTCTTCATAAATTTGATCACACTTAAAGATGTTGGACTTTTCAAAAAAGTAACACACCTTATATTTTAAAACAAAATGAATATTAAAAAAAAATCTCAACAACACCAACGGCGCAGCAAAGCGTGTCCAACCCTTCTAGTATGGCACCATATCTGCTACAAGAAAAAGTATAAATGGTGTATAACTACTGCCTATTCTCCTCTAGCAGCAGTGAATCTCCTGTGGGATGGGGTTGCCCTTCTTACCACATGCCCATGTGCCCCTTCGTACGGCAACACGTCGTCTTCATCCTTGGTGAGTCCCCTCCGGCCTGGCGCCACCTTTATGCTCGATCCATGCTTGCGCCCCCCATCATATGGCGACTCATTGTCGTTCTTCGCGTATCCCTTCCGGGCTGGTGAGGTTCTTCTGCTCGACAAAAGCTCGTCTCCCCCTCGTATGGCAAGGTATCATCTTCGTCGCCATGGTTCCTACTCTTCACATACAAATATATTATGTTGGACATCATTTATGATTGTGGATACCCATTAATTATTTTCAAACTTGATCAAATAAGTTGAAGTTAGAGAAGGAAGACAACGTAATGAGTTATGTTTGGGTATATTTGCATAGAAGTTATATTGTTATGGATCCTCCAACATGTGGTGCTTGCCTTTAATCTTTTGCTAGCCAAAAATTTTGTACTAATTAAGCGGGAATACCGCTTGTGCATCCAAAATCCTTGAGCTAAGTTTCTTTCATGAGTGTCCACCATATCTACCTATATATGGTATTTCACTGTCATTTCAAGTAAATTTGCATGTGTCACCTCTAAAATCTTCAAACAAACATTTGTTTTGTGTATTCGTACCGCTCATGGAGCGATGGGGTAGTCAATATCTTCCATACTAAGTGTGTTTTACTCACCGACGAGAGTTTATTCACTCATCAAATTTGAGTGAGGCTAGTAAAAAGGAGACAAGTCCTGAACTATTTATGAAAATACTCCCCCCCAGAAAGTTGAAAGTTGGCAGGCACCCGTGGATTCGGCTAGCCATGGTTTTTGTTAGCATGGTGGAGGAGGGGGGGGGGGGGTAATTTTTTTTTTGCATGGGAACCACCATTAATGTGTTTAGCATGGAAGATATTGAAAACTTTGTCGTTAAACCATTGACAGGAAAAGTACACATCCCAAATGAAATTATCTCTGTTTTAAGCAATGAGCTCTGGCACATTAGCAAATCCATGCTTCCCTCTGCGAAGGGCATATCTATTTACTTTTCATGTTGACTCAACTTTTTATTCCAACCTCAGTTATTCTCCACTTGGCAAGCATCATGTGGTGGGGAAAGATCCAGGCACATATTATTGGGAAACGTAGTAGAAAACAATTTTTTTCGCCCTACGATCACCCAGGAATAATAAGAAGATGCATAACGGGTTGTGATCAATGATCGTTACCGACTCCGCGAGTGTAGTGGAAGTAGATGAGTCGGTGTAGATCGTACTTGGAGTCCCTCGAACGTCGATGACGATCCCACGAACCGCCCTCGAACGATCCCTCGAACAAAAGACCGAAAGCACGACCTCTCTACTTGGTTGCAAGTGTACGGTCTTCATGATCCGGCACCGCTTCACCGTCCAGAGCTAATCGTTACCGGATAATTAGAGGGAGGAGTTTAGAACCGCACGAAGCTTGTAATTATGAGGATTAGAGGTGGCTAGGGCTCGCTCTAATTAGTCAACTAGGACCAACTAGAACATGCACCAGATCAACTAGAGGAGACTCCAAAACTTGTGTTGACATAGGGTAAAAATCCTCTAGTATATATAGGTTAGAGGGGAGGGAGAGGGCAACCACCAAGGGGGGAAAGTGCCCCCTTGGTGCACCGGCCTAGGGGAGGAGTCCCACTCCCTCCCCTAGTCCAATTCGGCGCCCCCACAAGGAAAGGGGGGGACGCCAACTCCACTTGGGCCCTTGTGGCCCAAGTTGCCTTCCACCTCTTGGCCTTTTTAGGCCCATTGATATTTAAATTAAATATAAAATGTTCTAACCATATTAAGAACATTATATATATGATTTAACATCCCCGGAAACATTTTCCACCTATATATAATTAATTGGTAAAACCCGCTATTACCCGATATTCATCAAAACCCTTCCGGTGACCCCGAAACGCTTTCGGAACCTCTCGGAACTATTCCGGATATTAGTGAAACAATTACACAAATATATTCTCATCACTGATATGTCTCCGTTGTATCGACTTTTCCTAACGCTTTTGCTCTTGTTTTGGACTCTAATTTGCATGATTTTAATGAAACTAACCCGGACTGACGCTGTTTTCAGCAGAACTACCTGATGTCTACTACACAACTTGTTCTTGTAGACTCGTGTTGGGCCTCCAAGCGCAGAGTTTTGTAGGACAGTAGCAATTTTCCCTCAAGTGAATGACCTAAGGTTTGTCAATCCGTGGGAGGCGTAGGATGAAGATGGTCTCTCTTAAACAACCCTGCAACCAAATAATAAAAAGTCTCTTGTGTCCCCAACACACCAAATACAATGGTAATTTGTATAGGTGCACTAGTTCGGCAAAGATATAGTGATAAAAGTGTAATATGGATGGTAGAAATATATTTTTATAATCTGAATAAATAAAAACAGCAAGGTAGCAAGTGATAAAACGGAGCACAAACGGTATTGCAATGCTTGAAAACAAGGCCTAGGGTCCGTACTTTCGCTATTGCAATCTCTCAACAATGCTAATCTAATTGGATCATATAACCATCCCTCAACGTGCGATGAATAATCACTCCAAAGTCCTTATCTAGCGGAGAACATAAGAAGAAATTGTTTGTAGGGTACGAAACCACCTTAAAGTTATTCTTTCCGTTCGTTCTATTCAAGAGTTCGTACTAAAATAACACAAAGTTATTCTTTCCGTTCGATCTATCCAAGAGTTCGTACTAAAATAACACCATATGATACGCATCAACCAACTTTAATGTCACCTAGATACTCCAATGTCACCACAAGTATCCATGAGTTAATTATACGATACGCATCAAACAATTTTAGATTCATAATACTCGATCCAACACAAAGAACCTCAAAGAGTGCCCCAAGATTTCTACCGGAGAAACAAGGACGAAAACGTTCATCAACCCCTATGCATAGATTACCCCAATGTCACCTCAGGAATCCGCAAGTTGAGTGCCAAAACATATATCAAGTGAATCAATATAATATCCCATTGTCACCACAGGTATTCATATGCAAGACATATATCAAGTGCTCTCAAATCCATAAAAGTATTCAATCCTATAAAACGAAATCTTAAAGGGAAAACTCAATTCACAACAAGATAGAGAGGGGAAAACACCATATGATCTGACTATATTAACAAAGCCCGCGATACATCAAGATCGTGACATCTCAAGAACACGAGAGAGAGAGAGATTAAACACATAGCTACTGGTACAAACCCTCAGCCCCGAGGGTGGACTACTCCCTCCTCATCATGGTGGCCGCCGAGATGATGAAGATGGCCACCGGTGATGATTTCCCCCTCCGGTATGGTGCCGGAACGGGGTTGTCGGGGGGATGAACCCCGGGCAGGCAACGGAACCCGGATCCTTTTTAAAAAACAACGGGGCCGGCTTCGCCCCTCAATCCGGCTTGCGCTTGGCCGGGTTCCTTGACCCGGCCAAGCCCCGCAACCCGGCCGGCCCGCTGGCGCATGCCGGCCAGCCCCGCCAAACCAAGACCTCCTCGACCCGGCCTTGGGTCATCTCCCGTCCCATCCAAGGCGTACGACAGTTCAAGTCCTCGTAAGGGAGATGAGCGCGGCTGCAGTGGCCCACCAACTCCTCTGACCGGTAGGAGCATGGCAACAGTGCCCCACCTACTCCGCTGACCAGGACCGGCATGGCAACAGTGCGTCCCTCGTCCTGCTGACGCAAGCCGATGGCGATCGGGCGACGTGCCCCTGTAGCTGAGCCGGCTCGACCACTCCGTGACGCAAGACAAGACAGGGAACAGTGCCCTCTAGCGCATGGGGCCCGCGCCCGGAGAACCCGACGAATCCTGGTACCGGCTTCCCAGACGCTGACATCCCGGCCCCGCGCCCTTGTATCTTTACCATTGTAACCCTGGGGGTTGACCTATAAAACCCCCCAGGAGCCCTCCATGTACACGGGTGAACACAGGAGATAATCCACCAGTAGAGCACCACGCACACGGAGAAGAAGCAGCCAGAGCCTGGGCCTGCCTTCCTCCCTCCCCCAAACAGCTCCAGGAGCAACTCTGTACTGATACATATAAACCACTCTCGGCAGGACTAGGGGTGTTATCTCTCCGGAGAGCCCCGAACCTGGGTATGTCCTGCGTCCCGCGCTCGCTCATGCCGACCTCGCCTCTGGAGCCCACCGGTGCCCTCGAGCCTGTCCCTCTCTTTACCCATCCTTTGACATCTGCCATGCACCCACCACGACAGTTGGCGCCCACCATGGGGCAAGCTGATGCTGGAACCACGGTTCAGGCAGGACCATCTTCATCATCACCGCGGCGACGCGCCGTCTCTTCGGTTGCGCTCGGGGGCTCGACATCGACACGCCCCCGGGGCGGCCGCATAGGGGCGGCCGCATAAAACTTGCAATGCTAAAAGCAAACATTTTTTTTGACAGCGGATAAACTTTATTCCTCACATAATAGACAAGTCATTTACAAAAAGAGGGGAAATAAAGTCCGGGATAGAACTATCACAAAATCCCGAAGATCTAATGGTAAGATAATTTCTAGCTAGGCTATCTGCTACCTCATTCGCTTCACGAAAACAATGCACAAATGAAGTCTTTGCAAATTCCAACTCCATTTGCTTACACTCCATGATGATAGCCGCCTCAGGACCAAAGTATGCTTCTTGTTGATTAAAGGCTTCCACTGCAACCATACTGTCAGATTCAATGATCAGTGAATTACACCCAATCCTTTCTGCGAGAATCATTCCATTTCGGACTGCAATTATTTCAGCTGCATCAACATTACTAACATGTGGTATGAACCAATTAGCTGCTGCAATAAAATCACCTCTGTCATCGCGAGCAATAGCACCTGTAGCTCCAGATAAATTTTCAGCACAAAAGGAGGCATCAACATTTATTTTAACTGTCCCTCTATCCAGTTTCTTCCACATATGATCATGCTTTCGAACTGGCTGTTTAGGAGTTGTCGCTCTAACAAAGTTAGTGCAGATAACCTTAATAGCAGTAGCGGTGCGGTTAGGGGCCAGAATATTTTCTCCCTTCACGAATTGCCGTCGCTGCCACCAGATGTACCAGGCTGCAACTGCAACTAATTCGCGCAACGGCAACTCTCCTGCAGCAACTTGAGCCCTACCAATGATCTCCATGGTGACTGATCTAGACCGGTCTTCAGCAACCGCCTTTGTGATAACATCTACCAGACCAAGTTCAGACCAAATTTCAATAGCACGAGGGCAAGTGAATAAACAATGTTGGATGTCTTCAAACCCAACATGACAGATTGGGCACTCACCACTTGTTGGGATATGACGTCCCGCAAGAACTCCGAAACAAGGTATTACTCCCCTAAGCACTTTCCAAACGAAATGCTTCACTTTACCTGGGATATGAAGACTCCAAATATGTTTCCATATAGTGTTCAGCTGGGAACTGCCTTGGCCCTCCGGCCAATTCCATTGATGACCGAACTTATGTTCAAATTCCACGTGATAGGCCGACCGAACAGAGAATGTCCCTGATCGAGTACCACTCCATGCAAGAAAATCCTCTAACACTTCCACCCGAAGAGGTATTTGGAGGATTCGGTGAACATCCACAGGTGAAAAAACCGATTGAATAAGGTCAACGTCCCACTGTCCAGTGTGTGGATCAATTAATTCTTCAACTTTTCCCAGTAGTTTATCACCCCTTGGTGTTATTACTTTTCGAGTTTCACTTGATGGTATCCAGGGATCTTGCCAAATGTTGATTTTTGAGCCCGTGCCAACACGCCATATGCAACCCCGTTTAAAGGTTTGGATACCTAAGACAATGCTCTGCCAAGTGTAAGAACCCTTCTTACCCGCATTCAGGATGTTTCCGTCGGGATAATATTTTGCACTAAGAACACGTGGACACAAAGAGTCTGGATTCTGGAGCAGTCACCAACACTGTTTTGCTAACATAGCAAGGTTATAACTGTGAAGGTCCCTAAAGCCCATGCCACCTTTTTTCTTTGGAACACACATCTTCCACCATGCAAACCAATGCATTTTCTTTCTCTCCTCCTTATCACCCCACCAAAATCCCGCAATCTCATCAGTAACAGATTTGCAGATCCCTTTTGGAAGTTTAAAAACTGACATAGCATACGAAGGGATTGCTTGTGCAACTGATTTCAAAAGTATCTCCTTTCCTTGCATTGAGAGGACCTTTTCCTTCCAACCTTTCAAACGCTGACATATTCTATCAATGAGGTGTTGGAAGCAGTCACTATGGTCTACCCCAACCATGGTGGGCAAACCTAAATATTTATCAGAGAGCGCTTCCGTCAAAATATCCAACTCCCTACAAATATCTTCTCTAACACTGACACTAGTATTGGGGCTAAAGAAAATACTAGATTTTGCATTACTCACCGGTTGTCCCGAACTGCTACAATAGGTATCCAACACTCTTTTCAAAGTATTAGCATTATGAACATTAGCCCTCATGAGAATCAAGGAATCGTCAGTAAAAAGGAGGTGGGATATAGATGGAGCGTTTCTGCAGACTTGTATGCCTTCAATTCCACCAACTTCCTCTTCATGAGCCAGCAAGCATGAAAGACCCTCAGAACATAACAGAAAAAGATATGGTGACAAGGGATCCCCCTGTCTCAGGCCTCTAGTTGGCAAGAATTCCTCAGTCTCTGTATCATTAAATCTTACTCTGTAGCTCACAGAGGAAACACATTCCATAATCAGCTCAACCCACTGCGAATGAAACCCCAACTTCAGCATCATCTGTTTCAAAAAAACCCATTCAACTCTATCGTATGCCTTTAGCATATCCAGCTTGACTGCACCCATTGGATCCATGGGTCTTCTTTTTTATTGCATGAAAACACTCATAAGCCACCAACACATTATCTGTAATCAGTCTACCCGGCACAAAAGCACTTTGTGTTGGGGATAACTTCTGGTAGAATCTTCTTTAGTCTATTAGCCAACATTTTGGAGATGATTTTATAGACAATGTTGCATAGACTAATTGGCCTATATTGAGTGATTACCTCTAGACTTTCTACCTTTGGGATCAATACAATGTTCGTTTGATTCCATCCATTTGGGATTTTCTTGTTATTAATTGCATCAAGAACCTCATTAGTAAGCTCATCTCCAAGGATATGCCAAAACCTCTTGAAGAAAATTGCATGCAGGCCATCCGGGCCGGGTGCCTTCATGTCCCCGATCTGAAACAGAGCCTTGCGCACCTCATCCCTGGAGTATGGCGCAATAAGAAGCCTATTCATACTGCTCGATACACGTGGCTTGACCGCATGCATGAGCTCCTGGTTGATCTCGGCTGAATCAGACTTAAAGAGGTTACCAAAATAATCACAAATTAATGGATTGAGGTTATCATTACCCTCAACCCACCCATTATTACTATTTCTCAGTTTTTTGATCAAATTTCTCTGACGCCTAGCAGAGGCAAACTGGTTAAAATACTTCGTGTTACGATCACCACGGCAAAGCCAGGTAACACGGCCACACTGCGCCCAGTAAACTTCATCTTGATCAAGCAAATTTTCAATAAGAACCGAGAGTTCCTTTTGTTTCATCTTTACTTCATCAGTGTATGGAGCACGCATCAGATTTTCAAGCTCCCTGTGTGCCTTCTTAAGACGGGTTCGAGGCCCCTTCAGAACCTGTCTGTCCCAAGTGTGAAGGTCCTTATGGACAGACTCCAGTTTTTCTCTAGCCGATGGACACAAGCCTTGATGGACAGCTTTCAACCAAGCAGTTTTTACTATTTCCTCCACTGTTTCTTCTTCTAACCATCTTGCTTCGAATTTACGACCATATTTAGGCCTGCTCTCCGCAACCCCCGATAGATATTTCGTGTCCAAACAGATTGGGCGGTGATCAGATTTACCGATCTCTAAATTGTTTAGACCAACCAACGGGTGCATAGCCATCCATTCAGAATTTGCTACAGCTCGGTCAAGCCGCTCCTTTAGACCTCCACGAAGCCAGGTGAATTTGTCACCTGTAAATCCTATATCCTCCAAGAAGCAATCCGAGAGTGCGTTTTGGAACGCCTGAAGCCTTGACTGGTGTCGTGGAGCCCCTCCTTCCTTCTCCGAAGAAAAGAGAATTTCATTAAAGTCCCCTATTACAGTCCACGGCAGACTAGACTGGGCATGTAAGTCCTGTAGTAGACGATAAGTACGCTCTTTACAGTCCCAACTAGGTTCACCGTATATACGAGTTAACCTCCAAATATCACCATTAGCCTCTTGTACTGATACATCAATGAAATCAAGGGTGGAAGCCCGGGAGTAGATCCTCACCTCCTTCTTTCACACTAAAAGCAGCCCACCCTTTCTTCCATCTATGCTTGGTTCCACAATCATCTCATCCATGCCTAGTTTCCTCTTCAACACTTCTGCCTTAGAGTCATCCAGATGCGTTTCAGACAGGAAGAACACATCGGGGGTATGCCGCCTCTGGATATCCAGAAGCGACCGAATTGTCGGGGCACCGAGAAGACCCCGACAGTTCCAGCTAATCAATTTCATTGCTGACAATTACTTCAACAAAATTCTCCCGATCATCCAAAAATAGCAGCCAAACAAGCCAAACCAAGCCAAACAGACGTACGTCCAAACCCTAACTCACAAGGAGCACAGTTGACGGAGAGCAAGACTGCACGAACCTTGCCGAGAGATCGGCCAGCACTACAGGATAGGAAACCGATCGCTGTCGACACCAGCGCCGGGACAAAACACTGATCGTTGCCGAAGCCAACGCCGGGACAGAAAATTGAACAAACACCAGATTGTCTCCCAGTCCGATCAACAGCCAAGTCCCTGATGCATAAACACCAGAGAAACTGTACGCATCAACAACATGGAAGCTTAGCAGCAACTCACAGGAAGTTACAGCCGGCCGCGCCGTCGCAAAGAGGCGGACGGCAGCGGATCAGCCCAATCGCCAAGAGTTTAGGTTTCTCCGCCGCCGACCACCAACTAGTCTTTACCAACCGACGCGAGCACCTAAAAGCAAACATTTGATATATCTGCACAGACTAACCTTGTCTTTTGCACGATCATCTCTGTGGAGAACCTCCTCCTCGCCCGGAGGCTCGGAGGCTACACGCGGGTTGTAGGCCCGACACCGGCTGCAACCGGCATTCCCGTCACCATCGGCTTCATCATCAACAGCAAGACCCTCCGCCCAACTTTTTCAAGTTGCCCGGAGGCTACACCCAGTGGGTGCGCTTGCGCGCCCCCACTCGGAACACGCCGCGCCTGTTGCACGCCCGCTGCCTGCTGCAACCGGCACCCTCGACGCCATCGTCTACACCAACAACCGCGAAGACCCTCCGCCCAACTTTTCCAAGTTGTCCAGAGGCTCGGAGGCTACACCCAGTGGGTGCGCTTGCGCGCCCCCACCGGAAGCAAGTCGCGCCGGCTGCGATCCGCAGCCGGCCGTCCTCGACATCTTCTGCTTCATCAACGCCTGCTAAAACCCTCCGCGCAACTTTTCCAAGTTGTCCGGAGGCTACTGTCGGGGGGATGACCCCCGGGTAGGCCCAAGACAGCGAACGACGCTTCAAAAACATCGGGGCGACCAGCGCCCCGGTCCGGCTGCCCGGCCACCCTGGCCGGCTCGCTATCCCGGCTGCCCGGCCGGCTCCCCGTCCAGCTGCTCCAGCCGGCTTGCTCCACGAAGTCAACCACTGCATCGACCCGACACCGACAAGACGGCCATACCGCGACCACTGTTGCTGATAAAGCATACGCTGTTCACTCGTCACACGTGACATCATCTATAGTGTACCTTGCCCCCTCGGCATTGATTTATAAAATGCCTCAGGGACAAACATAGCTTAGCTCACAAGCTACACACGGCTTGAGATGTAAGCTACTCACTGTAGCTTACATCTCACGCCACACACACCCATGCCCACTACCCATATAAGCACACATCCATCCACACTCACACATATATGCTCCACCATGCCCATTCGGCCAGGGGCATGGACAAGCTCCACCACGCCACACATATACGAGGCCAGATGCCAACGGCACTGATCTCAGATACAGCTCCAGGAGCAACTCTGTACTGCCAGATGTATACCGCATATATATTCAGACATGCAGGAGTAGGGGTGTTACCTCCACACAAGGGCCCCGAACCTGGATAAACCACCGCGTGCTGCTTGCCCAATCCCGTCCCTTGATCTCCACTGCAGCCTTGCCCTCACCTCAAGCCACCCCGTGGCATCTATCGTCTCGCGAACCCACCCGCGAGATAACCACGATAGTTGGCGCCCACCGTGGGGCAGCTCGAGGTCCCGGCCGGAGACATGTTCCAGACGGGGCCCCTCCTCGATTCCGGTGAGCGCGTTGCGCGCTACACGTCCCCCGAGCCCGTCGCGCTGGCGGCCGACGTCATCGACGCGCTCACCGCCTCCTTCGCCGCGCTGCGCATCTTCGACGTGCCCGCAGCCGATGAGTACCCCAGCGGGGCGCTCGACGTCTCCGACTCGCCCGTCCCCCTCGGCGACGACATCTCCGCCGGGGCGGCGGACCTCTGTGTCCTGGTAGAGGTATTCGTCACCGGCTCCGGCTCTTCTTCGTCTAGCAAGAAGGCCGCCGCCGCCACGGCCGCAGCGGAGCGCGCTAGCGTGGTCGACCCGCTGCGCGCCACGATGCAGAACCTCAGCGTCCCCATCGCCACCGACATCGACGACGCCGACGCCGCGGAGACTCGGGCCCAGCTCGAGGAGGAGCGCAAGCACCTGCTGGACAGGGCCGAGAAGCTCGCTGCGCCGGCTGGAGGCCACCCAGCGGGAGCGCGAAGCTGCGTACGGCTTCACTCTGACCGCTGCCGAGCCCAGCCGGGTCGCCGAGGTGCGGGCCCGTGGCGGCACCATTAGCCGTGCCCTCGGCGCGGTCCCAGCCGTCTACGACACCCCGGTCAAGAACATGCGCGCCGCAGAGGCGGCCGCCGTTGGCCTGGAGCAGCTGCAGGGCGAGGAGCTGCAGGAGCGCCTGCAGCGCCTGAACGAGCTTCTCGGCGCCGTGAATGCGCAGCAAGACCGCCTCGACCATCCCGCCATGTCCGCCTCGCGGCGCACCAAGGACCCCGAGTGCGAGCGACAGAACACGGTGTCTTCCCTGCGCCCGGACGAAGCTCAGTCCGGTCAGACCCGAACCCAGCACAACCGCGCCCCGACGGCTGGAGACGGCCTGGGCAACGAGTCGGCTGCCCGAGTCCGGCACCAGCAAGACCCTCCCCCGCCGTTCGGCCGGCATGGCAACCCGGCTTCGGCCAACCCGGCGCCTCGTGGTCCCGTCGCAAGTCGGCTGGGCCCGCGCGCCATCGATGACGCCGACGCTCGCCATCGCCTCGACCAGCTCGCCCTCTCCCTCAAGCTGGAGGAAGACAACACCGTCGGTCCGGCTTGTTTCGGCCCACGTATCCGGGATGAGCCCTTCCACAAAGGGTTCACGCTGCCCCGCGACACCCTCAAGTACAACGGCACCGTCAAGCCAGAGGACTGGCTCATCGACTACACCACCGCCATTGGCATCGCAGGCGGCAATCGCCGCCTTGCTGTGCGCTATGCCCCGCTCATGCTCCAGGGTTCGGCCCGCACGTGGATGAACAGCCTGCCGGTCGGCAGCATCAATGCGTGGGTCGATTTCGAGCAGGCCTTCGTGCGCAACTTCATCGGCACCTACAAGCGTCCTGGCCATCCCAGCCAGCTCGCCATGTGCGTGCAGGGGCCAGCTGAAACCGGCCGCGAGTACCTTGCACGCTGGACCAACCTCCGGAACAGCTGCGAGGGCGTCCATGAGGTCCAGGCCATTCAGTACTTCGTGAGCGGTTGCCAGGATGGCACCCTCCTCAAGCACAAGCTCCTGCGCTCTGAGCCAACCACCATGGCCATGCTCATGGTCATCGCGGACAAGTATGCCAACGCCGACTCCGCCATGAAAATCTAGGTGATGCTGGACGAAGCCGGCAAGGCAATGCCGGTGCCACCCCCCAAGCCGGCTGGCGAGAGAAGCCGCCAGCAGAACAACCAGCAGCACAACAAGCGCAAGGCAGACCGCCGAGCAGGCGCCCGCGGTCGAGCCGGCCGGCAAGCGCCGGCAAGCCGGCAAGACAGCATGGCAACCCGCCATGAGTTTTGAAGAGATGCTCGACGCTCCCTGCAAGCACCACAGCGGCGCGAGACCGTCCACGCACACGCTACGGCAGTGCGCCATCACCAAGCGCATCATGAGGGGTGACATCCCGCCGCCTCCGGCTCCGGCTCTGGGCGCGGGGCAGCCGGCTCCGCCTCCTCCTCTGCCGCCCCCGACAAACGGCACGATGCGCAATGATGTCTTCCCCAACCAGAACGCGAGCTACGTCGTCTTCACCAGCCTTGGTGATGACAAGCGTAGCGAGCGCCTGCTCTGGCAGGAGGTGAACACCGTCGTCCCGGCCGTGCCGGAGTACATGCACTGGTCGGAACGCCTGATCAGCTGGACCCAGGAAGACCACCCGGCCGTCATGCCGAATCCGGGTGGCTATTCCCTCGTCCTCGACACCACTATCATCGCAACCCGGCGCACTTGCAAGTTTTCACGGGTTCTCATCGATGGCGGCAGTAGCATCAACATCCTCTACCGCGACACAATGACCAAGCTTGGCCTCGAGGCCAAGGACCTGGAGCCGACCCGGATGGTGTTCCACGACATCGTGCCAGGTCTCTGCTGCTCCCCCATCGGCCGGGTCCGGCTCGACGTCCTCTTCGGCACGAGCGATCATTTCCGGCGTGAACCGATCTGGTTCGAGGTGGTGGACCTGTCCAGCGTGTACCACGCGCTGCTGGGCCAGCCTGCGCTCGCCAGGTTCATGGTGGTCCCCCACTAGGCCTACCTAAAGATGAAGCTGCCGGGTCCCAAGGGCCTTATCACCATTGTCGGCGACTACCGCAAGTCCCTGGAGTGCGCTCAAGCCGGCGCCCGACTGGCCGAGTCGCTGGTCATAGCCGAGGAGTGGCGCCAGCTCGACCGGATCGTCGCACTGGCCAATGAGACGTCGGTCGTGCCGGCTTCAGCCAACGAGCCGGCCGGCGAGGCCTCATTCCAGCCGTACAAGGAGACCAAGAAGGTCAAGCTGAACCCGGAAGAACCCAGCTGCAGCAAATACGTCGTCATGGGCACCCGCCTCTACAGCAAATAGGAAGGCGAGTTCGTTGACTTCCTCCACGAGAATCAGGATATCTTTGCATGGACCCCAAAGGACATGCCGGGAATTCCGAGGAAGTATGCCGAGCACAAACTACATGTCCGCGAGGACGCCAGGCCTTTCCATCAACCCCTACGTCGCTTTTCAGAGGAGAAGAGAAGAACCATCGGTGAAGAGGTCGCCAAGCTGCTCGCGACCGGCTTCATCATGGAAGTGTTCCATCCCGAGTGGTTGGCCAACCCGGTCCTCGTCCTGAAGAAGAACAACACCTGGCGCATGTGCATTGACTACACCAGCCTAAACAAGGCTTGCCCCAAGGATCCTTTCGCCCTCCCACGGATTGATCAAGTCATCGACTCCACCGCCGGCTGCGAACTCCTATCCTTCCTGGATGCTTACTC
Organism: Thinopyrum elongatum; assembly: GCA_011799875.1. Classification (NCBI taxonomy): domain Eukaryota; kingdom Viridiplantae; phylum Streptophyta; class Magnoliopsida; order Poales; family Poaceae; genus Thinopyrum; species Thinopyrum elongatum. Next base: position 37,999,076 of record CM022300.1, on the reverse strand, counting down.
CGGCTATCATCAGATCAAGCTGGACCCGGCCGACGCCCTGAAGACGTCCTTCATCACGCCCTTCGGAGCGTATTGCTACATCACCATGTCGTTCGGCTGCGAACTCCTGTCCTTCCTGGATGCTTACTCCGGCTATCATCAGATCAAACTGGACCCGGCCGACGCCCTGAAGACGTCCTTCATCACGCCCTTCGGAGCGTATTGCTACATCACCATGTCGTTCGGCTTGAAGAACGCCGGCGCCACCTTCCAGCGCTGCATGCAGAAATGCTTGCTGATGCAACTCGGCCGCAATGTCCATGTCTACGTGGACGATATCATGGTGAAGACCAAGCAGCACCTCATGCTCCTTGACGACCTAAGGGAAACCTTTGCCAATCTGCGCGACTACCAGATCAAGCTCAACTCGGAGAAGTGTGTTTTTGGCGTGCCGGCCGGGAAGCTGCTCGGCTTCCTCGTCTCGGAGCGCGGCATCGAGGCAAACCCGGAGAAGATCAAGGCCATCGAGCGTATGCGCAAGCCAACCCGGTTGCGAGATGTCTAGAAGTTCACCGGCTGCTTGGCCTCAGTCAGCTGGTTCCTCAGTCGGCTGGGCGAGAGGGCCCTGCCCCTATATCAGCTGATGAAGAAGACGTCTCCATTCGAGTGGAACGACCAGGCGAACGAAGCTTTCTGGGATCTCAAACACATGCTCTCCACCGCACCCGTCCTGGCCGCGCCGGCAGACAAGGAGCCTCTGTTGCTATACATTGCCGCCACCTCGGGGTCGGTCAGCAAGGTGCTGGTGGTCGAGCGACCAGAGAAGGGCAAGATCCAGTCTGTTCAGCGCCCAGTCTACTACCTGAGCGAGGTGCTGTCCGCCTCCAAGCTGAACTACCCGCACTACCAGAAGATGTGCTACAGCGTGTATGAAACCGAGGCTCGGCAAGTGCAACGCCGGGCGTCCGCCTACAGCATCATCAACGATGAGCTCGTCAAGCACAGCGCGACAGGCATGTTTTAGCGCTATGTAGAGCAAGATCAGGGTATAGAAATCCTCCTTGACATACATCAGGCCGAGTGCGGGCACCACGCCGCTTCCAGGTCCCTGGTGGCCAAGGCTTTCCGCCATGGTTTCTACTAGCCCACGGCCCTCAAAGATGCCGAGTCGCTCATCCTTAAGTGCGAGGGATGCCAACGCTTCAGCAAGCGCAGCCACCAACCGGCTTCGGCCCTGGAAACCATACCGATCACCTGGCCCTTTGCGGTCTGGGGGCTCGACATGGTAGGACCCTTCAAGACCGCCTGGGGCGGCATGACGCACTTGCTGGTGGCGGTCGACAAGTTTACCAAGTGGATCGAGGCGCGGCCGATCAAGAAACTGGACGGGCCAACAGCCGTCGAGTTTGTCAAAGACGTTGCGGTACGCTACGACGTCCCGCACAGCATCATAACGGACAACGGCACCAACTTCGCCAAGGGAGCTTTGGCACAGTACTGCTCCGTCTCCGGCATCCGGCTCGACCTGGCCTCCGTAGCTCATCCTCAGTCCAACGGCCAGGTCGAGCGGGCCAATGACCTCATCCTATCCGGCATCAAACCATGGCTCGTCGAGCCCCTCATCCGTTCACCCGGCAGCTGGCTTGACGAGCTACCGGCCGTCCTCTGGAGTCTCCGCACAACGCCAAACCGGTCGACCGGGTTCACCCCATTCTTCCTCGTCTACGGGGCAGAAGCCGTCATCCCGACCGACATCGAGTTTGACTCGCCACGAGTCGCAATGTACACAGAAGAACAAGCCAAGGAAGCCCGTGAAGACGGTGTCGACCTACTCAAAGAAGCATGCCTTTTGGCCCTCAGCCGATTCGCCATCTATCAGCAAGGCCTGAGGCACTACCACAGCAGAAAGATCAAGCCCCTCGCATTCCGAGAAGGAGACCTCGTCCTCCGGCTTGTCCAACAGCAAGCTGGCCAGCATGAGTTGGCCTCCCCATGGGAGGGCCCCTTCATCGTCAGCAAGGCCCTGTGCGACCGCAACGCGTACTATCTCATCGACGCCCGCAAGACGAACAAGCGCAAGAGAGACACCGTGTACGTGCTTGAGTTATCCTTTTTGCTTTTTTGCGGTCTTCAGTGGGGGCGCGCGAGCGCACCCGCTGGGTGTAGCCCCCGAGTTCCGAGCCGACTGCTGAGCAGGCGGGTTGGAACTCCAAGGCGTATGTTGAAGTGTTGCTCTTCTTGCAGAACTATCACAATCTGCGCGCGGCCGCCTTCAACTCCCAGAACAGGCTGCTGGCCAAGCGGACTGCCGACCTGAACGAGAGCCGAGGTGAGTACGGCCGTCTTTCCGCGCCCGCTGGGTGTAGCCCCCGAGATTCAGGCTGACTGCTGAGCAGTCGGGCCGGATCTTCCGGCAACTTCTTGTTTTTGGTTGATGCTGATGTTTCTTTCTTGTCTTGGCAGGGGCCGCCGCTGAGCTACGGGCGCGCGTGGGCGAGCTCGAGACCGAGCTCCGTGCCAAGGAGCAGGAGCGCAGCCAAGCCGCCAAGGAGTGCGACCGGCTTGCGAAGGAGCTGGCGGACCAGGCGGAGAAGCACAAGGCGGAGGTTCGGCAGCTGAAGGACGGGGAAACGCTCCTGAAGGCCGAGTTCGAGACTCAGCGCTCGGACTGGGTCGAGAGGTGTAACATCCCTATGTAATGGATACAGTGATTGCCTTTTGATAATGCCAAGTCATCATGATCAACAGTGCTTAAACATCATTTGGATCATATCTCTTTTCAATTCAAATTCAATTGGAAATTCAAACTAAAAGTGAAAACAAAAGTTGTTCAAATCCAGAAACTAAAATGTTCATTAAATAGCAAATAATCCAGAGACTATTCTAAAAATTATAATCAACATATACTAAATTAATTATGTGCCTCTAACAGCAATAAAACAGAGATATTTAATCCATTTTCATTTAATTAAAATCCAAATAAAATTCATTTGCCTCCAAACCAATTTCTAACAGTGAATAAAACTGCACTATAAATATGTGGCTAGTTCACCCATTTTTCAAAAGTCTATTTGGGGCTAAACAATTTGCAAACAGAAATAAAAAGAGAAAACAGAAAAGAGAAAAGAAGAAAAAGAAAAGGCCGCAGCGCCTGGGCCTAAGTGGCACAGTGCGGCCCAGCCCGCCTGACGTTTTCCCCTACCTCCTACTGCTCCTCCCCCACGCTGCTGTCGCCGCGCCCGCACGCCGTGGCCCGGCCCCCCTTCTCCTCGCTCGACACCGCGCAGCCCCGCGCCCTCCTGGTGGATAAGGACGCTGCTCCGCACTCCCCTGACCCCTCTGGCTCCTTTCTCTCCCTTCCTCCCTTGCTCTCCACCTCAAACCGAGTGCAGCCATGGGCACGCTCCGCTGAGCTCGCGGCCACCGAGCTCTGTTCGCCTCCCCGACGTGCCCACCGGCCTCGCCGTCGTCGGCTACGCCTCCTACACCTCCGCATTCGAGCCGGGAGCCCCTGCTTCTTCGCCCACGACCTCACCTCCCCTCTCGGACACCGAAGATGGCCGCCGCCGATCTGCCACCACCGGACCTCCCCGAGCCCACTGCCCCCCTACTGCACCGTCGTGAGCACCACCTCGAATCCCCTCTCTCTCTCTCTTTGCTCCCGGGATCCCCCTAGCTAGCTGCCCCGCAACCGTACTCCGGCCGCCGCCTGTCGCTTCGCCGACGCGGCCACGCCCGGCCAAGCTCGCGCCCGAGTGCACTGATGCGTTCCTGGGGCTCGCAGGAGTCCGACGAGCCTTTTGGCTCGCCTCGCCGTGCCCCTAACCCCATCCCCGCCATGTTCCCGAATGCCGCCGCCGCCCTTGTCCATCGCCGACGCCGCTCCCGACCGCTGCAGCCCACGCCGCTGCCACCGTTCGACGCACGTAAGCCTCCTCGTTCTGTCGGTGGTCGCGGCGCGCGATTTGGTCGCCTATGGGCGAGATCCGACCCTCGCCGTGGTGTTCTGCCTCGCCAGAGTGCCGTCGCCGACACGCGCGCAGTTTAAACACTAGCCTGGGCCACTGACGTGTGGGCCCGGCGTAATTAGCCACTAACCCCGACCCTAAACACTGACTGACAGTTGGGCCCCACGTAGTTAGTTAGCCAAATGAAAATGATTTAGTTAAAATTAATAAACTGACATGTGGGGCCCACTTTTACTATTCAAATGGATAAGGTCTGCTGACTGTGCCCTGCTGACTCAGCAGAGGGCCCACACGTCAGCCACTGCTGACTGGGCGGTTGACTTGGTCAACCTGGCCCACTGGTCAGCCACTGTGTACACTCTGTGTACACAGAGCTGGGTACCCGTAGCGTTTTCCAATTTAATTTTGAATTTAAATTAATTCCAGTAAATTCCAGAAAATCAATAAAACTTTGAAAAATCATATAAAATAAACTGTAACTCCGATGAAAACGTTTTATATATGAAAGTTGCTCAGAACAACGAGATGAATCCAACCGTGCTATCTGTTTCCGTGTTGGGACCCTCTACGGAGGTGAACCCACAACTTTTAGCCTATTTCCGGTAGATGAATAGTGCATATACACCAGTTAATAATTCCAACTTAAATCCTAAAGTAACTAATATGGTTTAGACATGTCTTTAGGCAACCCTGCACTGCACGTTAGCATAGCCTGCTCTGTGTTGCATATGTTTGCTATGTATTTATCTGTTTCTTCCCCCTCTTCTCTCTCGGTAGATCCCGGTACCGACGCAGTTCCCGGGACCGACGCAGCTCAGGAGCCCGACGGCACTGTTGACGACCTTGCCTTTGCCGCCGAGCAACCAGGCAAGCACCCCCCTTTTGAGCATATCAATATCGCCTATTCTTTCTCTCTCATGCTTGCATTAGAATTGCTGCTGCTACTGCTTTACCTATTCTGATGCATGACCTAATTTTGTAACCTGCTGTTGATAATTACCTGCATATCCTAAACTGCTTAGTATAGGCTGGGTAGAGACCCCAGTGACCCCGCTTGTCCCGACTGCCCCGCTGGATTATCAGAAGACCCGATCAACGGGATCGAAGACCAGGCCCCGGCACCGCACATGACCCCCTTAGTGGTACGACACTACTGGGTTACTATCGAGTGCCAAGGGTGATACCTCGTATAGCACTTCTGATGTTAACTCTGTAAAGTAGCTATTCGGTCGTGGTCATCGAGGGTGATTCCTCCATCACCACTCCCGATAACGACGCTGTCGTGCAACACCTTAAGTGTGAACCCATCGAGGGTGATTCCTCCGAGTTCACCTTGATGAATACATCGAGTAGGAATCCAACGAGGGTGATACCTCGGATTCCCCTGATGTTATGGACACACGGATACTTGGACTTTACACTGTTACTTGGAAAGGCGGGTCGACCCTGAGGGGTACCCGCGAGTGATATGGAGACGGGTTGACCTGGATGGTGCCCGAGTGATGAATACGAGGCGTGGCCGGGCATTCTTGGCCCTTGCCGCAAGTCCTCGAGACAGGGCAACGGGGTCACATCGATCGTGAGTCTCTGCTCGTTACCACACTACCAACACACTATGATTTGGATATTTGATTCGAGTGGGCCTTTGGCCCGATAGCACTAACCATCACGTGGGAAAAGTTATGGGCACTCTGCATCGCATGCATCCGCCGAAAGCTCTGTCAGACGTCCAGTTCAGCATGGCGGCATGGACGGACCGGCGCCATCCTGTAGTGGTGGTGCCTGGCTTCACCGTGTGCGCAACGACCCGGAGTGCACAGGGTGATGGCCCAAGACCCCTGAGCGCTTAGGTTGTAGACCGGCGGGGACCTCTCTGCTGAGCTCTAGGTAGGGCTACGGTGTGTCGTTTGATCGAGGCCGGTCATGACCGGGAAAAGTGTGTCCGGCTGGAGTTAAGCGAGCGTGGTGGGTAAGTTGGTGCACCCCTGCAGGGAAGAACTAATCTATGCATAGCCGGATCCTCGGTAACGGATGCTCGGAGTTGTATCCCGATCGATACAACTAGAACATATTGATGAGATGAGATATGGATATTATGGCTCTGGGATTACTTTCTCGCAGGGAGTCGAGAAAGGATCTCTGGCCGAGGTTGATGACAGTATGGCTCTGGGATTGCTTTCTCGCAGGGAATCGAGAAAGGATCTCTGGGTGAGGTCAAGACTTAATGATACTACTACTTTATACTGTACTAATCTACACTCTTCTAATGTTGCAAGACCGCTGAAAATGCTAGTCTTTGATAGGACTAGGACTTCTCTCTATTCTGGCATTTCTGCAGCCCAGTCCACATATACACCCTACCTTTGATAATGTTGCATATGTAGTGTAGATCCTTGCTTGCTGAGTACTTCGGATGAGTACTCACGGTTGCTTTGCTTTCTTTTTCCCTCATACCCTTTTGATGCAACCAGATGACGGAGCCCCTGAGACAGCTGCCCCCGCCGACGATCGCTACTACTACCCCGAGGGTGGATACTACTACGAGTTGGCCGACGACCAGGAGTAGGATCGGGGGGTCCCAGGCAGGAGGCCTGCGCCTTTCGATCGTAGTGTTTTCTTTTGCCCCACCTTCTAAGGGCCTATCTATGTTTTCTTTTATATCTGTACTCAGATATCTAATGCTTCCGCTGATGCTTGTATGCGAGCTTATGTATTCGAGCCCTCGAGGCCCCTGGCTTGTAATATAAAGCTTGTATGACTTTATTTATGTTTTAGAGTTGTGTTGTGATATCTTCCCGTGAGTCCTTAGGCTTGATCGTGTGCATTTGCGTGTATGATTAGTGCACGATTGAGCCGGGGGCATCACAAGCGGGAGAAGCTGCTGTCGGACGGCTGCGGAGTGATTGAGGACATGGTCGAAGGTAATGTCCTTTCTTCTTTGTTGCTTAGTCGCCGACTGCTTCGGGGGGCCGGCTACTAAATTCTTGGTTTTCTTCTAGGCAGAATTTTTCCTGGTCGCTAAGTCGCCATCTGCCAGGCCATCGAGGCGCGACGCAAACAGCGGAGGAGGACGGGTGCCGACATTCCGCCGAATGCGCCCCGCAACCTGGGCGAGCAGCTCTTGGCCATCAAGATGCGCCTTGAGCCAGCGCGCCGTCTGCTTCGCCGTCTTCAGCGTGCCGGGTCGCAGGTCCTGGCCGTGCTCTGGCCGGACGCTCAGGTTCCTCGCACTCCCAGTCGGACTGCCGACTGGCTGGAGGTGGCGGTCGAACGGTTTGAGGCCTGGAAGAGCGCTGCGGCTCGAGCGGGCACTCAGACGGCGCTGGAGTTCATCAAGGCCTGGTACCCAGCGGTGGAGCTGGCCCAGCTGGCCACCTTCCATCAGGAGGCCGGACCCGAGCTGGATGCGGTGCGTGATGAGTTCGTCAATCGCGCAGTGACCCTTGCCGAGTGCGCCGACACCGCCATGTTTATCCCGGAGTGGGACGAGGACGGCGCTGAGGTGCCGCCTTCCTGGTTCGGGCTGGACCCGGCGGAGGGGAAGGACTCGGCGGAGGAGATCGCTTCCAGCGATGAAGGCGAGGATGATGAAGACGAGGAAGGCAAGGGCGTCGCACCAGATGGCGGAGCGACCGGCTAGCCTCAGCCCGATCGGGCTTTGACCAGCGAACTGTGGGAGACGGCGTCGACTGCTACCGACGCCGACCAAGCCGAGACCCGCCAGTCAGACGCTCCACCAGTCGGCGCCTCTGCCTCTGCCAACCTGTCCACGCCGCCTGCAGCGCCCTTGGCCTAGGCGGCCGCTTATCTTTCAAGTTTTTTCTGTCTTATGCTTTGAACAACCAAGTTAATTACATGCAGTTCCACCCGCTGGGGGTGTAATTAAAACTCCGTTGAATGCTAGCCACGGGCCTTTTGCTATGTAAATAATTTAATTCGCACATGCTTGTGCTCTTGCCGGGTTCCAGCTTGGTTTTGCTTTTTGCTCTGTTTGGCTTTTTCCTTTGCCGCCTTCCTTTGGCTGCGGCCCTGCTAGCCGAACAGCCGCTCTACGGTCTGTGGCCGGGTCAGGGACTTGGCCGGTTAGGATAGGCAAGTTACTTCGGCCGTCTAGAGCATATCTAGTCAAGCTAGAAGCCGGCCAGCCGGCTGCTAGGCAGCCGGACGGATGAGGCGAGTAGCCGGCTTGGCCTATAATGGCGTTCTTCCTTAGTCGTTTTTCGTGTGGACATCATTTCCTGCCTTTAGCTCTTGCCAGTCGGACAGTCACTCTGCGAGCTGTAGCTTCAGGCAAGAGAGGGCTTATATGTCAGCACAGTACTTGGCCGACTGCGGGTGGTGCCAGCTTAGGTCAAGGCGGCGAGCCCCCGGGCCGGCTGACTGGATCCGGTGCAGGGCGAAAGAATGAAATAATACATTCATAGGCAAGCTTATCATATAGATAAAAAGGTTGCCCCCGAATGTGCTTTGGGGGACCTGTTGTCTTTGCTTAATACAAAAGGTAGCGTGGTACATACACTGCATCAACTGTAAGACGGGCGGAGAAGATTTGCGTTCCATGGGCACTCCGTCTCTTTGCGGAATCGTCCCTCTTGCGTGCCCTGGGCTTTTGTGCGTCGATGAGGTAGTAGGAGTCATTGCCCAGGGCCTTGCTGATGATGAAAGGCCCCTCCCAAGGGGCTGAGAGCTTGTGCTGGCCGGCTGTTTGCTGGATCAGCCGGAGCACAAGGTCCCCTTCACGGAAAGCACGCGGCTTGACCTTCCGGCTGTGGTAGCGGCGTAGGCTCTGCTGGTAGATGGCGGACCGGCTGAGTGCCAACAGCCGGGCCTCTTCCAGCAGATCGACACCGTCTTCTCACGCCTCCTTTGCTTCTGCCTCCATGTACATGGTGACGCGAGGTGAGTCGAACTCGATGTCAGTTGGGATGACGGCCTCGGCCCCATACACGAGGAAGAAGGGAGTGAAGCCGGTTGCTTTGTTGGGCGTAGTCCAAAGACTCCAAAGGACGGCCGGTAGCTCCTCGATCCAGCAGCCGGCTGAGCGCTCCAGCGGCTCGATCAGTCGGGGCTTGATGCCGGACAGGATAAGGCCGTTTGCTCGCTCCACCTGGCTGTTTGACTGCGGATGGGCAACATACGCTAAGTCCAATTGGATGCCCTGCGTCGCGCAGAAACGGGCCAAGGCGCCTTTGGCGAAGTTTGTGCCATTGTCGGTGATGATGCTGTGCGGAATGCCGTATCGGACGGTGATGTCTGCAATGAATGTGACAGCAGTCGGACCATTCAGTTTCTTGATTGGCTTTGCTTCGATCCACTTCGTGAACTTATCCACATCGACCAGCAGATGGGTCATGCCGCCGCATGCTATTTTGAACGGGCCCACCATGTCCAATCCCCAGACAGCAAACAACCAAGTGATGGGGATGGTCTTGAGTGCAGAGGCCGGCAGGTGTTGCTTGGAGCTGAAGCGCTGACACCCCTTGCACTTGCGGACCAACTCCTTGGCATCGTCCAAAGCAGTCGGCCAGAAGAATCCATGGCGGAAAGCTTTGGCAACAAGGGATCTGGAGGCGGCGAGGTAGCCGCACTCGCCTTGATGAATATCTCTGAGGATTGCCATGCCCTTCTCCGGCTCCACGCAGCGCTAAAAGACACCAGTCACACTGCGCCTGACAAGCTCTCTGTTGACTATTGTGTAGGCTGGCGTCCGGCGTTGCACCTGCCGGGCCAAGACCTCATCGGCTGGTAGCTCTCGGCTCACCAGGAAGTTGAGGATGGGCTGCGCCCAGGATGGTGCTTCTACCACTGTCATGACAGCAACTGGTACCAGGGCGTTCGGGTTGGGAGGCAGCGGGTTGGAGCCGGCCGCTGCTTGCTGCGTCGTTGAAGTCCCCGGGTCGACTGCTGTAGTCCCCGGGCCGGGTTCGAATGCTGCAGCCCCCGAGCCGCCTGCCGAAGTCCTCGGGCCGACTGCTGAAGTCCCCGAGCCGTATCCGACTGCTCCGGGGTCAGCCGGCATGAGGATGGACTCTGATTCCGGCGAAGGCTTGATAGATGGCTTGCGTAGGCACTGGAGTGAGACGCCGGCTGGTATGGGTTGCCGGGTGGAGCCGATTCGGGCCAGGGCGTCGGCTGGCTCATTGTCGGCCCTTGGCACATGAAGGAACTCGCACCCGTCGAAGTGCCCGCTGATCTGCTGGACGAGGAAGCGGTAGCTTGCCATGTTTGCATCCTTGGCGTCCCAGTCACCAGATGACTGCTGGACCACCAAGTCCAAGTCGCCGTAACACAAAATCCGGCGGATGCCAATCTCCTTGGCTAGCCGGAGTCCGTGTATGAGCGCCTCGTACTCGGCCACGTTATTGGAGGCGGCAAAGTGAATCTGCAGCGTGTACTTGAGCTTGTCGCCTTTGGGAGAGGTGAGGACGATGCCGGCTCCCAAACCGGTGCGCATCTTCGAGCCATCAAAGTTCATCTGCCAATGAGTGGAATCCGGCGCTGGCGGCAAGTACTGGGTCTCGGCCCAGTCGACTAGGAAGTCGGCCAGCGCTTGGGACTTGATGGCGGTGCGGGGCTGGTAGAGGATGGTGTGTGGAGCCAGCTCAATGGCCCACTTTGCCACCCGGCCTGATGCATCTTTATTGCCTATGATCTCGGCAAGGGGGGCGGTGCAGACGACCGTGATGGTGTGCTCCTGGAAATACTGCTTCAGCTTCTTGGCGGCAAAGTACACGCCGTAGCACATCTTCTGGTAGTGGGGGTAGTTCTGCTTGGAGGCGAACAACACCTCACTCAGATAGTATACTGGCCTTTGGACCGGCTGGGCCTTGCCGTCTTTTGGGCGCTCGACCACGATCACGGTGCTGACCACCCGGCTTGTGGCGGCGATGTAGAGGAACATGGGTTCTTTAGCAGTCGGAGCGGCCAAAACAGGCGGTGTGGACAGCATCCGCTTGAGCTGGAGGAAAGCCTCATCCTCCTGGTCGTTCCATTCAAAGCAGGTGGTCTTCTTCATCAGCTGGTATAGTGGGAGGGCCTTCTCGCCCAGCCGACTGATGAACCGGCTGAGTGATGCCAAGCACCCGGTGAACTTCTGGACGTCCCGCAGCCGGGTTGGCCTTTGCATCCGCTCGATGGCCTTGATCTTCACGGGGTTGCACTCGATCCCGCGCTCAGAGACAAGGAAGCCAAGGAGCTGGCCGGCTGGTACTCCGAAGACGCATTTCTCCGGGTTGAGCTTGATCTAAAAGCGGCGCAGGTTGTCAAATGTCTCCTTGAGGTCTTCCAGAAGGGTGCCGCGCTTCTCCGTCTTCACCACAATATTGTCTACATAGACGTGGGCATTTCTACCGAGTTGCTTGAGGAGGCACTTCTGCATGCAACGCTGAAACATGGCGCCGGCATTTCTCAAGCCGAACGTCATGGTCAGGTAACAGAAGGCTCCGAATGGTGTGATGAAGGCGGTCTTCAGCCAATCGGCCAGGTTCAGCTTGATCTGGTGGTAGCCGGAGTAGGCATCCAGGAACGACAGCAGCTCGCATCCGGCTGTGGAGTCGATCACTTGATCTATCCGGGGCAAGGCAAAAGGGTCCTTGGGGCAGGCTTTGTTGAGGCTAGTGTAGTCGATACACATGCGCCACTTATTGTTCTTTTTCAGAACGAGGACTGGGTTGGCAAGCCAGTCCGGGTAGAATACTTCCATGATGAAGCTGGCTGCCAGAAGCCGGGCGATCTCTTCACCAACAATCCCTCTCTTCTCTTCTGACAGGCAGCGGAGGGGTTGCTTGACCGGTTTAGCATCCGGCCTCACATGTAGCTTGTGCTCGGTGAAATCCGTCGGAACACCCGGCATGTCTTTGGGAGACCATGCGAAGATGTCCCGATTCTCACGGAGGAAATCGATGAGCTCGCTTTCCTATTTGCTGTCGAGGTTTGACCCCACGACAGCAAATCTCTCCGGGTGCGCCGGATCCAAGGCAATCTTCTTGGTTTCCTTGGCCGGCTGGAAGGAGCCCTGGGTGTCCGCGTCCTTTGGGGTTGGATGGCATGTCCGGCTGCTTGCTGGCCATGGCTACCACCCAGGCAAGGAGGCGCTTCTCTTCAGCGATGACGAGGGACTCGGCCAGCTGGCTGCTGGCGGTGGCACATGAGAGCGACTTCTGGTAGTCGCTGGCAATGGTGATGATGCCCTTGGGGCCCGGCATCTTCATCTTCAGGTAGGCGTAATGCGGCACAGCCATGAACTTGGCTAGTGCGGGCCGGCCCAAGAGCGCGTGGTAGGGGCTGTCCAAGTTGACCACCTCGAACCTGATTGGCTCGCGGCGGAAGTGGGTCTTGTCGCCGAACAGGACATCAATCTTGATCTTGCCGATTGGAGAGCAGGAAAGCCCATGGACTATGCCATGGAACACAGTTCGGCTGGGCAGGAGTTGCTTTTCCTTGATGCCCAGCTTCTCCATGGTGTCACGGTATAGGATGTTGATGCTGCTGCCGCCGTCTATCAGGATCCGGGAGAAGCGACAAGTCCGCCTCTCTGTTGAGAAGGTGGAGTCCAGCACCATCGCATAAGCACCCAGCGAGGGCATCTCGGCCGGGTGGTCTTCACGGCTCCAACTGATGGGCTTCTTGGACCAGTGCATGAATGGGGGAACCTCTGAAGCGACAACATTGACCTCGCGGTGCTGCTGTCGCCGATTGTGCTTGTCGTCGGCTTGGCTGGTGAAGACGACGTATGTGGCATTGGGCTCGGGGAACTCGTCTTGGAGCATGCCGACTGGACGGGCCGCTGGCTGCAGAGGAGGCAGAACCGGTGGGCCGGCAGGCCTTCGCCCTTGGCAATTCGGGTGAGCCAGTGGCATTTCCGAGTGGTGTGGTTGGACGGCTTCGCGCCGCTGTGGAACTTGCACGGGGCATCAAGTGCTTGCTCGAAGGAGAAGACGGGCAACCAAGCGGCCTTGCCGCCCTTCTAATGCTTGGGGCCGGATTACCCTTCCGGCTGCTGGTCTTCGACTGTTGCCACCTGCCGGCTGTTGGAAGCCGGCTGCTGGGCCTTGCGTTTGTTGTCGTTCGGATTTTGGTGCCGGTTGGTGTCACCAGCCGGCGTGTGAGGAGCCGGCGGGAGCATCTTCCCGGACGCGTCCTGTCGGGACCGGTTTTCCAGGATATTAACTTCCCAGTAAATGGCCCTTGTGCTCACCAGCCCCAGGATTACTGTTAGCTGATGAGACACCAACTTGATACAGAAATTCCAAGCAAAATACAAAATATGAAGTACAAGACCATTCTGGCCTATGAGTACCACAAATGGTTTCTAGTGGTTGATGGCGGAAGCGGTTTGCGGATCATCAGCGTCTATGGGACTCCATTTCCCACAGGAACAGCTGACCTGGATAACTCCTATCTTCGCGAGGCTGCTATCATCATTGCCTAGGTTCCGGGGCTATCATCGCAGCGCTCCTCTCCAAGCAAGAAATCTGGCCAAGACAATAGCCAGGGACAAGCCAGTGAGTACTTTGAATGTACTCGCAAACATTATGAACACATGTATAATATAACAGATGGTAATCGTGCTCTGGAATATTTCCATGATCACTTAGCCAGTCGTGAAATAAAAATTCATGCCGCATGCAAGCAGGCCATTCTCCTCTTCTCTTCTTGCCGGGGCTCGGCGAACAAGCTCTCCACGGGCGGCGATCAGATCAAGGGTGATCTGATCGAATAGTGCCTCTAGTGAACTTACATAGCGCACCAGATGCAGCAATGTAGGGTCCGTCTCGTGGTCTCCGTTGGCAACCTGGGGTGGCCTGCCATACCCGTCACGGCTGGGGTAGTAGTAGAACGAGCGGCAGTTAACTCTGGGCGACAGGTGCCGGAGTTGAACTATAGCCTCTCGAGCAGCTAGCTGAATGGCTTGTGGCTCAAAGGAAGTTGTCCTTCCGGTGAACCTGTAGGGGCGTTCTGGCGACATACCCCTACCATAGACGTGCACAGTGGCCCAGAATTGACGGCTCTCACCGCTCATGGGCCCTTGGTACACAACATACTCTGGGGGCTCTTCTAATGCAAAGGCACGACGGGTGAGATTTGCTAGCACGGTCACAAAACCTCCAAGATCGGTTGCTGTGGTCTCATTGTGAACAATGGGGCCAGGCATCTTGGCTTGGTTTTGGGGTAGAGGCTGTGCGGTGCTGGGTTGGGGCTAGCGTTCCCTTTTTATAGAAAAAGAGGACGGAGTCTTCCTTCGCACGCTTGCGAATGAGACAATTTAGGTGTCGGTCACTGGCGCGTGATCGACAGGCTAGGCCGATAGGTTAGGCACCGACTGCCAAAAAGGTGTCGGGGTCACTGAGTGGCTATCTTACACGAGAAGCTTGACTGGGTTTAGGTTAAAGTCTGGTGGGTTGGTTAACCTAGGTTTATTGACCTGGCTAAGATAGGATTAGCCAATGGTCAGCCTGGCTCTGATACCAAGGTTGTCGGGACCGGTTTTCCAGGATATTAACTTCCCAGTAAATGGTCCTTGTGCTCACCAGCCCCAGGATTACTGTTAGCTGATGAGACACCAACTTGATACAGAAATTCCAAGCAAAATACAAAATATGAAGTACAAGACCATTCTGGCCTATGAGTACCACAAATGGTTTCTAGTGGTTGATGGCGGAAGCGGTTTGCGGATCATCAGCGTCTATGGGACTCCATTTCCCACAGGAACAGCTGACCTGGATAACTTCTATCTTCGCGAGGCTGCTATCATCATTGCCTAGGTTCCGGGGCTGTCATCGCAGCGCTCCTGTCCAAGCAAGAAATCTGGCCAAGACAATAGCCAGGGACAAGTCAGTGAGTACTTTGAATGTACTCGCAAACATTATGAACACAGGTATAATATAACAGATGGTAATCGTGCTCTGGAATATTTCCATGATCACTTAGCCAGTCGTGAAATAAAAATTCATGCCGCATGCAAGCAGGCCATTCAGAATTAAATATGAAAAAGCAATTTAGATAATAAGAATAAAATAAACCGATCGGGTGTCTGAAGCGACGCCTCGAAAGGATAAAAATATAAAGCATGCATCAGTCGGGCGTCTGAGCGACGCCACATAAAGGGCTTGTAAAGGAGATTGAATAATTCAGCATGCCACAGTCGGGCGTCTCAGCGACACCACATAAAGGGCTTATAAAGAAAGTAAATAACAAACGTGCCACAGTCGGGCGTCTGAGCGACACCACATAAAGGGCTTATAAAGAAAGTAAATAACAAACGTGCCACAGTCGGGCGTCTGAGCGACACCACATAAAGGGCTTATAAAGGAATTAAATAACAAGCGTGCCATAGTCGGGCGTCTAAGCGACACCACATAAAGGGCTTATAAAGGAATTAAATAACAAGCGTGCCACAGTCGGGCGTCTGAGCGACACCACATAAAGGGGTTATATAGGAATAATCACAGTGAATATCCAGGAGGTAGAACCGTCCCAGGGATACTCAATAATTCAAATAATACAAATGGTTAGTCCATAATAATAATAATCATAATCATCATATGTCACATGTCATGACCAATGTTCTGGTTTAGCAGTTTTTCCTCCGAAGACCGACACTAAGACCGACACTTGACCCATCCCAGACTGTAGTTCTTAACCATGGACACGGCTATTCGAATAGATATAATCTCTGCAGAGGGTGTACTCTTTACCCACGAGTAATGGATTCCTTTAGTCCATCGGGACTAATTCCGTTTACGGTCTTTTACTTGAAAACACACCTGACCCACACACACCAGCTTAACTTACCGGTGTCTGGAATCACCCACGACACCCGTTAAGCAAAACTCTAAGTGGGGAGGCTACAACCTCGACTAGCATGGGATCACAAAATTTATAACGCGCGCAAACTAGGGGAGCTACCCCCTCGGCTCCAACCGAAAACACCCATGCCCTCGGACCAGGTGGCATGTCTACCGGATGCAGCCGGTACCTTCCACCATGGCCTCTCTGTACGGTGTGTGCTAAGTAAGGGGTTGACAACTTACTGAACCGTACCCTACCTCAGGCAGGGACAAGTGGTAGCACGATGCAAGTAAGGGGGTTACTGGCACAAGACTCGATCTACGGTCGACTCAGGAGGTTAAAGTATTCCCTGCATGATTAGTATAACAAATATATTCCACACAAACAGACAGAATCACCACTCATCATACCTCACCATGCCTCACTGAATATACCCGTCTCAGCAAAATATCAGTGACAAGCTCGTGTCCACCCAAGACAGAGACTTTCCCGGATTCCTTTCGGTAGGCATGAAAGGCATACGAGGGTGATTACTATCACAAGTATATCAATTCCAATAGCAAGGAATTTCCATCATGCACACAGGGACATGATCATAACATCACATGAAATAATGCATGTTCAAATCAGCTCGGTGTTGTAGCTATATCAAAACAACACACGGCAAATATTATACTAGGGTTCAGAATGCTTGCCTTCCATGTGTATGTAGGTGGGGTGCACTTTTGAACGTTTTCATCTTCCCTCCAATATCCTATTTTTGAAAAGATTGAATCAACATGCAATTCGAAAACAGTACAAAAAAGTTGTTCGGAAAATTTTCAAATAAATATGAAAATAAACTAGATGAAATTTGAGAGACAACAGAAAAAGAATCAAGTCAAATGGAGTTGTATTTTAGAAACTAGAGCCAGTCAAAGTTCAGGTCAAAATCTGTTTTTAATAAAAATCAGAAAAAGAAAACGGTTCGGAGGACTTACGCTTTCCATTGATGAAAGCGTATTCCGGGGGAATACGTTTCCACTTAAAATTTTTTCGACGGGGCTGGGTCACTGACAGTGGGTCCATCGGGCCCACTGGTCAGGTTTGACCAGTCACCCCCGCCTCCTTCCTCCTCTGGCCAAGCGGAGGCGGGGCTCCGGCGATTGCCGCCGACGAACGGCGGCTCCTCACGGGGTTCTGAGGGGGGGAATGGATCCGCTGGTCCAGGGCAGTTCTCCCGGTGGTCGATAGGCTAGCGGGGATGAAGGGGGTCGCCGGCGGCGAGCTCTGCGGCAGATGGGGTCTTCGGGAACAATTGGGCTTCGGCCTAAGGTGGCTCCCAGTCGAAGCTGAGAAGTTGGGCGGCTTCGTACGTTCGAGGGGAGTCGAATGGTGGCGCTAGAAGGACTGGGGTGGCCCTGCTCGCGACGGATGGGACCGAAGTGTGGCGGCGGCCGAACTGACCGGAGACGAGGAAGACGGCCTCCCTCCGTCGATTGCTGGCTGTGGGGGCTCTAGAGGGATGGCCCGATGTCGCCTGAGGGTCCGGACGAGCTCGGGGTCCCTATTTATAGCGTAACTAGGTCGGTTCCTCCGGCGGCCAAGGATAAGACCGGCGAACCGCCGTTCTGTAGCCAGCAGGGCGAAGTGGCGCTGGTCGGCGCTAACCGATGAGCTCGCGGATGTGCTCGAGCTATTCTAGAGGGCAGCTGGCGCGCGGGGAAGGCTCGGGCGGCGCTGCCAAGGCCGGGGCCTGCTGCGGCCGTCCGCTAGCCGCCATGGCCGACCTGACGGTGGCGCTGTGGGGCTCCAGGAGGTGGCCAGAGCGACTCTGCGACGAGAGAGGGGTCGGGCGCGTTGGCTGCGAGTGGAAATGGATCAGGACGGGCGCGGGGAGGCGGCAGCGGGACGCGGCGACTCGGGCGCACGCACCTGCAAAACGCGCGTTCTGCTCGCGCCCAGAGCACGCACGTGAGGTGCTTGGCAAAATGCCAATGCCTGCCAGGGGGTTCTAATCCACATGAGGTTTAGCAGGGTGGGGCTATAGACCAAGGTAGAGCCATAAGACATGCTGGTTAGGCAAAGCAAGCAGGTTCATAATGCAAACTAAAAACTATGCCAATTCTGTCCATGAACACAAGGTGCTCGACAGAATGCCATGGGCATCTAGGCATCTCCTCTGGTGGCCAAAATTCCCAGATCAGAGTCTCTTTGGATGATAAAGAGGGTGGCAAGGTTAGTTTGGCAAAAGCAAAAACTTCCTAATGCAAGTTTTTGAGAAAACCAAATCTGGACAGAGAACATATGCCATTTTTGCATGTGCTTAAAAACTTCTAATGGGTCCAATCTTCTGGACTTAAGGGTTTGGTAGGGTGGACTACAAGCAGGAAAAATCCCAAGATTAATAGAGCAAAATAAAATATGGTTGCAGTGCAAAACACCAAACTGGACCAGAATGAAGATGAGGATGGTTTGCTCAAATTTTCCAAAGAACACCCATGGGTTCTGGCATAGAAATTAATTATAAACTTCCACTAACATCTCCAATTTTTTTATGGAAGTAATAAAGATATATATAAGTAGGTTGTAGTGCAAACTACAAACTGAACCAGATTTGAAGACTTGAGGTAGGGCTCAAAATCCCCAAATGACTAAGAGAAGTTTTTGCATAAAATTGATTTAGGAACATCACATGTCATCCCCAAATTTTGGTGGAATTATTAAATGAATTAATCAAAGGGTTGTAGTGCAAACAGGGACTCTAACACTTATGAGTAACCATTTTAAAAGAAATAAAACTTAGGAAAGTAATTATAGAAATAATTCCACTAATAAGAGAAATGTTTTTGAGAAGGTATACAAGTCCAACAATATTTTTGAAAAGTTTCCATTTGAAGGGAAAACTCCACAATTCAGAAGAAGGAGTGATTCTGAAATCAGAAGATAAATCCAGAAAATAAAAAATTAATTTCCTGGCAAATTTTTTTAATTAATAAATGATGGTTAAATTTTTGGGGTGTTACAACACTACCCCCCTTAAGAAAAATCTCATCCTCGAGATTTGCTGAGAATGGTTTAAAAAATTTAACTCCGACTATCAAGCAATAATAACTCGGAGATTAAAATAACCTGCTCACGTGATATGATGAGGCTACAGCGAGAGGGCAAATAATTGGTACAACTACAGTGGGGTACTGGCGCTGCGTGGAAAAATTCTACGGTTAGGGAAACCGAGAAATTACTACTATTGGCTAGGGTAAATTTAGAGTAAAATTCTAAATTTCTAAATTCCGCTGGTCGCACCCGGGTGCATAGCTCTCTCTGGCTGACAAGTGGACCCGGGGCCCACTGTTAGTCTCTTCTTCCTCTTCCGTCTCTCTTCTTCCTTCTCTCTCTCGCGCGCGTCCGCGCTTCCTCCACCTGCGACACCTAGTGAGTAGGGCACCTAAGCCGTACTACGGTAGTGCGCGACGCGCTAACTGCTGGCGCAACGTGCACTCACCTCGCGGGCCAGTGCGCTGTCGGCACTGCTCGCGGATTCGCCTCTGAACACCGGTGATCGAGCGACGAGCGGCGCTGGTGGACTTCGCCCACCGTACACTGATCTCGAGCTATAAAATGACCGCGGTGCTCCACTCTTCACACCTGGCCTTGCTTCTCCTTCTCCTTCCTTCTCCTCCATTGCTGTCTGTAGGAGCTCGAGACGAGGCTCTAATGGCGGAGGTGATGCCAGATTGGTACATGATCCTGATGTGCGGAGGGTTGGCGGCATTGCTGGGGTTCTCCGGGCTCTTGTGTGCGATGATCCTCGATGATCGTCGTGATGCTGCTGCTCGAGTGTTAGCTCTTTGCGGCGGCAGTGATCATGAGGATTAGGTGCTGGTGTCGGGTGCTAACTGCTGTCAGCGTGCTGGAGGCAAACTGCACTAGAATAGTTACCCACAAATTTCTCCTTCAGAAACTGTGGTGTGTTAGTGAGGTGATCAGTTAGGTGCAAAATGTGTACGTGGTTTAGCAATTAGTGCCTGTGGTCGAGTGGTAGTGGTTGTGAGCCTGCTGTCGCGGTGCTGCGTGAATTAAAATTTATGTCGAGGAGAACTAATTGTTGCAATAACTCGAAGGAAAATCCCACCTCAGAATTTACCGAGAGTGAAAAACAGTTAATCAAAAATAACAACAGTAAGTAAACTGCTCACATTAATTGAAACCAAACAATTAATTCATCGCACAAACTTAGGATACAACGCATAAGCTGCAACATATGCTAGGCTAATAAACACAGAAGTGGCGTTTATGACGCAAACTTAAAATATGCTGGGTCCTGAGAAAATGTTTCCGGCACTGGGGCGCAATCTTCTTCTATCGGGGAAAGCGGATTGACTAGTCGAAGAACGCGTCTCTCCTGGTCTGGCCTCAGTGGTCTGCCAATAGCGATCTGAGGATTCAAATCGGCGAGGCTCTGGAGATAACCCATTACTCGTTGGGTCAAACGCTCTTGAGCGATGACATACTGGGCAAGGTTGGCCAGTACTGGGTCCCTCTCAAATCTCCCACCAGGAAAAGATGCTACTTCTCCGGGTGCTGCACGACTCGGGAGGTAAGAATACCCCCTTTCGCTGGCATAAGGTACTGCGAAGCGAAGACGAGTAATCGCTTCGTACGCAGCAGCTTCTATGGCCATTTGGGGAGTCGGCATAGATTTCCCCACGAAGGAGACTTCCGTTGGGTCTTGGTTTGGGTTTGCGGGAGGGATGAGC
This sequence comes from Thinopyrum elongatum, assembly GCA_011799875.1. Classification (NCBI taxonomy): domain Eukaryota; kingdom Viridiplantae; phylum Streptophyta; class Magnoliopsida; order Poales; family Poaceae; genus Thinopyrum; species Thinopyrum elongatum. Next base: position 37,978,600 of record CM022300.1, on the reverse strand, counting down.
ACTACTGCCCAATATTTCGAGGTGGATGGGGTGATTCTCGATTTGAGTAGCTCGTACTGGGGTGGATGGGTAGAACTCATGGTACTGCAGGTAAAGTCCCACAATATTTTTACAAAACTACCTGGGGTTGCATCTGGAGTTCTCAGATAAATACTAGGACTCGGCATGGCAAAGAAATGGCTGTGAGAGTTGTGCAAAAAGGGAGGGATGCTTGGTAAGGTCACGGGATGGCCTCTTATATAGCATTAGGGCTGGGTTACCGATAGCGGTGTGGGGGCAACTAGTTTGTCGGTTCTGCTCTATGGGGTCGGTGTCAAAGCCACAGATACACATATCTCACAAAAGTGACGTGTTACTGTGGGTGTCGTCGGGGTGGTTTTTGGTAGCTACGCCTGGAATTAAAAATGCAACCGCACGCCAACAGACTTATGCGGGGCTACTAAACAAAACAAAGGTGCACAAGCAGTCTGCATCCATTCAAGGCGAGTACAAGGTCACACTATTACAAGGCGTAGAAATACTAAGACTCGGTACTATTCGAGTGGCTTAGTCTACCTCATTAATATCTAAGTGGGCATGCCTGGTGGACGTCGAGGCTTCTCCATGGGCTTCACCATCGTGGTTTGCTGGATGGGGTTGAGGAGCTCCAGGGTCGGGGTAGCGATGATGACCATCGCGGGGGTTGTTGGCCACAATCCCGTTGGAGCGTGTTCCCAAAAGGCGACGAAACACTTCTGGGGACACCAAAGCATTTCGGTCGATGGCAGGGGCAGACCTCAAGGAGTCGATCGGTTGCCCGAACAGCACAACTGGGTTGTCGGCGTCGGGCTCCTCTTCTCCTCTTGCCGGGGCTCGGCGAACAAGCTCTCCACGGGCGGCGATCAGATCAAGGGTGATCTGATCGAATAGTGCCTCTAGTGCACTTACATAGCGCACCAGATGCAGCAATGCAGGGTCCGTCTCGTGGTCTCCGTTGGCAACCTGGGGTGGCCTGCCATACCCGTCACGGCTGGGGTAGTAGTAGAACGAGCGGCAGTTAACTCTGGGCGACAGGTGCCGGAGTTGAACTATAGCCTCTCGAGCAGCTAGCTGAATGGCTTGTGGCTCAAAGGAAGTTGTTCTTCCGATGAACCTGTAGGGGCGTTCTGGCGACATACCCCTACCATAGACGTGCACAGTGGCCCAGAATTGACGGCTCTCACCGCTCATGGGCCCTTGGTACACAACATACTCTGGGGGCTCTTCTAATGCAAAGGCACGACGGGTGAGATTTGCTAGCACGGTCACAAAACCTCCAAGATCGGTTGTTGTGGTCTCATTGTGAACAATGGGGCCAGGCATCTTGGCTTGGTTTTGGGGTAGAGGCTGTGCGGTGCTGGGTTGGGGCTAGCGTTCCCTTTTTATAGAAAAAGAGGACGGAGTCTTCCTTCGCACGCTTGCGAATGAGACAATTTAGGTGTCGGTCACTGGCGCGTGATCGACAGGCTAGGCCGATAGGTTAGGCACCGACTGCCAAAAAGGTGTCTGGGTCACTGAGTGGCTATCTTACACGAGAAGCTTGACTGGGTTTAGGTTAAAGTCTGGTGGGTTGGTTAACCTAGGTTTATTGACCTGGCTAAGATAGGATTAGCCAATGGTCAGCCTAGCTCTGATACCAAGGTTGTCGGGACCGGTTTTCTAGGATATTAACTTCCCAGTAAATGGCCCTTGTGCTCACCAGCCCCAGGATTACTGTTAGCTGATGAGACACCAACTTGATACAGAAATTCCAAGCAAAATACAAAATATGAAGTACAAGACCATTCTGGCCTATGAGTACCACAAATGGTTTCTAGTGGTTGATGGCGGAAGCGGTTTGCGGATCATCAGCGTCTATGGGACTCAATTTCCCACAGGAACAGCTGACCTGGATAACTCCTATCTTCGCGAGGCTGCTATCATCATTGCCTAGGTTCCGGGGCTGTCATCGCAGCGCTCCTCTCCAAGCAAGAAATCTGGCCAAGACAATAGCCAGGGACAAGCCAGTGAGTACTTTGAATGTACTCGCAAACATTATGAACACAGGTATAATATAACAGATGGTAATCGTGCTCTGGAATATTTCCATGATCACTTAGCCAGTCGTGAAATAAAAATTCATGCCGCATGCAAGCAGGCCATTCAGAATTAAATATGAAAAAGAAATTTAGATAATAAGAATAAAATAAACCGATCGGGTGTCTGAAGCGACGCCTCGAAAGGATAAAAATATAAAGCATGCCTTAGTCAGGCGTCTGAGCGACGCCACGTAAAGGGCTTGTAAAGGAGATTGAATAATTCAGCATGCCACAGTCGGGCGTCTCAGCGACACCACATAAAGGGCTTATAAAGAAAGTAAATAACAAACGTGCCACAGTCGGGCGTCTGAGCGACACCACATAAAGGGCTTATAAAGAAAGTAAATAACAAACGTGCCACAGTCGGGCGTCTGAGCGACACCACATAAAGGGCTTATAAAGGAATTAAATAACAAGCGTGCCACAGTCGGGCGTCTGAGCGACACCACATAAAGGGCTTATATAGGAATAATCACAGTGAATATCCAGGAGGTAGAACCGTCCCAGGGATACTCAATATTTCAAATAATACAAATGGTTAGCCCATAATAATAATAATCATAATCATCATATGTCACATGTCATGATCAATGTTCTGGTTTAGCAGTTTTTCCTCCGAAGACCGACGCTAAGACCGACACTTGACCCATCCCAGACTGTAGTTCTTAACCATGGACACGGCTATTCGAATAGATATAATCTCTGCAGAGGGTGTACTCTTTACCCACGAGTAATGGATTCCTTTAGTCCATCGGGACTAATTCCGTTTACGGTCTTTTACTTGAAAACACACCTGACCCGCACACACCAGCTTAACTTACCGGTGTCTGGAATCACCCACGACACCCGTTAAGCAAAACTCTAAGTGAGGAGGCTACAACCTCGACTAGCATGGGATCACAAAATTTATAACGCGCGCAAACTAGGGGAGCTACCCCCTCGGCTCCAACCGAAAACACCCATGCCCCCGGACCAGGTGGCATGTCTACCGGATGCAGCCGGTACCTTCCACCATGGCCTCTCTGTACGGTGTGTGCTAAGTAAGGGGTTGACAACTTACTGAACCGTACCCTACCTCAGGCAGGGACAAGTGGTAGCACGATGCAAGTAAGGGGGTTACTGGCACAAGACTCGATCTACGGTCGACTCAGGAGGTTAAAGTATTCCCTGCATGATTAGTATAACAAATATATTCCACACCAACAGACAGAATCACCACTCATCATACCTCACCATGCCTCACTGAATATACCCGTCTCAGCGAAATATCAGTGACAAGCTCGTGTCCACCCAAGACAGAGACTTTCCCGGATTCCTTCCGGTAGGCATGACAGGCATACGAGGGTGATTACTATCACAAGTATATCAATTCCAACAGCAAGGAATTTCCATCATGCACACAGGGACATGATCATAACATCACATGAAATAATGCATGTTCAAATCAGCTCGGTGTTGTAGCTATATCAAAACAACACACGGCAAATATTATACTAGGGTTCAGAATGCTTGCCTTCCATGTGTATGTAGGTGGGGTGCACTTTTGAAACTTTTCATCTTCCCTCCAATATCCTATTTTTGAAAAGATTGAATCAACATGCAATTCGAAAACAGTACAAAAAAGTTGTTCGGAAAATTTTCAAATAAATATGAAAATAAACTAGATGGAATTTGAGAGACAACAGAAAAAGAATCAAGTCAAATGGAGTTGTATTTTAGAAACTAGAGCGAGTCAAAGTTCAGGTCAAAATCTGTTTTTAAAAAAATCAGAAAAAGAAAACGGTTCGGAGGACTTACGCTTTCCATTGATGAAAGCGTATTCCGGGGGAATACGTTTCCACTTAAAAACGTTTCAACGGGGCTGGGTCACTGACAGTGGGTCCATCAGGCCCACTGGTCAGGTTTGACCAGTCACCCCCGCCTCCTTCCTCCTCTGGCCAAGCGGAGGCGGGGCTCCGGCGATTGCCGCCGACGAACGGCGGCTCCTCACGGGGTTCTGAGGGGGGGAATGGATCCGCTGGTCCAGGGCAGTTCTCCCGGTGGTCGATAGGCTAGCGGGGATGAAGGGGGTCGCCGGCGGCGAGCTCTGCGGCGGATGGGGTCTTCGGGAACAATTGGGCTTCAGCCTAAGGTGGCTCCCAGTCGAAGCTGAGAAGTTGGGCGGCTTCGTACGTTCGAGGGGAGTCGAATGGTGGCGCTGGAAGGACTGGGGAGGCCCTGCTCGCGACGGACGGGACCGAAGTGTGGCGGCGGCCGAACTGACCGGAGACGAGGAAGACGGCCTCCCTCCGTCGATTACTGGCTGTGGGGGCTCTAGAGGGATGGCCCGATGTCGCCTGAGGGTCCGGACGAGCTCGGGGTCCCTATTTATAGCGTAACTAGGTCGGTTCCGCCGGCGGCCAAGGATAAGACCGGCGAACCGCCGTTCTGTAGCCAGCAGGGCGAAGTGGCGCTGGTCGGCGCTAACCGACGAGCTCGCAGATGAGCTCGAGCTATTCCAGAGGGCAGCTGGCACGCGGGGAAGTCTCGGGCGGCGCTGCCAAGGCCGGGGCTTGCTGCGGCCGTCCGCTAGCCGCCATGGCCGACCTGACGGTGGCGCTGCGGGGCTCCAGGAGGTGGCCAGAGCGACTCTGCGACGAGAGAGGGGTCGGGCACATTGGCTGCGAGTGGAAATGGATCAGGACGGGCGCGGGGAGGCGGCAGTGGGACGCGGCGACTCGGGCGCACGCACGTGCAAAACGCGCGTTCTGCTCGCGCCCAGAGCACGCACGCGAGGTGCTTGGCAAAATGCCAATGCCTGCCAGGGGGTTCTAATCCACATGAGGTTTAGCAGGGTGGGGCTATAGACCAAGGTAGAGCCATAAGACATGCTGGTTAGGCAAAGCAAGCAGGTTCATAATGCAAACTAAAAACTATGCCAATTCTGTCCATGAACACAAGGTGCTCGACAGAATGCCATGGACATCTAGGCATCTCCTCTGGTGGCCAAAATTCCCAGATTAGAGTCTCTTTGGATGATAAAGAGGGTGGCAAGGTTAGTTTGGCAAAAGCAAAAACTTCCTAATGCAAGTTTTTGAGAAAACCAAATCTGGACAGAGAACATATGCCATTTTTGCATGTTCTTAAAAACTTCTAATGGGTCCAATCTTCTGGACTTAAGGGTTTGGTAGGGTGGACTACAAGCAGGAAAAATCCCAAGATTAATAGAGCAAAATAAAATATGGTTGCAGTGCAAAACACCAAACTGGACCAGAATGAAGATGAGGATGGTTTGCTCAAATTTTCCAAAGAACACCCATGGGTTCTGGCATAGAAATGAATTATAAACTTCCACTAACATCTCCAATTTTTTATGGAAGTAATAAAGAAATACAAAGTAGGTTGTAGTGCAAACTACAAACTGAACCAGATTTGAAGACTTGAGGTAGGGCTCAAAATCCCCAAATGACTCAGAGAAGTTTTTGCATAAAAGTGATTTAGGAACATCACATGTCATCCCCAAATTTTGGTGGAATTATTAAATGAATTAATCAAAGGGTTTTAGTGCAAACAGGGACTCTAACACTTATGAGTAACCATTTTAAAAGAAATAAAACTTAGGAAAGTAATTATAGAAATAATTCCACTGATAAGAGAAATGTTTTTGAGAAGGTATACAAGTCCAACAATATTTTTGAAAAGTTTCCATTTGAAGGGAAAACTCCACAATTCAGAAGAAGGAGTTATTCTGAAATCAGAAGATAAATCCAGAAAATAAAAAAATAATTTCCTGGCAAAAAATTTTAATTAATAAATCATGGTTAAATTTTTGGGGTGTTACACGTCCACTCGAATCTCCGATTTCATGGAGGAGTCGGTGGTGGCGTACTTGTCGGCCACGACCAGGAGCTCGTCCAGTGTAGCCGGCTCATCGCACAAGAGCTTGTGCTTGAGCAAGGTGCCCTCTCTGCACCCGGTGGTGAAGTACTCGATGGCCTGCACCTCGTGCACCCCTTCGCAGGAGTTCCGCAACTCGGCCCAACGCGTCAGGTAGTCGCGGGTGGACTCGGTTGGGCCTTAAATGCACATGGAGAGTTGGCGTGGCTTGGGGGGCCGCTTGTAGGTGCTGGTGAAGTTGCGGATGAAGACATCGGCGAAGTCAAGCCAGCTGTTGACGCTGTACGGCTTGAGGCTGTTCAGCCATGTCCGGGCTGTGCCCTGGAGCATGAGCGGAACGTACTTCACGGCAACGCGCTTGTTGCCGTTTGCTATGCTGACGGCCGTGGAGTAGTCGACCAGCCAGTCCTCCGGCTTCACGGAGCCTTTGTACTTGGGAGTATCTCAGGGAAGCGAGAACCCTTTGGGGAAGGGCTCGTCGCAAATGCGGGGGCCGAAGCAGGCCGGGCCGATTGCATCTTCTTCTTCTACGGCCAGGGACCGAGCAAGCCGCTCGATCCGGTGGCGCGCGTCGTTCTCTCCGACTCCTTCACGGGGGCCAAGCCGGCCTCCAAGAGTCGGGTGGTCCACAGGCAGCGGAGAGGCCAGCCTCTCCCTGCGAGGAGGAGCCGGACGCTCGTCTTGCCGGTGCTCCACTCATGGGCGGCCGTCATGGCTGCGCACAACCGTAAGGCGAGTGCGTCGGCTACGGCTAGCAGCCGGCTCCGGGTCTTGCTGACCGTGGTCCCCGCCTGCTGGGGATCGGGAGGTCGCTCCATGCTCACGGCGGGGGGGATGGTCCTCGGCTTGCTTGCCGGCTGTCATCGCGCGATGCCGCGCGTCTTGCTGCGTGGTCGCAGCATCAAGGAGCTCCTGGAGGCGTGCCATCTGGCTGCGATGCTCGTCACCCTCCAGGTCATCCAGCTCATCTACTACCGCCTGGGCGGCGCGCAGGTTCTCTATGGGAGTGGCGTAGACTGGGCGTCCAACTCCCAGCATGCTGGCTATGTCCGCGCCGCGTTGCCGAACGGCGCCGGCTCGGCTGGGTTCGGCAGCAGCCGGCGTGCCGCTTGCTATGCAGTCGATCTCGCGCTGGCAGGCCTCAGCGCGGCGCCTCATGGCCGCCATCTTGTTGGCGCTTTCAAGGGGCGAGACACGGAATGCCTCAAGTGTCGCCCCATCAGCGTTAGCAGCCACTGGGGTGGCCAGGCCCTGCATGGCCGCTCGCAGCGGGTCCTGGCAGCCCCAGTGGAATCGTCGCCATGGCTAGTGACCAGCACCTCTGCGATAGTGCTGGCATCGGTGTCGCTGGCGACAAGGGGGAGCGGATCGTCGATGACCATCACATCGGTGGGGAATTCGTTGGTGGAGGCCGCGTCAGAGTCGATGATCATCGCGACGGGCTTGATGGAGGGGTCGGTGGAGCCGACGGACTACACGTCGGAAGCCGGCTCGTTGGTGATGCCGAGCTTGCCGAAGAGGTCGATGAGGCAGCTCGCAGGGGACGCCGCTCCTACGCCGGGAGTGGGCTCGTCGGAGAGGCTAGCCTTGCCGAGGAGGTCGGCAAGGCAGCTCGTGGGGCATGCCGCCCCCGCGCTAAGCGGCGCGCTGATGCATGCGCCAATGAGCGCGCCGGGCTGGCTGATCAGGCCAGGAGCGACGTGCTCGTCGGAGCGGAAGATGGTTCCCGTCCAGAACATGTCTCCGGCCGACGGTGCGCTTAGCCCCACGGTGGGCGCCAAATGTCGGGGTAATCTCGCGACATATGCTAGGGGGTGGCTTATCATGGATGGGGACAGGAGTACGTCGTCGGGCCCTGGAAGCGGGAGTGAGCGAGATCTCGAACGAACACGAGTCTTACCCAGGTTCGGGGCTCTCCGAGGAGATAACACCCCTAGTCCTGCTCTGCGGGGTCTCCGCATGATGACTATGATCAATCTCGTAGCTACAAGCTTGCTCCTTGAGCTGTTTCCTAGAGGAAGGAGAAGGGCAAGGTTAGCCCTAGTGCTCCTCTAGCTATGTGTGTGTATAATGGCGTGGAAGACGAGCTGAACCCTTTGCATGGGCGAACCTGGTGGGTTTATATAGGCCTACCCCCTAGGGGTACAATGGTAATTGGGCCGGGTGTAGGACCCGAATGTCAGCGTCTATGGGCGCCGGGTTCTCCACCGGCTGCCGGGGCCCGCCGCTTGGTGGGTCCCGCCGGCTGCCGCGGATCCGGCCGACAGGTGGGGGCCCGCCGCTTGCGGGCCATGCTGATTGCCTTTTGCTATAGCCTCGCCCTTGATGGCGAGGGCCTCGTCAGGGGAGGCATGGCTACAGTCCGCCACCTGGCGGGCATTCACTGTAGCCACACCCCGTCTCATCGGAGTAACGGCGCGTTGACTCCGAGTGGAGGGAGAGGCCGGCTGTTGGAAGCCGGTCTGTCGCTGAGGCCGTCTTCTTGAGGTGCATCGTCTTCCGGTTGCTCACGGACGGGTAGGGCCTGCCGCCTGCGGGCCGTACCGACCGCCCGTCGTGGGAGCATGGTCCCGCCGACGAGGGTTGCGTCACAGGCCGCGTGGCTATAGTGCCGCACCTGGCAGAGGGGTGTCCGCTTGGTTAGCCCGCCCTGTAGCCACGCCCCGCCGGGATTTGGGGGTACGGATGGCCCTGTAGCCATGCCCTATCTTATCGTATTGAATGGGCGCAGACTCCGAGGGGAGGAGGGGCTGTTTGCTAGGACCCAGCCTCCCCCGAAGCCGCCTTCTGAGGGTACACCGCCATCTGGGAGTCGGCCTCCTGGGCCAGCCGGCCCAATGGAGCCGGCCACACGTCCGGGAGGCGCAAGGGGCTTGGCTTGCCCTATTGTCTTGAAATGCTATGGGGTGCTGGTGAGGCTACCCGTGGTCAATCCCTCCAACAATTTCCACCGCCCCCTCCTCCCGATTTATAAGCCACGAGCTGAACGTGGGGAAGTGGGATCGGTTGTGCCCACCCCTCCCACTTCCCCGCATTAAGTGGGCACGACCTACACGATGATTAACTGCGCCAAGAAGGGCAACTGCCTGTGGCCGCCGCAATAAATCCCCGCGCGTGGGCCGAAGGTGTGGAGCGGCGGGCCCCATCCCGCGCGTGGCCTGTCAGGGCCTCTTCAGCTTCTGGGCGCCATGTGGCGTCCGCGCCAAAACCAAGAGATCGCGTCCCTGCCCCTCAAGATTCGGCGGACCCTTCGATTTCCCGCCCATGCCGGGATGCTGCGATCCGGCTTCCAGAAGCCGGCACACAGTGGGTGTTGCCGGACCCGGCGGTCACAAGCTTCATTAGCATCTACCACCTGCTCGGGGGGTGAAACTGCGAAGGCCCCCCCTGCTTGAAGCTGGCGAGCCTTCACAGCTTCGGGGACTACTGTCGCGGGGATGAACCCAGGGCAGGCAACGGAACCCGGATCCTTTTTAAAATATAGCGGGGCCAGCCTCGCCCCTCAATCCGGCTTGCGCTTGGCCGGGTTCCTCGACCCGGCCAAGCCCCGCAACCCGACCGGGCCCGCTGGCGCATACCGGCTGGCCCCGCCAAACCAAGACCTCCTTGACCCGACCTCAGGTCAGCTCCCATCCCATCCAAAGCGTACGATGGTTCAAGTCCCCATAAGGGAGATGAGCACGGCTGCAGTGGCCCACCAACTCCTCTGACCGGTAGGAGCATGGCAACAGTGCCCCACCTACTCCGCTGATCAGGACCGGCATGGCAACAGTGCGTCCCTCGTCCTGCTGACGCAAGCCGATGGCGACTGATACGTCTCCAACGTATCTATAATTTTTGATTGTTCCATGCTGTTATATTATCATTCTTGGATGTTTTACAATCATTTTATAGTTATTTTATATCATTTTTTGGTACTAACCTATTGACATAGTGCCCAGTGCCAGTTGCTGTTTTCTGCATGTTTTTTACATCGCAAGAAATCAATACCAAACGGAGCGAAACTTTTTTGTGGATTTTTTTGGACCAGAAGACATCCAGTGGGCCGGAGAAGCACCTGGGGGGTGCCCCGAGGGGGGCACAACCCACCAGGGCGCGCCTAGAGGCCCAGGCGCGCCCAGGTGAGTTGTGCCCACCTCGGTGGCCTCCCGCACCGCCTCTTTGCTCTATAAATACCCCAATATTCCAGAAACCCTAGGGGAGTCGACGAAAATCAATTCCAGCCGCCGCAAGTTCCAGAAACATCAGATTCAATCTAGACACCATCTCAGAGGGGTTCATCATGTCCATTGGTGCCTCTCCGATGATGCGTGAGTAGTTCTTTGTAGACCTACGGGTCCGTAGTTAGTAGCTAGATGGCTTTCTCTCTCTCATTTGATTCTCAATACAGTGGTCTCTTGGAGATCCATATGATGTAACTCTTTTTTGCGGTGTGTTTGTTGGGATCCGATGAACTTTGAGTTTATGATCAGATCTATGTTTTTATCCATGAAAGTTATTTGAGTCTTCTTTGATCTCTTATATGCATGATTTCTTATAGCCTCGTATTTCTTCTCTGATATTTGGGTTTTGTTTGGCCAACTTGATCTATTTATCTAGCAATGGGAAGAGGTGCTTTGTAATGGGTTCGATCTTATGGTGCTTGATCCTAGTGATAGAAAGGGAAACGACACGTATGTATCGTTGCTATTAAGGATAACAAGATGGGGTCTATTTCTATATAAATAGATCTTGTCTACATCATGTCATCGTTCTTATTGCATTACTCCGTTTCTCCATGAACTTAATACACTAGATGCATGCTGGATAGCGGTCGATGTGTGGAGTAATAGTAGTAGATGCAGGCAGGAGTCGGTCTACTAATCTTGGGCGTGATGCCTATATAATGATCATTGCCTGGAAATCGTCATGACTATTTGAAAATCTATCAATTGCGCAACAGTAATTTTTTTCCCACCGTTTGCTATTTTTCTCGAGAGAAGCCACTAGTGAAACCTACGGCCCCCGGGTCTCTTCTTTAATATATTTGCCTTTGCGATATATTTTTATTTGCTTTTGCTTTCAGATCTACATTTCCAAAAACCCAAAAATACCTTGCTGCACTTTATTTTATTTTGCATTTATTCGAGATCTATTTATCCAATCTATTACAACTTTCTCCCTTCCACTAGCCATTTCTGGCACCGTTGCCCAAAAGGGATTGACAACCCCTTTAATATGTCGGGTTGCGAGTATTGTTATTTGTGTGCAGGTGCCGTTCACGTAGTGTTGCGTGGTTCTCCTACTGGTTCGATAACCTTGGTCTCATCACTGAGGGAAATACCTACCGTCGCTGTGCTGCATCATCCCTTCCTCTTTGGGGAAATACCGACGTAGTTCTAGCAGACATCAGCGACCGGGCGACATGCCACTGTAGTTGAGCCGGCTCGACCACTCTGTGATGCAAGACAAGACAGGGAACAGTACCCTCTGGCACACGGGGCCCACGCCCGAAGAACCCAGCCAATCCTGGTACCCGGCGGGTCCCAGCACCGGCTTCCCATACGCTGACATCCCAGCCCCGCGCCCTTGTATCTTTACCATTGTAACCCTGGGGGTTGACCTATAAAACCCCCTAGGAGCCCTCCATGTACACGGGCGAACCCAGGAGATAATCCACCAGTAGAGCACCACGCACACGGAGAAGGAGCAGCCAGAGCCTGGGCCTGCCTTCCTCCCTCCCCCAAACAGCTCCAGGAGCAACTCTGTACTGATACATATAAACCACTCGGCAGGACTAGGGGTGTTATCTCTCCAGAGAGCCCCGAACCTGGGTATGTCCTATGTCCCGCGCTCGCTCATGCCGACCTCGCCTCTGGAGCCCACCGGTGCCCTCGAGCCTGTCCCTCTCTTTAGCCATCCTTTGGCATCTGTCGTGCACCCACCACGACAGGGGTCTAGATTAGTTTTTCGTGGCTACAGAGGCTTGCGATAGCAGAATTTCTGATCTAGGTTTACCCCGAGGGTTTTTGGAATATTTGGCAATTTATAGGGTGAAGAGGCAGTGCGGGAGGCCACCGAGGTGGGCACAACCCACCTGGGCGCGCCCTGGTGGATTGTGCTCTCCTCGGAGCTCCCCTCTGGTACTTCTTTGGCCCACCGGGTGTCTTCTGGTCCAGAAAAAATCTCCATAAAGTTTCGCTGCGTTTGGACTCCGTTTGGTATTGATTTTCTATGATGTAAAAAACAAGCAAAAAACAACAACTGGCACTGGGCACTATGTCAATAGGTTAGTCCCAAAAAATGATATAAAGTTGCTATAAAATGATTGTAAAACATCCAAGAATAATAATATAACAGCATGGAACAATAAAAAATTATAGATACGCTGGAGACGTATCAGCATCCCCAAGCTTAATTCCTGCTCGTCCTCGAGTAGGTAAATGATAAAAATAGAATTTTTGATGTGGAATGCTGCCTAACATGTTCATCACATATAGTTTTATTTTGTAGCATGGACATGGACTTTTATATGGTTCAAAGCAATAGTCTAGTTTTGACATGAAGATTTCAATACTCAAGCATATAACAAGCAACCATGTGTTTCAAAATATGAACACTAAAGAAAGCTATCCCTAGCCTATCATGCTCAATCATTGATCCATTCATGAAACACACTCTAATATTAGCTACATCCAATGCTCAAGTATGATCATAGTACCCCTTAGTTGGTGCTTTATAAGAGAAGATGGAGATTCAAATAAAAATAAAAATTGCATAAAGTATATAGATAGGACCTTCGCAGAGGGAAGTAGGGATTTGAAGAGGTGCCAGAGCTCAAAGCGAAAAAGAGAGATAGAAACATTTTGGGTGGCATGCTTTTCCTGTCAACGAAAATGATCGACTAGTTCCCAATACTTTCCATGCTAGATATATCATAGGCGGTTCCCAAACAGAAAATAAAGTTTATTCCTTTTTCCACCATTCTTTCACATTCCACGGCTAGCCGTATCCACGGGTACCGTCCATACCAACACTTTCCAAGGAATTTATTATTTGACAACATAAAGTAAATTCATTTTTCATTTTGGGACTGGGCATCACTATTACCTTTGCCGTACTCTCATGCAATGACAAGTGAATAAACACTCATCTTGAGAATAACACATCTAGCATGGAAAAATATCAGCCACCCCCTACCGTTTCATGAGCGGTACGAGCACACAAAAAGGAAATTATTTTGAAAATTAGAGATGGCACATGCAAATTTGCTTAGAACGGCATGGAAATACCGCATATAGGTAGGTATGGTGGACTCATGTGGCAAAACTGGGTTTAAAGATTTTGGATGCACAAGTAGTATTTCTACTTAGTACAAGTGGAGGCTCGCAAAAGATTGAGAAGCAACCAACCAAGAAACGAAAAATCACATAAGCGAGCATTAAGCATAACTAACACCGAATGATGCACCACAAGTAGGATGTAATTTCATTGCATAACTATTGACTTTCGTGCTTGCATAGGGAATCACAAACATAACACCAATATTCTTACTAAAGCATAATTACTCACCAACATGACTCACATATCACTATCATCATATCTCAAAACTATTACAAAGAATCAAGTTTATTTTGTCCAATGATCTTCATGAAAGTTTTTATTATATCCCTCTTGAATATCTATCACTTTGGGACTAGTTTCATATATTGCAATTGCTTTTGACAAGCTCAAACAAATTTAAGTGAAGAACATGAGCATAACAATTTTCGTCTCTCAAAATAATATAAGTGAAGCATGAGAGAATTTCTTCAAAAATAATAAAGCACACCGTGCTCAAAAAGATATAAGTGAAGCACTAGAGCAAATGACAAACTACTCCAAAAAGATATAAATGAAGATCATGCGAGTAGTTAAGTAAATGGGTAGCTATGTGAGGGCTCTCTCTTATTTAAAAAAAACTTTCGGATCTAAGTATTTTATTAAAACAGCAAGCAAAACAAAAATTAAATGATGTTCCAAGAATAGCACAACTCATGTGAAGAAGCAAAAACTTAGGCTCAACCAATACTAACCGATAATTGTTGATGAAGAAAGGTGGGATGCCTACCGGGGCATCCCCAAGCTTAGATGCTTGAGACTTCTTGAAATATTATCTTGGGATGCCTTGGGCATCCCCAAGCTTGAGCTTTTGTGTCTCCTTAATTCCTTTTATATCACGGTTTCCCTAAATCTTAAAAACTTCATCCACACAAAACTCAACAAGAACTCGTGAGATAAGTTAGTATAAATCAATGCAAAACCTTATCATTCTCTACTGTAGCAAATCACTAGAATTATTATTCAATATTGCATACTAAATGCCTCTGCATATTTAATACTCCTATCCTCACATAGAATCATTAAACAAGCAAACATATGCAAACAATGCGAACATAATAGCAATCTGTCTAAACAGGACAGTCTGTAAGGAGTGCAATTGTAATCATACTTCCCTAACTCCAAAAATTCTGAAAATTTACCACACTGTAGAAAATTTATCATAGCTTATTGTGCAAAAAAAAAATTCAACATTTTATCACATTTTGAATTTCCTCAGGAATTTTTGCAACAGCGACAAACTTTCTGTTTTGAAACAACAACTCGTAGACTTGCAAAATAAGCATGGCAAAGGCTATACTTGACACTTTTATTGAAGTAATAGATGAAAACACATTATTCTAAATAACAGCAAGCAAATACTAATAAAATAAAATGATGCTCCAAGCAAAACACATATCATGTGACGAATAAAAATATAGCCCCAAGTAAGGTTACCGATAATGTTGGAGTTGAAAGAGGGGATGCCTTCCGGGGCATCCCCAAGCTTAGTTGCTTGGATATTCCTTGAATAAAACCTTGGGGGGGTGCCTTGGGCATCCCCAAGCTTAGGGTCTTGTCACTCCTTATTCTCCTCATATCGATATCTCACCCAAAACTTGAAAACTTCAATCACACAAAACTTAACGGAACTTCGTGAGATGGGCTAGTATGATAAAGACAAATCATTCACTTTGGTACTGTCAAAGACAAGATTCATAATTGTTCTCACACAATTCCTACTGTACTCTACAACTTTAATAATTTATATTAAGCAATATAAGCCATAGAAACCATAAAACAAGAAAACTATGCATTGAAAATAGAATCTGTCAAAAACAGAAGAGTACATAAAGATCTGAATTAATATCATACTTGTTTAATCCAAAAATTCTGAAAAATTAGGAAAACATACGAAATTTGTATACCCATCAACTGTAAAAAATTCAGAATTTTTCCGCATTCCAGTAAAATATAGGAATTTCTGTACTTGACAAAAAAGTTTCTGTTTTTGAACAGAATCAAGTCAACTATCATCCACACTATCCCAAAGGCTTTACTTGGCACTTTATTGAACCAAAATCTATAAAACATGATTACTACAGTAGCCTAATCATGTGAACATACAAAAACAGTAGGTAAAATTGTTGGGTTGTCTCCCAACAAGCGCTTTTCTTTAATGCCTTTTAGCTAGGCATGATGATTTCAATGATGCTCGCATAAAAGATAAGAATTGAAACATAACAAGAGCATCATGAATCATAAGTTCCTCTCTCATAATAATTTTTAGTAGCATCATGAATGAATTCAACAATATAACTATCACATAAATCATTCTTTTCATGATCCACAAGCATAGAAATTTTCTTACTCTCCACATAACAAATTTATTCTCATGAATAGTAGTCGGAGCAAACTCAACAAAATAACTATCATGAGATTGAAAATTAAAATCATGATGACAAGTTTTATGGTTATCATAATTCTTTGTAGCATACATGTCATCACCATAATCATCATAGATAGGAACTTTGTTTTCATAAGCAATTGGAACCTCTTCCAGAATAGTGGATTCATCATTAAATAAAGTCATGACCTCTCCAAATCCACTTTCATCAATATAATTGTCATAAATAGGAGACATGGAATCATCATAATAAATTTTCTCATCAAAACTTGGGGGACTAAAAATATCATCTTCATCAAACATAGCATCTCCAAGCTTATGGCTTTGCATATCATTAACATCATGGATATTCAAAGAATTCATACTAGCAACATTGCAATCATGCTCATCAATTATGCCAAACATTTTATTGAATTCTTATCCTATCAGTTGAGCACAATTTTCCTTTCCATCATTTTCACGAAAGTCATTATAAAGATGAATAATATGATGCAACCTCAATTCCATTTTTTTGTAGTTTTCTTTTATAAGCCAAACTAGTGATAAAAAAGAAACTAAAAGATTCAATTGCAAGATCTAAAGATATACCTTCAAGCACTCACCTCCCCAGCAACGGCGCCAGAAAAGAGCTTGATGTCTACTACACAACTTGTTCTTGTAGACTCGTGTTGGGCCTCCAAGCGCAGAGTTTTGTTGGACCGTAGCAATTTTCCCTCAAGTGGATGACCTAACGTTTATCAATCTGTGGGAGGCGTAGGATGAAGATGGTCTCTCTCAAACAACCCTGCAACCAAATAATAAAAAGTCTCTTGTGTCCCCAACACACCAAATACAATGGTAATTTGTATAGGTGCAGCACTAGTTCGGTGAAGAGATGGTGTTAAAAGTGTAATATGGATGGTAGAAATATATTTTTATAATCTGAATAAATAAAAACAGTAAGGTAGCAAGTGATAAAATGGAGCACAAACGGTATTGCAATGCTTGAAAACAAGGCCTAGGGTCCGTACTTTCGCTAGTGCAATCTCTCAACAATGCTAATCTAATTGGATCATATAACCATCCCTCAACATGCGATGAAGAATCACTCCAAAGTCCTTATCTAGCGGAGAATATAAGAAGAAATTGTTTGTAGGGTACGAAACCACCTTAAAGTTATTCTTTCCATTCGATCTATTCAAGAGTTCGTACTAAAATAACACAAAGTTATTCTTTCCTTTCGATCTATCCAAGAGTTCGTACTAAAATAACACCATATGATACGCATCAACCAACTCTAATGTCACCTAGATACTCCAATGTCACCACAAGTATCCATGAGTTAATTATACGATACACATCAAACAATTTCAGATTCATAATACTCGATCCAACACAAAGAACCTCAAAGAGTGCCCCAAGATTTCTACCGGAGAAACAAGGACGAAAACGTGCATCAACCCCTATGCATAGATTACCCCAATGTCACCTCAGGAATCCGTGAGTTGAGTGCCAAAACATATATCAAGTGAATCAATATAATACCCCATTGTCACCACGGGTATTCATATGCAAGACATATATCAAGTGCTCTCAAATCCATAAAAGTATTCAATCCTATAAAACGAAATTTCAAAGGGAAAACTCAATTCACAACAAGATAGAGAGGGGAAAACACCATATGATCCGACTATATTAACAAAGCCCGCGATACATCAAGATTGTGACATCTCAAGAACACGAGAGAGAGAGATTAAACACATAGCTACTGGTACAAATCCTCAGCCCCGAGGGTGGACTACTAATCCCTCCTCATCATGGTGGCCGCCGGGATGATGAAGATGGCCACCGATGATGATTTCCCCCTCTGGCAGGGTGCCGGAACGGGCTCTAGATTGGTTTTTGTGGCTACAGAGGCTTGCGGTGGCGTAACTTCTGATCTAGGTTTACCCTGAAGGTTTTTGGAATATTTGACAATTTATAGGGCGAAGAGGCGGTGCGGGAGGCCACTGAGGTGGGGACAACCCACCTGGGCGCGCCTGGACCCCCAGGCGTGCCCTGGTGGGTTGTGCTCTCCTCGTAGCTCCCCTCTGGTACTTCTTTGGCCCACCGGGTGTCTTCTGGTCCACAAAAAATTTCCAAAAAGTTTCGCTGCGTTTGGACTCCGTTTGGTATTGATTTTCTATGATGTAAAAAACAAGCAATAAACAGCAACTGGCACTGGGCACTATGTCAATAGGCTAGTCCCAAAAAATGATATAAAGTTGCTATAAAGTGATTGTAAAACATCCAAGAATGATAATATAACAGCATGGAACAATAAAAAATTATAGATACATTGGAGACGTATCAGTACCATGGTGTTGTTTTTGTGCAGAAATAAAAGTTCTCGGATTGGAACGAAACTTTTTGGAGATTTATTTCAGAATAAATAAAAAATACTGGGACCAAGAACCACTGGAGGGGGTGCACTGGTTGGGCACGATACACCGGGACACGCCCCTCCCTCTAGCGTGCCCTGGTGGGTTGTGCCCACCTCGTGGCCCCGCATACCCTAATTCCAGCACTATAAAATCCTATTTTTGGAGAAAAAATAAGAGAGGAAGTTTCATCATGTTTTACGATATGGAGCTGCCGCCACCTCTTGTTCTTCATCGGGAGGCCAGATCTGGAGCCCGTTCAGAGCTTCGGAGAGGGGAATCTTTGGTCTTCGTCATCACCAACCCTCCTTCATTGCCAATTCCATGATGCTCCCCACCGGGATTGAGTAATTCCTTCGTAGGCTCGCTGGTCGGTGAGGAGTTGGATGAGATTCATCATGTAATCGAGTTAGTTTTGTTAGGGCTTGATCCCTAGTATCCACTATGTTCTGAGATTGATGTTGTTATGACTTTGCTATGCTTAATGCTTGTCACTAGGTCCCGAGTGCCGTGATTTAAGATCTGAACCATTTATGTTTTAACCATTATATCTATGTTCTAGATCCGATCTTGCAAGTCATATTCACCTATTACGTGTTATGATCCGTAAACCCCAGGGTGACAGTAATTGGGATACTTTCCGGTGATGACCGTAGTTTGAGGAGTTCATGTATTCACTATGTGTTAATGCTTTGTTCCGGTTCTCTATTAAAAGGAGGCCTTAATATCCCTTAGTTTCCTTATGGACCCCGCTGCCACGGGAGAGTAGGACAAAAGATGTCATGCAAGTTCTTTTCCATAAGCATGCATGACTATTTACGGAATACATCCCTACATTATATTTATGAACTGGAGCTAGTTTTGTATCGCCCTAGGTTATGACTGTTATATGATGAATATCATCCAATGAATTCACCGATCTAGTGCCTACGAATTTTCCTCATATTGTTCTTGCTAAGTTACTACTGCTGCTGTTACTGCTACACCTGCTACAAAATCATTGCTATCACTGTTACTGTTTCCACTGCTATCAAAACTATCATATTACTATGCTACTGATCACTTTGCTGCAGATACTTAATCTCCAGGTGTGGTTGAATTGACAACTCAACTGCTAATACTTGCAAATATTATTTGGCTCCCCTTGTGTCGAATCTATAAATTTGGGTTGAATACTCTACCCTCAAAAACTGTTGCGGTCCCCTATACTTGTGGGTTATCAAGACCTTTTTCTGGCGTCATTACCGGGGAGCATAGCTATATTTGTTGAGTCACTTGGGATTATTATCTATTTATCACTATGAAGAACCTAAAGGATACAAAAACCAAGATCATTCCCTCTAGGACGAGGGGAGGTAAGGAATTGCCATCACACTCCGCACTTGATTCACCTTCTGTTTTGAGTAGACTTTCTACACCACCACATGCTATTAATCCTGATATGTCGCAAGTTATTGATGATGCTACTTCTGCTATGAATGATACTCATGACGATGCTAGTACCTTGCTTGATGATAATGTGCCACTGGGTGAATTTCTTGATTAACAAATTGCTAGAGCTAAAGATATTGAGAATGCTGAAACTGATGAAATTATTGAAACTGAAAATCTTGAAACACCTATTAGGCCTAGCTCTCCTAGATATGAAATGCCTAAGAAACCTGAAGGCTATGTTATGGATGAGGAGATAGCTACAGATTTTCTTGCTTAAAATGATAGGGATGATCTTAAGAAATTACTACGCAAACTGTAAGAAAAGTCTTTGAATGCTAGAATGAAATGTGATCCTAAGTTCGCTACTTCACCTATCTTTGTTACCGATAAGGATTATGAATTCTCTATTGATCCAGAGTTAATTACTTTGGTTGAATCTGATCCTTTTCATGGCTATGAAACTGAAACTATAGTGGCACATCTTACTAAATTAAATGATATAGCCACCCTATTTGCTTAGGATGAGAAAATTCGCTACTACTATATCCTCAAATTATTTCTGTTCCCATTAAAGGGTGATGCTAAGATATGGTACAATACTCTTTGCTCCTGGTTGTGTGCGTAGTCCCCGGGATATGATTTACTACTTCTCTGAAAAATATTTTCCTGCTCATAAGAAACAAGCTGCTTTATAGGAAATATTTAACTTTGTGCAAATTGAAGAAGAGAGTCTCCCACAAGCTTGGGGAGGCTTCTCCAATTGCTTAATGCTTTGCCTGATCATCCTCTTAAGAAAAATGAAATACTTGATATCTTCTATAATGGACTAACCGATGCTTCTAGGGACTTCCTAGATAGTTGTGCTGGTTGTGTTTTCAGGGAACGAACTGTTGATCAAGCAGAGGAATTATTGAATAACATATTGAAAAATTATGATGATTGGACTCTTCCCGAACCACCGCCTAAACCCACTCCGAAGAAGAGGGGTATTGATACGTCTCCAACGTATCTATAATTTTTGATTGTTCCATGCTATTATATTATCTGTTTTGGATGTTTATATGCATTAATATGCTATTTTATATTATTTTTGGGACTAACCTATTAACCTAGAGCCCAGTGACAGTTTTTGTTTTTCCTTGTTTTTGAGTGTTACAGAAAAAGAATATCAAACGGAGTCCAAACGGAATAAAACTTTCATGATGATTTTTCTTGGACCAGAAGACACCTACATAACTTGGAGAGAGGGCCAGAGGAGTCCCGAGGAGGCCACAAGCCTGCAGGGCGCGCCCCAGGGTGGTACCCTTGGCTTGTGGGCCCCTCGGAGGTCCTCTAACTCTAGTTCCACGTCTATAAATTCCAAAATATTCCCCAAACATCAGAAGCGTCCACCAAAATACTTTTTCGCCGCTGCAAGCCTATGTTCCCGTGAGATCCCATCTTGGGGCCTTTTTCGACGATCTGTCGGAGGGGGATTCGATCACGGAGGGCCTCTACATCAACCTTGCTACCCTAGAAATTCTCCATGAGTAGTTTACCACAGACCTACGGGTCCATAGCTAGTAGCTAGATGGCTTCTTCTATCTCTTTGATCTTCAATACAATGTTCTCCTCGAAGTTCTTGGAGATCTATTCGATGTAATACTTTTTTGCGGTGTGTTTGTTGAGATCCGATGAATTGTGGATTTATGATCAGATTATCTTTGAATATTATTTGAGTCTTATCTGAACTCTTTTATGCATGATTAAGATATCTTTGTATTTCTCTTCGAACTATCGGTTTGGTTTGGCCAACTAGATTGGTTTTTCTTGCAATGGGAGAGGTGCTTAGTTTTGGATTCAATCTTGCAGTGTCCTCACCCAGTGACAGAAGGGGTAGCGAGGCACGTATTGTATTGTTGCCATCAAGGATAAAAAGATGGGGTTTATATCATATTGCTTGAGTTTATCCCTCTACATCATGTCATCTTACTTAAGGCGTTACTCCGTTCTTATGAACTTAATACTCTAGATGCATGCTGGATAGCGGTCGACGTGTGGAATAATAGTAGTAGATGCAGGCAGGAGTCGGTCTACTTGTCACGGACGTGATGCCTATATTCATGATCATTGCCTTAGATATCATCATAACTTTGCGCTTTTCTATCAATTGCTCAACAATAATCTGTTTACCGACCGTATGCTATCTTCAAGAGAGAAGCCT
This sequence comes from Thinopyrum elongatum, assembly GCA_011799875.1. Taxonomy (NCBI): domain Eukaryota; kingdom Viridiplantae; phylum Streptophyta; class Magnoliopsida; order Poales; family Poaceae; genus Thinopyrum; species Thinopyrum elongatum. The sequence continues at coordinate 37,956,847 of CM022300.1, read as the reverse complement.
CTAGTGAAACCTATGGCCCCCGGGTCTATTTTCCATCATATATTTCTAGATCTATAAACAAAAAAAACCCAAAAATACCTTGCTGTAATTTATTTATATTTACTTTAGTTTGCTCTTTTATTTATCTTTTATACCTATCTCTATTAGATCTCACTCTTGTTCGTGACCGTGAAGGGATTGACAACCCCTTTTTCGTGTTGTGTGCAAGTGTTTGTTAGTTTGTGCAGGTGCATAGATTGGAGACTTGCTTGTGCCTCCTACTGGATTGATACCTTGGTTTTTAACCGAGGGAAATACTTATCTCTACTTTGCTGCATCACCGTTTCCTCTTTAAGGGAAAAATCAACGCAAGCTCAAGAAGTAGCAGGAAGAATTTATGGCGCTGTTGTAGGGGAGGTTCTACTTCAAGCCTACCAAGTACCCATCATAAACTCTCATCTCTTGCACTTACATTATTTGCCATTTGCCTCTCATTTTACACTCCCCCACTTCCAAAATGTTTTCAGAAAAACACAAAAATATTTGCCTTTTTATTCGCCCTTCTTTCGTTCGTCTTTCCGTTTGCTTTTTGTTTGCTTGTTTGCTAGATTGGTTTCTTGCCATCATGTCTGAATATGGGGAGGTTATCATTGAAAGTCCTGAGGATCTTGCTAATAATCTTAAGGAAAAATTTGGATCTTGTTCTTTAGATCGTGAAACTGAAACTCCCTCTAATCTTAAGGCAAAAACTTTTCATGTGGGAGACGGTAATATTATTGGGAAGAGTTTTATTCAAGAATTCTTTGATTGTACAAGAGTCATGCCAATTAATAAGGGAACTATTCTTCTTGATACAAATTGATATGTGGATGCTATTGCTATGCTTATCGTTAAACTAGAGAGAAAATTTGTGCATATTCATCCCGCTTTACAAAAGATATTTTATGAACTTCCCAATATACTCCATCCTAAGGCTAAAAAGATTGCAACTATCATCCTTATGAGAGAGTTTGACTTCATAATAAAAGAAGCTAGGGAAATTTTTGTTTTTTATTATAATAATATTGAGCATCCTCCAATTGAAGAAATTCTCCATGATAAAGAAATTTTGCGTAGTCTAGAATCTAGAGATTTTCATTCTTTTAGTAACAATCTTAGGAGAAGAGTTCCCTATGCAGAAATTGCTCAAGCCCTATACCTTGACACTTATGATAAATTTGATTATGTAACTAAGGGAATTTATGTAGGATTTAATGACGAATGAATGGAGGAAATGTCTAGGTAACCCATTAAGGATGATATACGTATCTTATATGAGGATATTTATGGTGATGATCCTGAGTATGGAATTATGAATGTTAAAATCACTAATCAAGTCCTTTACATGAATTGAGTTCACCTATTAGGAAGGAAAGGATAGAAAAAAGAGATTTGTTAAGAAAAGTTTTGGAAGATTTGACTAGGAAAGAATTAAATACCAAAGATGACAATACCTTGATCTATGTTTTATGCCTAGCTAGGGGCGTTAAACAATAGCGCTTGTTGGGAGGCAACCCAATTTTATTTTTATGTTTTATGTTTTTGGTTCTGTTTTTCAATAAATACACATTATTACCTCTGTAATAATTGTGTTTTGGTGTTTTAATTAGTGTTTGAGCCAAGCGAGACCTTTGGGATGCTTTGGTATATCGTTGATTTGGTTTTGCTGAAAAATAGAAACTTTTGCATCCAGTAACAGAATTGTTTAAATTCACTGGAGTGTGGAAATATTCTGAATTTTTTACAAAAGATTGATATATGAATTTCATATGTTTTCCTAATTTTTAATAAATTTTGGAGTTACAGAAGTATGATTAATATTCTAGTTACTACAGTCTCTTCTGTTTTTGACAGATTCTGGTTTTTATGTGTTGTTTGCTTATTTTGATGAATCTATGGGTAGTATCGGGGGGTATGAACCATGCAGAAGTTGGAATATAGTAGATATAACACCAATATAAATTAAGAATGAGTTCACAACAGTACCTAAAGTGGTGATTTATTTTATTATACTAACGGATCTTATGAGTTTTCTGTTGAGTTTTGTGTTGTGAAGTTTTCAAGTTTTGGGTAAAGATTTGATGGACAATGGAATAAGGAGTGGCAAGAGCCTAAGCTTGGGGATGCCCAAGGCACTCCAAGGTAATATTCAAGGACAATGAAGCATCTAAGCTTGGGGATGCCCCGGATGGCATCCCCTCTTTTGTCTTCAATCCATCGGTAAATTTACTTGAGGCTATATTTTTATTCACCACATGATATGTGTTTTGCTTGGAGCGTCTTGTATGATATGAGTTCTTGCTTTTTAGTTTGCCACAATCATCCTTGCTGTACACACCTTTTGAGAGGGACACACATTAATTGTGAATTTATTAGAATACTCTATGTGCTTCACTTATATCTTTTGAGCTAGGCAGTTTTGCTCTAGTGCTTCACTTATATCTTTTTAGAGCACGGCGGTGGCTTTATTTTATAGAAATTGTTGAACTCTCATGCTTCACTTATATTATTTTGAGAGTCTTAAACAGCATGGTAATTTTCTTAGGTTATGAATTTAGTCCTAATATGATGGGCATCCAAGAGGGATATAATAAAAACTTTCATATAAAGAGCATTGAATAAGATGAGAAGTTTGATTCCTTGCATTTGTTTTGAGATATAAATATGGTGATATTAGAGTCATGCTAGTGAGTAGTTGTGGATTGGTAGAAATACTTGTGTTAAAGTTTGTGATTCCCATATCACGCACGTATGGTGAACCATTATGTGATGAAGTCGAAGCATGATTTATTTTTTGATTGTCTTCCTTATGAGTGGTGGCCAGGGACGAGCGATGGTCTTTTCCTACCAATCTAACCCCCTAGGAGCATGCGTGTAGTACTTTGTTTCGATGGATAATAAATTTTTGCAGTAAGTATGTGAGTTCTTTATGACTAATGTTGAGTCCATGGATTATACGCGCTCTCACCCTTCCTCCATTGCTAGCCTCTCTAGTACCGCGCAACTTTCGCCGGTGCATTAAACCCACCATATACCATTCCTCAAAACAGCCACCATACCTACCTATTATGGCATTTCCATAGCCATTCCAAGATATATTGCCATGCAACTTCCACCATTCCGTTTATTATGACACATACCATCATTGTCATATTGCTTTGCATGATCATGTAGTTGGCATATAGTATTTGTGGCAAGGCCACCGTTCATATTTTTTATACATGTCACTCTTGATCATTGCACATCCCGTTACACCGCCGGAGACATTCATATAGAGTCATATCTTGTTCTAGTATCGAGTTGTAATTTTTGAGTTGTAAGTAAATAAAAGTGTGATGATCATCATTATTAGAGCATTGTCCCATGTGAGGAAAGGATGATGGAAGCTATGATTCCCTCACAAGTTGGGATGAGTCTCCGGACTTTATAAAAAAATAAAAGAGGCCAAAGAAGCCCAAACAAAAAAAAGAAAAAAAAAGAGAAAAAAAGAAAAAAAAATGAGAGAAAAGAGAGAAGGGACAATGTTACTATCCTTTTCCCACACTTGTGCTTCAAAGTAGCACCATGATCTTCATGATAGAGAGTCTCCTATTTTGTCACTTTCATATACTAGTGGGAATTTTTCATTATAGAACTTGGCTTGTATATTCCAATGATGGGCTTCCTCAAATTGCCCTAGGTCTTCGTGAGCAAGCAAGTTGGATGCACACCCACTTAGTTTCTTTTTGAGCTTTCATACACTTATAGCTCTAGTGCATCCGTTGCATGGCAATCCCTACTCACTTGCATCGATATCAATTGATGGGCATCTCCATAGCCCATTAATTTGCCTAGTTGATGTGAGACTTTCTCCTTCTTTTTGTCTTCTCCTCAACCACCATATTCTATTCCACCTATAGTGCTATATCCATGGCTCACGCTCATGTATTGCGTGAAAGTTGAAAAAGTTTGAGAACATCAAAAGTATGAAACAATTGCTTGGCTTGTCATCGGGGTTGTGCATGATGAAATACTTTGTGTGATGAAGATGGAGCATAGCCAGACTATATGATTTTGTAGGGATAACTTTCTTTGGCTATGTTATTTTGAGAAGACATGATTGCTTTATTAGTATGCTTGAAGCATTATTGTTTTTATGTCAATATTAAACTTTTGTTTTGAATCTTATGGATCTGAATATTCATGCCACAATAAAGAAGATTACATTGATAAACATATGTTAGGTAGCATTCCACATCAAAAATTCTGTTTTTATCATTTACCTACTCGAGGACGAGCAGGAATTAAGCTTGGGGATGCTTGATACGTCTCCAATGTATCTATAATTTTTGATTGGTCCATGCTATTATATTATCTGTTTAGGATGTTTTATATGCATTAATATGCTATTTTATATTATTTTTGGGACTAACCTATTAACCTAGAGCCCAGTGCCAGTTTCTGTTTTTTCCCTTGTTTTTGAGTTTTACAGAAAAGGAATATCAAACGGAGTCCAAACGGAATAAAACTTTTGCGATGATTTTTCTTGGACCAGAAGACACCTACGTAGCTTGGAGAAAGGGCCAGAGGAGTCCCAAGGAGGTCACAAGCCTGCAAGGCACGCCCCAGGGGGGGCGCCCCCTGTCTTGTGGGCCCCTCGGAGGTCCTCTAACCCTAGTTCCACCTCTATAAATTCCAAAATATTCCCCAAACATCAGAAGTGTCCACCAAAATACTTTTCCGCCGCCGCAAGCCTCTGTTCCCGTGAGATCCCATCTTGGGGCCTTTTTCGGTGATCTGCCAGAGGGGGATTCGATCACGGAGGGCCTCTACATCAACCTTGATGCCCTTCCGATGATGCGTGAGTAGTTTAACACAGACCTACGGGTCCATAGCTAGTAGCTAGATGGCTTCTTCTCTCTCTTTGATCATCAATACAATGTTCTCCTCGAAGTTCTTGGAGATCTATTCGATGTAATACTTTTTTGCGGTGTGTTTGTTGAGATCCGATGAATTGTGGATTTATGATCAGATTATCTATGAATATTATTTGAGTCTTATCTGAACTCTTTTATGCATGATTAAGATATATTTGTATTTATCTTCGAACTATCGGTTTGGTTTGGCCAACTAGATTGGTTTTTCTTGTAATGGGAGAGGTGCTTAGTTTTGGGTTCAATCTTGCGGTGTCCTCACCCAGTGACAGAAGGGGCAGCGAGGCACGTATTGTATTGTTGCCATCAAGGATAAAAAGATGGGGTTTACATCATATTGCTTGAGTTTATCCCCCTACATCATGTCATCTGACTTAAGGCGTTACTTCGTTCTTATGAACTTAATACTCTAGATGCATGCTGGATAGCGATCGATGTGTGGAGTAATAGTAGTAGATGCAGGCAGGAGTCGGTCTAGTTTTCACGGACATGATGCCTATATTCATGATCATTGCCTTAGATATCGTCATAACTTTGCGCTTTTCTATCAATTGCTCAACAGTAATTTGTGTACCCACCGTATGCTATTTTCAAGAGAGAAGCCTCTAGTGAAACCTATGGCCCCTGGGTCTATTTTCTATCATATATTTTCAGATCTATAAATCAAAAAAACCCAAAAAAACCTTGCTGCAATTTATTTATATTTACTTTAGTTTGCTCTTTTGTTTTTCTTTTATACCTATCTCTATTAGATCTCACACTTGTTTGTGACTGTGAAGGGATTGACAACCCCTTTTTCGCGTTGTGTGCAAGTGTTTGTTAGTTTGTGCAGGTGCATAGATTGGAGACTTGCTTGTGCCTCCTACTGGATTGATACCTTGGTTCTTAGCTGAGGGAAATACTTATCTCTACTTTGCTGCATCACCCTTTCCTCTTCAAAGGAAAAATCGACGCAAGCTCAAGAAGTAGTAGGTAACTTATTTCTTAGTCCCGAAGATATGCAAGAGGCAAAGAAATGTATGAAGGAAAAAGGTATTAAAGCCGAAGATGTTAAGAATTTACCACCTATTGAAGAAATACATGGATTTGACAAACCACCACCTCCACAGGTTGTAGAGGTAAATTCTTTATTAAATTTTGATGAAGGTGACATCGCCAATAATAAACATCCTAGTCAATGCCTTTATGAGTTTGACAATTACATTAGCAAACAAGATCACCTCAATGCAAATGTTATGAAACAATTGAAATACAACTATGATATGATTGCTCACTTGAGTGACTTGTCATTTAGAATCACTAATGATGTTAGAGGTGTAGTAAAACATGCCTCTATGGTTCAAACACAGTTAGAACAAGTTGCTAAATCTCAAATAGAGTTGCTTAATGAAATGAATAATAATATAAATGATTTTGCTGTTAGAGTATGATACATCGCCAACGTATCTATAATTTATGAAGTATTCATGCCGTTATATTATCATTCTTGGATGTTTTACAATCATTTTATAGCAACTTTATATCATTTTTTGGGACTAACCTATTGACATAGTGCCCAGTGCCAGTTGCTATTTTTTGCTTGTTTTTTTACATCACAGAAAATCAATACCAAACGGAGTCCAAACGCAGCAAAACTTTTTGGATCTGGACCAGAAGACACCCGGTGGGAAAAAGAAGTACCAGAGGGGAGCTCCGAGGGGAGCACAACCTACCAGGGCGCGCCTGGGGGCCCAGGCGCGCCCAGCTGGGTTGTGCCCACCTCGGTGGCCTCCCGTACCGCCTCTTCGCCCTATAAATTCCCAAATATTCCCAAAACCCTCGGGGTAACCCTAGATCAGAAGTTCCGCCGCTGCAAGCCTCTATAGACACGAAAAACCAATCTAGACCCCATTCCGGCACACTGCCGGCGGGGGAAATCATCACCGGTGGCCATCTTCATCATCCCAACGGCCACCATGATGAGGAGGCATTAGTCCACCCTCGTGGCTGAGGGTTTGTACCAGTAGCTTTGTGTTTAATCTCTCTCTCTCTCTCTCATGTTCTTGAGATGTCACGATCTTGATGTATCGCGGGTTTTGTTAATATAGTTGGATCATATGGTGTTTTCCCCTCTCTATCTTGTTGTGAATTGAGTTTTCCCTTTGAGATTTCGTTTTATCGGATTGAATACTTTTATGGATTTGAGAACACATGATGTATGCCTTGCATATGAATACCCGTGGTGACAATGGGGTATTTTATTGATTCACTTGAGATATGTTTTGGTATTCAACTCGCGGATTCCCGAGGTGACATTGGGGTAATCTATGCATAGGGGTTGATGCACATTCTCTTCTTTTGTTTCTCCGGTAGAAATCTTGGGGCACTCTTTGAGGTTCTTTGTGTTGATTGAGTATTATGAATCTGAATTTGCTTTGGTGTTATTTTAGTACGAACTCTTGATGGATCGACCGGAAAGTATAACTTAGTGTTATTTTAGTATGAACTCTTGATAGATCGATCGGAAAGAATAACTTGGTGTTATTTTAGTACGAACTCTTGGATAGATCGATCAGAAAGAATAGCTACAAGCAATTTCTTCTTATGTTCTCCGATAGATAAGAACTTTGGAGTGATTCTTCATCGCACTTTGAGGGATGGTTATATGATCCAATTAGATTAGCATTGTTGAGAGATTGCACTAGCGAAAGTACGGACCCTAGGCCTCATTTTCAAGCATTGCAATACCGTTTGTGCTCCGTTTTATCAATTGCTACCTTGCTGTTTTTTTATTGTTCCTATTACAAAAATCAATATCTACTATCCATATTACACTTGTATCACCATCTCTTCGCCGAACTAGTGCACCTATACAATTTACCATTGTATTTGGTGTGTTGGGGACACAAGAGACTCTTTGTTATTTGGTTGCAGGGTTGTTTGAGAGAGACCATCTTCATCCTACGCCTCCCACGGATTGATAAACCTTAGGTCATCCGCTTGAGGGAAAATTGCTACTGTCCTACAAAACTCTGCGCTTCGAGGCCCAACACGAGTCTACAAGAATAAAGTTGCATAGTAGACATCAAGCTCTTTTCTGGCGCTGTTGCCGGGGAGGTGAGTGCTTGAAGGTATATCTTTAGATCTTGCAATTGAATCTTTTAGTTTCTTGTTTATCACTAGTTTGTCTTATAAATGAAAACTACAAAAAATGGAATTGAGATTGCATCATATTATTCATCTTTATAATGTCTTTCATGAAAATGATGAAAAGGAAAATTGTGCTCAATTGATAGAAGAAGAATTCAATAAAATGTTTGGCATAATTGATGAGCATGATTGCAATGTTGCTAGTATGAATTCTTTGAATATCCATGATGTTAATGATATGCAAAACCATAAGCTTGGGGATGCTATGTTTGATGAAGATGATATTTTTAGTCCCCCAAGTTTTGATGAGAAAATTTGTTATGATGATTCCATGTATCCTATTTATGACGATTATATTGATGAAAGTGGATTTGGAGAGGTCATGACTTTATTTAATGATAAATCCACTATTCTGGAAGAGGTTCCAATTGCTTATGAAAACAAAGTTCCTATCTATAATGATTATGGTGATGAAATATATGCTACAAAGAATTATGATAACCATGAAACTTGTCATCATGATTTTAATTTTCAATCTCATGATAGTTATTTTGTTGAGTTTGCTCCGACTACTATTCATGAGAATAAATTTGCTTATGTGGAGAGTAAGAAAATTTCTATGCTTGTGGATCATGAAAAGAATGATTTATGTTATAGTTATATTGTTGAATTCATTCATGATGCTACTGAAAATTATTATGAGAGTGGAACTTATGATTCATGATGCTCTTGTTATGTTTCAATTCTTATCTTTTATGCGAGCATCATTGAAATCATCATGCCTAGCTAAAAGGCATTAAAGAAAAGCGCTTGTTGGGAGACAACCCAACACTTTTACCTACTGTTTTTTGTATGTTCACATGATTAGGATACTGTAGTAATCATGTTTTATAGCTTTTGTTTCAATAAAGTGCCAAGTAAAGCCTTTGGGATAGTGTGGATGATAGTTGACTTGATTCTGTGCAAAAACAGAAACTTTTGCATCCAGTACAGAAATTCCTATATTTTACTGAAGCGTGGAAAAATTCTGACCTTTTTACAGTTGATGGGTATAAGAATTTTATACGCTTTCCTAATTTCTCAGAATTTTTGGAGTTACATAACTATGACCTTAATTCAGATCTTTACCTACTGTTCTGTTTTTGACAGATTCTGTTTTTCAATGCATAGTTTGCTTGTTTTATGGTTTCTATGGCTTATATTGCTTAATATAAATTGTGGAAGTTGTACAGTACAGTAGGCATTGTGTGAGAGCAATTATGAATCTTGTCTTTGACAGTACCAAAGTGAATGATTTTTCTTTATCATACTAACCCATCTCATGAAGTTCCCTTAAGTTTTGTGTGATTGAAGTTTTCAAGTTTTGGGTGAGATATCGATATGAGGATAATAAGGAGTGACAAAACCCTAACCTTGGGGATGCCCAAGGCACCCCAAGGTAATATTCAAGGAATATCCAAGCAACTAAGCTTGGGGATGCCCCAGAAGGCATCCCCTCTTTCGTCTCCAACATTATCGGTAACCTTACTTGGGGCTATATTTTTATTCGTCACATGATATGTGTTTTGCTTGGAGCATCATTTTTTTATTAGTATTTGCTTTCTGTTATTTAGAATAATGTTTTTCATCTATTACTTCAATAAAAGTGTCAAGTATAGCCTTTGCCATGCTTATTTTGCAAGTCTACGAGTTGCTGTTTCAAAACAGAAAGTTTGTCGCTGTTACAAAAATTCCTAAGAAATGTCAAAATGTGATAAAATGTTGATTTAAAAAAAAATCTATGATAAATTTTCTACAGTGTGGTAAAATTTCAGAATTTTTGGAGTTAGGGAAGTATGATTACAATTGCAGTCTTTACAGACTGTCCTGTTTAGACAGATTACTGTTATGTTCGCATTGTTTGCATATGTTTGCTTGTTTAATGATTCTATTTGAGGATAGGAGTATTAAATATGCCGAGGCATTTAGTATGCAATGTTGAATAATAATTCTAGTGATTTGCTACAGTAGAGAATGATAAGGTTTTGCATTGATTTATACTAACTTATCTCACGAGTTCTTGTTGAGTTTTGTGTGGATGAAGTTTTTAAGATTTAGGGAAACCGTGATATAAAAAGAATTAAGGAGACACAAAAGCTCAATCTTGGGGATGCCCAGGGCATCCCAAGATAGTATTTCAAGAAGTCTCAAGCATCTAAGCTTGGGGATGCTCCGGTAGGCATCCCACCTTTCTTCATCAACAATTATCGGTTAGTATTGGTTGAGTCTAAGTTTTTGGTTCTTCACATGAGTTGTGCTATTCTTGGAATGTCATTTAATTTTTGTTTTGCTTGCTGTTTTAATAAAATACTTAGATCTAAAAGTTTTTTTAAATAAGAGAGAGCCCTCACATAGCTACCCATTTACTTAACTACTCGCATGATCTTCATGTATATCTTTTTGAAGTAGTTTGTCATTTGCTCTAGTGCTTCACTTATATCTTTTTGAGCATGGTGTGCTTTATTATTTTTGAAGAAATTCTCTCATGCTTCACTTATATTATTTTGAGAGACGAAAATTGTTATGCTCATGTTCTTTTCTTAAATTTTTTTGAGCTTGTCAAAAGCAATTGCAATATATGAAACTAGTCCCAAAGTGATAGATATTCAAGAGGGATATAATAAAAACTTTCATGAAGATCATTGGACAAAATAAACTAGATTCTTTGTAATAGTTTTGAGATATGATGATAGTGATATGTGAGTCATGTTGGTGAGTAATTATGCTTTAGTAAGAATATTGGTGTTAAGGTTTGTGATTCCCTATGGAAGCACGAAAGTCAATAGTTATGCAATGAAATTACAGCCTACTTGTGGTGCATCATTCGGTGTTAGTTATGCTTAATGCTTGCTTATGTGATTTTTTGTTTCTTGGTTGGTTGCTTCTCAATCTTTTTGCTAGCCTCCACTTGTACTAAGTAGAAATACTACTTGTGCATCCAAAATCTTTAAACCCAGTTTTGCCATATGAGTCCACCATACCTACCTATATGCGGTATTTCCATGCCGTTCTAAGCAAATTTGCATGTGCCATCTCTAATTTTCAAAATAATTTCCTTTTTGTGTGCTCGTACCGCTCATGAAACGGTAGGGGGTGGCTGATATTTTTCCATGCTAGATGTGTTATTCTCAAGATGAGTGTTTATTCACTTGTCATTGCACAAGAGTACGACAAAGGTAATAGGGATGCCCCATCCCGAAATGAAAAATGAATTTACTTTATGTTGTCAAATAATAAATTCTTTGGAAAGTGTTGGTATGGACGGTACTAGTGGATACTGCTAGCCGTGGAATGTGAAAGAATGGTGGAAAAAGGAATAAACTTTATTTTTTGTTTGGGAACCGCCTATGATATATCTAGCATGGAAAGTATTGGGAACTACTCGATCGTTTTCACTGACAGGAAAAGCACGCCACCCAAAATGTTTCTATCTCTCTTTTTCGCTTTGAGCTCTGGCACCTCTACAAATCCCTACTTCCCTCTGCGAAGGTCCTATCTATATACTTTATGCAATTTTTATTTTTATTTGAGTCTCCATCTTCTCTTATAAAGCACCAACTAAGAGGCACTATGATCATACTTGAGCATTGGATGTAGCTAATATGAGAGTGTGTTTCATGAATGGATCAATGATTGAGCATGATAGGCTAGGGATAGCTTTCTTTAGTGTTGATATTTTGAAAGACATGGTTGCTTGTTGATATGCTTGAGTATTGAAATCTTCATGTCAAAACTAGACTATTGCTTTGAACCATATAGAAGTCCATGTTCATGCTACAAAAGAAAAGAATATGTGAAGAACATGTTAGGCAGCATTCCACATCAAAAATCCTTTTTTTATCATTTACCTACTTGAGGACGAGCAGGAATTAAGCTTGGGGATGCTGATATGTCTCCAACGTATCTATAATTTTTGATTGTTCCATGCTGTTATATTATCATTCTTGGATGTTTTACAATCATTTTATAGCAACTTTATATCATTTTTTGGGACTAACCTATTGACATAGTGCCCAGTGCCAGTTGCTGTTTTTTGCTTGTTTTTTACATCGTAGAAAACCAATACCATACGGAGTTCAAACACAGCGAAACTTTTTGGGATTTTTTCTGGACCAGAAGACACCCGGTGGGCCAAAGAAGTACCAGAGGGGAGCTCCGAGGAGAGCACAACCCACCAGGGCGCGCCTGGGGGCCCAGGTGCGCCCAGGTGGGTTGTGCCCACCTCGGTGGCCTCCCGCACCGCCTCTTCGCCCTATAAATTGCCAAATATTCCAAAAACCCTTGGGGTAACCCTAGATCAGAAGTTCCACCGCCGCAAGCCTCTGTAGCCACAAAAAACCAATCTAGACCCCGTTCCGGCACCCTGCCGGAGGGGGAAATCATCACCGGTGGCCATCTTCATCATCCCGGCGGCCACCATGATGAGGAGGGAGTAGTCCACCCTCGGGGCTGAGGGTTTGTACCAGTAGCTATGTGTTGAATCTCTCTCTCTCTAGTGTTCTTGAGATGTCATGATCTTGATGTATCGCGGGCTTTGTTAATATAGTTGGATCATATGGTGTTTTCCCCTCTCTATCTTGTTGTGATGAATTGAGTTTTCCCTTTGAGATTTCGTTTAATCGGATTGAATACTTTTATGGATTTGAGAACACTTGATGTATATCTTGCCATGAATACCCATGGTGACAATGGGGTATCATATTGATTCACTTGATATGTGTTTTGGCACTATACTCGCGGATTCCCGAGATGACATTGGGGTAATCTATGCATAGGGGTTGATGCACGTTCTCGTCTTTGTTTCTCCGGTAGAAATCTTGGGGCACTCTTTGAGGTTCTTTGTGTTGGATTGAGTATTATGAATCTGAATTTGCTTTGGTGTTATTTTAGTAAGAACTCTTGATAGATCGATTGGAAAGAATAACTTAGTGTTATTTTAGTACGAACTCTTGATAGATCGATCAGAAAAATAACTTGGTGTTATTTTAGTACGAACTCTTGGGTAGATCGATCGGAAAGAATAGCAACAAACAATTTCTTCTTATGTTCTCCGGTAGATAAGAACTTTGGAGTGATTCTTCATCGCACTTTGAGGGATGGTTATATGATCCAATTAGATTAGCATTGTTGAGAGATTGCACTAGCGAAAGTACGGACCCTAGGCCTCATTTTCAAGCATTGCAATACCGTTTGTGCTCCGTTTTATCAATTGCTACCTTGCTGTTTTTTTATTGTTCCTATTAGAAAAATCAATATCTACTATCCATATTACACTTGTATCACCTTCTCTTCGCCGAACTAATGCACCTATACAATTTACCATTGTATTTGGTGTGTTGGGGACACAAGAGACTCTTTGTTATTTGGTTGCAGGGTTGTTTGAGAGAGACCATCTTAATCCTATGCCTCCCACGGATTGATAAACCTTAGGTCATCCACTTGAGGGAAAATTGTTACTGTCCTACAAAACTCTGCGCTTGGAGGCCCAACACGAGTCTACAAGAATAAAGTTGCATAGTAGACATCAAGCCCTTTTCTGGCGCCGTTGCCGGGGAGGTGAGTGCTTGAAGGTATATCTTTAGATCTTGCAATTGAATCTTTTAGTTTCTTGTTTATCACTAGTTTGGCTTATAAAAGAAAACTACAAAGAAATGGAATTGAGGTTGCATCATATTATTCATCTTTATAATGTCTTTCGTGAAAATGATGGAAAGGAAAATTGTGCTCAATTGATAGAAGAGGAATTCAATAAAATGTTTGGCATAATTGATGAGCATGATTGCAATGTTGCTAGTATGAATTCTTTGAATATCCATGATGTTAATGATATGCAAAGCCATAAGCTTGGGGATGCTATGTTTGATGAAGATGATATTTTTAGTCCCCAAGTTTTGCTGAGAAAATTTATTATGATGATTGCATGTCTCCTATTTATGACGATTATATTGATGAAAGTGGATTTGGAGAGGTCATGACTTTATTTAATGATGAATCCACTATTCTGGAAGAGGTTCCAATTGATGATGAAAGCAAAGTTCCTATCTATGATGATTATGGTGATGACATGTATGCTACAAAGAATTATGATAACCATGAAACTTGTCATCATGATTTTAATTTTCAATCTCATGAGAGTTATTTTGTTGAGTTTGCTCCGACTATTATTCATGAGAATAAATTTGCTTATGTGGAGAGTAAGACAATTTCTATGCTTGTGGATCATGAAAAGAATGATTTATGTGATAGTTATATTGTTGAATTCATTCATGATGCTACTGAAAATTATTATGAGAGAGGAACTTATGATTCATGATGCTCTTGTTATGTTCCAATTCTTATCTTTTATGCGAGCATCATTGAAATCATCATGCCTAGCTAAACTGCATTAAAGAAAAGCACTTGTTGGGAGACAACCCAACACTTTTACCTACTGTTTTTGTATGTTCACATGATTAGGCTACTGTAGTAATCATGTTTTATAGCTTTTGTTTCAATAAAGTGCCAAGTAAAGCCTTTGGGATAGTGTGGATGATAGTTTACTTGATTCTGTGCAAAAACAGAAACTTTTGCGTCCAGTATAGAAATTCATATATTTTAATGGAACGTGGAAAATTCTGAAATTTTTACAGTTGATGGGTATAAATTTTTTCTACGTTTTCCTAATTTTTCAGAATTTTTTGGATTACATAAGTATGACCTTAATTCAGATCTTTATGTACTGTTCTGTTTTTGATAGATTCTTTTTTCAATGCATAGTTTGCTTGTTTTATGATTTCTATGGCTTTTATTGCTTAATATAAATTATGGAAGTTGTAGAGTATAGTAGGAATTGTGTGAGAAGAATTATGAATCTTGTCTTTGATAGTACCAAAGTGAATGATTTGTCTTTATCATACTAACCCATCTTACGAAGTTCTGTTAAGTTTTGTGTGATTGAAGTTTTCAAGTTTTGGGTGAGATATCGATATGAGGAGAATAAGGAGTGACAAGACCCTAAGCTTGGGGATGCCCAAGGAACCCCCAAGGTAATATTCAAGGAATATCCAAGCAACTAAGCTTGGGGATGCCCCGGAAGGCATCCCCTCTTTCGTCTCCAACATTATCGGTAACCTTACTTGGGGCTATATTTTTATTCGTCACATATGTGTTTTTCTTGGAGCGTCATTTTATTTTATTAGTATTTGCTTTATTTTATTTAGAATAATGTTTTTCATCTATTACTTCAATAAAAGTGTCAAGTATAGCCTTTGCCATGCTTATTTTGCAAGTCTACGAGTTGCTGTTTCAAAACAGAAAGTTTGGCGCTGTTGCAAAAATTCTCCAGAAAAGTAAGAATGTGATAAAATGTTGAAATTTCTTGAAAAAAAAGCTATGATAAATTTTCAATAGTGTGGTAAATTTTCTGATTTTTTGGAGTTAGGGAAGTATGAGTACAATTGCACTCTTTACAGACTGTCCTGTTTAGACAGATTGCTGTTATGTTCGCACTGTTTACATATGTTTGCTTGTTTAATGATTCTATTTGAGGATAGGAGTATTAAATATGCAGAAGAATTTAGTATGCAATGTTGAATAATAATTTTAGTGATTTTCTACAGTAAAGAATGATAAGGTTTTTGCATTGATTTATACTAACTTATCTCACGAGTTCTTTTTGAGTTTTGTGTGGATGAAGTTTTTAAGATTTAGGGAAACCGTGATATAAAAGGAATTAAGGAGACACAAAAGTTCAAGCTTGGGGATGCCCAAGGCATCCCAAGATAATATTTCAAGAAGTCTCAAGCATCTAAGCTTGGGGATGCCCCGGTAGGCATCCCACCTTTCTTCATCAACAACTATCGGTTAGTATCGGTTGAGCCTAAGTTTTTGTTCTTCAGATGATGTGGGCTTTTGTTAGAATGTCATTTTATTTTGTTTTGCTTGCTGTTTTAATAAAATTATTAGATCTGAAGATTTTAAATAAGAGAGAGTCCTCAAATAGCCACCTATTTACTTAACTACTCGCTTGATCTTCACTTATATCTTTTTGGAGTAGTTTGTCATTTACTCTTGTGCTTCACTTATATCCTATGAGTAAATTGTTGAATGAATTGAATATCATGAAGTTGAAATTATATGTTCATATCATGCCTAGTGGTAGCTTCACATTGGGTTTAGAAAGTGAACTCTTTTGAAGCTTGACAATCACAATATTGGTCATACAAGCAATTCATGAATGATTAGTATAAGGAAGAGAACTTTCACATACAAATATATTATCTTGGACATCTTCTATGATTGTGAATACCCATTAATTATTTTCAAACTTGAGCAAATTAGTCGAAGTTGGACAAGGAAGACAACGTAATGAGTTATGTTTGGGTATATTTGCATAGAAGTTATATTGTCACGGATCCTCCAACATGTGGTGTTTGCCTAGGATATTTTGCTAGCCAAAAATTCGTACTAAGTAGAGATACTACTTGTGCATCATAAAACCCTTAAACCCAGTTTCTTGCCATGAGTGTCCACCATACCTACCTATGGATGGAATAAGATCCTTCAAGTAAGTTGTCATCTGTGCATAAAGCAATAAAAATTGCTCCTAAATACGTTTGATCTTTTATTGTAAGTGAAAATTGAGCGTTGTACGAACTTGTGATGGCAAAGTAATAAAAGCGACGGACTGCATAATAAGGGTTGCTATCATAAGGGTCAATATAACGTGACGTTCCTTTGCATTAAGAGCTTGGGCATGCAAATAAAAAGCGCATGACAACCTCTGCTTCCCTCTGCGAAGGGCCTATCTTTTACTTTTCAGTATTTACTTTTATGCAAAGAGTCAATAGTATGAAATCTCATTTCAACCTCAACTATTCTCTAGTTGGCAAGCATCATGTGGTGGGGAAAGATCTAGGCACATATGACCAGTCAAATATATTTGATCATGATTTATAATTGTTGACAATTATCTCTATGATAAATGAGTTGGGAGACGAAATATTAAGCCCCTATCTTTCTCTGTGTTCGATGGATGCCATTTGTTCTAAGAATATGATTTGAGTACTAGCAATCATAGAAGATTATATGATGATTGAGTATGTGGAGCTCTTATTTAGAGTCTGTTGAATAAGTTGAACTGCAATTGTTTGGTGACTAAGAATATAGGTTGTTGAGTTTCAAGAGAATTCATTGTTTGAACCTTAACATGTGAATTGGTTGCTACTTTATAATGATAAGTTTTATGAGAAAGAGTTGCTATTATGATGCTAGAAAAAGTGATTGAAATTATCATTGATCAAACTTATGCACTTTGCTAGCATTCACACTTCATAAAATTATTTCTTTTATCATTTACCTACTCGAGGACGAGTAGAAATTAAGCTTGGGGATGCTGATACGTCTCCAACGTATCTATAATTTATGAAGTATTCATGCCATTATATTATCATTCTTGGATGTTTTACAATCATTTTATAGCAACTTTATATCATTTTTTGGGACTAACCTATTGACATAGTGCCCAGTGCCAGTTGCTGTTTTTTGCTTTTTTTTACATCACAGAAAATCAATACCAAACGGAGTCCAAACGCAGCGAAACTTTTTAGAGATTTTTTCTGGACCAGAAGACACCCGGTGGGCCAAAGAAGTACCAGAGGGGAGCTCCGAGGGGAGCAGAACCCACCAGGGCGCACCTAGGGGCCCAGGCGCGCCGAGGTGGGTTGTGCCCACCTCGGTGGCCTCCCGCACCACCTCTTCGCCCTATAAATTCCCAAATATTCCAAAAAACCTCGGGGTAACCCTAGATCAGATGTTCCGCCGCCGCAGGCCTCTGTAGCCACGAAAAACCAATCTAGACCCCGTTCTGGTACCCTGCCGGAGGGGGAAATCATCACCGGTGGCTATCTTCATCATCCCGGCGGCCACCATGATGAGGAGGGTGTAGTCCACCCTCGGGGCTGTGGGTTTGTACCAGTAGCTATGTGTTTAATCTCTCTCTCTCTCTCTCTCGTGTTCTTGAGATGTCACGATCTTGATGTATCGCGGGCTTTGTTAATATAGTTGGATCATATGGTGTTTTCCCCTCTCTATCTTGTTGTGAATTGAGTTTTCCCTTTGAGATTTCATTTCATCGGATTGAATACTTTTACGGATTTGAGAACACTTGATGTATGTCTTGCATATGAATACCCGTGGTGACAATGGGGTATTATATTGATTCACTTGAGATATGTTTTGGTACTCAACTCGCGGATTCCCGAGGTGACATTGGGGTAATCTATGCATAGGGGTTGATGCACGTTCTCGTCATTTGTTTCTTCGGTAGAAATCTTGGGGCACTCTTTGAGGTTCTTTGTGTTGGATTGAGTATTATGAATCTGAATTTGCTTTGGTGTTATTTTAGTACGGACCCTAGGCCTCATTTTCAAGCATTGCAATACCGTTTGTGCTCCGTTTTATCAATTGCTACCTTGCTGTTTTTTTATTGTTCCTATTACAAAAATCAATATCTACTATCCATATTACACTTGTATCACCATCTCTTCGCCGAACTAATGCACCTATACAATTTACCATTGTATTTGGTGTGTTGGGGACACAAGAGACTCTTTGTTATTTGGTTGCAGGGTTGTTTGAGAGAGACCATCTTCATCCTACGCTTCCCACGAATTGATAAACCTTAGGTCATCCACTTGAGGGAAAATTGCTACTGTCCTACAAAACTCTGCGCTTGGAGGCCCAACACGAGTCTACAAGAATAAAGTTGCGTAGTAGACATCAGAGTAGCAACTAGAGAGGAGGTAAAATGACTCAGGAACCACTCTATCCTGAGGTACACCCTAAAAGAATTGAACAAGACTCTCAAAGAATTAACACTGATGCACCTAGTCCTTCTAAAAAGAAGAAGAAGAAGAAAAATGATAGGACTTTGCATGCCTCTAGTGAACCTGAAATAGAAAAACCTCCTGAAGATAATAATGATGTCTCTATCTCAGATGCTAAAAGTCAATCTGGTAATGAACATTCATCTAGTGATAATGAAAAGGATAATGATGATGTTCATGAAGTCACCCAACTAGACAATAATAAACAACCAGATAATGATGTTGAGATAGAACCTGCTATTGATCTTGATAACCCACAACCTAAAAATAAAAGATATGATAAAAGAGACTTTGTGCTAGAAAACATGGTAGAGAAAGAGAACCATGGGTTCAGGAACCCATGCCCTTTCCACCTAAACCCACTAAGAAAAAAGATGATGAAGAATTTGAACGCTTTGCTGAAATGCTTAGGCGAGTCTTTTTGCGCACCCGCTTAACTAATATTTTAAAGATGGCCCCTTATGCAAAATACATGAAAGACATCATCACTAATAAAAGAAAGGTACCCGAAGCTGAAATATCCACCATGCTTGCTAATTACTCTTTTAAGGATGGAGTACCTAAAAAACTTGGAGACCCAGGAATACCAACTATACCTTGCTCCATGAAAATAAATTATGTCAAAACTGCTTTGTGTGATTTAGAAGCTGGTGTTAGTGTTAAGCCTTTCTCTTTATATAAAAGACTTGACTTGAATAAACTCACACCTACTGAAATATCTTTGCAAACGGCTGACAAATCAACTGCCATACCTATCGATATTTGTGAGGATGTGCCCGTTGTTGTTGCAAATGTTACTATCTTAACAGACTTTGTTATACTTGAGATGCCCGAGGATGACAACATGTCGATTATCCTTGGTAGACCCTTTTTGAATACTGCAGGGGTTGTTATTGATTGCAACAAAAGCAAGGTCACTTTTCATATCAATGGTAATGAGCATACGGTGCACTTTCCGGAGAAACAATTCCAAGTGAATGATATTAATGTTATTGAAAAATCTTCGACACTCACTATTGGAAGTTTTCAACTACGTCTACCTACTACTAAAAAGAAATATGACATACTTATTGTTGGGGATATTCACATCCCAGTTGAGGTAACTTAGTGTTCTATGAAAGTTCTTCGGTTTCATGCTAATCAAAAGTGGTTGCTAATAAGACTTGATCAACCTTGTTAATGGATCATTTTTGAGAGGTATGAATTCGATGAATTTAGTAGGCACAACCTTGTGCTCCCACCATTAGTTTTCTTTTTTTCTTAGTTAAATAAAATAAAATGCCATATTTAGTCTATTTTCTGAATTTCCCATGCAATAAAAAATGACCCAAAAATAAAAGTTCTCAGAATGCCCTGAAATTTTATCACGATTTGTTTCTGAATATTTCTGAATTTCTGGTATATATAACATCAGAGGGGGGGTTGTACCTGGTGACCACAAGACACCAGGGTGCGCCAGCAACCCCAGGCGCACACTGGTGGGTTGTGGTCCCCATGTGGGTTCCCTCACTTACCTCTTTAGCCCATGTCATCTCCTACCTCTAGAAAAAAAATCACCATAGGTCTCTCTCTCTCTCTCGTGTTCTTGCTCTCAAACCCGTGGATTTCAATCTCTTTGCTTGAAGCTCCGTTTCCGAAACTGTTTTGGGGGATTGCTACTTGGTATGTGACTCCTCCGTTGCTCCAACTAGTTTTTGCTTTAGTGGTTTATATTTTGAATAATTAGATACTATTGGTGCTACTGTAGATGGGCTTGCATGTGGAATTCTTATAGTTTTAAGTAGTTTGAATGCTTGATATGACCTCTATGCACCCTTATGAGTATTTGCTATCAATCTTGTGAAATTTTGTTGACAAAAATTTTGTGGGCTAAAAATTTCAGAATTTTATTTATAGAAATAAGATGAGTTTCTTTAGGAAGTTTTCTTCCAAGAAGAATGCTAAGGGAGTCATTGGGGAATCATCGAACAATGACGTCCGCACTCTGAGAACGGCGGAGGTGCGGCCGTGCGAATGGCCGCATAATGCCTTCATGGAGGGGGCCGGGTTCCATCAAGAGTTCGCCCAATTCGTTGCAAATACTGGGCTGACCGACTTCCTCGCAGCTGAGTGTGACCAACACCATCTCCTTACAAATTTCTTTGTGCAAAATTTTCATTTTCTTAGTAGGAATAATCCACCTGAGGTGCGGTTTAATTTGTATGTTGAACCCCATCAGATATTGCTCACTGACTTTTGTGATATATGTTTGATCCCTTCTGATGGGGAATTAAGAGAGCCTAGACCTGCAGAGTTTGAGGACTTTTATCGCTCTCTGACAGTGGGGGATGAGAGAGGCGTGTCGAATGTCCCTGCCAGTAGTTTGCAGTTTCCTTCTGTGCATTACTTTGCTTTATTCATCGCAAAGTGTTTAACTGCTAGAGAAAAGGTCGTTGCACTCAGTGCCTCTGACTTCGCCATTTTACACCGTGCACTACACAATGATCACACCTTTAGCCTAGGGGCTATTATTGCACGTCGTCTGCACCTCAACAGGACTAAGGGCAAAATTCATGGTTGTATTTATGCTAGTCGCTTAGCGAGTCACTTTAACGTTCAAATACGCCAACATGATTATCCTTTGCCCCGAGTTTATCTAGATCACTAGGCGATGGTAGCTCACCAGTTTACTGATGATGCTAACTCTCTTCATAATATTCGTTACAACCTGGTTTTCAGTGTGGATTCTCATGATGTTATTCCTTGCCTGCACCTGCTTTGTTTGATTCTATTGCCAGGGGCAGATACAGGGTCATGCCAGCGGACATTATTGCCTACTGGAACACCCAGGTAGCGGCAGAGGAAGAGCCTCAGGAGTGGGACACTCAGGTGCCGCCGCCACAACACTTCAACATGGGACCGGATGGCTACTATGGATGGTGATTACCAAGTTAGGCCAAAAACCTAAACTTGGGGGAGTACGTATTTCAACCGACATTACATTCATGTTCACACATTTCATTCCAGTTGTCGGTGTCCACACTTTTTCATTGTATTATCCATGCTAGATTTATTTTCTCGCTTTCTTCTTGTGTGTTTGAAAAACTTTGAGAAAAACCCAAAAACTTTTCTCGCTTCTCGATTTTTCTTTCTAGTTTAAATCAGTTGTAGTGTTAAAAAGAAAATCCAAAAAGATTTCCATGTTCTTCTTTTGCCTGTTGGGAGCTTTCCCGTGTAAATAGTTTTTTTTCTCGTTTTTGTTTTCCCTTCTTTAATTTGCTTTCTTCAAGAAAAACTAAAAACTCGAAAAATATTTCAGTGTGTTTCTCTGAAATTCTTTTCTTTTTAGTGAGTCATACCAAGGAGAAGACCACGATGAAAATGTTGAGTGGCTCTCATATGTATTATTGTTGATCTAACAAAGAGCCTAAATTACTTTGTCTTCTCCTTTTGAATAAAATGTTTACAGATTCCAGCTTAGTCCACGGTACTCTTACACTATTATTATTTTCATATCATTCCGTCATGCAAGTGAAAGGCAATAATGACGATATTTGATGAATTGACTGTGGCGGAGAGAAATAGGTATGAACTCAACTTGTTCTGTTTTTGTAAATATGTTTAACATAGTATCCATGATTCAACATATTATGATCAAACATGTTTGCAATGACAATTAGAGATTATAGTTTCTCATGCCATGCTTAATTAGCTAGGAGTGGATAATGATTTATCTTGGATGTCAACATGCATTAAAATGATTGTGATGTAGTATGATGATATGGTATCCTCCTCTGAATGTTTCAAGTGGCTTGACTTGGCACATGTTCATGCATGTAGTTGAATCAGAACCAACATAGCCTCTACGATATTTATGTTCATGGTGTTCATATCCTACTCATGCTAGTATTCAATGTTAATTATTTATAATGCATGTTCATGACCGTTTTCGCTCTCGAGCTGGCTGCTTCTCAACCTATTTGCTAGCCTTCGCCTGTACTAAGCAGGAACACTGCTTGTGCATCAAAATCCTAAAACCCAAAGTTATTCCAGACGAGTCCACCATATCTACCTATATGTGGTGTTACCCTGTCGTTCCAAGTAAATTTGCATGTGCCACCTCTAAAATTTCAAATGAACATCTGTTTTGTGTGCCTGGACTGCTCATGGAGCGACAGGGGGCGGTCAGTATCTTCCATGCTAAGCGGGTTATTCTCATGATGAGTGTTTATTCACTCGTCCTTGCATGAGAGGGGCGGTAATAGGGATGCCCAGTCCTGAATTCAAAAATTGCAAATAATTAAACAAAACTCCCCCAGGACTGATGTTGGTATGGACGATACCCGTGGATTCGGCTCGCCGTGGAGTGTGTTTGTTGGTGGAGGGGGAGTAAACCTTTACTTTTATCGCTTGGGAACCACCACTAATGTGTTTAGCATGGAAGATATTGATAACTCTTGGTCGTAACGTTGACAGGAAGGGTGTACCTCCCAAAATTATATTTATCTCTGTTTTAAGCTTTGAGCTCTGGCACCTCTGCAAATCCCTGCTTCCCTCTGTGAAGGGACTATCTATTTAATTTTATGTTGAGTCATCACCTTCTCAAACAAGCGCCAGATCTGAGAGCACTATTGTCATGCTCATGCATTGTGTATAGTTAATGTTGAATGCATCATGACTGGATCTTTTCTACCATGAATTACAATGTTTAGTCGCTGCTTGAACTTTGGAGGTGCTCTGCATTTATGTTTTGCTATCTCAGAAAGGGCTAGCGAGATACCACAGTTGTCATATTGTTTCATGATTGTTTTGACAAAGTGTTGGCATTTGATATATCTTATTATTGCTCTCTAGTTGATTTTGCCATTGATATGAGTTAATATAATTTCTAAGAGTTATTGTCGACATGGTTAGTCATGATCTTTGCTGAAAACTTGGGTACTACTTAAGCTTATTTATGTAAACAAGAACAAAAGAGTTCCTAAAAGTTTTTCTTTTTCACTTTCAGTTTATCAACTGAATTGCTTGAGGACAAGCAAAGGTTTAAGCTCGGGGGAGTTGATACGTCTCCGTCGTATCTACTTTTCCTAACGCTTTGGCTCTTGTTTTGGACTCTAATTTGCATGATTTGAATGAAACTAACCCGGACTGGCGCTATTTTCAGCAGAACTACCATGGTGTTGTTTTTGTGCAGAAATAAATGTTCACAGATTGGAACGAAACTTTTTGGAGATTTATTTCAGAATAAATAAAAAATACTGGGACCAAGAACCACCGAGGGGGTGCCCTGGTTGGGCACGATACACCAGGGTGCGCCCCCTCCCTCTGGCGTGCCCTGGTGGGTTGTGCCCACCTCGTGGCCCCACGGACCCTAATTGCAGCACTATAAAATCCTATTTTGGGAGAAAAATATAGGAGAGGAAGTTTCACCACGTTTTACTATACGGAGCTGCCTCCACCTCTTGTTCTTCCTCGGGAGGCCAGATCTGGAGCCCGTTCGGGGCTCTGGAGAGGGGAATCTTCGGTCTTCGTCATCACCAACCCTCCTTCGTCGCCAATTCCATGATGCTCCCCACGGGGAGTGAGTAATTCCTTCATAGGCTTGCTGGTCGGTGAAGAGTCGGATGAGATTCATCATGTAATCGAGTTAGTTTTGTTAGGGCTTGATCCCTAGTATCCACTATGTTCTAAGATTGATGTTGTTATGACTTTGCTATGCTTAATGCTTGTCACTAGGGCCCGAGTGCCATGATTTAAGATCTAAACCGTTTATGTTTTCACCATTATATCTATGTTCTAGATCCGATCTTGCAAGTCATATTCACCTATTACGTGTTATGATCCGTAAACCCCAGGGTGACAGTAATTGGGATACTTTCCGGTGATGACCGTAGTTTGAGGAGTTCATGCATTCACTATGTGTTAATGCTTTGTGCCGGTTCTCTATTAAAAGGAGGCCTTAATATCCCTTAGTTTCCTTATGGACCCCGCTGCTACGGGAGGGTAGGACAAAAGATGTCATGCAAGTTCTTTTCGATAAGCACGCATGACTATTTACGGAATACATGCCTACATTATATTTATGAACTGGAGCTAGTTTTGTATCGCCCTAGGTTATGACTGTTATATGATGAATATCATCCAACGAATTCACCGATCCAATGCCTACGAATTTTCCTCATATTGTTCTTGCTAAGTTACTACTGCTGTTGTTACTGTTACACCTACTACAAAATCATTGCTATCACTGTTACTTCTATTGTTACTGTTTCCACTGCTGTCAAAACTATCATATTACTGTGCTACTGATCACTTTGCTGCAGATACTTAATCTCCAGGTGTGGTTGAATTGACAACTCAACTGCTAATACTTGCAAATATTCTTTGGCTCCCTTGTGTCGAATCTATAAATTTGGGTTGAATACTCTACCCTCGAAAACTGTTGCGATCCCCTATACTTGTGGGTTATCAATCACTCCCATCCTACTAACACTCAGCAGAACATGATTACCTTAAGCTCGTGACCCCGTAGGTTCGGTAAATCATAGACATGAATGAAACCCCTTCGTTCAATGGCCGATAGCGGAACCGTGGACATCTATATCAGTCCCTATGATTACATGAATGATATTCAAGTGAACCTTTGGTTATCATGTGATGTTCCCTTTGCTTCGCGATACTTTACAAAACCCAGTGTGCATCGTTATCCTCCTAAGTCATCACCATGCTCACTATACCGTTGCTCCCGTTACCGGTTTTGTTCTTCTTTCTCGTTGACATGTTCTGACATCCCCGTGACGTAGTCACCAGTGTTTCGCCAGATGATGATGGATGTCATCACACCGAGAGGGCCTTAAGAATATCTCTCCATTGTCGTAGGAGCAAATCCTACTCTCGAGCTATCCGGTCACTTGTCAAACTTTCCGGTGTGCCTGAAAGTTGTCGTTATGATCACCTTGTTATAGATGATGTTTAAGCAACCCCAAAGCCCACCATATGGTAGGAAGTGACCGAGACACTCTCATGGTTTGAGGAACTAAAAACACATGCTAACACTTCGTGTTATAACAGATGATTTCAGACGATATAATCACATAGTATAACAGACAAGTATTGGGTCGATTCAATACGATCGTTCTTCTAATGTCATACCCTCAATGTTGTTTTAGGACTACCGTTACACTTAACGATATCCTAAGATCCAGAAAACGTGATCACCAACAACACTTGAGCCAGTCTTAGAGGCGATACTAGGAACCTATTGTTTACAATTTATCATTTCACACGTGCATATGAGTTTTCCACTGCATCGCATATTCCAGGATCATAGCAGTTATAGCATGAAATATAAACTCTTAATTATGAATAAAAGAAATATAATAATACAATGTAATTGCCTCTAGGGCATATTTCCAGCAGTCTCCCACTTGCACTAGAGTCAATAATATAGCTGCATGTTTTTAAACACCTATGGCTTATCTTGTGTTGCTCATGCTTTGCTTGTGGTAGAGCCTTTGTCATTAGTTTTGACATAGTCAAACTTTTCATTATTTGTGTTAGTCTTGTCTAATTTTAAGGATCTCAATCATCTTTGAGCTATAACATTTTATTAAAAATAAAATATTATTAGACTCATTGCACTTAGAATCACACCAACTATATCAAGACTCTTCTTGACTATATCTCATACTTTGGATCCACCCATTCATATCAAGATTTTTCTTGATTAGCCATTATATAATGTTTATGGGTTTCTTACAACTTTTGTAACATCCAATTATATCAAGACATTTCTTGATTTAGATAATATTGAAAACATCCAATATTTTTCAAAACACATATTTCTATCGTTATAGAATCAACAATATTGTTCATAAAATAATGTTTTGCCTTGCTATTTGATGAAAACACGTCTCAAAACCATTTTTTTGTGCTTAGAAGCTTTTATATTATTTCTGTACCATAGTATGTCATATACATATTAATATTGAGTGATTCGAGATCCAAGTCTAGTTCTCAGCCATTGATGTGGACATCATTGATGACAAGAATTTTGACCGGTGGGCAAACTTTTGCCGATCATATCTCCATATGACTCTTGTTCATCTTTCGATGCTTTGTGCTTCGAGCTCAGAATGATTCCGCTAGAACTTCAAGACAACCGAGTGCTATCTACATACATGGTTTGACCATCCCCATCTTACACCTCACGTCCCATTTGTACTCATGTGGACATGACACACTCCGGAACGCTATGTGTTATAGGCGGTTGCAACACTGGGAAGAGCACCTTTTAACTTGATATTTACTGTGAGAGATCACCCTAGTAATTGACTACTATGCAATCAAAGGGTGCAAACACAAAGGGATAAACATCTTAGGTAATTAATAATAGCATGATATGGTATAGCCCTGGGCGCCGGGAGTTCTCCGTGATCGTCTTCAATCTCCAGTTGAAGCGACGTCTACTTTGTTGTCGTGGCAACTGTTTCAAAAACGTTGCTGTGGCGGTAATCTCGAAAAATGTTGTCGTGGCAACCGTTTCAGAAAACGTTGCCATGACACCAGAAATCTGAAATTCCGTCGTGATATGAAATTATGGCTCCCCGCCTCGCGCCTTGGTACACCTTCTCCTCGTCGGGGTCATCCGTGTACGTCTTGCCACCGTCACTTGTAACCTATCTCTACGATATATACATTAAGGTGGCAATCTCGTGGCTCCAGTCATCATGCCGTGATGCGCAGGCCACTTAACATTACAACATATAACCATCTCATACATAAACTCATTATCATGACGAACGCTATACCACATCATACGAAAACCCTACAAAACCAAGTTAGACATCCTCTAATCGGTTTGGCAAATTTACTTATGTGGTTTCTAGGGTTTCTGGATAAACCTAGCTACCTACGTGCACATCATAAAGTGACAGTCCTTGTTGCTAGATTAACTTTCGGGGTGTGTGAAAGAAGAGACTTAATTAAAAATCAGTAGCTTTACCCAAAGTAATTTCCATAAAGGTACCACCCGCGGCTAAATCTAAAATATTTCTAGAAACAAAATTCAATCCCACATAGAATTTTTGTATAATCATCCATAGATTTAAACCATGTATAGGTTAATTTCTTAACATTAATTTCATTCTTTCCCAAGATTGTGCAACATGTTCATGCTCAAGTTGCTTAAAATTCATGATTTCATCTCGAAGGGAAATAATTTTTGCGGGCAGAAAATACTTAGTCATAAAAGCATCTTTGCACTTATCCCATTAATCAATGCTATTGCAAGGCAAATATGAAAACCAAAATTTTGCACGATCACGTAAAGAGAAAGGAAATAATTTCAACTTCACAATATCATTGTACACATCTTTTTTATTTTGCATATCACACAATTCTACGGAAGTGTTAAGATGGGACGCGGCATCCTCATTAGGACTACCGGAAAATTGCTCTTTCATAACAAGATTCAACAAAGCAGCATTAATATCATAAGACTCCGCACTAGCGGCGGGAGGAGCAATCGAAGTACTAATAAAATCATTATTATTAGTATTGGAAAAATCACATAATTTGGTATTTTCTTGAGACATCGTGACTACGCAAACAAGATTGCAAGAAAACAAAAAATCGAACGACAAAAAGGCAAATATTTTTGTGCTTTTCGCAAAAACATTTTAGAAGTGGGGGAGATGAAAACGAGAGGCAAATGGCAAATAAAGTAAATTGCAAGGAGATGAGATTTGTGATTGGGTACCTGAGAGATGTTGATGGCATCTCCCTTGTGCCAGAGATTGACACATGAACGGAAGACTTGATCCTCCCCGGCAACAGCGCCAGAAATTCTTCCTGATTGCTTGTATCTGCGTTAGTATTTCCCTGAAGAGTAGATGATGATGCAGCACAACAACGGTAAGTATTTCCCCCAGTTATGAAACCAAGGTTCTCAATCTAGTAGGAGGATCCACCCACACTATGTAAACAGCACCTGCACACAAATAACAAATACTTGCAACCCAACGCGTTAGAGGGGTTGTAAATCCCTCCTCGGTATTGAGATAGATTAAATTGTATGAGATTGGATAAATAGATCTAACAAAACTCAAAATAAAATAAATAATGAAAAAACACTGCAAGGTATTTTTGGTTTTATATGATAGGAAAATAGACCCGGGGGTCGTAGATTTCACTAGAGGCTTCTCTCGAGAAAATAGCATACGGTGGGTAAAGAAATTACTGTTGGGCAATTGATAGAAAAGCGAATAGTCATGACGATATCCAAGGCAATGATCATGTATATAGGCATCACGTCCAAGATTAGTAGACCGAGTCCTGCCTGCATCTACTACTATTACTCCATATATCGACCGCTATCCAGCATGCATCCATTGTATTAAGTTCATGGAAAAATGGAGTAATGCAATAAGAACGATGGCATGATGTAGACAAGATCTATTCATGTAGGAATAGACCCCATCTTTTTATCCTTAATGGCAATGATACATGCATGTCATGTCTCCTTCTGTCACTGAGATTGAGCACCGCAAGATCGAACCCATCACAAGGCACCTCTTCCCATGGCAAGAAAAATCAATCTAGTTGGCCAAACCAAACCAAAGTTTCAGAGAAGAAATACAAGGCTATAATGATCATGCATAAAAGAGCTCAGAGAAGACTCAAATAATATTCATAGATAGAACTGATCATAAACTCACAATTCATTGGATCCCAACAAACACACCGCAAAAAGTCATTACATCAAATAGATCTCCAAGAACATCGAGGAGAACATTGTATTGAAGATCAAAAAGAGAGAAGAAGACATCTAGATACTACCTACGAACCCGTAGGTCTGTAGTAAACTACTCACGCATCATCGGAGGGGCAAGGGTGTTGATGAAGAACCCTCCATGATTGTTGATCCCTCCGGCAGAGTGCCGGAGAAGGCCTCTAGATTGGATCTCGTGGTTCTGGAACTTGCGGCGGCGGAAACTATTTTCTCTCGACTCCCCTAGGTTTTTGGGATTTTAGAGTATTTATAGAGCTGATAGTTTGTGGAGAAGCCTCCCATGGGCCCCACTACCCACCAGGGCGCGCCAGGAGCCTCTAGCATGCCCTGGGGCCTAGTGGGCCCCACATGCCTCCTCTGGTGCACTTCTTGGGCTCCTCGGGTGTCTTCTGGGTAGAAAAAATTCTCCAAAAAGTTTCATGGCATTTGGACTCCGTTTGGTATTGATTTTCTGCGAAGTAAAAAACAAGAAAAAAATAGCAACTGGCACTGGGCACTATGTCAATAGGTTAGTCCCAAAAAATGATATAAAGTTGCTAGTAAATGAATATAAAACATCCAAGATTGATAATATAACAGCATGGAACAATAAAAAATTATAGATACGTTGGAGACATATCAGGCTCGAAGCAGTGGAGCAGGAAATTTTCAAGTGCCAGGGGATGGTGGAGCGCGGACTCAATGCTAACCACTCCATGATCACGGAATTTTCTCGTGGGCATAAGATGGACAACAAGGAGATTGGGGACGCCATCTTCAAGCTCAATGGCAGGATTGATTACCTTCAAGCCCAAATTTATGATTTACAAAACCAAATTTTTTAATATGAAGCCAAATTTAAAGGTATGAGTTTAGATGTAAGTTTCACGACTCCGGAAACTCGTTCATCCTTCTAGATGGAGAGCCTATGCCATGGAAGACGGAGGACAATCCCACCACTTCATCATCACCATCATCACCGAAGAAATACACTTGAGCACATGGGTATGGGCACCACCCTTGGCTTGTGCCAAGTTTGGGCCGGGGAGGTGCCCTGGTATCGTATCACCATCACTTTTATCATCTTTATCTATCTTAGTTTGATCCTTAGTTATTTCATGATTTAGAAAAATAAAAGTTTAGTATGATCTAGTATCGAGTGCTAGTTTCATGATTTAGAATAATAAAAGTTATTTGTCTATCTACCTATGTAATCGAGGTTGAGAGTTATATAATAAAGAGTAGTTTGAGTTTTGCTTCTTTAATTGTATGTTTCCATCTTATCAATGAAAGTAATAAAAAGATCATATGTTAATCTCATGGAAAGTAATGACTTTACCTAAAGAAAAGTATGATGGATAAAATTTATTGGAAGTTAACAAACATAGCATTAGTCATTGATGCAATTCATGAAAGATTAATAAAGGAAGAGATGATTCACATATAAATATACTATCTTGGACATGGTTTATGATTGTGAGCCCCCATTAAATATTCTATGTCAATTAGTTGACATTGGACAAGGAAGACAACGCAATGAGTTATGTTTGCTAATATTCACACAGAAGTTATATTGTCATGGATCCTCCAACATGTGGTGCTTGCTCAATATCTTTTGCTAGCCAAAAATCCGCACTAAGTAGAGATACTACTTGTGCATCCAAAACCCTTGAACCCAGTTTCATGCCATGAGAGTCCACTATATCTACCTATGGATTGAATAAGATCCTTCAAGTAAGTTGTCATCGGTGCATAAAGCAATAAAAATTGCGCTTAAAATATGTATGATCTTTTATTGTAAGGGAAAATAAGCTTTGTACGACCTTGTGATGGTGAAGAAATAAAAGCAACAGACTGCATAATAAAGGTTGCTATCACAAGGGGCAATAAAGTGACATTCCTTTACATTAAGAGCTTGCACATCCAAAAACAAAAAGCGCGTGACAACCTCTGCTTCCCTCTGTGAAGGGCCTATCTTTTACTTTTCTGTATTTACTTTTTATGCAAGATTCAATAGTGTTCTTCTATACTCCTTTTTCATTTTCTATCTTTGCAAGCATCATGTGGTGGGGAAATATCTAGGCACATATAACCAGTTGGATATGAGTAATCATTAGTTATTATTGTTGACATTACCCTTGAGGTAAATGAGTTGGGAGGCGAAACTATAAGCCCCTATCTTTTTATGTGTCTGATTGACACTTTTGCTCTCTCTCTCTCTCTCTCTCTCTATATATATATATATATATATATATATGCCATGAGTGTGAGTAATCATAGAAGACTAAATGATAGTTGAGTATGTGGACTTGCTAAACAAAAGCTCTTACATAAGATTCTTCATGAGAGTATGATGAATTGTGATTGTTTCATTAACTAAGAACAAAGTTTGTTTGTTTTCAAGAAAGTTTATGCTTTATACTTCGGTACTATGATGAATTGTTACTTGATCATGAGAAGTTTTATGATGATATATTGCTGCTATGGTAATGATCATGATGCTACTATCTCCGTATTTTGTTTTATCGATACCTCTCTCTATAAACATGTCGTCATGATTATTGATTTTGGTTTTGGGTTGAGGACAAGCGAGGTCTAAGGTTGGGGGAGTTGATACATCCTTTTTGTATCATGTTTTCCTACTATTATTTATAATATTTTTGATCATTTTTACACTTTGTGATGCAATTCTAATGCCTTTTCTCTCTTAATTTGCAAGATTTACATGAAGAGGGAGATTGCCGACAGCTGGAATTCTAGACCTGGAAAAGCTACAACAGAGATACCTATTCTACAGAGCTCCAAATGGCCTGAAATTTCACGGAGAATTTTTATGAAATATATAAAAAATACTGCAACAAAGAAGTACCAGAGGGGTGATACGTCTCCAACGTATCTATAATTTTTGCTTGTTCCATGCTGTTATATTATCATTCTTGGATGTTTTACAATCATTTTATAGCAACTTTATATCATTTTTTGGGACTAACCTATTGAAATAGTGCCCAGTGCCAGTTGCTATTTTTTGCTTGTTTTTTACTTCGTAGAATATCAGTACCAAATGGAGTCCAAACACAGCGAAATTTTTAGAGAATTTTTCTAGACCAGAAGACACCTGTTGGGCCAAAGAAGTACCAGAGGGGGGCTCCAAGGGGAGCACAACCCACCTGGGCGCGCCTGGGGGCCCAGGCGCGCCCTGGTGGGTTGTGCCCACCTCGGCCACCTCCCGCATCGCCTCTTTGCTCTATAAATACCCCAAAAATCCAAAAACCTTAGGGGAGTCAACGAAACACAATTCCAGCCGCCGCAAGTTCTAGAACCACCAGATCCAATCTAGACACCATCACAGAGGGGTTCATCATCCTCATTGGTGCCTCACCGATGATGTGTGAGTAGTTCATTGTAGACCTATGGGTCCGTAGTTAGTAGCTAGATGGCTTCCTCTCTCTCTTTTGATTCTCAATACAATGGTCTCTTGGAGATCTATTTGATGTAACTCTTTTTGCGGTGTGTTTGTTGGGATCTGATGAACTTTGAGTTTATGATCGGATCTATTTATCCATGAAAGTTATTTGAGTTTCTTTTATCTCTTATATGCATGATTACTTATAGCCTTGTATTTCTTCTTCGAATCTTTGGTTTAGTTAGGCCAACTAGATCAATTTTTCTTGCCATGGGAAGAGGTGCTTTGTGATGGGTTCGATCATGCGGTGTTCTTTCCCAGTGACAGAAGGGGCAGCAAGACACGTATTGATCATTGCTATTAAGGATAACAAGATGGGGTCTATTCCTACATGAATAGATCTTTTCTACATCATGTCATCATTCTTATTGCATTACTCCGTTTCTCCATGAAATTAATACACTAGATGCATGCTGGATAGCGGTCGATGTGTGGAGTAATAGTAGTAGATGCAGGCAGGAGTCGGTCTACTAATCTTGGATGTGATGCCCATATAATGATCATTGCCTGGATATCGTCATAATTATTTGAAGTTCTATCAATTGGCCAACAGCAATTTGTTTACCCGCCGTATGCTATTTTATCGACAGAAGCCACTAGTGAAATCTACGGCCCCCGGGTCTATTCTTTATCATATTTGCTTTGAGATCTATTTTTATTTGCTTTTGTTTTCAGATCTATTATTCTAAAAACCCAAAAATACCTTGCTGCACTTTTTCTTTATTTATTTTATTTTGTTTTATCGCGATATCTATTTATCCAAAATCATACAAACCAATCTATCTTTTACCCGAGAGGGATTGACAACCCCTCTTACACGTCGGGTTGCAAGTATTTGTTCTTTGTGTGCAGGTACAGTTTACATAGTGTTGCTTGGTTCTCCTACTGGTTCGATAACTTTGGTTTCATAACTGAGGGAAATACCTATCGTAGCTGTGCTGCATCATCCCTTCCTCTTCGAGGAAATACTGAAGAGGACACGAGCCATCAAGAAAGGATCTCTGGCGCCGTTGCTGCTGAGACATCATCAACATCTATCAGGTTCCTTATTACAAATCTCATCTTCTTGCAATTTACATTATTTGCCATTTGCCTCTCATTTTCATCTCCACCACTTCACAAAAATTATCCGTTTTATTCGCCCTCTTTTTCATTTGCCGTTTTCTTGTCAGATCTATCTTTTTGTGTGCAATCTTGTTGCGTAGTCATGATGACTCATGAAAACACTAAGTTGTGTTATTTTTCCGAGACCAACAACAATGATTTTATTAGCACTCCGATTGCTCCTCCCGCCACTAGTGCGTAATCTTGTGATATTAATGCAGCTTTGTTGAATCTTGTTATGAAAGATCAGTTTTCCGGTACTCCTAATGAGGATGCCACATCCCATCTTAACACATTCGTGCAATTATGCGATATGCAAAAGAAAAAGATGTGGACAATGATATTGTGAAGTTGAAATTATTTCTGCTTTCTTTTCGAGATCGCGCAAAAATTTGGTTATTTTCTTTGCCTCGCAATAGTATCGAATCTTGGGATAAGTGCAAAGATGCTTTCATTACTAAGTATTTTCCGCCCACAAAAATTATTTCTCTTAGAACTCAAATCATGAATTTTAAGCAACTTGAGCAAGAACATGTTGCGCAATCTTGGGAGAGAATGAAATTGATGCTAAGACATTTTCCTACTCATGGTTTAAATCTTTGGATGATCATACAATTTTTTTATGCGGGATTGAATTTTGTTTCTAGAAATCTTTTAGATTCCGCCGCGGGTGGTACTTTTATGGAAACTACTTTGGGTGAAGCTATTAAATTTCTTGATAATATTTTGGCAAATTATTCACAATGGCATATCGAAAGAGCTCCTACTAGTAAAAAAGTTAATTCGGTTGAAGAAATTAGTACTTTGAGTGAAAAAGTTGATGCTCTTATGAAATTGGTCGCTAATAAAAATGCTCCTATTGATCTTAATGATGTGCCTTTATCTACCTTGATTGAGCAAAATAGTGATTCCGTAAATGTGAATTTTGTCTCGCAAAACAATTTTAATAACAATGCTTATAGAGGTAATTTTAATCCTAGGCCTTTTCCTGGAAATTCCTCTAATGATTATGGTAATTCCTATGGTAATCCTTCTTTTAATAATAATAGGAACACCTATGATCTTGAGAATAATATTAAAGAATTTATCAATGCTTAAAAAGTTTTCAATAATACGATAGAAGAAAAGTTGAATAAGATTGATGATATGTCTAGAAGCATTGATAGGATTTCTCACGATGTAGAAAATCTCAAGTTGAAATTTTTTGTGCCCTAGGTTGAGGAATCAATTAAAGCTTTATATGTTTCTATGGATGAAAGTAAGAAAAGAACCGCTATGCTTAGAGCTAAAAGAGAATTTTTAGAAAGAGCGTTTTCTAGTGATTGCTTTCATAAAAATGATGAAGATCTTAAAGTGATTGGTGTTTCTTCTATTGATTCCTTGTTTAGTAAAATTAAAATTGATGATAAAGGGACTGAAGAAGAGTCAACTTTAGCTAGAAGGTGTCCCGATAATTTGGAGGGTGAAAATCCTGATGAAAAAATTGATAAAAGTGGGTTTGGAGAGGTCAAAACTTTAACTAGTGATGTGCCCACTCTTTTGGATTTCAAAGACTTTAATTATGATAGTTGCTCTTTGATTAATTGTATTTCTTTGTTGCAATCCATGATAAATTCACCCCATGCTTATGAACAAAATAAAGCTTTTACTAAACATATTGTTGATGCTATGATGAAAGCTTTTGAAGAAAAGTTGGAATTAGAGATCTCAA
Organism: Thinopyrum elongatum; assembly: GCA_011799875.1. Taxonomy (NCBI): domain Eukaryota; kingdom Viridiplantae; phylum Streptophyta; class Magnoliopsida; order Poales; family Poaceae; genus Thinopyrum; species Thinopyrum elongatum. The sequence goes on along the minus strand of CM022300.1, from coordinate 37,920,855 downwards.
TTCCTAGAAAATTACATGATGAATGGGAACTCATCGTTAAAGTCAAGATAAAAAATTATGAATGTTTTGCTTTATGTGATTTGGGTGCTAGTGTTTCCATGATTCCGCAATCTTTTTGTGATGTGCTTGGTCTTACCAATATTGAAGAATGTTCTCTCAATTTGCACTTGGTGGGTTCTACTATTAAAAAGCCTTTGGGAAGAATTAATGATGTGCTTATCCTTGGAAATAGGAATTATGTGCCCATAGATTTTATTGTTCTTGATATTGATTGCAACCCGTCTTGTCCAATTATACTCGGTAGACCGTTTTTACGTACTATTGGTGCCGTGATTGATATGAAAGAAGTCAATATTAAATTTCAGTTTCCACTAAGAAAGGGTATGGAACACTTCCCTAGAACAAGAATTAAGCCACCATATGAATCAATCATGAGGGCATCCTATGATCTAGAACTAAAGATGACAATACTTGAATCTATGCTTTATGCCTAGCTAGGGGCGTAAAACGATAGCGCTTGTAGGGAGGCAACCCAATGAATAAAATTTCTTTTTGCATTTTTCTTTCTGTTCTTGAGTGCTTGCACAATTATGCCTCTTTTATGATTGTGTTTTTCATGTTTTAATTAGTGTTTGTGCCAAGTAAATACTTTGGGATAGCTTTGGTAATAGTTGATTTGATCCTATTGAAAAACAGAAACTTTTGCGTCCAGTAAAATAATTGTCTAAATTCATAGAAGCGATGAAAAATTCTGAATTTTTTACAAAATATTTATACACAAATTGCCTCTGTTGTCCTAATGTTTTAGAATTTTTGGAGTTACATAAGTATGAGTAAACTTCGAATCTTTACAGACTGTTCTATTTTCTTTGCATTGTGTGCTTATTTTGATGACTCTATGGATTGTATCGGGGGGTATAAGCCATGGCAAAGTTAGAATACAGTAGATATAATGCAATAACAAAATTTGAATGGGTTTCTAAGTACTTAAAGTAAAGATTGATTTTCTTATACTAATGGATCTCACGAAGGTTTTGTTAAGTTTTGTGTGATTGAAGTTTTCAAGTTTTGGGTGAGATCACGATGGATGAAGAAATAAGGAGTAAGAAGAGCCTAAGCTTGGGGATGCCCGATGGAACCCCAAGGCAATATTCAAGGAGAAACAAGCAACTAAGCTTGGGGATGCCCCGAGTTGCATCCCCTCTTTCTTCTAACGACCATCAGTATTTTACTTGGAGCTATATTTTTATTCGTCTCATACATGAGTTTTGCTTGGAGCGTCTTGTATTATATGAGGTTTTTTTTACATCTGTGCCCCTGGTTCCCTAGCTCTACTCATTCATCCCCGCGCTCTTAACTTTTGCTCAGTTTTCCCCACTTCCTTGCCCAAAACCCTCAGAACAGGTCACAACAGACGTTACCGTCGGGTTAATGGCTTGACCGTTAACTCTGACGAGTGGGGCCGCGCTGGACTGTGTTGTCCGTTGGACCTGACAAGTGGGGCTGCGTTGGGCGTTGTCGCTGTTCGACCGTTGGGCCGTGGTTTCATTGTACCGTCCCTTGCATTAAACACCTACGCGCGCCGCCGCGACAGAAGCCTGTTATGCATGCACCCAGCACGACTGCCTGCATGCGTCCATGCGCGCCGCCATGATGCGCTGACTGAGCCTGCATGCACCGATGCGTGCTGCCACAATGCACTGACCGAGCCGCTTTCGTGCACGCCAGCCGCCACGGATGCAGCGACGGTCGCTGCCGTTGGTTCCTCTCTTCTCACACGCTTGTCTCCTCGATTTAGAGCATCATTTTTTTACAATCAGTTTCAGCCTTTTCGATCCACTCGCATCTGCACCTGGTTTGCTATGATAAATAAATTGAACAATATGTTTTATATTTTTGTGGCTGCATGCACTAGCTAGGTGGCTACATATTTGTGGCTTGTGTAAAAAAAGAGAAGGGTTCGTTGTGGCTGCATGCACTAGGTGGTTACTAACAAAGCGAGCTCTCTAAGAAAAAAATCAACAATTATGTAGATAGGGCCAACAAGCCCATAGCACGATCACATAGTTCAAACTAGGAAGAACTTAATAATAGAATAGATAGAAAACTTAATAATAGAACTTAATAAAAGGGCCAACAAGCCCATAGCATCTCCAACATAGTTCAATTACAACTTAACATAACATAGACTCAAAAAAAGAAAAAGAAAAATAGATAGAGGGTTTAGAACCCTAGCCGCCGCCTTCTCCACCTCGCCCCTCCTCTGGGCACCCTTCACTGCTCCTCCGGGGCGCTGTCGATGGGGTATGGAAGAGTGCATGCGCGACGCGGTGGGGAAGATGTTGGTGTACTCCGTGAACATGTTGTGGGTGGTGAAAGCGATGAACTCGCAGCCACACCAAAACACCCGGCCGAGGAGGTAGAAGGCGTCGAATGTGTTGGTGAAGTGGGCAAGGAGAGCAACCACCACCCCGTTTTGGATGACCTCCTCGACGCGGAACATTATTGGAGATCCCTGTGGGAGGTGGCGGTAGCTGGCCGCGAGGAAGAACTCGGTGAAGTTCCTTGCGGTCCTCCACCTTGATATTGCCCACACACGTAGTGTGCGCTCAACATACACGCTGGTAGGGTAGAGCCTCTCCGGCATGGTGGGTGGGAAGCGGTAGGTTGGTCCGGTGTACTACATGGCTGAGGGATGTGCAAAAGAAGGAGAAGGGGTCGAAGAGCAAGAAGGGCAGATGGTAGAGGATGGGAGATGGATGAGGGATGGCAGAGGCAGAGGGTGGCTTAAATAGCTGTAGTGCTACGTGTTATTTTGCTGTGGCAATAACGGGGTCAAATGTGAAGTAGCCCGTTTTCACACCCACCGCAGCATCGAGAGTGTACACGCGTGGGAAACCGTGGTTTGAAAATAAGAAGAAAAAGAAGCTAATTACACGCATGGGAATCCATGGTCATATATATTATATGAACAAAAAGAGACAATTTTTGAATAGTTTGTGGCCATTTTGCATGATAAAAATAAATTTGGCCCTTATAAATTAGGTCATTTTGCATTTGTATTGAACAAAAAGAACTAAATTTTTTAGGCAATGTCAATTGTTGTGTAATTTCAAACAATACAAAAAAATAGAGCCAGCACGTTCACAAAAAACAGAGCAAATGATGCAAAAAAAAAAACGACGCAATTCGACGGCCCAACTAGAGCTTGGTTTCCTTTTGGGCCCAATAACTACGTTTTTTTTCGCGGAGTCAGTGGTGGGCGAGCAGCCGAGCACAACCAACAGGATCGCCTCTCGCGGATCGCCCCACGATCCAACGATGCGGAGCCGTCCATGTGATCCAACGGCGCGGAGCCTGCACGCAGCCTGCCCACTGAATTCCTTCTAGAAGACCACATCTGAGGGCTGTCGCTTGGCGCCAGGGTATGATCGGACGGCTGACGTTCGGAGCTAGGGTTAGGTGAAACTCCGCGGGGTTTAGAGGGGTTTTGAGCTGGTCAACGGGGTTTTCAAGGCTTTGACTGAGCATAACTAATTTTAAAAAATTGAAACAATATGAAACCTTCGCCGTTCATCATTTTATAGGACACACTAATGAGGAAAAATACTAAACTTGGTATACGGACATTTTCAGAAGAAAAAAACTAGCTGGCACAATCGAGGTCAAATGAGCACCATTAATTTAAAAAAAATCTAAAAAATATATAACCTGCGCACAATGTTGTCTTATGTGACATGTGTCACGCCCCGGTGCAATCATGCACTAATCATACACGCAAATGCACACGATCAAGCCTAAGGACTCACGGGAAGATATCACAACACAACTCTAAAACATAAATAAAGTCATACAAGCTTTATATTACAAGCCAGGGGCCTCGAGGGCTCGAATACATAAGCACGCATACAAGCGTCAGCGGAAGCATCAGATATCTGAGTACAGATATAAAAGAAAACACATATAGGCCCTTAGAAGGCGGGACAAAAGAAAACACTACGATCGAAAGGCGCAGGCCTCCTGCCTGGGACCCTCCGAACCTACTCCTGGTCATCGGCCAACTCGTAGAAGTATCCACCCTCGGGGTAGTAGTAGCGATCGTCGGCGTGGGCAGCTGTATCTAGGGCTCCATCATCTGGTTGCGTCAAAAGGATATGGGGGAAAAAGAAAGCAAAGCAACCGTGAGTACTCATCTGAAGTACTCAGCAAGCAAGGATCTACACTACATATGCAACATTATCAAAGGAAGGCTGTATATGTGGACTGGGCTACAGAAATGCCAGACTAGAGGGGAAAGCCTAGTCCTATCGAAGACTAGCATCTTCAACGGTCTTGCAGCATTAGAAGAGTGTAGATTAGTACAGTATAAAGTAGTAGCATCATTAAGTCTCAACCTCACCCAGAGATCCTTTCTCGACTCCCTGCGAGAAAGCAATCCCAGAGCCATACTGTCATCAACCTCGTCCTGAGATCCCTTCTCGACTCCCTGCAAGAAGCAATCCCAGAGCCATAGTATCCAATTCTAGTTGTATCGATCGGGATACAACTCCGAGTGTCCGTTACCGAGGATCCGGCTATGCATAGATTAGTTCTTCCCTGCAGGGGTGCACCAACTTACACACCACGCTCGCTTAACTCTGGCCGGACAAACTTTTCAAGGTCATGCCCGGCCTCGGCCAAATGACACACCGCAACCCTACCTAGAGCTCAGCAGAGAGGTCCCCGCTGGCCTACAACCTAAGCACTCAGGGGTCTTGGGCCATCGCCCTGTGCACTCCGGGTCGTTGCGCACACGGTGTAGCCAGGCACCACCACTACAGGATGGCGCCGGTCCGTCTGTGCTGCCATGCTGAACTGGACGTCTGACAGAGCTTTCGGCTGATGCATACGATGCAAAGTGCCCATAACTTTTCCCACGTGATGGTTAGTGCTATCGGGCCAGTGGCCCACTCGAATCAAATATCGAAATCGTTAGTACCTTGGGGGTGCGGTAACGAGCAGAGACCCACGATTGATGTGACCCCGTCGCCCCGTCTCGAGGACTTGCGGCAAGGGCCAAGAATGCCCAGCCACGCCTCATATTCATCACTCGGGCACCATCCAGGCAACCCGTCTTCACACCACACGCGGGTACCCCTCAGGGTCGACCCGCCTTTCCAAGTAACAATAGTACAATCCAAGTATCCATGTGTCCATAACATCAAGGGAATCCAAGGTATCACCCTCGTTGGATTCCTACTCGATGTAACCGTCAAGGTGAACTCGGAGGGATCACCCTCGATGGGTTCACACTTGAGGTGTTGCCCGACAGGGTTGTATCGGAAGTGGAGAAGGAGGAATCACCCTCGATGACCACGACCAAATAGCTACTCTACAGAGTTAACATCAGGAGTGCTATACAAGATATCACCCTCGGCACTCGATGGTAACGATGCAGTGTCGTACAACCAAGGCGGTGATGTGCGGTGTCGGGACCTGCCTTCGATCCCGTTGATCGGGTTTTCTGATAATCCAGGGGGGCAGTCAGGACAAGTGGGGTCACTGATAGGTCTCTACCCAGCCTATACCAGACAGTTTAGGATAAGCAAGTAAGGTTTCAATAGCAGATTACAATAAACAGGCTATGCATCAGAATAGGTAAAGCAGTAGTAGCAGCAATTCTAATGCAAGCATGAGAGAGAAAGAATAGGCGATATCGGTATGCTCACGGGGGGGTGCTTGCCTGGTTGCTCTGGCAAGAAGGAGGGGTCGTCGGAAGGCTGCTCGTCCAGAGCGTAGTCGTACTCAGCTGCAACGGCGTCGGTCTCGGCGTCTATCGAGAGAGAAAGAGGGGGAAAAGAAATAGTAAATACTAAGCAAACAAGTGCTACACAACGTATGACATGACAATATGCAGTGCCGGGTGTGTCCTAACGTATGGTTGCATGTCACTGAGGAAGGGGAATCCATCCGGAAATGTTTTCCCGGTTCCGGACATTTGTCAGGCAGATGACCGGAGGGGAACGGTTCCATGTTCGGATAGTTAGGGACATGTGACGGACGAACGGACCGCGTATTCGGATTTGTCTCAATATTCTGAGCAACTTTCAAATACAAAGTTTTTCGATCTGAGCTACGGATAATTTTATATGATTTTTCAAAGTTTTATTGATTTTCTAGAATTTATTTAATTATTTAAATTTGAATTATCCAAAACAGTAAAAGTGACGTCAGCATGATGAAATGATGATGTCAGCAGTCAACTCTGGCTGACCAGAGTCAAGCCTGACAGGTGGGTCCCACTGGGACCCACATGTCAGCCTCTGTAACTAATTAACAGGGTTAACTTAAACTAACTTAATTAGATGGTGGGCCCTACTGGTCAGTGTCTAACTAACTAACTAATTAACATAATTAGTATTAACAGGTTAATTAACTTTTATCTATTTATTTTAAAACGTTTAAAGGGGTGGGGCCCGTATGTCATTGATTGGGGCCTGCCCAGTCAGCACAATTGACTTGGTCAACTGGTCAACAGGGGGCCCCGGGCTCATCGGTCAGTGGCACAGGGGCGGGGCCCACCGGGGCCAGGTCAGCGCCGGCCACCGGAGCTCTCCGGCGAGCCCCGAGCGGTGGTGGAACTCCGACGAGCTCGGGTTTGAGCTGTGGGGCATGGTTTTGGGCGCGGCTTGGTGCTCTGGAACGGCCTCACCATGCCGCGTCCGATAGTGGGGAGCACGGCGGCGGGGGTGGCCGGAGTTGAGTATAACGACGGCGATGGCGGACGGCGGCTTCGGTGAGCTACGGGGGCAGCGCTACGACGTGCAAATGAGCGAGGCGATGAGCTGGGGATGCTCCGCGCGTCACGGCGAGCAAGATGGGCACGGGGCCCAATGGTCGCCGGAAGCATGCCAGCGACGTGCTTAGTGGCGGAGGGCTCGGGCAAGTTGGGGGCGGCGGCTACCGCGCAAGGAAGAGCACGGGGAGAGAGAGAGGGAGGCGGAGCTCACGTTGATCCTGCAGATGTGCTAGCGTGGGCTCGGGGAGGGCTTGCCGGAGCGAATCGACGGTGGCAATCTTCGGCGTCCGAGAGGGGAGGCTTGGTCATGGGTGAAGAAGCAGAGGCTCCCGGCTCGAATTCGGAGGTGTAGGAGGCGTAGCCGGCGACGGGGAGGCCGGTGGGCACGTCGGGGAGGTGAACGGAGCTCGGTGGCCGCGAGCTCAACGGAGCGCGCCCATGGCTGCGCTTGCGTTGTGGTGGAGAGCAAGGGAGGAAGGGAGGGATAGGAGCCAGAGGGGTCAGGGGAGTGCGGAGCGGTATCCTTATCCACGGCGTGCATGGCGACGCGTTGTCGAGCGAGGGGAAGGGAGGGCCTGGCTGCGCGCGCGCGCACGCGCTGTGTTAGACAGCGGTGCGGGGAGGAGCAGTGCGGGGGGGGTGAGGGAAGGTGCTGCGCGGGCTGGGCCGGCCGCTGTTGACCTTAGGCCCAGGCACAGTGGGCCTCTTTTCCTTTTTCTATTTTCTTTTCTGCTTTCTGTTTTTGTTTTCTGTTTGGCTTTTGTCTATATTGCAAATTGCTATTGCAAAATATGTGACTGGTCCAAATATTAACAGTGCAAAATTAGTCACTGCTAGAAAATGGTTTGATGTCCATATCTTTTTATTTGGATTTTATTTAATTGAAAAAGGATTAGATAGTGCTGTTTTGCTGTTGTTACTTGCTGTTAGAGTTACTTAATTAATTTAATTAATGTTGCTGCTATTTTTATAAATGCCTTGGCGATATTTTCGACCTGATGGACATTTTAGTTCCTGGATTTGAACAACTTTTATATTTACTTTAAGTTTGAATTTCCATTTGAATTTGAATTATGAAATGAGATATGTTGCTAATGATGATTAAGCACTGTTGATCATGATGACATGGCACAATCAAAAGGGTGACACTGTAGCTTAATACATGGGGGTGTTATAAGTCTCCTCCACTAACAAGAATTCTCGTCCCGAGAATTAAGAGGTAGGAGGGAAAAGATCGGGGTATTCAGCACGGAGGTTGTCCTCGCGTTCCCAAGTGGCTTCATCTTCAGTATGATTTGACTAGTGCACTTTGAGGAACTTGGTAAGCTTCTGACGGGTCCGACGCTCAGCTTCATCTCGAATGCGGATTGGATTCTCCTTATAAGATAGGTCATCTTGCAATTCGAGCATCTCGTGATCCACTGCTCGGTGCGGAGACTCCTTGAAGCAACGACGAAGTTGCGACACATGGAAGACGTCGTGGATATGAGAGAATTACGGCGGCAACTCCTATTTATATTCCACGTGACCACGTCTAGCAATTATGCGGAAAGGACCAATGTAGCGTGGAGCTAGCTTGCCCTTGATTCCAAAATGGTGAGTGCCCTTCATAGGGGTGACACGCAAATAAGCTTGATCACCAGGTTGATAAGTCAAACCCCATCGTTTGTGATCGTAGTTGCTCTTCTGACGGTCCTGAGCCACCTTGAGATTTTCTCGGAAAATATGGACTTGTTCTTTGGCATGTTGAATAATGTCCGGTCCCACGAGTGGTCGTTCCCCTGTTTCTGACTATTTCAGAGGGGTTCGACACTTACGTCCATAAAGTACTTCGAAGGGGGCCATTTTCAAGCTGGATTGATAGCTGTTGTTATAAGAGAACTCGGCATACGGAAGAGATTCTTCCCACTTCTTACCGAACGATATACACAAGCTCGAAGCATGTCTTCAAGCACTTGATTGACTCGCTCGACTTTGCCTTGGGACTGGGGGTGATATGCTGAACTCCAAGTAATATGAGTTCCCATAGCTTCTTGGAAACTTTCCTAGAACTTTGAGGTGAAAAGACCACCACGGTCCGAACTGATCTCCTTCGGAATACCGTGGAGTGATACAATTCTGGAGATATATAATTCTGCTAACTGACTAGCAGTGATAGTTTCCTTGACAGGCATAAAGTGTGCAACTTTAGAAAGTTGGTCGACGACGACAAGAATAGCATCGTGACCCTTCTGTGACCTGGGAAGTCCTGTAATGAAATCCATCTGAACCTTATCCCATTTCCATAAAGGAATAGGTAACGGTTACAGAATTCCAGCAGGCTTCTGATGTTCTGCTTTAACGCGACGGCAAACATCACATTCAGCAACATAATGAGCAATGTCCTGCTTCATTCTAGACCACCAGTTCCTTTGACGAAGATCATGATACATCTTGGTGCTACCCGGATGAATAGACAGCGGGGTATCATGTGCCTCCTTCATGACCTTGTCAGTCATAAGCTCGAAGCGAGGTACCACAATGCAGTTTCTGAAATACAAGGTTCCATCTTCAGACAGCGAGAAATCCCTGTACTTTTCAAGGTGAGGATCTTTCTTCATCAGATCAATTTCAGCATCCTTAGCTTGCGCATTCTTAACAGCTTTCTCAAGATCTGGTTGTATCACAAGGTTATTAAGAGAACCCTGTGGAACAATAAGCAGATTCAACTTGCACAATTCTTCAAAAAGACGAGGTTGAGCTCGCCTAACCATGAGGTTGTCGCAATAGGACTTGTGGCTTAAGGCATCAGCCATCATGTTAGCCTTGCCAGGGGTATAGGAAATACCCAAATCATAGTCCGCAATGGCCTCCATCCATCTTTGCTGATGGAGGTTTAGAGATGGCTGAGTGAACAAGTACTTCAGACTTTTATGATCCGTGTATATCTCGCAACGATTACCGAGAAGGTAATGTCGCCACAACTGCAGTGCATAGATGACATCAGCTTGTTCTAGATCATGTACCGGATAATTCTCTTCATGTGGGCGCAACTGACGAGAGCCATAGGCAATCACTTTACGCTCTTGCATTAGGACACAGCCTAATCCTTCACGGGATGCGTCACAATAGATCACAAAATCTTTGCGAGAATCTGGTGGAGCAAGTACCAGGGCAGATGTCAGCTTGTCTTTGAGTGTTTGAAAACTTTCTTGACATTTGTCTGTCCACTCAAACTTAACGCCCTTGTGAAGCAGATCAGTCAAAGGCTTAGCAATCTTAGAAAAGTTCAAAACAAACCAACGGCAATAGCTTGCAAGGCCAAGAAAACTTCTCACTTGCTTGACGTTCTTCGGAGGAGTCCAGTCGAGAATAGCCTGAACTCGTTCCAGGTTAACAGCAATTCCATCCTTGTAAATCACATGACCAAGGTAGGTTACTTCAGAAAGCCAGAATTCGCATTTGGAATACTTGGCATACAACTGGTGTTCTCGGAGCCTTTCCAGTACAAGCCAAAGATGTTCGGCATGTTCTTCTTCATTCTTCGAATAAACCAGAATATCATCTAGATATACCACAACGAACTTGTCGAGGTAATCCATGAAGATGTAATTCATCAGACGGGAGAAGGTTGCTGGAGCATTGGTTAAGCCGAAGGACATGACAGTGTACTCGTAGGAGCCATAGCGAGTAACAAATGCAGTCTTGGGAATATCCTCTTCACGAACACGGATCTGATGATTACCCAACCTCAAGTCGAGTTTAGAAAACACCGATGATCCAGCAAGTTGATCATACAAATCATTGATCCGAGGAAGTGGGTATTTGTTCTGGATTGTGGCTTGGTTAATGGGCCGATAATCCTGAACCAATCGGTTAGTTCCATCCTTCTTCTTAATGAAGAGTGAAGGTGCTCCCCAAGCAAAGGAACTGGGGCGGATGAAACCCTTCTTAAGTGACTTGTCGATTTCCTCCTTAGGTTCAAGAAGGTGGTGCGGAGGCATTTTATAAGGACGCTTCACAATAGGAGTTGTGCCTGGTTTCAAGTCGATGACAAACTCGACAGCTCTAGCAGGGGGTATTCCTGGAAGTTCTTCTGGAAAGACATCTTGAAAATCACGAACAACTGGAATGTTCTTGATGCCTTCAAGAGGTGAGGCGTTCAAAGCATTCAGAGCATAAATCTGAGCTTCGGCGTTCTGAACTGTTTGAGCTGAGTATCTGACGGTTTGGCCGAAGGGTGTGTGATGCGGACTGTTTCAGTGGCACAGTCAATCAAAGCTTTATGAGGCTTCAACCAGTCCATACCCAGAATAATGTCTATGTTGGAGTTCTTGAGAGCAATGAATGAAACGGGGAACATCAATCCTCCAATCACAATGTGGTTACCGTGGCTTACCATGGCAGTTTGCCAATTAGCCTCGGGTGACTGGATTACTAACGGGGTGGACATCTCCTCGAAGGGTATATCATGACTTCGCGCAAAACTTTCGGACATGAAGGAGTGTGACGCTCCAGAGTCAAAGAGTATAGAAGCTGGGATTGAATTCACTAGTAGGGTACCCATCAAAATTTTGGTGTCCTGTCGAGCTTCTTCAATTTTGACATGGTTGACATGGACAAGTTGACTAGCAGGTAGTCTGGCATTACGATTCCTGGAATGATGGGTCCGATGGCCCTTCCTATGTCCAACAGGAGGACGTGATACATTCTGAGGCTGACCCTGATGACAGTTGAAAGCACGGTGCCCTGGCTGTCCACACTTGCGGCATAAACCATCATTATGGAGAGGAGCCTCAACATTGGACTGTTCACCCTGAATCGTTAGCTGTCTCGGCAGCGGAGGCAGATGAGGTGCAGCATAAGACGTCCTAGGCGTTGGAGCAGGTCGATGATGTACATTGTGCGGAATCCACACTTGACGTTTCTGAACAGGCTGACCCGAGGATGAGCCAACCTCATGAGTGTGCTTGAGCGACTCCTGGTGTTTAGTCAGAGCAGTTTTAACTCGGAAAGTTTGGCTGACAAGCGTTGCAAAGTCTGTGCAATCATTGACAGCAAGTGCGAGGTTTATATCACTACGCAGTCCTTCACGGAATTTCTCCTGCTTGTGTGCGTCAGTGCAGACGTCATCTTCAGCATAGCGGGACAATTCAAGAAATTTCCTCTAATATTCATCCATAGTCATTGCGCCTTGTGTGAGTTTGCAGAATTCTTGCTTCTTCTGGTCCATCAGACCTTGAGGAATGTACCGGGCACGAAAGGTTGACTGAAATTCCTGCCAAGTGGTTTCAGTCTCTGCAGGCAACATACCCTTGTGGCTTTCCCACCATTGAGCAGCTGAACCCCTCAGGTGATACATCGCATAGGTGACGTAACTGTCAAGGATAACATTGGCCGACTTCATCTGGAAGGCAATGTCACGGAGCCAATCATCAGCATCCATTGGATCAGTCGAGCTGCGAAAAGTGGACGGATTGAGGCGCACGAATTCCGGCAGAGTTATTGGTGTAGGCTGTTGACGAGCATTCTGGTTTGGGAACTGAGCCAATATCCCGGTCATAACCTAACGGTTCAGTTCAAACTGCTGCATCATTGCGGCAATATAAGGTGGAGGTGGAGGATCGTCAGCCATCCTGCCAAATCAACAGGGGTAGTTTAGCAAGAAAAACTGCATGGGTATGGGGTCATTCATGAAGTAAAACGCACAACAGAAGGAAGTGCAATAGATAATTCATCTTAGTCACACCAGACATTCAAATCCACACGTAGTCTCGGTTACAAACCGGCATTACGACAGCTGAAAGGGGAAGGCTAGACATCTAGGCGGTGCGCAAGCACGTGGTAAGGAAGTACACAACGAGACATAGCAAAGGCTACATCAACGTCGGAGAAAACTGTTGGAGCGAGGAATCTGCAAGTGACAACACAGGGTGCCCTCAATGAAAGGATCCTGTAAGCAGAACCTAGCCCACAATCTTGAAGCAAGGGGGAATAATTTCAGAACTCAGGGTTGATGTGATCACGAGAACCTAATGTTGGAGTTAGTAAAATTTTAACCCGAAAGGAAGAGAGGTCAGAGTCCCAGAGTAAGGACGAGAAATAAAAGATCCTAATACCACCCAGTTGGCGACGTGGGCCCGTAAGCCACACAGCCAAGTTAGTAAAATAGTTTTGGACCACTAGACTCAACTTTGGCCAAGGAGTTGGAAAGGGGGATTCCTAGAGGCAGTCGGCTCTGATACCAACTTGTTACGCCCCGGCTCAATCGTGCACTAATCATACACGCAAATGCACACGATCAAGCCTAAGGACTCACGGGAAGATATCACAACACAACTCTAAAACATAAATAAAGTCATACAAGCTTTATATTACAAGCCAGGGGCCTCGAGGGCTCGAATACATAAGCACGCATACAAGCGTCAGCGGAAGCATCAGATATCTGAGTACAGATATAAAAGAAAACACAGATAGGCCCTTAGAAGGCGGGACAAAAGAAAACGCTACGATCGAAAGGCGCAGGCCTCCTGCTTGGGACCCTCTGAACCTACTCCTGGTCGTCGGCCAACTCATAGAAGTATCCACCCTCGGGGTAGTAGTAGCAATCGTCAGCGTGGGCAGCTGTATCCGGGGCTCCGTCATCTGGTTGCGTCAAAAGGATATGGGGGAAAAAGAAAGCAAAGCAACCGTGAGTACTCATCCGAAGTACTCAGCAAGCAAGGATCTACACTACATATGCAACATTATCAAAGGAAGGCTGTATATGTGGACTGGGCTGCAGAAATGCCAGAATAGAGGGGAAAGCCTAGTCCTATCGAAGACTAGCATCTTCAACGGTCTTGCAGCATTAGAAGAGTGTAAATTAGTACAGTATAAAGTAGTAGTATCATTAAGTCTCAACCTCACCCAGAGATCCTTTCTCGACTCCCTGCGAGAAAGCAATCCCAGAGCCATACTGTCATCAACCTCGTCCTGAGATCCCTTCTCGACTCCCTGCGAGAAGCAATCCCAGAGCCACAGTATCCAATTCTAGTTGTATCAATCGTGATACAACTCCGAGTGTCCATTACCGAGGATCCGGCTATGTATAAATTAGTTCTTCCCTGCAGGGGTGCACCAACTTACCCAGCATGCTCGCTTAACTCTGGCCGGACACACTTTTCAGGGTCATGCCCGACCTCGGCCAAACGACACACCGCAACCCTACCTAGAGCTCAGCAGAGAGGTCCCCGTTGGTCTACAACCTAAGCACTCAGGGGTCTTGGGCCATCGCCCTGTGCACTCCGGGTCGTTGCGCACACGGTGTAGCGAGGCACCACCACTACAGGATGGCGCCGGTCCGTCCGTGCCGCCATGCTGAACTAGACGTCTGACAGAGCTTTTGGCTGATGCATACGATGCAGAGTGCCCATAACTTTTCCCACGTGATGGTTAGTGCTAGCGGGCCAGAGGCCCACTCGAATCAAATATCGAAATCGTTAGTACCTTGGGGGTGCGGTAACAAGCAGAGAACCACGATCGATGTGACCCCGTTGCCCCGTCTCGAGGACTTGCGGTAAGGGCCAAGAATGCCTGGCCACGCCTCGTATTCATCACTCGGGCACCATCCAGGCAACCTGTCTTCACACCACATGCGGGTACCCCTCAGGGTCGACCCGCCTTTCTAAGTAACAATAGTACAGTCCAAGTATCCGTGTGTCCATAACATCAAGGGAATCCGAGGTATCACCCTCGTTGGATTCCTACTCGATGTAACCGTCAAGGTGAACTCGGAGGGATCACCCTCGATGGGTTCACACTTGAGGTGTTGCACGACAGGGTCGTATCGGAAGTGGAGAAGGAGGAATCACCCTCGTTGACCATGACCAAATAGCTACTCTACAGAGTTAACATCAGGAGTGCTCTACGAGGTATCACCCTCGGCACTCGATGGTAACGATGCAGTGTCGTACAACCAAGGGGGTGATGTGCGGTATCGGGGCCTGCCTTCGATCCCGTTGATCGGGTTTTCTGATAATCCAGCGGGGCAGTTGGGACAAGTGGGGTCACTGATTGGTCTCTACCCAGCCTATACTAGACAGTTTAGGATAAGCAGGTAAGGTTTCAATAGGAGGTTACAATAAACAGGCTATACATTAGAATACTTAAAGCAGTAGTAGCAGCAATTCTAATGCAAGCATGAGAGAGAAAGAATAGGTGATATCGGTATGCTCAAGGAAGGGTGCTTGCCTGGTTGCTCTGGCAAGAAGGAGGGGTCATCGGAAGGCTGCTCGTCCGGAGCGTAGTCGTACTCAGCTGCAACGGCGTCGGTCTCGGTGTCTATCGAGAGAGAAAGAGGGGTAAAAGAAACAGTACATACTAAGCAAACAAGTGCTACACAACGTATGACATGACAATATGTAGTGCTGGGTGTGTCCTAACGTATGGTTGCACGTCACCGAGGAAGGGGGAATCCATCCGGAAATGTTTTCCCGGTTCCGGACATTTGTCAGGCAGATGACCGGAGGGGAACGGTTCCATGTTCGGATAGTTAGGGACATGTTATGGACGAATGGACCGCGCATTCGGATTTGTCTCGAAATTCTGAGCAACTTTCATGTACAAAGTTTTTTGATCTGAGCTACGGATTATTTTATATGATTTTTCAAAGTTTTATTGATTTTCTGGAATTTATTTAATTATTTAAATTTGAATTATCCAAAACAGTAAAAGTGACGTCAGCATGATGAAATGATGATGTCAGCAGTCAACTCTGGCTGACCAGAGTCAAACCTGACAGGTGGGTCCCACTGGGACCCACATGTCAGCCTCTGTAACTAATTAACAAGGTTAACTTAAACTAACTAACTTAATTAGATGGTGGGCCCTACTGGTCAGTGTCTAACTAACTAACTAATTAACATAATTAGTATTAACAGGTGAATTAACTTTTATCTATTTATTTTAAAATGTTTAAAGGGGTGGGGCCCGTATGTCATTGACTGGGGCCTGCCAAGTCAGCACAGTTGACTTGGTCAACTGGTCAACAGGGGGCCTCGGGCGCATCGGTCAGTGGCACAAGGGCGGGGCCCACCGGGGCCAGGTCAGCGCCGGCCACCGGAGCTCTCCGACGAGCCCCGAGCGGTGGTGGAACTCCGGCGAGCTCGGGTTTGAGCTGTGGGGCATGGTTTTGAGCGTGGCTGGTTGCTCTGAAACGGCCTCACCACGCCGCGTCCGATGGTGGGGAGCACGGCGACGGGGGTGGCCGGAGTTGAGCATAACGACGGCGATGGCGGACGGCGGATCGGTGAGCTACGGGGGCAGCGCTACGACGTGCAAATGAGCGAGGCGATGAGCTGGGGATGCTCCGCGCATCACGGCGAGCAAGATGGGCACGGGCACGGGGCTAATGGTCGCCGGAAGCATGCCGGTGACGTGCTCAGTGGCGGAGGGCTTAGGCAAGTTGGGGGCGGCGGCTACCGCACAAGGAAGAGCACGGGGAGAGAGAGAGAGGGAGGCGGAGCTCACGTTGATCCTGAAGATGTGCTAGCGTGGGCTCGGGGAGGGCTTGCTAGAGCGAATTGACGACGGCAATCTTTGGCGTCCGAGAGGGGAGGCGTCGTCGTGGGCGAAGAAGCAGAGGCTCCTGGCTCGAATTCGGAGGTGTAGGAGGCGTAGCCGGCGACGGGGAGGCCGGTGGGCACGTCGGGGAGGCGAACGGAGCTCGGTGGCCGCGAGCTCAACGGAGCGCGCCCATGGCTGCACTCGGGTTGTGGTGGAGAGCAAGGGAGGAAGGGAGGGAGAGGAGCCAGAGGGGTCAGGGGAGTGCGGAGCGGCGTCCTTATCCACGGCGTGCGCGGCGACGCGCTGTCGAGCGAGGGGAAGGGGGGCCTGGCTGCGCGCGCGCGCACGCGCTGTGTTCGACAGCGGTGCGGGAAGGAGCAGTGTGGGGGGGGGGGGTGAGGGAAGGTGCTGCGCGGGCCGGGCCGGCCGCTGTTGACCTTAGGCCCAGGCACAGTGGGCCTCTTGTCCTTTTTCTATTTTCTTTTCTGCTTTCTGTTTTTGTTTTCTGTTTTGTCTTTTGTCTATATTGCAAATGGCTTTTGCCAAATATGTGACTGGTCGAAATATTAACAGTGCAAAATTAGTCACTGCTAGAAAATGGTTTGATGTCCATATCTTTTTATTTGGATTTTATTTAATTGAAAAAGGATTAGATAGTGTTGTTTTGCTGCTGTTACTTGCTGTTAGAGTTACTTAATTAATTTAATTAATGTTGCTGCTATTTTTATAAATGCCTTGGGAATATTTGCAACCTGATGGACATTTTAGTTCCTGGATTTAAACAACTTTTATATTTACTTTAAGTTTGAATTTCCATTTGAATTTGAATTATGAAATGAGATATGTTACTAATGATGATTAAGCGCTGTTGATCATGATGACATGGCACAATCAAAAGGGTGATCACTGTAGCTTAATACATGGGGGTGTTACAACATGTTACCAACCAAAAATCATAAACTTGGTCTATGGTCATTTTCATGAAAAAACCTTCACACATTTGAGCTATCACGTACAACATTTCATAGAGTTCAAGGAGAGGAGGTAGGGTTACCTTCTGTTTTTGAAAAATTTTAAAAAATAAAAAAAATCACCAAAGATTTATTTCAAAGTGAATAAGAAGGATCTGAACTTAATTTTCCATTTTCATATTTTAAACATGTTTTTAATAGTTTTTATATCAAAGCATATTTTTTCAAAAGAAAATGTAAAAATATGAAGATTAATTCAAAAAATAGTGAGACTTCGAATCTACACTATATAGATTTAATAAGTGTTAATAGAAAATATTTTGCTCATTTAGAGTAGCTCCAAAAAAACTTGATTACAAATGGGGCTGTTTACCCTAGCCTAGGAGCTCATTTGGAGCACATTTCTCAAATTCAAATTTCTTTGACCTCCTCTAAATCACTTCAATTTTTGCACACATGATCTCCTACACAAACATAGATAGGTTGCCAAGGTTTTTTTGTTGTTGCATTTTTTTGAATTTATACTGTCCTGTCGAATGTCAGTTCAAAACATCGGATAATGAGACATGCTGATGGGAAAAAGCATGCATTTGATTAATAAACATGAGACAAATAATTAGGATAATACTCCTTTATTAAAAAAATCATTACGTCTTCATTCAAATGTTGTTTTTTGCTCTGGTATTGGAATATTTGATAAAATGATGGACTATTTGCTCTTTTTTCTTATTCTTTGCAGCATGTCTGATCAGTGAAGCAACACTGAAACAACATGTGTGATCATTGCAGCACCTAAACTCATAGCTCACAACATCTAAACAGAACATACCAGAAACCACAGGCAAATTTAAGGACAGACAAATATAGATAGCATAATACATTACTACCATAGATCACACACAAAGTTTAGATACCACCACACAAAGTTTAGCAAACAGTCACATTCAGTTTACCAAAAGTATCCCAAAGATAAAACATCATCACATCACACCGGAGTCAGGGCCTTCGCGAGGGCAGCATGCTGGCCCCTGATCTTGTAGTCCTCCCCGCGAATCGCTACATCCTCTACATGAGACAGAAGGTGATCGAAGCGGCCATCCTTTGGCTTTGGCTTGGTGGTGCAGTAGGGGCAGTGCCACTTCTTGATCTTGCGGTTGTAGAAGGAAGCAACTCCCTTGGCCTTGATCTTCTCCTCCTCCTTCGCAGTGAAGGACGCGACGTTGCCCTTGTACACATCTTCTCCAGAATCATACTGCACACATGAATGAATTACATTAATACATTATAGATTCATATACACCTTGTCAAAGGAACTAAATGAACAATCTAAATTTCAAGTAGGCTTACCTCATATTCTTCGTTGTCACTATACTCTAGATCGTACGGGTCGAACCCAGTAAGGGCCAGCTTCCTCTTATTCCCCGCAGAATCATCCTCCTGAATATACAATTACATCCATTACTAGTAAATACAGAAGCCAACTGATAATTTAGATATGCACACATGACACATTGATCATAGGGAACCCTCGATCATATTATCCATAATATGATTCTATTTGCATTTTCCATTGTCATGCACACACATTGAACAACAAAGCTAATATAACTACATATTGTGGACAAATTTATATACTGATGAATCAAGTAAGTTCTTAATAAATTGATAGGTACATCAAAATTAATGCATTCCATTTGGGCATATGACATTCAAAACACCAATCTGTGTAGCATTCAAAAACAAATCTAAGCATACATGTCTGTAGCATTCAAAACCCCAATCTGTGTAGCATTCAAAAATAAATCTAATAATCCCATGTAGCATTTAAGCACAGAGATCCCTATCTATCATTAAGATCTGTCTAGCATTTTTGCAATGAATGTAATCCAAAAAAAACCCATACAAACCCCCACCCCCCCATACAGAAAACCCCATCCCTCAAACAAACTACTCTAACCATCTGTACTACCCTACGAACCACAATCCAACCAATGAAACTAGGGACTAACTCTACAATCTAAATAGGGATTGCAACTAGGGTACAAGCAAATGGAAGTACATCCTGTACCACCTTCTCCTCGCCAGGCTGCGCATCTAGATGGACTGCGCCGCTCGACGCCGTCACCTTCTGCTCTGGCAGCGCTGAGGCGGAGCCCGCCACCTCCTTCTCCACATCTGTAGCGGTTGCGAGTTTCCCCGCATCACCATGGATGCCGCCAACGTCCTTCACTTCATGCGTGGTCACCGTGCCCTGCAGCTCCACTACATCTTCGGCCGCTACGCTGGCGTCGCTACGAGCGTCCGCCATCGGACAGATGGAGGCAATGAAGGTGAGGAAGAGGATGAGATGGGGGAGAGCGAGACGGTGCGGTGGAGGCAGTGGAGGAGAGCAAGACGACGCGGTGAGGGAGAGGAAGACGATGCGGTAGGGAGGGGATTTGGGGGAAATGGTAGGGGCGATGCGCCGGGAGGTGGTTCCCCCACTTTATACGGTGGGACGTTTCGGGCATGTCCCATGGACACGTGCTACCCCACGACTGCGGTCAGTTGCATGCGCCACATATACGAATACCATTGTACGGTCAGCATACGAAACCACTATACGGGTTCGTCCAGGGCGGCGCGGGAGCGACCCCACTCGTCAGAGTTAACGGTCAAAGGTGGACTCGGCCCTACGCGGCCCCACTCGTCAGAGTTAACAGTCGAAGGCATTGACCCAACGGCAACGTCCGTTGTAATCTGTTCTAAGGGTTTCGGGCAAGGGAGTGGGGAAAAGTGAGCAAAAGTTAAGAACGTGGGGATGAATGAGTACAACTAACGAACCAGGGGCACAAAAATAAAAATCCCTTATATGAGTCTTTGCTTGTTTTGCTTTTTAGTTTGTCACAAGTATCCTTGTTGGACACACCTATTTGAGAGAGCCAAAATTATACTATGATTTGTCAGAATTGCTCTCTATGCTTCACTTAAATTTTTGGAGCTATGGAATTGCTCTATTGCTTCACTTATATCTTTTTGAGCATGGTGTGCTTTAATATATTTTGAAGAAATGCTCTCATGCTTCACTTAGATTTATTTAAGAGTTAGTAATTTTGAAGAAATTCTCTCATGCTTCACTTATATTATTTTGAGAGATGAATTTTTTTATGCTCATGTTCTTCACTTAAAATTTGTTTGAGCTTGCCAAAAGAAATTGCAATATATGAAATTAGTCCCAAAGTGATAGATATTCAAGAGGGATATAATAAAAACTTTCATGGAGATCATTGGACAAAATAAACTTGATTCTTTGTAATAGATTTGAGATATGATGATAGTGATATGTGAGTCATGTTGGCGAGTAATTGTGCTTTAGTAAGAATATTGGTGTTAAGGTTTGTGATTCCCTATGCAAGCATGAAAGTCAATAGTTATGCAATGAAATTACATCCTACTTGTGGTGCATTATTTGGTGTTAGTTATGCTCAATGCTCGCTTATGTGATTTTTCGTTTCTTGGTTGGATGCTTCTCAATCTTTTTGCTAGCCTTCACTTGTACTAAGTAGGAATACTACTTGTGCATCCAAAATCCTTAAACCCAGTCTAGCCACATGAGTCCACCATACCTACCTATATGCGGTATTCCCGTGCCGTTCTAAGCAAATTTGTATGTGCCATCTCTAATTTTCAAAATAATTTCCCTTTTGTGTGCTCGTTCCGCTCATGAAACGGTAGGGGGTGGCTAGTATTTTTTCCATGCTAGATGTGTTATTCTCAAGATGAGTGTTTATTCACTTGTCATTGCACGAGAGTACGGCAAAGGTATTAGGGATGCCCAGTCCCGAAATGAAAAATGAATTTACTTTATGTTGTCAAATAATAAATTCCTTAGAAAGTGTTGGTATGGACGGCACCCGTGGATATGGCTAGCCGTGGAAAAAGGAATAAACTTTATTTTTGGTTTGGGAACCGCCTATGATATATCTAGCATGGAAAGTATTGGGAACTACTCGATCATTTTCGTTGACAGGAAAAGCATGCCACCCAAAATGTTTTGTCTCTATTTTTTCGCTTTGAGCTCTGGCACCTCTACAAATCCCTACTTCCCTCTGCGAAGGGCCTTTCTATTTACTTTATGCAATTTTTATTTTTATTTGAGTCTCCATCTTCTCTTATAAAGCACCAACTAAGGGGCACTATGATCGTACTTGAGCATTGGATGTAGCTAATATGTGAGTGTGTTTTATGAATGGATCAATGATTGAGCATGATGGGCTTGGGATAACTTGCTTTTGTGTTGATATTTTGAAAGACATGGTTGCTTGTTGATATGCTTGAGTATTGAAATATTCATGTCAAAACTAGACTATTGTTTTGAATCATATAAAAGTCCAAATGTCCATGCTACAAAAGAAAAGAATATGTGATGAACATGTTAGGCAGCATTCCACATCAAAAATTCTGTTTTTATCATTTACCTACTCGAGGACGAGTAGGAATTAAGCTTGGGGATGCTGATACGTCTCCAACGTATCTATAATTTTTGCCTGGTCCATGCTGTTATATTATCATTCTTGGATGTTTTACAATCATTTTATAGCAACTTTATATCATTTTCTGGGACTAACCAATTGACATAGTGCCCAGTGCCAGTTACTATTTTTCGCTTGTTTTTTACTTCATAGAATATCAGTATCAGTACCAAACGGAGTCCAAACGCAGCAAAACTTTTTGGAGATTTTTTCTGGACCAGAAGACACCTGTTGGGCCAAAGAAGTACCAGAGGGGGGCTCCGAGGGGAGCACAACCCACCTGGGCGCGCATGGGGACCCAGGCACGCCCTGGTGGGTTGTGCCCACCTCGGCCGCCTCCCGCACCGCCTCTTTGCTCTATAAATACCCCAAAAATCCAAAAACCCTAGGGGAGCCGACGAAACACAATTCCAGCCGCTGCAAGTTCCAGAACCACCAGATCCAATCTAGACACCATCACGGAGGGGTTCATCATCCTCATTGGTGCCTCTCCGATGATGTGTGAGTAGTTCATTGTATACCTACAGGTCCGTAGTTAGTAGCTAGATGGCTTCCTGTCTATCTTTTGATTCTCAATACAATGGTCTCTTGGAGATATATTTGATGTAACTCTTTTTGCGGTGTGTTTGTTGGGATCCGATGAACTTTGAGTTTATGATCAGATCTATTTATCCATGAAAGTTATTTGAATTTCTTTGATCTCTTATATGCATGATTACTTATAGCCTCTCATTTCTTGTTTGAATCTTTGGTTTAGTTAGGCCAACTAGATCGATTTTTCTTGCCATGGGAAGAGGTGCTTTGTGATGGGTTCAGTCGTGATGTGTTCTTTCCCAGTGATAGAAGGGGCAGCAAGACACGTATTGATTGTTGCTATTAAGGATAACAAGATGGGGTCTATTCCTACATGAATAGATCTTGTCTACATCATGTCATCGTTCTTATTGCATTACTCCGTTTCTCCCTGAACTTAATACACTAGATGCATGCTGGATAGCGGTCGATGTGTGGACTAATAGTAGTAGTTGGTCTACTAATCTTGGACGTGATGCCTATATAATGATCATTGCCTGGATATCGTCATAATTATTTGAAGTTCTATCAATTGCCCAACAATAATTTGTTTACCCGTCGTATGCTATTTTCTATAGAGAAGCCACTAGTGAAATCTACAGCCCCCGGGTCTATTCTTTATCATATTTGCTTTGAGATCTATTTTTATTTGCTTTTGTTTTTAGATCTATTATTCTAAAAACCCAAAAATACCTTGCTGCACTTTTTATTTATTTATTTTATTTTGTTTTATCATGAGATCTATTTATCCAAAATCATATAAACCAATCTATCTTTTACCCGAGAGGGATTGACAACCCCTCTTACGCGTCGGGTTGCAAGTATTTGTTCTTTTTGTGCAGGTACCGTTTACATAGTGTTGCTTGGTTCTCCTACTGGTTCGATAACCTTGGTTTCATAACCGAGGGAAATACCTACCATAGCTATGCTGCATCATCCCTTCCTCTTCTTGGAAATACTGACGCAGACACGGGCCATCAAGGGGGTCCAGCAGTTGCCTAGAAGTCAATAGGGCGCGGCCACCCCTGGGCGCGCCCTGATGACTTGTGGGGCCACTGACAGCCTCCCGCCCCATCTTCTGCTAAATGAAGGGTTTTGACACAGAAAAAAAATTAGGACAGGACTTTTGGGATAAAGCGCCACCGTCTCGAGGCGGAACCTGGGTAGGAACACTTTTGCTCTCTGGTGGAGCGATTACGCTGGGTATACTTTCCTTCGGGAGGGCAATATCGAAGCCATCGACATCACCAATGATCCTCTCATCATGGGAGGACCAATCTTCATCAACATCTTCACCAGCACCATCTCATCTCAAACCCTAGTTCATCTCTTGTATTCATTATTTGTCTCAAATCCTGAGATTGGTACCTGTGGGTTGCCAATAGTGTTGAGTACATCTCATAGTTGATGCTAGTTGGTTTATTTGGTGGAAGATTATATTTTCAGATCCTTGATGATATTCAATACCCTTCTGATCTTGAACATTAATATGATTTGTGAGTAGTTACTTTCGTTCTTGAGGACATGGGAGAAGTCTTGTTATAAGTAATCATGCGAATTTGGTATTCGTTCGATATTTTGATGGTATGTATGTTGTTGCTTCGTTTAGTGGTGTGTGATACGTCTCCAACGTATCTATAATTTTTTATTGTTCCATGCTATTATAGTATCAATCTTGGATGTTTTATATTCATTTACAAGCAACTTTATATCATTTTTTGGGACTAACCTACTAACTTAGTGCCCAGTGCCAGTTGCTATTTTTGCCTGTTTTTGACTTTTCAGAAAATCAATATCAAACGGAGTCCAAACGAAGAAAAAACTTTGGATTAATTTTTTTGGGACCAGAAGAGACACTAGAAGGTTCGGGGGGGGGGGGCAGAAGGTCCACGAGGGAGCGACAAGCTCATGGGGCGCTTGTGCTAGATATTAATTGTAATCCGTCTTGTCCCATAATACTTGGTAGACCGTTCCTACGAACTATATAGGTGCCATTATTGATATGAAAGAGGGGAATATAAAATTTTAGTTTCCATTAAAGAAGGGTATGGAATACTTCCCTAGAAAGAGAATTAAGCAACCATATGAATCCATTATGAGGGCCACCTATGGAGTTAGTTTGAAAGATGACAATACTTGAAACTTTGCATTATGCCTAGCTAGGGGCATGAAACAATAGCACTTGTTGGGAGGCAACCCAATAGTTATCTTAATTTTCTTTTTTTCTATTTTCTTGTGTTCACACAATTATGCTACTGTTATGATTGTGCTTTTTATGTTTTAGTTAGTGTTTGTGCCAAGTAAAGCCTTTAGGATGGTTTGGATGATAGTTGACTTGATTCTATGAAAGAACAAAAACTTTTGCGTCCAGTAGCAGAATTGTTAAAATTTGCTGGAGCATGGAAAAATTCTGATTTTTTACACATAATTGATATAAAAATTGCCCACATCATCCTCCCTTTTCAGAAGTTTTTGAGTTACTAAAGTATGAGCATAATTTAGGTTTCTACAGACTATTCTATTTTTGACAGATTCTATGTTTGATGCATTGTTTTGCTTGTTTTGATGAAACTATGGATTGTATCGGGGGGTATAAGCCATGGAGAAGTTAGAATACAGTAGGTATAATGAAATAAAATAAAATATGAATGGGTTTTCAATAGTACTTAAAGTAGTGATTTGTTTTATTATACTAACGGATCTCACGAAGGTTTTGTTAAGTTTTGTGTGATTGAAGTTTTCAAGTTTTGAGTGAGACCACGATGGATGAAGGAAAAAGGAGTAGCAAGAGCCTAAGCTTGGGGATGCCCGAGGCATCCCAAGTTAATATTCAAGTACTCCCAAGCAACTAAGCTTGGGGATGCCCCGAAAGGCATCCCCTCTTTCTTCTAATGACTATCGGTAATTTTACTTGGAGCTATATTTTTATTCGTCACATATCATGAGTTTTGCTTGGAGCGTCTTGTATTATATGAGTCTTTGCTTTTTTTGCTTTTCAGTTTGTCACAATCATCCTTGCTGAACACACCTATTTTGAGAGAAACACGCATTTATCATGATTTGTTAGAATGCTCTAAGTGCTTGACTTAAATTTTTTTGAGCTAGGCAGTTGCTCTAGTTCTTCACTTAAATCTTTTTGAGCATGGCGGTGATTTTATTTTAAAGAAATATGCTCTCATGCTTCACTTATATTATTTTTAGAGTTGATAAGTTTTGAAGAAATATGTGCACTTTCATGCTTCACTTATATCTTTTTGAGAGTTGAAAATTGTGATGGTAATTTGCACAAGATATGCATTTAGCCCCAATGTGATGGATATCCAAGAAGGATATAATAAAAACTTTCATGAAGATCATTGGATATGATAAGTTTGATTCCTTGCAATAGTTTTGCAATATGGAGATGATAATATGTGATGCCATGTTAGGGAGTAACTATGCTTCAGTAAGAATATTGGTGTTAAGGTTTGTGATTCCCTATGCATGCACGAAAGTCAATAGTTATGCAACGAAGTTACATCCTTCTTGTGGTGCATTATTCAGTGTTAGTTATGCTCAATGCATGTTTATGATAGTTTTCTTTTTTGGTTGGTCGCTTCTCAACCTATTTACTAGCCTTCATTTGTACTAAGCGGCAGTACTGCTTTTGCATCCAAACTCTTAAACCCAAAGTTGTGCCAAATGAGTCCACAATACCTACCTATATGCAGTATTTCCAGGCCATCCCAAGTAAATTTGCATGTGCCAACTCTAATTATTCAAAATGAACTTCCATTTTATGTGCTCATACCGCTCATGTGGCGGCAGGGGGCGGCCGATATCTTCCACGTTAGGTGGGTTATTCTCACAATGATTGTTTATTCACTTGTCATTGCACGAGAGTGTGGCAGGTAATAGGGATGCCCAGTACCAAAATGAAAAAAAATATTACTATGATAATAATAAATTCCTTGGAAAGTGTTGGTTTGGAAGGCACCCATGGATATGGCTAGCCATGGCTTGTGAAAAGAAAGGTGGAAAGAAAAATGAACTTTATTTTCTGTTTGGGAACCACCTATGATTTGTCTAGCATGGAAGATGTTGGGAACTCTCGGTCGTAGCGTTGACAGGAAAAGCATGCCTCTCAAAATAATTTTATCTCTAATTTAAGCTTTGAGCTCTGGCACCTCTGTAAATCTCTGCTTCCCTTTGCGAAGGGCCTATCTATTTACTTTTATGCAATTTTTATTTTTATTTTGTGTCTCCATCTTCTCTTATAAAGCACCAACTAGGGAACACTATTGTCATACTTGTGCATTGGGTGTAGCTAATATTTGAGCGTGTTTCATGGTTGGATCAATGACTGAGCATAATGGGCTAGGGATAACTTTCTTTAGCGTTGATATTTTGAAAGAAATGGTTGCTTGTTGATATGCTTGAGTATTTATGTCTTCATGTCAAATTATAGACTATTGCTTTGAATCACTCAAACTCAAATGTCCATGCAAGAAAATAAAAGATTATATGATGAATATGATAGGTAGCATTCCACATCAAAAATTCTGTTTTTATCATTTACCTACTCGAGGACGAGCAGGAATTAAGCTTGGGGATGCTTGATACGTCTCCAACGTATCTATAATTTTTTATTGTTCCCTGCTATTATAGTATCAATCTTGGATGTTTTATATTCATTTACAAGCAACTTTATTTCATTTTTTGGGACTAACCTACTAACTTAGTGCCCAGTGCCACTTGCTATTTTTTTTCCTATTTTTGAATTTTCAGAAAATCAATATCAAACGGAGTCCAAACGAAGAAAAAACTTTGGATTAATTTTTTCTGGACCTGAAGAGACCCTAGAAGGTTCAGGGGGAGACCAGAAGGCCGACGAGGGAGCGACAAGCTCGTGGGGCGCGCCCCAGGGGGCGCCCCACATGCTTGTGGCCCCCTCGCAGAGCATCTTGACATAATTCTTTCTCTATAAATACCCAAAAATTTCCCCTCAGATCGAGGAGCACCACGAAATACTTTTTCCGCCGCCGTAAGTTTCTGTTCTCGCGAGATCCCATCTGGAGGCCTCGGCCGGCACTCCGCCGGAGGGGGAATTGATCACAGAGGGGCTCTACATCAACCTTGCTGCCCTTCCGATGATGCGTGAGTAGTTTACCACAGACCTACGTGTCCATAGTTAGTAGCTAGATGGCTTATTCTCTCTCAATGTTCTTCAATACAATGTTCTCCTTGATGTTCTTGGAGTTCTATCTGATGTAATGACTTTTTGCGGTTTGTTTGTTGGGATCCGATGAACTGTGAGTTTATGATCAGATTATCCATGAATATTATTTGAGTTTTCTCTGAACTCTTTTATGCATGATTGCTATAGCTTCGTATTTCTTCTCCGATTTATTGGTTTGGTTTGGCCAACTATATTGATTTATCTTGCAATGGGAAGAGGTGCTTTGTAATGGGTTCGATCTTGCGGTGCTCAACCCCAGTGACATAAAGGGACATGACACGCTTGTCTACATCATGTCATCTTGCTTAAGGTGTTACCCCATTCTTTATGAACTTAATACTCTAGATGCATGCTGGATAGCGGTCGATGTGTGGAGTAATAGTAGTAGATGCAGGCAGGAGTTGGTCTACTTGTCTCAGACGTGATGCCTATATATGATCATTGCCTTGGATATCGTCATGATTATTTGCTTTTCTATCAATTACCCAATAGAAATTTTCTACCCAGTGTATGCTATTTTCTCGAGAGAAACCTCTAGTGAAAACTATGACCCCGGGTCTACTTTTATCATAAATTAAAATCCAAAAATACCTTACTGCAATTTTTCTTTATTTATTTTATTTTATAAGTGCGATCTATTTATCTATCACCATATAATATAATCTTGCAATTAACCGCCGGGGGATTGACAACCCCTCGTTCGCGTTGGGTGCAAGGATTTGTTATCTTGTGTGTAGGTACTGCTTACATAGTGTTGCTTTGTTCTCCTACTGGATTGATAACCTTGGTTCTTAACTGAGGGAAATACTTATCTCTACTGTATTGCATCATCCTCTCCTCTTCGAGGAAATCCCAACACAGCTCACAAGTAGCAGTGTCATGTGACCGCCGACTACATGACACTTCACTATACTTGGGCCAAAGGGAAGGCATTGTGAAGTAATAAGTAGATGATAGGTTGCTAGAGTAACAAAAGCTTAAACCCTAGTTTATGCGTTATTCCGTAAGGGGCTGATTTGGATCCATATGTTTCATGCTATGGTTGGATTTATCTTAATTCTTTTTTCGTAGCTGCAGATGCTTGTGAGAGGGGGTAATCATAAGTGGTAGGCTTGTTCAAGTAAGAACAACACCCAAGCACCGGTCCACCGACATATCAAATTATCAAAGTAGTGAACGCGAAACAAATAAAGATGATGAAAGTAACTAGATGAATTCCCATGTGTCCTCGAGAACACTTTGCTTGCTTTAAGAGAAAGTTCTGGCCTGTCCTTTGCTATAAAAAGGATTGGACTACCTTGCTGCACCTTTGTTACCATTGCTACTTGTCACTTGTTACAAATTATCTTGCTATCAAACTATCTGTTACTGTCGTGGTTTTGTCACGACAGATGCCCTTGTGAAAGGACTTAGGTGTGGAGCCATCACAACGTAGGTTAGCTTAAAGGGGTTGAACGGGACGAGAGACACGAGTTTACCTAGGTTCGGCACCTCACCAACGAGGTAAAAGCCTACGTCCTGCTTTGTGTTGTATTGATTGAGTATCAATTACAAGGGAGCAGAATCGCTTGACCTAGCTATCGATTGATTGTCCCTTGAGCTAACCCGCCCAAGGTCTCGCCTTTATATACACAGGCCAAGGCCCTGGGCTTACAAGAGTCCAGGTCGGATCATACAACATGACCGACCTGGGTTCTAAGTCGCCTTGCCTTACTAGGCAAGTCATCATTGGGCGGCTTACAGCGCCGGGTCTCGCACCATCTTTTGGGCTTGGGCCCCCGGCGGCTCACCACGTAAGTCGCCCTCCGGGTTCCATGTCTGGTTTATTGGGCCTACCTAGGCCTTATCTCTGAGTCGCCAACAGTGTAACACGGCCCCTCCTGGGCGGGTCACACCGTGGGGTTATATCCCCAACATTAGGCTCCAGATTGATTTGAACTTGTTCATGTCAATCTTCACTGCTTCTAGTTGGCGAGTCTTCTTTGATTCCTTCCAATGCTTAATCTTGAATGGATCTGTGTAACCCACCATGACATCATGTGAAATAAATCCAGAAAAACTTATGACATCACAACGGATCTTTTTGCATTAACTAGATGTCCGAGAATCGAGGCGCCTCCTTTGTTAAGATAATCATGACGACTCCTCAATTTTTGTGCATGCCATTTTACCGTTTCACCAACTTTTCCTTATAAATAGGCACAGGGGTATCCCTTTTCACTTTTACCCCCGTCGCCCCCTCTTCTTCTTCTTCCTCACGTCGTTCGTCGGCACTAGAGCTCCGCCGCCGCCGCTGAACCGCACCGACCACTCCGTGGAGGCCGCTGCATCCCCCTGTTCAGACCAGAAATCTACGGTGCTCATCCGCTCTTGAGCCAAATCATCAGGTAACGTCCTTCTTCTTTCTCAGATCCACATTAGGTCATGTCAGTTCTTGATAGTTCATCGGCGTTCGTCCAAGTTCATCCATGCTCTGCCCAGAAGTCGCACTTTTAATCCAAAAACTAAACAAAAGTAGCGCGGTAGCAATTTTAGCCTTTATCTCATATCCTGGATAGATCCCTTCTTCTTGCGAATCAATACCCAACTTACTAGTTCTGCTGCGGCCGCGTTCTAGGTTTAATAATTATGCCCGTTTTCTGAATTGCCGTAGATCTGTAATTGTAGCTGCAATCTGCAAAACTCGTTTGAACAATACTTAGCAAAATTTCCACCAACTTGGATCTGAAGGTAATTGACCCGCCCTTCATTGTTCGGGTGACTTAATAATGAATTTGTAACCTGCCAAGAATTCCATAGATTTGTTTAACCCGCCAACATGTTGCCGGCTCATACTTTTATAACTTGACCCGCCATGCTCACATAACCTGATAATTACTCCACTCCATGGCTAAGGTGGCTCATAATTCCTTTAATGATTCATCATAATATGTAGCCTTCTAACTGTAGCTAGCTCATCATTGCTGAATCATCGTTGTGACGCCCCCGGCTCAATCGTGCACTAATCATACACGCAAATGCACACGATCAAGCCTAAGGACTCACGGGAAGATATCACAACACAACTCTAAAACATAAATAAAGTCATACAAGCTTTATATTACAAGCCAGGGGCCTCGAGGGCTCGAATACATAAGCTTGCGTACAAGCGTCAGCGGATGCATCAGATATCTGAGTACAGATATTAATAGAGAAACAGAAAGGCCTTTAGAAAGGCGGGGCAAAATAAAACACTACGATCGAAAGGCGAAGGCCTCCTGCCTGGGACCCTCCGATCCTACTCCTGGTCGTCGGCAAGCTCGTAGTAGTGTCCATCCTCTGGGTAGTTGTAGTAGTCGATCGACGGGGCATCTGTCTCAGGGGCTCCGTCATCTTGTCACGACAAACTGATATGGGGAGAAAAGGAAAACAAAGCAACCGTGAGTACTCAGAAGTACTTAGCAAGCAAGGATCTACACTACATATGCAACATTTTCAAAGAGAGGCTGTATATGTGGACTGGGCTGCAGAAATGCCAGAATAGAGAGAAGGCCTAGTCCTATCGAAGACTAGCATCTTCAGCGGTCTTGCAGCAGTAGAAGAGAGTAGAACAGTTCAATATAATGTAGCAGTATCATTAAGTCTCAACCTCACCCAGAGATCCTTTCTCGACTCCCTGCGAGAAAGCAATCCCAGAGCCATACAGTCATCAACCTCGTCCGGAGATCCCTTCTCGACTCCCTGCGAGAAGCAATCCCAGAGCCATAGTATCCAAGTATCCAGTTCTAAATTGTATCAATCAGGATACAACTCCGAGTGTCCTTTACCGTAGGACAGGCTATCGATAGAAGTTTTCTTCCCTGCAGGGGTGCACCAACTTACCCAACACGCTCGATTAACTCCGGCCGGACACACTTTCCTGGGTCATGCCCGGCCTCGGCCAAATGACACATCGCAACTCTACCTAGAGCTCAGCAAAGAGGTCCCCGTCGGTCTACATCCTAAGCGCTCAGAGGTCTTGGGCCATCGCCCTGTGCACTCCGAGTCATTGCGTGCAGGGGGAAGCCAGGCACCAGGGGGGCGCCGGTCCATCCCGGCCGCAAGGCTGAACTAGACGTCTGACAGAGCTTTCGGCTGATGCTACGATGCAGAATGCCCATACTATGCCCACGTGATGGTTAGTGCTATCAGGCCAGAGACCTGCTCGGATCAAATATCCAAATCGTTAATGGACTAGGGCTTGCGGTAACGACCAGAGACTCACGAAAGATGTGACCCCGTCGCCCCGTCTCGAGGACTTGCGGCAAGGGTCAAGAATGCCCGGCCACACCTCGTATTCATCACTCGGGCACCATACAGCCACCCGTCTTCACAACACTCGCCTCTCAGGCGCACGCGGGTACCCCTTAGGTTCGACCCGCCTATCCAAGTAACAGTGTAAAGTCCAAGTATCCGTGTGTCCATAACATCAGGGGAATCCGAGGTATCACCCTCATTGGATTCCTACTCGATGTCTCCGTCAAGGTGAACTCGGAGGAATCACCCTCACTGGGTTCACACTTGATGTGTTGCACGACAGCGTCGTTACCGGAAGTGGTGAAGGAGTAATCACCCTCGATGACCACAACCGAATAGCTACTCTACAGAGTTATCATCAGAAGTGCTACAAGGGGTTTCACCCTCGGCACTCGATAGTAACGCTGCAGTGTCGTTACAACTAAGGGGGGGTGATGTGCGGTGTCGGGGCCTGGTCTTCAATCCCGTTGACCGGGTCTTCGGATTATCCAGCGGGGCAGTCAGGATAAGTGGGGTCACTGATAGGTCTCTACCTAGCCTATACTAAGCAGTTTAGGATATACAGGTAATTATCAACAGCAGGTTACAGTAAACAGGCTATGCATCAGAATAGGTAAAGCAGCAGCAGCAATTCTAATGCAAGCATGAGAAATTAGAATGGGCGATATCGGGATGATCAAAGGGGGGGCTTGCCTGGTTGCTCGGCGGCAAGGGCAAGGTTGTCAATGGTGTCTTCGGGCTCCGGAGCTGTGTCGGCCTCGGGGACGATGTCGGGGTCTAACGAGAGAGAAGAGGGGGAGGAAACAGTAAATACTGAGCAAACAAGTGCAGCACAAAGCATAACATGGTAATACGCGGTGACAGAGGTGATCTAACGCAGTGCCGGGTGATACTGGCGAAGGTGGGATTCATCCGGGAATGTTTTCCCGGTTCCGGACATTTGTCAGACAGATGACCGGAGAGGGACGGTTGCATGTTCGGATAGTTAGGGACGCGTGGCAGACGAACGGACCACGTATTCGGATTCGTCTCGTCGTTCTGAGCAACTTTCATGTAGAAAGTATTTTCATCCGAGTTACGGTTTATTTTATATGATTTTCTAAAGTCTTATTGATTTTCCAGAATATTTAATAAACTGGTTGTCGGTGTACTAGAATAGGGGTACCCTAGTACCCCGTACTTGTGCACAGGCAGTAGCAGCATCCCGCGGCCAGGCTTACAGGAGGATAGCCAGAGAGAAGCTCAAGATTATTAAGCCATTCAAGAACAAAGTATACAAAGCAAGAGCCAAGGCCCCGGCAAGAGGAGCTTGCCGGGAGGGACAGTTGAGGCCCAGCCTGAGGTGCTGTAGCAGAGTACTTGTCGCGGCAAGGTACTTGCCCTGGCAAGTCATTGGCTGCGGCAAGGTATTGGCTGCGGCAAGATAGCAGCTGCGGCAAGGTACTTGCCCCGGCAAGTTACCTTGCGCGGCAAGCGTTACTGTACCACTGTGCTACTGTGCTGCTGCTCCAGTGCCTCTGCCAGCGTGGCGCTCTGGGTCCTTCCAAGCGTGCGTGGCAGGGCACTGTGTAGACGGCGGTGCTCTGTAGCTAGCGGTGCAGGAGCAGGTGGGATAGGCTTTTCCCACGTCCAAGACGTCCGGATACATGTATCTGGACAACTAAGGCATGGGCATTTAATGCCCTTGTCCCCTGCCATCAGTGGTAGGTAGGACATGTCATCCTAGTAATAATGGCCTTACTGTAGCAACTTTCCACCTCTACCTTTACTGTTTGCCACCTGTTGGTGACCCCTTTGTGCGTATAAAAGGAGGCCCATAGGCAACGTGGAGGGAGGGGAGGAACTCGGAGATTAGAGGTTAGGAACTAGGAGATTGAGAACTCGAGTGTTGTACGCAGCTGCTCTGTACTTTAGCGCTCCTGGAGCTAGAACAATCATCCAGATAATACACCAAAAAGCAGGAGTAGGGTTTTACGCATCCGGGCGGCCCGAACCTGGGTAAATCTCTCGCGTGTGTTGTCGTGTTCTTCGCTAGATCTGCTCTTCGTGCGACCGTCTCTCCCCGCCGAACGTAAAGGGGTCCTTCCCTGGGTCCCATAGGTGATCGTGGATTCGTCCCCGACATCTTTGGCGCGCCAGGTAGGGGTCGGGAGGTTGTGTGAATCTGATCTAGCGATTTGCGCGTTAGTTTTTGGGCCATCCTCCGCCTTATGGCTCCAAAAAAGAAGACTTCGGCCATCGGTGCGTCTACGTCCAACCCGCCTACTCCCATGCAGGAGGGTGCCGACGTGATTGCGGCTGCTGGAGGGACTGGAGAGCGAGAGCTCCCATTACCTCCACCTGTCCAAAACCGGGCCAACAACACCAATCTTGGCGCTGCTGGGTCTGGGAACGCAGCACTGCTCGCTGCTGCTGGCCCTGCAAGCTCCAGAAACGGTGCTGCGCGTTCTAGAACGCCTGCGCCGGTTCAGACGCCGCGGCCTTCGCAAGAAGCCCGTGACAGGCAGCGTCCTGAGGCCCCAGGTGCCAGGCGCTCCCTGGATAATGAACTTGCACATCGATCTCGAGATGCGCAGGGTCACCATACGCATCAACACGCTGGCGGGGTCGAGGTACGGTCGCCTGGGCATGGAGATGCTCCTTCTAACACTGTTAGGAGTAAGAGCATCCCACAGTCCTCACGCCACTCGATACCTCCCTCACCAGCAGAAGCGTTGGCGCGTGCGCAGCTGCTCCTGAACTTCCCTCCACCAGTAGATAAGCTTGACAAGTGGAGGGCAACCATTCAGAGCCTTCTCAGCTTCGCTGATGCCGATTCGGCACGCGCGGCTGACAAGAGAACTGGTGACAATGCTGTCACCAACAAGAATAGCGAGGGGGCAACAATCGTACACTCCCCGCCCAGACGGCCTCGGTCGCCGACACGTCGAAACGACGCCCGTGGAGATGATTGCACGGCGTCGTCTGACCCGCGAACTCATCGTGACCAGCGCCTCGTTCTTCAGGAACGCAGAGGAGAAGACGCTCGTACCACTATCGAGCGAAGGAGAGAAGCGCATCGTCAGTCCGACAGACCCGCAGGGCCCGCTGTTGACATGCATGCGCCAGGGGATCCTGGCGACTTGCCGTACGCGGTAAGTTGTCCAGCGTTCACCCGTGAGTTGCGGCAGGTCCAGTGGCCCAACCGCAAGGCTTTCAAGCCTGACGTGCCGGAGAAGTATGATGGCAAGACACACCCGTCGGAGTTCCTCAGCATTTACACCATTGCGTTTCAAGCTGCCGGGGGACGAGACGACAAGATTCTTGCTAACTACTTCCCGCTCGTGTTAAAGCGCAACGTCGTCTCATGGCTCATGCACTTGCCGGAGAACTCCATTTCTTCATGGGCGGACCTGTGCCATCAGTTTGTTGTTGCCTTTACTGGCGGTCATCAACCTCATGGTCAGGAGAGTGATCTTCATCTCATCCCCCAGAAGGAAGGAGAGCCCCTGCGCAAATACATTCAAAGGTTCAGCCGCGTACAGTACAACATCCCAGATGTTCACCCCGCTGCGGTTATTAGCGCGTTCCATCAGAACGTGCGTAACTGCAAGATGCAGGAGGAAATGGCGATGACCAAGGTCAGAGACATTGGCCAGCTATATGCTCTCGCCGACAAGTGTGCGCGTGCTGAAGAGGGAAGGAAACTTCCCGGTGAAGGTTTTGGCACAGGGGGGAGCTCTGACAGCGAAGGTACCGCCCTGGCAAAGAAGGGCCGGCGGCGGAACAACAGGAAGAAAAAGGGCAAAGCTGTGCTTGCCGTCGAACAGTCCAGCGGCAACGGTAGCGCCGACAAGGACAAAGTTGAGGGCTCCGGCAAGGAGATTGCCGCGTGCGCCAACTATCAGGCCTTGGCGGCTGCCGACAAGCAGGACGGCTCCGACAAGCAATATTGCAAGATCCACCGCACCAAGGGACACGATCTCCAGAACTACCGATGAGTCGAGCAGCTTGTCGAGCAACAGAAAGCTGAGTATGAGAGGCGCGACAAGGAGAAGGCCCCAGAAGGTGCTGGCGGGTCCGGCAAGAAGCGCACTGCCCGAGGATGGCGTCGCGGCAAGGCCAAGCAGCAGCAGAGAGACAGGCCTCCTCGTGGCCGCGACAAAGATGATGATGATGATGATCTAGATGATGAAGAATCCAGTGAGCACGAATTTCAGAAAGCCACAGAAGTCTTGTGTGTTGATGGTGGTGCTTCGTTGCATTCTTCTCACCGCCAACTTAAACAGTGGGCGCGAGAGATCAATGCGGCGGAACCATCTGTTGACACCAGAAAGCTTCTGAAGTGGTTCGACATGCCTATCGTCTTTGACATTGAGGACCACCCTGACCGCACAACGGCGGTCGGGTGCTTGCCGATGTTGGTTTCACCAACGATCCGCAACCTCAAGGTCACGAAGATGTTAGTTGACGGTGGGGCCGGCTTGAATCTGATTTCGCCCGCTGTGCTCCGGAAACTTCAAATCCCTGATGGCGAGCTTGAGGAAACTGGTACTTTCCAAGGAGTCAATCCAGGAAGGAGCAAGCCGAAAGGGAAGATCACGCTGCCAGTGACATTTGGCGGCGAGCTGAACTACCGGACCGAGAAGGTCACCTTTGACGTTGCCGATATTCCATTGCCTTATAATGGGATACTTGGCCGTCCAGCGCTCGCCAAGTTCATGGCAGCCTCTCATTATGCCTACAACGTGTTGAAGATGCCAGGCCCAGTAAGTGTTATCACAGTTTCCTGCGATAAGAAGGATGCACTTATTTGCGCCGACAAGATCTACCGGGAAGCAGCTGCCGCAACTGCCGCCAAGGCACTTGCCGCTGAAGCTCCCGGGGGGAAGAACAAGAGGAAGTCCGGCAAGAGCTCCTGTGCCCACTCCGGCAAGCGAACCTCTTCGGAGTGCTGCGCTGCCGTCGAGGACGCACCAGAGAGCTCCACCGGCAAGTTCAAGAAGAACAAAGCCGCTCCGCCGGCGACAAAGAAGGTGCCCGCCAAGGAGGACGGCACTGGTGGTTCCTTCACCATCAGTGCCACACTTGACAACAAATAGGAAAGCGCGCTCGTTGCTTTCCTGCTGGCGAATGTCGACGTGTTTGCATGGCAACCGTCCGACATCCCCGGTGTTCCCAGGAAAGTAATTGAGCACCACCTTGCCATCTGTCCCCACGCGAGGCCCGTCAAGCAGAAAGCCAGAAAGCAAGCTGTGGAGCGGCAAGAGTTTATTGCGGAAGAAATCAAGAAGTTGGAAGCAGCAGGCCTCGTCAGAGGAGTGCTCCATCCTACGTGGTTGGCCAATCCTGTTGTCGTGCGCAAAGCGAATGGAAAATGGAGGCTTTGTATTGATTTCACTGATGTCAATAAAGCTTGTCCCAAAGACCCATTCCCTTTGCCCCGCATAGACCAGATTGTTGACTCCACGGCAGGATGTGATTTGCTTTCATTTCTTGACGCATATTCAGGGTATCATCAAATCTTCATGGCTGAGGAAGATGAGGAAAAGACCGCATTTATCACACCCTGTGGCACATACTGTTTCATATGTATGCCATTTGGTTTGAAAAATGCTGGTTCAACATTTGCAAGAGCCGTCCAGATTGCTTTTGAGCCTCAGCTGCACAGAAATGTGGAAGCCTATATGGATGATATAGTGGTCAAAAGCAAGGACAGGGCTACTTTGGTTCAAGATCTAGAAGAAACTTTTGTAAATCTGCGCAAGATCAACCTGAAGCTCAACCCCGAGAAGTGTGTGTTTGGAGTTCCCTCCGGCAAGCTTCTCGGGTTCTTTGTGTCTCAACGTGGAATTGAAGCCAATCCTGACAAGATCAAAGCCATTGAGCAAATTGAAGCACCGAAGCGCGTCAAGGATGTACGACGACTTGCCGGCTGTGTTGCTGCTCTCAGTAGGTTTATCTCCAAGTCAGCTGAGCGCGCCCTGCCATTTTTCAAAATCTTAAAAAAGGTAGGTCCATTGAAATGGACTCCAGAGGCGGAGGCAGCGCTGCAAGACTTGAAGAGATACCTCTCCTCTCCTCCAATACTTGTCGCACCTAAACCACAAGAGAAGTTGTTGCTGTATCTAGCGGCAACCAATCAAGTGGTTAGTGCTGCGCTAGTAGCGGAGAGAGAGGTGGATGAGGAGGCAGTAACTGCGGCAAGCACGTCCAGCGACAAGCTGGGGGCTCCCCCGACAAGTTTTGGTGCTGACAAGGATTCGTCTGCGCAGTCAGGCGAAGTGATACAAAAGAAGAAAATGGTGCAGCGCCCGGTCTACTTTGTCAGCTCTCTTCTGCAGGGAGCTAGGTCAAGGTATTCTGGTGTGCACAAGCTGCTTTTCGGCCTTCTCATGGCCTCGAGAAAGCTGCACCATTACTTTCAAGCACATGAAGTTACCGTCGTCACTCGCTTCCCGCTGAAAAGGATTTTGCAAAATCCAGAAGCGACAGGCAGGATTGTCGAGTGGGCGTTGGAGTTGTCGAGCTTTGGTCTCAAGTTTGAGAGTACATCAACCATACAGAGCCGAGTTTTGGCAGAGTTTGTCGCAGAATGGACACCAACGCCAGACAAAGAAATCCCAGAGACGACTCTCCCCGGCAAGGAGACAAGCAAAGAGTGGCTTATGTACTTTGATGGTGCCTTTTCGCTGCAAGGCGCCGGTGCTGGCGTACTGCTTGTCGCACCCACCGGAGAGCACCTCAAGTACGTGGTCCAAATGCACTTTCCCAAGGAACAGGCGACGAACAATACTGCAGAGTATGAGGGGTTGCTTGCCGGTCTCAGGATCGCGGCAGACCTTGGGATCAAGAAGCTTATTGTCAGGGGAGATTCGCAGCTTGTCGTCAGGCAAGTGAACAAGAACTACCAATGCCCATTGATGGAAGCTTATGTAGATGAGGTGAGGAAGTTGGAAGAACGCTTTGACGGCCTACAAATGGAGCACGTCCCATGTGCTCAAAATGACATTGCCGATGGTTTGTCAAAGCGCGCCGCACTCAAATTGCCTGTGGAACCAGGCACTTTTGTGCTCCAACTAACTCAGCCATCCGTGACGCCATCAGTTGGGCAAGGCAGGAAGAGGAAGTTGGCTTCTGTCGACTACTTCCCGGCAGAGCTCCCCGAAGTCGCCGGCAAGAAGGCTGCCAAAGCCAGCGTCAAAGATGCAGAGGGGCAACTTGCTACGACAAGGCCTCACGCTCTTGTCGTTGAAGCGGGTGCTCCTAGGCAAGATGCAAAGGGGCAACTTGCTCCGACAAGACCTCGGGTCCTTGTCGTTGAAGCAGGCGCTCCTGATCAAAGCGAAGAGGAGCAAGATGCTCCGACAAGGCCTTGGGCTTCCGTCGTTGAAGCAACTGCTCTCGACGAGCTTGTTGAAGGACAGCACGCTCCAGCAGGGCCCCAGGCTCTTGTCGTTGAAGCAGCTGTTCCCGCCAAGCTCGTCGGGGAACGGCCGACTCTGGTAGAGCGACAAGCTCTTGCCGCAGGGCCTGATGTTCCCGCAGCAGAAGAAATGCCTTTAGTCCACGTTGTCGAGCCACAGGCTCCAGCGTGGGCGCAGCAGATCGTCCGTTTCCTTCAGACAGGAGAACTTCCCGAAGAGCAGGAAGAAGCGGAGAAAGTAGCCCGTCGGTCCAATATGTATCAATTTGTCGATGACATGCTGTGCAGAAAAAGACCAAACGGTGTGAAATTGAAGTGTATTCCCCGGGAAGAAGGACAGGAGCTGTTGGCGGAGATTCATGGAGGCATATGTGGTCACCATATAGGGTCAAGAGCCCTTGCTGGAAAGGCTTTCTGGCAAGGTTTCTTTTGGCCCACCGCCCTCTAGGATGCAACTGCACTAGTAACCAAGTGTGAAGCGTGCCAGTTTCATTCCAAGCAGATTCATCAGCCAGCTCAAGCTCTCCAGACAATCCCTCTCTCCTGGCCATTTTCGGTCTGGGGGCTCGACATCCTCGGCCCCTTTCCCCGTGCCACCGGGGGCTTCGATTACTTGTATGTGGCCATCGACAAGTTCACGAAGTGGCCGGAAGTGGAAGCAGTGAGGAAGGTGACAGCACAATCAGCCATCAAGTTCTTCAAGGGAATTGTTTGTCGCTTTGGTGTTCCTAACAGGATCATCACCGGCAACGGTACCCAGTTCACGAGCCACGCCTTCATGCAGTATGTCGAAGACCTTGGCGCCAAGGTCTGTTTCGCTTCTGTTGCTCACCCGCGAAGCAACGGTCAAGCTGAAAGGGCAAATGCTGAAGTGCTGCGTGGGCTCAAGACGAGAACTTTCGACAGGCTGCGCAAGTGCGGCAAGAACTGGATCGAAGAGCTGCCAGTGGTTCTTTGGTCGATCAGGACGACGCCAAATCGAGCTACTGGCCAGACGCCTTTTGCTCTAGTCTATGGAGCAGAGGCAGTTCTCCCCACGGAACTCGTATACAGGTCACCTCGAGTGCTTGCTTACGATGAGCTTGAGCAAGAGCAACTGCGGCAAGATGACGCTGTGCTCCTCGAGGAGGATCATCTTCAGGCTGCTGTGAGAGCTGCTCGCTACCAGCAAGCTTTGCGTCGCTACCACAGCCGCAAAGTTAATGCCAGAAGTCTCGAGGAAGGCGACCTTGTTCTTCGGCGCGTTCAGTCGGCCAAGAATTCAAACAAGTTGACGCCGAAGTGGGAAGGCCCTTATCGGGTGAAACAAGTCACCAGGCCTGGCGCTGTCTGCCTGGAGACCGAGGATGGCATTCCAGTGATCAACTCCTGGAACATTGAGCATCTTCGTAAGTTTTACCCATAAGGCGCGGTTGTCGGGCCCTTCCCCGGCAACCACCTTTTGTACAAGTCTTGCCGCTGTTGCATGTAATCCTTTGTACAAAGCCAGGCGCAGACCCTGTGCATAAATAAAGCTTTTGTATTTCGCAGTTTTTGACGATTTCATGTTTACTTTTATTTTGCATGATTATCTGACATACTGTGCAGTACAGCCTCCCCGGTAAGCATTAACAAGCTGCCAAGCTCCTATATCTTTATTTTCTCTTCTTTCTTTTTCTCAAAGAGACAAAAGCTTCCCTCGCGCACAAGTTTGCTGGGGGGGATGGGATAATGATATGGACCAGGCGTCGTTCAAAGAAACTTTGCCTTGCCGGGAAGAAGACAGCGGCAAGCAGTGACAAGACCTTGCCGCGGAGAGATCAACGACAAAGCTAAGTGCCAAAGTTTGAGCAATCAAATTCTTTTTTATTTTCAAGGTTATTTTCCTTGAATGATACTACTCTTTGTATGGAAAACCTGTGCGCGATGGAACCTAAGCGTAATCAGTCGCGCCCTTATGTTGTTTCGAGTCCGCTCAACAACCTAAGTGGCTGCACTGAGCGCGACAAGGTTGCTTGCCGGCAGCGGCACCGCCAGCAGGCTGCTGAAGTCCCGCACCCAGCGCTCGTGGCAATGGTGCGCGCACCGGCAAGTTCCCTATAAGCGTAGGGCAAGTACACACAAAGAAAGAAATTGCTCAAGGGAGATGACATGCATTAACTCCAAAATATTGCAAGTCATATTACAAGATAAGTTGCCGCGGCTTAAACAGATTGTTCTTTAACATGTCTAGCGGCGGCAAGGAGGGAGAAGAATGGGCTCTCTAATTGCGGTGCTCGCCTTCGACTCTCTGGATATGGTCCACCCTCTCCACGATGGGCGCGACAAGGGCCTCTAGCGGCGCGGGGTTGTATCCCTTCGGCAAGCTTTTGAAGATGTTGTTGAAGTCGACGCCCGGGTTTCTGTATGCTATCTTCACCAACAACCTCCGGAGAACTCCCCGGCAAAGCCTGCGTGACTCGTCGGCCAGTTGAGCCTTTTGATTGACTTGGAGCTGTTGGAGTGCTTCTACTACTCCGTCGAAGAACTCGGCTAGCTTGACGCTAGTTTGCGTGTTCTTGTCGGTGGAGTACCGAAGTCCGGCACCTTCAGGGCAGTCAGCTCCTTGTCGATGCCCTCGGCGGCGCTGGCAAGCCTGTCTGTGAAGATCCCCATGTTATCCCTGAACTTCTTGTGGGTTGCAATAGCGTCTTGAAGCAGACCCTTTTCCTTCTGGAGCTCTGTCATTAGAAGCCCTTCGCGCTTTCTGGTGGTGTCGAGCATCTCCTTCAGCGTGGTCAGCTTCAGCTTCAGGTCTGCTATGGAGTCATTGGCGGCGGCAAGCAGATCGTTCTTCTTGGCTATGGTAACTTGCATCTCCGCTAAAGTGTGGGTCACCTTTGCCCTATCACTTTCAAGCGTTGAGAGCTTGTCACCGTTTGCCTTGAGGGCGGCCTCTAGTCTTGCCACCTTCTCCTCCGCTTCCTTCCTGCTCACTTCTGCAGCAGCGACAGCGTTGGTGGCCTCCACCAACTTGCTGGCGTACTCTTGGGCCAAGGCTTCGATTTCCTTCTGGTGTTTTTGTCCCTGCCCCTGGGTCCGCTCTGCGACAAGTCTTGCCACCTCCTCGTCTTTCTGCTGGAGGGTTTCGGCAAGTTCCTTCTCGCGCTCGGCAAGTTCCTCTTCGTGGGCATCGAGGTCCACTTTCCGCTGGTTCAGATCACCGGCCTGAGCAGACAACTCCTTGGCGGTCTCCTCCTGTTTTTGTTCAATATCTTGCTTCATCAGGAGGAGGGCCTGCCGTTCTTCGGCCAGCTGTGCCCGCTTGACCTCTAACGCATTAAGAGATCGCGCGCGGGCGTCCGCCAAGATCTCCGCGCGCCTCAACATGTCAGCTTCGGCCTTCTCGATGAGCGCCTCCCTGGAAGCTAGCTTCTCCCGTCGGGCGCGATGAAGATTCATCAGCTTTTGGAGCAGTTGCTTCTCTTCAGACATGCTGCTGCTGCTGGCGCTTGGCGCATCCACAAGCTGGAGCCCGGCAGTGGCAAGGATCTCCTCGTCCACAACATCCTCCTCGGTTGGCGCTCTGGAGCCCGCTGTCCAGGGGAGGCTGACGTAGATGTTCTCGCCGACCCGGATGTATTTGCTTGGCGGAGGCGAGTTGGGCGCTGCCGCCTCTTCAGTGGTTGAGGGACCCGTGGTCGGAGTAGCGCCTGGCGCTCCTGTGGCCTCAGAGCCGTCAGTACGACCACCGGCTCCCTCGCCGGCCTCCTCAGCAGCCTTCTGGGCGGCCTCAGCTTCAGCAGCCTTGGCAGCTTCATCGGTGGGCGCCTTGGCGGTATTAACCTCGGCGGCCTTGTCGGCCTCTTCGGCAGCCCTGGCAGCTTCTTCGTCGGCAAGCTTGTCGGCCTTGGCAGCGGCGGCCTTGCCGGCCTCGTCGTCGACGGCCCCTGCGGTGTTCTCCTCGGCAGAAGAGTCAATGTTCATTGGCTCTACCGAGGAGGGCTCTGCCAACCCGAGAAGTAAAGCAAAAAGAGCTTCAGGAAGAAATTCAAGAAGACAAAAGAAAGAAAGCAGAAAGAGTTTTGCGGCAAATGGGTTTACCCGTGTTGAGCTCAGGAGCGGTGGGCTCCCCTCCCCCGTCAACGTTTGTCATTGGGGTGGGGTCGCCAGCGCTGGTGCTTGGCGCTTCGGTGCTTGCCGGCTCCTCTTCGTGGCTCGGCTCGCTAGTGGGAGCCCTTACCGGAGATCCTCTCCTTGGCGGTGTGGTCGAGGGGGGTGGTACTTCTGGAGTACCTTCAGATGGCTCCACTTGCTGCTCCTCTCCTACACGCCCAAAGATGTCAACGACAAATGCTTGTTCCTCAGCGACCGCCAGCGAAAAGTAGTTGGAATACTTACGCTGGGGGCTGCGCTGGGGGCTGCGACGAGGGCTAGGCTCCGAGCTGGTCGGGATGGTCTCAGACGCTCCCCCGGTGGTTGCCGTGGGCTCATCTTCGA
The DNA here is from genome assembly GCA_011799875.1 of Thinopyrum elongatum. NCBI lineage: Eukaryota > Viridiplantae > Streptophyta > Magnoliopsida > Poales > Poaceae > Thinopyrum > Thinopyrum elongatum. The sequence goes on along the minus strand of CM022300.1, from coordinate 37,877,141 downwards.
CGACCACCATGGTCTTGCTCGTCGAGACCTTAGCTCTCTTCCTCATCCTCCGGAGTGCGACGAGTGAGGACAGAAACAAAATCTTACAAAGATTGAGGGTCGCGGCAAGGGAACTTACTCTTCCTCGTCGTCCTCTTCGCTGAGAGCGGAAAAATCAAAGTCCGCCTCCGTGTGAGGAGGGGGAGGAGGGGGAGCTGGGCTCCTTGGCCGCTTGGCGGAGGTAGTAGCAGCGGTCTTTGATGACCCTGCTCCAGTTGTCGGGGCCGCGTGAGATGCTCCCGCGGCACCAGCCCTTGCCGCGGTCGAGCGCGTCGAACGGCGCTACGGCGGTTGTTGAACTTCTTGCCGCTCAGCCACTTCGCCAAGCCTGCGGAGGCGTTTCCTCCTTAGAAGGGCTGGGGACTCTGACTGTGGTGGGCTTTCGATGCCCTCCTCGGAAGAGGAGCCCTCATCCTCCGAGCTGCTTGACTCGTCGGCAAGCTGGCTTGGCCCGACATCCTTGCCAGGTGCAGCGAGCTCGCCCTCCCCGGCAAGCATCCCCTGCTCGGCAAGGCTCTCCTTTTATGCCTCGTCGAGCTCCGCCAAAGTATAACCAAAATCGCCAGCTTCCCTGGCGAGCCTGTCCTCCTCCACTCTTCGAGCAATGAATTCTATTTCTTGCTCAGTGGTGTTGCGGACAAGCCACTCCTCCACCCGTACCTGCTTTTCGACCGTGGAGTCAAAGAATCGCCGCACGTCTTCTTCGAGTGGCACGTCCCAAGTTGCTTCAACGCTGTGCGCATTGCAGAGCGGCATCATAGCGATGATTGCACTCAATGCGGAGTTGTTGCAAAGGGGCACAATGTGCTTCGGCAGCGTGAATGCCTTGTTGCGCTTCTCTGGATCTGTCTCTTGCTTGAACAGTTCTCGCATGAAGAAGTCGTGCTACAGAACTGTGAAGTTGTTGATCAGTCCAGGGCGCAGCCGCATGATATCGGCTGGGTTCTTCCAATCAGAGGCCGGCCTTCCTCTCTGCTGCAGAGGAGCAATGCGGCGGTGGAGGAAGTCTGCACCAACCATCCCTATGGTGAGCCCGGCCTCCCTGAGTCGTATGATCCTGGTAGCGGCAATCTCCAGCTTCTTGTCCTGGGGATCCAGATCGCTCCAGTCCGTGCCACGCGCTGCTGGGGTCTTGCGAAGCTCACAGTATGGTGGCGGGTCGTCGTCAATGATCCAACACCATTCAGACCGGATTTCTCCCCATCTTGGGCGGAGATCCCCCTTCAGGTAATGCTCCTTGGCGCCCAATCTTGAAATGAACGAGACGCCGGCAGTGAGAGGCTCCCCCTTTTCAGCACGGGGAGTGAAGTAATGCCTGAACAGCGCGGTGTTGGGTGCGACGCCGACGAAGTTCTCGCACAGATGCGCGAATATTGCCATGGTGGATACGGCATTCGGTGTGAGATCCAGCAGACGGAGATTGAAGGTGTACATGACGTCACTGAAGAAATCCGAGTACGGCGGGCAGAGCCCGCACCAAAAGTAGCAAGCGAAGAAGGGGTACTTGCTCACTTTGCTCTCGTCGGTGGTTGGATGAACGCGGGTGGCCTGATGCGCCTTGGTCCTCACGACCCACATGCCTTGGAACTTGGCCTTCAGATCCGCCCCCATGAGCGTCGGAGCGAAGAGCGCGTACTTCTGCCTCTTCAACTGCGCCTGGGTCTCCGTCCTTGAGGACTTCCCCGTCTTCCCCTTTTCTCCTTTGGGAGGCATGGCGAAGGCGGAGCTGAGGTCCGAGGGAGATGCGGACGCGCGCGGTGGCGGAGGATTGGGAAACCGCTTTGTTTTGGAGCGGAGGAAGAAGAAGGCGGAGATTTGGAGATCGAGAATGGTGAGAGGAGTGTGTGAGTGCTTCTGTAGGTCCCTCCTTTTATGGGGAAAGATGCGGAACCACCCGCCTCTTCGTCATTCGAGATAAATGCGCACGCTTCCCATGATCCGCATTCAACGCGTGACGTGTGGGAGAGCGTGCAATTAAACAACGTAGAGACATTTCGGCTTATCCCAGCCACGCGTGCCCGTGCACTGTTTGGGCCTGGCCCAACACCGCCCGGCACCGTGTGTGGCCCAGGCCCGGGGGCTCCTGTCGGTGTACTAGAATAGGGGTACCCTAGTACCCCGTACTTGTGCACGGGCAGTAGCAGCATCCCGCGGCCAGGCTTACGGGAGGATAGCCAGAGAGAAGCTCAAGATTATTAAGCCATTCAAGAACAAAGTATACAAAGCAAGAGCCAAGGCCCCGGCAAGAGGAGCTTGCCGGGAGGGACAGTTGAGGCCCAGCCTGAGGTGCTGTAGCAGAGTACTTGCCGCGGCAAGGTACTTGCCCTGGCAAGTCATTGGCTGCGGCAAGGTATTGGCTGCGGCAAGATAGCAGCTGCGGCAAGGTACTTGCCCCGACAAGTTACCTTGCGCGGCAAGCTATCAAGTGCGGCAAGGTCTTGCCGCGGCAAGCGTTACTGTACCACTGTGCTACTGTGCTGCTGCTCCAGTGCCTCTGCCAGCGTGGTGCTCTGGGTCCTTCCAAGCGTGCGTGGCAGGGCACTGTGTAGACGGCGGTGCTCTGTAGCTAGCGGTGCAGGAGCAGGTGGGATAGGCTTTTCCCACGTCCAAGACGTCCGGATACATGTATCTGGACAGCTAAGGCATGGGCATTTAATGCCCTTGTCCCCTGTCATCAGTGGTAGGTAGGACATGTCATCCTAGTAATAATGGCCTTACTGTAGCAACTTTCCACCTCTACCTTTACTGTTTGCCACCTATTGGTGACCCCTTTGTGCGTATAAAAGGAGGCCCATAGGCAACGTGGAGGGAGGGGAGGAACTCGGAGATTGAGAACTCCAGTGTTGTACGCAGCTGCTCTGTACTGTAGCGCTCCTGGAGCTAGAACAATCATCCAGATAATACACCAAAAAGCAGGAGTAGGGTTTTACGCATCCGGGCGGCCCGAACCTGGGTAAATCTCTCGCGTGTGCTATCGTGTTCTTCGCTAGATCTGCTCTTCGTGCGACCGTCTCTCCCTGCCGAACGTAAAGGGGTCCTTCCCTGGGTCCCATAGGTGATCGTGGATTCGTCCCCAACACTGGTCAACGGTCAATAGTCAGCAGGGTACAGTCAGCGTTGACTGGGTCAACATTGACCAGTCAACAGGGTCAAGGGGACCCACAAGTCATAGACTACTGTGGTTAATTAACAATTAGGTTAACTAAACCTAATTAGTTTAATTTAAACAGAGTAATTAACTTAATTAATTAATTATTAACTTAACTATTTATTTATTTATTTTATATCTATTTTTTTATTTTCCCTTTTTTAAAACGTTCTTAGGGGCCGGCCCCACGTGCAGTGGCACAGAGGCCTAACGGGCGCGGGGCGTGGGCGTAGCACGAACGGGCGCGGGCGTCCGCGTGCAGGCCCGAGGCCACCAGGGGGGCGCCGGCCACGGCCATGGCCACGGCCGGAGCGGGCGGCGGAGAGGCGACCGCGGGCGCGTGAGCTGCAGGCGGTGGCAGCAGCGGCAGAGCAACAGCATGCAGCTGCAGCAGGGGGCAAGCGGCGGCGTGGCGGCAGAAGACGGAGCCGCTCGGGCAGCGGCGAGTGCAAGCGGGGCCGGGTGGAGCGTGGTGCAGGGAGGAGAGCTCCGGGGAGCGTAGGCGAGCGGGTGAGGGGACGAGGCCGTGGCGGACGGCGCGGGGAGGCTGCGGACGCGGGCTGAGGGCGAGCTGCAGGGCGACGCCAGCGAGCGCGAGCTGGTCGCGCGCGGGCGTCCGGGCGAGCGCGACCCGGGGTGCACAGGCCGCGGCGAGAGTGGGGCGCACGGTGAGCGGCGCGGCGGTTGCGGTAACCAAGGGGAGAGGGGAGGGGCGTGGCTCACGTGCGGTTGCAAGGGAGTGGGGCGGCGAGGCGTGAGGAGGCCGGGCGGGGAGGAGACGACGAGGAGGCGACGAGGCGACGACGGGGTCGGGGCGGTGCCGGACGGCGAGGCAACGGCGTCGGGCGTCGGCGGCAGCCCGATCCAGACTTGGATCGGGAGAGGAGAGGGGGGGGGGGCGAGAGGAGGGTTAGGGTTCGGGGGTCTCCTGGGGGAGGCCATATAGGCCTTTTAGGTGGGCCGGTCGACTGGGCTTTGGCCCAGTTGGGCCAGGGGGAAGGGGTTTGCTTTTCTTTTTATTTTTTGTTTTCTGTTCTATTTTTCTTTTTCTCTTTTCTTTTATTTAATCATATATCTCTGTTTAGTAAATAGTTAGGCCTCATATTGAATTTTGTAAAACATGGCAATTGTTCCAATAAATACTAGGCATCCTCTACTACTACCAAAAATTAGTTTGGAGGCAAATGGAGTTCACACAAATTTTATAATAATTAAAATGCATTAAACCTTATTGTTTTATTAATGTTAGTGCCACCTAATTATTTTATTAATTGTTGGTTACAATTTTAGATTAGCCTCTGGAATATTTGCCATTTAATGAACAATTTAGTTTTTGTGTTGAACAACTTTTATTTTCCACTTTCAGTTTGAATTTGAATTTTTACTTAGGAGTTGAAATGCAATATAATGCTAATGATGATCATGCACTGTTAAACATGATGACATGGCATAATCAAAAGGGTGATTACTGTAGTTAACCACTGGGGGTGTTACAATCATATAATCATTTAGGCGGCTTACCATAGTAATTTTAACCTGCCACATCCTTATTCTTTGGTCATAGCTTGTTATTCTGGCTCATCATGACTAAAGCACCCAGCTCTTGTGACTGGATTGCCTCCAGAGTCACAGCGGACTCGCTCAATGATTATGTGACCATGGGGGTTTTACCCGCCAAGGAGGTCATCCACTGGCGGGTTCCAGGCTCCGAATTTCCCCCTCAGCCCCAAGAGGGTGAAGTTGTGATTTTCATAGACCACCTACTCTGTGGCTTCTCACCGCCCGGCTCAAAATTCTTCTGGGACGTTCTACATTTCTATAATCTTCATCCACAAGATATTGGTCCCAACTCTGTTTCCAATATATGCAACTTTCAAGTGTTCTGCGAGGTGTACCTTGGGGAAGAACCCTCTGTCGATCTGTTCAGAGACTATTTTAATATCAACCGCTAGACTGAGATGTTAGATGGGCCCAGCCTTGAACTCAAAGGTGTTTCCATCCAAAGACGAAGAGACATAACTTTTCCTTCAGCCGCCCTGCCCAGTCATCCCAAAGACTAGAATTATACCTGGTTTTATTGTAGAGACACTTCCACAGCTGGAGAGAACCCCTTGCGGGGTTTCCGTCCCTTCCGGCTGACCACCACCGGCTTGCTTCCAGGCTGATTGACTGCCGCAGAGCGTGCTCCTTTTGCCTCCATTTTTTCAAAAATAAGGGCCCTTATTGCCAATGGCTTAACTGTAGTCGATTTGGTCCGCTGCTGGGTTGCCTGGAGGATTTTACCACTAAGCCGGTGCCCCGGTTTAATGTGTGAGTATACTGGTGACACCAAGGACCCTCAGTGTTACAACCAAGTATGCCTGACCGACAAAGAAATCAATGACTCTGTTAAGACGCTGCTTGGGGAGTCTTTGGATAACTGCAGCCGAGTGGGTCTGAACCCTTTCTGCGCCCTTAACCCGGCTCCTCCTGTAAGTATTTTGAATAAGCCTTCATCTCACTTAACTATCTCTTGTACATCATACTATCTAACCTTATTACTCATATTTAAATAGGCCGACTCTCCATTTTGGAAAAGGAAAATGCCAGCAGCCGCTGCTCCAGCCAAGAGGGCAAGGGAAGCAAAATCTTGTGGCACAGGTCGCCGTAATAAGCAAACAACACAAGAGCTTTTCCAGCTGGAAGAGTCAGAGGTAGAACTTGACTCACTTGGCCTTCTCTTTATGCAACTTATTGATGCTGATTCCTCTCAGGACGTGATGACCCACAAGTATAGGGGATCAATTGTAGTCCTTTCGATAAGTAAGAGTGTCGAACCCAACAAGGAGCAGAGGGAAATGACAAGTGGTTTTCAGCAAGGTAATGTCTGCAAGCACTGAAATTATAAGTAACGAGTAGTTTGGTAGCAAGATAATTTGTAACAAGCAAGTAACGGTTGTGGTAACAAAAGTGCAGCAAGGTAGCCCAATCCTTTTGAGGCAAAGGACAGGCCAAAACAGTCTCTTATGATAAGCAAAGCATTCTTGAGGGTACACGGGAATTTCATCTAGTCACTTTCATCATGTTGGTTTGATTAGTGTTCGCTACATTGATAATTTGATATGTGGGTGGACCGGTGCTTAGGTGCTGTTCTTACTTGAACAAACCTCCTACTTATGATTAACCCCCTCGCAAGCATCCACAACTACGAGAAAAGTATTAAGAATAAATCTAACCATAGCATTAAACTTTTGGATCCAAATCAGTCCCTTACGGAATAGCGCATAAACTAGGGTTTAAGCTTCTGTCACTCTCGCAACCCATCATCTAATAACTACTCCACAATGCATTCCCTTAGGCCCAAATATGGTGAAGTGTCATGTAGTCGACGTTCACATGACACCACTAAGTGAATCACAACATACATATCATCAAAATATCGAACACATATCAAGTTCACATGATTACTTGCAACAAGATTTCTCCCGTGACCTCAAGAACAAAAGTAACTAATCACTAATGATAAGCATGCTCAAGATCATAGGGGTATTAAATAGCATAATAGATCTGAACATACAATCTTCCACCAAATAAACCATATAGTAATCAACTACAAGATGTAATCAACACTACTAGTCACCCACAAGTACCAATCTATAGTTCTGGTACAAAGATTGAACACAAGAGATGAACTAGGGTTTGAGAGGAGATGGTGTTCTTGAAGATGTTGATGGAGATTGCCCTCCCCAAGATGGGAGAGTTGTTGGTGATGATGATGACGATGATTTCCCCCTCCGGGAGGGAAGTTCCCCTGGCAAAATCGCTCCGCCGGAGGGCAAAAGTGCTCCTGCCCAAGTTCCGCCTCAAGACGGCGGCGCTTCGTCCCGAAAGTCCTCTCCTTATTTTTTCTAGGTCAAAATGACTTATATACCAGAAGATGGACACCAGAGGTGGGCCGAGGAGGGCACAACCCATCAGGGCGCGCCTGGGCTCCCTGGCGCACCCAGGTGTGTTGTGCCCACCTGGTGGGCCCCCTCTGGTAGTTATTTGCTCCAATAATTCTTATTTATTCCACAAAAATTCCTCGTGAAGTTTCAGCTCATTTGGAGTTGTGCAGAATAGGTAGCCTGACGTAGCTTTTTCAGGTCTAGATTTCCAGCTGCTGGAATTCTCCCTCTTTGTGTGAACCTTGCATATTATGAGAGAAAAGGCATTAGAATTACTCCAAAAAGCATTATTATGCATAAACACATCATAAATAACAATAGGAAAACATGATGCAAAATGGATGTATCAACTCCCCCAAGCTTAGACCTCGCTTGTCCTCAAGCGAAAACCGAAATTGAAAACATGTCCACATGCTTAGAGAGAGAGGTGTCGATAAAAACAAAATACAGACATAGAAGCATCATGTATATTATTATAACAGCAACCAACTTTAATATAAAACTTTATCATAGAACTTTTACCATATAACTTCTCATGAACAAGTAACAATTCATCACAACATCGAAGTATAAAGCATAAACTCTATTGAAAACCAACAAACTATGTTCTCAGTCAACTTTGCAACTACAATTAATCATCTTTCCAGGAAGGGTCACGTATCGGAGCCTTTTTGGCAAGTCCACATACTCAACCATCATATAGTCTTCTATGATTGCTAACACTCACCGCATACACTTGATCAAAATGTTTCAATCGGACACATAGAAAGATAGAGGCTTAAAGTTTCGGCTCCCAACATACTCACCTCGAGGGTGATGTCAACAATAATAACTCATGCTACTCATATCCAACTGGATATATGTGCCTAGATCTTTCCTCGCCACATGATGCTTGCCAAAAGAGAAACTAAAAAGGAATAGAGAGAAGAACTTTGACTCTTGCATAAAAGTAAACACATAAAAGTAAAAGATAGGCCCTTCACAGAGGGAAGCAAAGGTTGCCATGCACTTATTTGTTTGTATGCTCAATCTCTTAGTGCAAAAGAACATCACATTATATTGCCCCTTGTGATAGCAACCTTTATTATGCAGTCTGTCGCTTTTATTCTTTGCCATCACAAGTTCGTACAACGCTCAATTTTCTCTTACACTAAATGATCCAACACTTTTAGAAGCATTTTTTATTGCCCTATTTGCACCGATGACAACTTACTTGAAGGATCTTACTCAATCCATAGGTAGGTATGGTGGACTCTCAAAATAAGATTTGGGTTTAAAGGTTTTTGGATGCACAAGTAGTATCTCTACTTAGTGCGGAATTTTTGTCTAGCAAAGATGGGGGTAAGCACCACATGTTAAAGGATCTATGACAATATAACTTCTATGTGAATATGAACAAACATAAATCATTATGTTGTCTTCCTTTTCCAACGTCAACAATTTTGGCATATAATATTTTGGTGGGGGCTCACAATCACAAAAGATGTCCAGGATAGTGTATTTGCATGTGAATCTTCTCTTCCCTTATTAATTGTTTCATGAATTGCATCATTGACCAATGCTATGTTTGACAATCTCCAATAAAATTTTCTACTTATACTCTTCCTTATGTGATGTCATTACTTACCATAAAATTAGCATATGATCTTTTTCATTTATTTCCTTTCTTTTTATTGAACATGAAAGTAAAGAAAACAAAACTCAAGCTAAACTTTATTATATATATCTTGCACACAATTACAAAGATAGATCACTAAGCAAACACTCGAAAAGAAAGGATCGAACTAAACTTTTATTCAACTAAAGCAAAAGATAACTATGGATCGAACTAAGATAAGTAAAGGCAAAAGATAGTGGAGGTGATATGATACCGGGGCACCTCTCCCAAGCTTGGCACAATCCAAGGGGAGTGCCCATACCCGATACTCAATTTTCCTTTGGTGATGAAGAAGGAGGTGGTGGTGATGAAGTAGAGGGTTTGTGTTTCTTCCTTAGCTTACTCTCGAGGACGAAATTTTCCTCCTTTAAATCACCGATCTCCTGCTCGAGCTCTACTATCCTTTTGCATAATTCTTGCTTGTTTTCCTGCAAGAGATGAAAAGGGACAAACTGGACATTAGGTTTCTTTGCTTTGCTGGGAGACTTGATTTCTTGAATTCCACGTGCATGTCCCCAGGTTGAGGCAATGGAACTTCAGCTTCGTCTGAGCTTGTCTCCTCCTCCCTTTTAGGGTCATAGTCTTCTTCTGTCCGGAAAATAGCGAGAAAAGAAAACAGCGGATCTCTCCGTGATACGGTGGTCAATAGGTTCGGGGGGTATATAAAGATTTTTTATCTTGGGAAAGAAGCAAACGGAAGAAAAACGGAGTCCGGAAGGTACCCGAGGTGGGCACAACCCACCTGGGCACGCCTGGCAAGCCAGGCACGCCCTGGTGTCTTGTGCCCACCAGGGGTGCCTTCCTGGTTGTTTCTTATTTTCCTAATTTTTGTTATATTCCAAAACTGACAAAAAATATTTTTGCGGATTTTTTGGAGTCCGTTTACTTACCGTATCGCGTACCTCCTCTTTTTCAGTTATTCTGGAGTGTTCCGGAAGGTTTCCTTTATGTGTTCTTCTGGTGTCATAGTTTGGATAATATTGCTTTCAACATTAATGGGCGTACCTGAGATATAATGTTTTATTCGTTGCCCATTAACAACCTTTGGGTTAGTACCTTCGGCATTATTTATCTTGATGGCTCCGAATCGATAAACCTCCTCGATAACATAAGGTCCTTCCCATTTGGAGAGTTGTTTTCCTGCAAAGAATCTGAAACGAGAGTTGTACAAAAGAACATATTCTCCAACTTTGAACTCACGCTTTTGGATTCTTTTGTCATGCATGTTTTAACTTTTTATTTAAATAACTTGGCATTTTCATTGGCTTGGGTTCTCCATTCATCTAGTGAGCTGATATCAAATAACCTCTTTTCACCGGCAAGTTTGAAATCATAGTTGAGTTCTTTAATTGCCCAATATGCTTTATGTTCTAACTCAAGAGGTAAATGATAAGCTTTTCCATAAACCATTTTATAAGGAGACATACCCATAGGATTTTTATATACTATTCTGTAAGCCCAAAGTGCATCATCTAATTTCTTAGACCAATTCTTCCTGGACCTATTGACAGTTTTTTGTAAAATTAATTTTATTTCTCTATTGCTAAGTTCAACTTGACCACTAGACTGAGGATGATAGGGTGATGCAATTCGATGGTTAACATCATATTTAGCAAGCATTTTACGAAAAGCACCATGAATAAAATGTGAACCACCATCAGTCATTAAATATCTAGGGACTCCAAAGCTTGGGAAAATGTCTTCCTTAAGCATTTTAATAGAGGTGTTGTGATCAGCACTACTAGTTGGAATAGCTTCTACCCACTTAGTAACATAATCAACAGCAACCAAAATATGTGTATACCCATTAGAGGAAGGAAAAGGTCCCATGTAATCAAATCCCCAAACATCAAATGGTTCAACAGCAAGAGAATAATTCATAGGCATTTCCTAATGCTTACCAATATTACCAATTCTTTGACATTCATCACAAGATAAAACAAACTTACGGGCATCCTTGAAGAGAGTAGGCTAATAAAAACCAGATTGCAATACCTTGTGAGCAGTTCTATCTCCCGCATGATGTCCTCCATAAGCTTCGGAGTGACATTTCCATAGGATTTGTCCCTGTTCATGCTCAAGTACACAACGTCTAATAATACCATCTACTCCTTCTTTATAAAGATGTGGGTCATCCCAAAAGTAATGTCTTAAATTATAGAAGAATTTTTTCTTTTGTTGGTATGTGAAGCTAGGTGGTATATATTTAGCAACAATATAATTGGCATAGTCAGCATACCAAGGAGTGTTGTGAGAAACATTTATTGCAGCTAATTGTTCATCAGGAAAACTATCATTAATAGGTTGTGGGTCATCAAGAATATTTTCTAACCTAGACAAGTTATCAGCCACGGGGTTCTCAGCTCCCTTTCTATCAGTGATATGTAAATCAAATTCTTGTAGCAAAAGAACCGACCTAATGAGTCTAGGTTTAGCATCCTTCTTTTCCATAAGATATTTTATAGCAGCATGATCGGTGTGAATAGTCACTTTAGAATCAACAATGTAAGATCTAAATTTACCACAAGCAAACACAACTGCTAAAAATTCTTTTTCAGTAGTAGCATAATTTCGTTGAGCACTGTCCAGAGTTTTACTAGCATAATGAATAACATTTAATTTCTTATCGACTCTTTGTCCTAGAACAACACCAACAGCATAATCACTAGCATCACACATAATTTCAAAAGGCAAGTTCCAATTAGGTGGTTGAACAATAGGTGCAGAAATCAAGGCTTTCTTAAGTGTTTCAAAGGCTTCTACACAATCATCATCAAAAACAAATGGAACATCCTTTTGTAAAAGATTTGTAAGAGGCCTAGAAATTTTAGAGAAGTCTTTAATAAACCTCCTATAGAAACCAGCATGACCAAGGAAACTACAATTACCTTTGATATCTTTAGGGCATGGAATTTTATCAATTGCATCAACTTTAGCTTTATCCACCTCAATACCTCGTTCAGAAATTTTATGTCCCAAGACAATACCTTCATTAACCATAAAGTGGCACTTCTCCCAATTCAAGACGAGATTAGTTTGCTCACATCTCTGCAAAAATTGATCAAGGATGCTCAAGCAATCATCAAAAGAAGTTCCGTAAATGGAAAAATCATCCATGAAAACCTCAACAATCCTTTCACAAAAGTTAGAGAATATAGCAGTCATACATCTTTGAAAGGTAGCAGGTGCATTGCATAAACCAAAAGGCATACGTCTATAAGCATAAGTTCGAAAAGGGCAAGTAAAGATGGTTTTCTCTTGATCAGGTAGTGAGACAGGTATTTGAGAAAAAACGGAATATCCATCAAGAAAGCAAAAATGTATGTGCTTTGATAGTCTTTCTAACATTTGATCAATAAAAGGCAGAGGGTAATGATCTTTTCTAGTACCTTTATTTAGTTTTCTAAAATCAATTACCATTCTGTAGCCAGTGACAATTCTTTGTGGAATAAGTTCATTCTTATCATTAGGAACAACGGTAATACCTCCCTTTTTAGGGACATAATGAACGAGACTTACCCATCTACTATCAGCTATGGAATAGATTATACCTGCTTCCAGAATCTTCAGTATTTCTGTTCTTACCACTTCTTTCATTTTAGGATTTAAACATCGTTGGTGATCAACAACGGGTTTAGCATCAGGCTCCATATTAATTTTATGCTGACAGAGAGTGGGACTAATGCCCTTTAAATCATCAAGTGTATCTCCAATGGCAGCTCGGTGCTTCTTTAGAACCTTCAATAATCTTTCTTCTTCATGTTCTGAAAGGTTAGCACTAATAATAACAGGATAAATCTTTTTCTCATCAAGATAAGCATATTTCAAAGTGTCTGGCAATTGTTTTAATTCAAACACAGGATCAACTTTAGGTGGAGGAGGACCTCCTAGAGTTTCAATAGGCAAATTGTGTTTAAGCAGAGGACGTTGTTCAAAAAAAATCTTATCTATTTCAAATTTTTCATGCAGATGCATATCATTTTCGTGGTCTAGCAAATATTGTTCTAGTGGATCAGTAGGAGGCACAACAATAGAAGCAAGACTAATTATTTCATCCTTACTAGGCAATTCTTCCTTATGATGCTTCCTACTAAACTTAGAAAAATTAAACTCATGAGACTCATCACCAAAACTAACACCGATGATTTGTTTCTCACAATCTATTTTAGCATTGACGGTGTTCAAGAAAGGTCTACCAAAGATAATGGGACAAAGGTCATCTTGTGGGGAACCAAGAACAAGAAAATCAGTAGGGTATTTTATTTTCCCTCACAAGACTTCAACATTTCTAACAATCCCAAGTGGTGTGATGGTGTCCCTATTAGCAAGTTTAATAGTAACATCTATGTCTTTTATTTCAGCGGGTGCTATATCATTCATAATTTCTTGATATAAGGTAAAAGGAATGGCACTCACGCTAGCACCTATGTCGCATAAACCATGATAACAGTGATCTCCTATTTTAACTGAGACAACAGGCATGCCAACAACGGGTCTATGTTTTTCTTTTTCATCGGGTTTGGCAATTCTAGCAGCTTCATCACAGAAGTAAATAACATGCCCATCTATATTTTCAACCAAGAGATCTTTAACCATAGCAACACTAGGTTCTACTTTGATTTGTTCAGCAGGTTTGGAAGTTCTAATATAACTTTTGTTGACCACATTTGAGACTTTAGCATGTTCCTTTATCCTAACAGGGAAAGGTGGTTTTTCAATATAAGCAGTAGGCACAACTGGATCATCATTGTAAATAATAGTTTCATCTTTAGCTATTACTGGTTCTTTAATTTCTTCTTTGATTGGTGGGTGATATTTAAAGCACTTCTCCTTAGGGAGGTCAACATGAGTAGCAAATGATTCACAAAAGGAGGCTACTATCTCAGAGTCAAGTCCATATTTAGTGCTAAACTTCTGAAAAGCATCGGTATTCATAAAAGATTTAACACAATCATTCTTGAGCTTAATACCTGACTCTTTACCTTTGTTGAGTTCCCAATCTTCAGAGTTGCGATTAATTCTTTCTAAAAGATCCCACCGGAAGTTAATATTCTTCTTCATAAAGTAACCAATACAAGAAGTATCAAGCATGGATCGATCATCATGAGAAAGCCGAGCATAAAAATTAAGAATAATAATTTCTCTTGAGAGCTCATGATTGGGCCATGAATATAACATTGAATTAAGCCTCCCCCAAGCTAGAGCAATACTTTCTCCTTCGCGAGGTGAAAAATTATATATATAATTCCGATCATGATGAACTAGATGCATAGGATAATTTTTTTGGTGAAATTCCAATTCCAAGATCCAATATCATCGCATAGCCTATACCATGTCAGTGCTTTTCCCTTCAAAGATAAAGGGAAAACCTTCTTCTTAGCTTCATCTCCGAGTAAACCTGCAAGATTAAATAATCCACAAATTTCATCCACATATATCAAGTGCATATCAGGATGTTCGGTTCCAACTCCTGCATAAGGATTAGCTAGCAGTTGTTCTATCATACCCAAAGGAATTTCATAACCAATATTTTTAGTAGGTGCAGTAGGTTGAGGGGTAAATAATTGTGGTTCCGGTCGATGTGAAGATACCCCGAACAAACCCCTCAAAGGATTGTTCTCCATAGTAACAAGTGACAGTAAATTTCAGCACGTAGTAATAATTTTTCCTTACCAATTTCCACTTACCAAGAGCGCTTCACTCCCCAGCAACGGCGCTAGAAAAGAGCCTTGATGACTGATAACCCACAAGTATAGGGGATCACAATAGTTTTTGAGGGTTAGCAGCTGAGTTGTCAATTCAACCACACCTGGAGATTAATTATCTGCAGCAAAGTGATCAGTAGAAAAGTAGTATGATAGTTTTGATAGTAGTAGCAACAGCAATAGTAACGGTAACAGTGATAGCAGTGATTTTGTAGCAAGTGCAACAGTAACAGTAGCAGTAGTAACTTAGCAAGAACAATATGTAGGAAAATCGTAGGCATTGGATCGGTGAATTGTTGGATGATATTCATCATGAGACAGTTATAACCTAGGGTTATATGGCACTAGCTCCAGTTCATAAATATAATGTAGGCATGTATTCCGTAAATAGTCATACGTGCTTATGGAAAGAACTTGCATGACATCTTTTGTCCTACCCTCCCGTGGCAGCGGGGTCCATATTGGAAACTAAGGGATATTAAGGCCTCCTTTTAATAGAGAACCGGAACAAAGCATTAACACACGGTGAATACATGAACTCCTCAAACTACGGTCATCACCGGGAAGTGTCCCGACTATTGTCACTCCTGGCTTGCCGGATCATAACACGTAGTAGGTGACTATAACTTGCAAGATCGGATCTAGAACATAGATATAATGGTGATAACATAAACGGTTCAGATCTGAAATCATGGCATCCGGGCCCAAAGTGACAAGCATTAAGCATGGAAAAGTCATAGCAACATCAATCTCAGAACATAATGGATACTAGGGATCAAGCCCTAACAAAACTAACTCGATTACATGATGAATCTCATCCAACTCCTCACCGACCAGCGAGCCTACGAAGGAATTACTCACTGCCGGTGGGGAGCATCATGGATTGGCGATGGAGAAGGGTTGGTGATGACGAATACCGAAGATCCCCCTCTCCGGAGCCCCAACCGGACTCCAGATCTGGCCTCCCGATGAGGAACAGGAGGTGGCGGTGGCTCCGTCTCGCGGAACGCGATAATTCTTTCTCCCTGATTTTTTTCTGGAAATATGTGATTTTATAGCGTCGGTTTCAGGGTCTGCGGGGCCACCAGGTGGGGACAACCCACCTGGGCGCGCCTGGAGGGGGTGGCACACCCTAGTGTGTTGTGCCCACCCAGGTGCCTCCCTCCGGTGGTTCTTGGCTCCAGAAATTCTCTTTTATTGTATAAAAAATCCTCGCAAAGTTTCATTCCATTCCGAGAACTTTTATTTCTGCACAAAAACAACACCATGGTAGTTCTGCTAAAAACAGCGTCAGTCCGGGTTAGTTTCATTCAAATCATGCAAATTAGAGTCCAAAACAAGAGGAAAAGCGTTAGGAAAAGTAGATACGACGGAGACGTATCAATTCTCCCAAGCTTAAACCTTTGCTTGTCCTCAAGCATTTCAGTTGATAAACTGAAAGTGAAAAAGAAAAACTTTTACGAACTCTTTTGCTCTTGTTTGCATAAATAAGCTTAAACAACACCCAGGTTTTCAGCCAATATTATAACTAACCATGTCGATAATAACTCTTAAAAATTATATTAACTCATATCAATGACATAATCAACTAGCGAGCAATAATAAGATATCTCAAACAACAACTAGTTGTCAAAACAACCATGATATAATATGACAATAGTGGTATCTCGCTAGCCCTTTCTGAGACCACAAAACATAAATGCAGAGCACCTCCAAAGTTCAAGCAGGGACTAAACATTGTAATTCATGGTAGGAAAGATCTAGTCATGATGCACCCAACATTAGCTACACACAATGCATAAGCATGACAGCAGTGCTCTCAGGTTCTGCCGCTTATTTGAGAAGGTGACGACACAACATAAAACTAAATAGATAGTCCCTTCGCAGAGGGAAGCAGTGATTTGCAGAGGTGCCAGAGCTCAAGTTTTTAAAATTGAGGTTAAATAAAATTTTGAGTCATGCACCCTTCTTGTTTACTTCGCGACCATCAGTTATCAGTATCTTCCATGCTAAACACATTAGTGGCGGTTCCCAAGCGATAAAGTAAAGATTTACTCCCCCTCCCCCAACAAACACACTCCATGGCTAGCCGAATCCACGGGTACCGTCCATACCAACATCAGTCCTAGGGGAGTTTTGTTTAATTATTTGCAATTTTTTAATCCGGGACTGGGAATCCCTATTACCGCCCCTTTCTCGTGCAATGGTGAGTGAATAAACACTCATCCTGAGAATAACCCGCTTAGCTTGGAAGATACCGACTACCTCCTGTTGCTCTATGAACAATCCAGGCACACAAAAAGGATATTTATTTGAAGTATTTAGAGGTGGCACATGCAAATTTACTTAGGACGGCAAGGTAATACCGCATATAGGTATGTATGGTGGACTCATCTAGAATAACTTGGGTTTCACGTTTTTGATGCACAAGCAGAATTCCCACTTAGTACAGGCGAAGGCTAGCAAATAGGTTGAGAAGCGGCCAGCTAGAGAGCAACAACGGTCATGAATATGCATTATGCATAAGTAACATTGGATACTAGCATGTGTAGGATATGAACACCATGAACATAAATATCATAGAGGCTATGTTGGTTTTGATTCAACTACATGCATGAACATGTGCCAAGTCAAGCCACTCGAACATTCAGAGGAGGATACCATATCATCATACTACATCACAATCATTTTAACGCAATGTTGACATCTAAGATAAATCATTATCCACTCCTAGCTACTTATGCATGGCATGAGAAACTATAATCTCTAATTGTCATTGCAAACATGTTTAATCATAATGGGCTGAATCATGGATACTAGGTTAAACATATTTACAAAAATAGACCAAGTCGAGTTCATACCCGTTTCTCTCTGCCACGGCCAGTTCATCGAATATCATCATTATTGCCTTTCACTTGCATGACCGAACGATGTGAAAATGATAATAGTGCAAGAGTGCCGTGGACTAAGTTGGAATCTGCAAACATTTTATTCAAAAGGAGAAGACAAGGTAAATTGGGCTCTTTGCTAGATTAACAATAATGCATATGAGAGCCACTCAACATTTTCATCGTGGTCTTCTCCTTGGTATGAATCAATAAAAGAAAAGAAGTTCAGAGAAACACACTGAAATATTTTTGGAGTTTTTGGTTTTCTGAAAGAAAGCAAATAAAAGGGGAAAAACAAAAACGAGAAAACTATTTACAAGGGAAAGCTCCCAACAAGCAAAAGGAAATCTTTTTGGGTTTTTCTTTTTAGTGCTACAAGAATTTAAACTAGGAAGAAAAATAAAAAAGAAGCAAGAAATATATTTTTGGATTTTCTCAAAGTTTTTCAAACACACAAGAAGAAAGCAAGAAAATAATTCTAACATGGATAATACAATGAAAAAGTGTGGACATCGACAACTGAAATGAAATGTGTAAACATGAATGTAATGTCGGTGGAAATACGTACTCCCCCAAGCTTAGGCTTTTGGCCTAGCTTGGTAATCACCAGTCATAGAAGCCATGAGGTCCTATGTTGAAGTGCTGAGGTGCGGGCACCTGAGGGTCCCTCTGCTGAGGCTCCTCCTGTGCTGCAGTCTGGTTGTTCCGGTAAGCGATGATGTCCATAGGCATAATCCTGTATCCACCCCTGGCAATGGGATCAAACAAAGCAGGTATAGGAAGTGGAATGATATCATGAGTTTTCACACTAAAAACCAGATTATAAGGAAGAGGAATGTCAGGATAATCGGCAGCAATAAACTGATGGTATTCCATAGCAGCGCGATCTAGGTGAACCTTGGGCAAAGGGTAATCATGCTGGCGTATCTGAACATTAAAGCGAGCTGCCAGGCGAGTAGCGTAAATACCACCATGTATTTTACCCTTGGATTTATTAATGTGGAGGCGGCATGCCACAATAGCTCCCAAGCTATAAGTGTTGTCGCCTTCCAGTGCACAACGTAAAACAGCAAGGTCTGGGGCACTGAGTGCACCCACCTTTTCTCTAGCAAGCAAGCACTTTGCAATGAAAAGAGCAAAATAATGAACAACGGAAAATTGCAAGCTAGTGGCGGTGACACTCGACACTCCTCTCTTGTCCCCCACAGACAGAGTACGGTAAAAACCTTCAAACTCTGCAGGCCTAGGTTCTACCAACCCACCATCAGAAGGAAGCAAGCATATTTCACAAAATTCAGTAAGCGGTATCTGATGGGGTTCAGCGTATAAATTAAACTGCACTTCAGGGGGATTATTCTTAGGAAGGAAAGTAAAACTTTGCATAAAGGAATTTGTGAGGAGATGATACTGTTCGCATTCAGCTGTGATGAAGTCGGTGAGGCTGGCATTAGCAGCATATTGTGCAAACTCTTGGAGGATTCTGGCCCCTTCCATGAATGGGGTATGCGGCCATTCGCACGGCCGTAACTCCGCCAACCTCCGGGTGCGGAGATCACTGTCATATGACTCCCCAATTACTCCCTTGGAGTTCTTCTTGGAAGCAAACTTCCTAAAGATACTCATGTTTTTCCGAGCAAAAATCCCCCGAAACAGTTTCGGAAATGGAGCTTCGAGCAAAGAGATCGAAATCCGCGGGTTTGAGAGCAAGAACACGAGAGAGAGAGAGCAATGGTGATTTTTTTCTGGAGGTAGGTGATGACGTGGGATGAAGAGATAAGTGAGGGGGCCCACGTGGGGACCACAACCCACCAGGGCGCGCCTGGGGGTCCTGGCGCGCCCAGGTGGGTTGTGCCCACCTGGTGCACCTCCCTCTGATATTATTTGCACCAAATTTTTTAAATAATCAGAAAAAAATTGTATCAAATTTTCAGAACATTCTGAGAACTTTTATTTTTGGGTCATTTTTTATTGCACAGGAAAATCAGAAAATAGACAAAACATGGCATTTTATTTTATTTAGCTAATAAAAACAAAAAACAAAAGGTTGGGACAGAAGGTAGTGCTTACTAAATTCATAAACTTCATACCTCTCAAAAATGATCCATTAATAAGGTTGATCAAGTCTTATTAACAACCACTTTCGATTAGCATGAAACCGAAGAACTTTCGTAAATCACTAAGTTACCTCAACGGGGATATGAATATCCCCAACAATAATCATTTCATATTTCTTTTTAACAGTAGGTAGAGGTAGTTGAAAACTTCCAATAGTGTTTGTCGGAGATTTTTCAATAACATTAATACCATTCACTTGGAATTGTTTCTTCGGAAAGTGCACCGTATGCTCATTACCATTGATATGAAAAGTGACCTTGCTTTTATTGCAATCAATAACAACCCCTACAGTATTCAAGAAGGGTCTACCAAGGATAATCGACATGTTGTCGTCCTCGGGCATCTCAAGTATAACAAAGTCAGTCAAAATAGTAACATTATCAACAACAATGGGCACATCCTCACAAATACCGATAGGTATGGCAGTTGATTTGTCAGCCATTTGCAAAGATATTTCAGTAGGTGTGAGTTTATTCAAATCAAGTCTTTTATATAAAGAGAAGGGCATAACACTAACACCAGCTCCCAAATCACATAAAGCAGTTTTCACATAATTACTTTTGATGGAGCAAGGTATAGTTGGTATTCCCGAATCTCCAAGTTTTTTAGGTACTCCATCTTTAAAAGTATAATTAGCAAGCATGGTGGAGATTTCAGCTTCCGATATTTTTCTCTTATTGGTGATGATGTCTTTCATGTACTTTGCATAAGGAGGCATTTTAAGGATATCAGTCAAGCGAGTACGCAAAAAGACTGGCCTCAGCATTTCAGCAAAGCGTTCAAATTCTTCATCATATTTCTTTTTAGTTGACTTAGGTGGAAAGGGCATATGTTTTTGAACCCACGGTTCTCTTTCCTTACCATGTTTTCTAGCAACAAAGTCTCTTTTATCATAACTTTTGTTCTTAGGTTGTGGGTTATCAAGATCAACTGCAGGTTCTATCTCAACATCATTGTCTGGTTCTTTATTATTTGTTTGAGTTTCTTCATGAACCTCATCATTATCTTTTTCATTATCAGAAGGTGAGTGTTCACTACCAGATTGAGTTTCAGCATTAGAGATAGAGACTTCATTATCATTATCAGGAGGTTTTTCTACTTCAGGTTCACTAGAGGCATGCAAAGTCCTATTTTTTTTCTTTTTCTTTTTAGGAGGACTACGTGCATTGGTGTCAACTCTTTGAGAGTCTTGTTCAATTCTTTTTGGGTGTCCCTCAGTATAAAGTGGTTGCTGAGTCATTCTACCTCCTCTAGTCATTACTCTAACAGCATGATCATTGGTATTATTATTCATTTCATCAAGCAGTTCCATTTGAGATTTACCAACTTGTTCTAGCTGAGTTTGAACCATAGAAGCATGCTTCCCTACACCTCTAACATCATTTGAGATTCTAAATAACAAGTCACTTAAGCGAGCAATCATATCAGAATTGTATTTCAATTGTTTCATAACATTTGCATTGAAGTGATCTTGTTTTCTAATATAGTTTTCAAACTAATAAAGGCATTGGCTAGGGTGCATATTGTGAGGATTATCATTATCATTGAATTTCATTAGAGAATTTACCTCTACCACCGCAGGTGGTGGTGTATCAAGCCCATGTATTTCTTCAATAGGAGGTAAATTTTTAACATCCTCAGCTTTAATACCCTTTTCCTTCATAGATTTCTTTGCCTCTTGCATATCTTCAGAAATGAGATATAGGTTACCCCTCTTCTTCGGAGTGGGTTTAGGCGGTGTTTCAGGAGGAGTCTAATCATCATAATTTTTCAATATGTTATTCAATAGTTCTTTGGCTTGTCCAATAGTTCGTTCCCTGAAAATACAACCAGCACAACTATCTAGGAAGTCCCTAGAAGCATCGGTTAGTCCATTATAGAATATATCAAGTATTTCATTTTTCTTAAGAGCATGATCAGGCAAAGCATTAAGCAATTGGAGAATCCTCCCCCAAGCTTGTGGGAGACTCTCTTCTTCAATTTGCGCAAAGTTAAATATTTCCTATAAGGCAGCTTGTTTCTTATGGGCAGGAAAATATTTTTTGGAGAAGTAATAAATCATATCCTGGGGACTACGCACACAACCAAGAGCAAGAGTATTGTACCAAACTTTAGCATCACCCTTTAATGAGAACGGAAATAATTTGAGAATATAGTAATAGCGAATTTTCTCATCATGAGCAAAAAGGGTGGCTATGTCGTTTAACTTAGTAAGATGTGCCACAACAGTTTCAGTTTCATAACCATGGAAAGGATCAGATTCAACCAAAGTAATTAACTCTGGGTTGACAGAGAATTCATAATCCTTATCATCAATAAAGATAGGTGAAGTAGCAAACTTAGGATCATATTTCATTCTAGCATTCAGAGATTTTTCTTTGTACTTGCATAATAATTTCTCTAGATCATCTCTATCCTGACAAGCAAGAATATCTCTAGTTGCCTCCTCACCCATAACATAGCCTTCCGGTACCTTTGGCAATTCATATCTAGGAGGGCAAGTTCTAGCAGGTGTTTCAAGATTTTTAGTTTCAAGCTCATCATCAGTTTCAACAATATCATGTTGTCTTACTCTAGCAATTTGTTCATCAAGAAATTCACCTAGTGGCACATCATCATCAAGCAAGGTACTGGCATCATCATAAGCATTCATAGCAGAGGTAGCATCATCAATAACTTGTGACATATCAGAATTAATAGCATGTGGTGGTGTTGCAAGTCTACTTATAATAGAAGGTGAATCTAAAGCGGAGCTGGATGGCAGTTCCTTACCTCCCCTCGTCTTAGAGGGAAAAATCTTAGTCTTAGCATCCTTCAGATTCTTCATAGTGATAATTTGATAATAATCCCAAGTGACTCAACAAATATAGCTATGCTCCTCGGCAACGGCGCCAGAAAAAGGTCTTGATAACCCACAAGTATAGGGGATCGCAACAGTTTTCTAGGGTAGAGTATTCAACCCAAATTTATAGATTCGACACAAGGGGAGCCAAAGAATATTTGTAAGTATTAGCAGCTGAGTTGTCAATTCAACCACACCTGGAGATTAATTATCTGCAGCAAAGTGATCAGTAGCAAAGTAGTATGGTAGTTTTGATAGTAGTAGCAACAGCAATAGTAATGGTAACAGTGATAGCAGTGATTTTGTAGCAAGTGCAACAGTAACAGTAGCAGTAGTAACTTAGCAAGAACAATATGTAGGAAAATCGTAGGCATTGGATCGGCTAATTGTTGGATGATATTCATCATGAGATAGTTATAACCTAGGGCGATACGGCACTAGCTCCAGTTCATAAATATAATGTAGGCATGTATTCCGTAAATAGTCATACGTGCTTATGGAAAGAACTTGCATGACATCTTTTGTCCTACCCTCCCATGGCAGTGGGGTCCATATTGGAAACTAAGGGATATTAAGGCCTCCTTTTAATAGAGAATCGGAACAAAGCATTAACACACGATGAATACATGAACTCCTCAAACTACGGTCATCACCGGGAAGTGTCCCGACTATTGTCACTCCGGGGTTGCCGGATCACAACACGTAGTAGGTGACTATAACTTGCAAGATCGGATCTAGAACATAGATATAATGGTGATAACATAAACAGTTCAGATCTGAAATCATGGCACCCGGGCCCAAAGTGACAAGCATTAAGCATGGCAAAGTCATAGCAACATCAATCTCAGAACATAATGGATACTAGGGATCAAGCCCTCACAAAACTAACTCGATTACATGATGAATCTCATCCAACTCCTCACCGACCAGCGAGCCTACGAAGAAATTACTCACTCCCGGTGGGGAGCATCATGGAATTGGCGATGGAGAAGGGTTGGTGATGACGAATACCGAAGATCCCCCTCTCCGGAGCCCCAAACGGACTCCAGATCTGGCCTCCCGATGAAGAACAGGAGGTGGCGGCGGCTTCGTCTCACGGAACGCGATAATTATTTTCCCTAATTTTTTTCTGGAAATATGTGATTTTAAAGCATCGGTTTCAGGTCTGCAGGGCCACCAGGTGGGGACAACCCACCTGGGCGTGCCTGGAGGGGGTGGCGCGCCCTGGTGGGTTGTGCCCACCGAGGTGCCCCCCTCCGGTGGTTCTTGGCTCCAGAGATTCTCTTTTATTATATAAAAAATCCTTGCAAAGTTTTGTTCCATTCCGAGAACTTTTATTTCTGCACAAAAACAACACCATGGTAGTTGTGCTGAAAACAGCGTCAGTCCGGGTTAGTTTCATTCAAATCATGCAAATTAGAGTCCAAAACACGAGGAAAAGCGTTAGGAAAAGTAGATACGACAGAGATGTATCAATGACCCACAATTATAGGGGATCAATCGTAGTCCTTTCAATAAGTAAGAGTGTCGAACCCAACGAGGAGCAGAAGGAAATGACAAGCGGTTTTCAGCAAGGTAATGTCTATAAGCACTGAAATTACAAGTAACGAGTAGTTTGGTAGCAAGATAATTTGTAACAAGCAAGTAACGGTTGTGGTAACAAAAGTGCAGCAAGGTAGTCCAATCCTTTTGAGGCAAAGGACAGGCCTAAACGGTCTCGTATGATAAGCAAAGCGTTCTTGAGGGTACACGGGATTTTCATCTAGTCACTTTCATCATGTTGGTTTGATTTGTGTTCGCTACTTTGATAATTTGATATGTGGGTGGACCGGTGCTTAGGTGCTGTTCTTACTTGAACAAACCTCCTACTTATGATTCACCCCCTCGCAAGCATCCGCAACTACGAGAAAAGTATTAAGAATAAATCTAACCATAGCATTAAACTTTTGGATCCAAATCAGTCCCTTACGGAATAGTGCATAAACTAGGGTTTAAGCTTCTGTCACTCTCGCAACCCATCATCTAATAACTACTCCACAATGCATTCCCTTAGGCCCAAATATGGTGAAGTGTCATGTAGTCGACGTTCACATGACACCACTAAGGGAATCACAACATACATATCATCAAAATATTGAACACATATCAAGTTCACATGATTACTTGCAACAAGATTTCTCTTGTGACCTCAAGAACAAAAGTAACTACTCACTAATGATAATGATGCTCAAGATCAGAGGGGTATTAAATAGCATAATGGATCTGAACATATAATCTTCCACCAAATAAACCATATAATAATCAACTACAAGATGTAATCAACACTACTAGTCACCCACAAGTACCAATCTATAGTTCCGGTACAAAGATTGAACACAAGAGATGAACTAGGGTTTGAGACGAGATGGTGCTGTTGAAGATATTGATGGAGATTGCCCTCACCAAGATGGGAGAGTTGTTGGTGATGATGATGACGATGATTTCCCCCTCCGGGAGGGAAGTTCCCCCGGCAAAATCGCTCCGCCGGAGGGCAAAAGTGCTCCTGCCCAAGTTCCGCCTCGAGACGGCGGAGCTTCATCCCGAAAGTCCTCTCCTTATTTTTTCTAGGTCAAAATGACTTATATACCAGAAGATGGGCACCGGAGGTGGGCCGAGGAGGGCACAACCCACCAGGGCGTGCCTGGGCTCCCTGGCGCGCCCAGGTGGGTTGTGCACATCTGGTGGGCCCCCTCTGGTAGTTATTTGCTCCGATAATTCTTATTTATTCCACAAAAATTCCTCGTGAAGTTTCAGCTCATTTGGAGTTGTGCAGAATAGGTAGCCTGACGTAGCTTTTTCAGGTCCAGATTTCCAGCTGCCGGAATTCTCCCTCTTTGTGTGAACCTTGCATATTATGAGAGAAAAGGCATTAGAATTACTCCAAAAAGCATTATTATGCATAAAAACATCATAAATAATAGTAGGAAAACATGATGCAAAATGGACGTATCAGGACGACATGGAAACAAGCCAGGCTCTTGAAGCAGAGGTAACTACTATCTCCTCTGACTCAGAATCTTTACCAAGAAAGAAAACAAGGCGGGTCATCCGAAAAGTAAGATTTTCACACCCTCTTGCTCATTTGGACCCCAACTTTCTTTTGAAGAAATAGCAGCACGAGTCAAGGCTTATGACCCTGAGTGACGGCGCTCAAGATCTTGTATCCGGCTTACCCAACACGTCTGCCCCTCGCAAGCGTTGTAACGAGGTGCCTCATAGCCCAACTCTTTCCCTTCCAAAGGCTGGTCTCATTCGTCAACCTCTTAATCCTTCCTACTCAAATTATCAGGGGACGCTTCCGTCATTCGGCGACTCTACTGGAACTCAAATGCCTGCTTTCAAGATTGCCCATGGGTAAGTATTTTCATTTGTTCATAAATGACTTATAGTGATATACTCATGGACTCTTGTATTCTTGTCACAGAGGCGTAGCAAAGGTGGGCAAGAAACAAAAGATGGGTGGTTCTTTAAAGGACCCCAAAGCTGCTGAGCCGGAGAGGCAGGTGCCAGAGGCCCCTGAGGCTTCGATCCAAAATCCTGAAGACCTTGCCGATGATCCGCCACCGCAAACTGACGCTACAGTCTTTGAGCCAATGAATACTGATATTGACCCGACGGCCAGTCATGGCCCGCCAAGCCCTAAGTCGCCGACTCCTGCAAAGCCAACTAAAGAGATCTCTCCTAAGAAGGATTCTAATGATATTGTCGTCACTGGGACGGCTTATACAGCGCCAGGAGCCTCAACTGTGCTAAGCAAGCATAGTACCAAAGAAGAATCACCTTCCTTGGAGAAAGGGAAAGCCAAACTGGATCTGGAGAACTAGTCCTTCTTCAGTGTAGGTGATGTGTACGCGGGCTATTTGAGCCACCTTCACACAAGCCGGGACCTGGAGGCTGGGTTAGTCCAGTTGATGAAGCAGAAATATGAGGTATGAAGATATTCAACCCCTCTTTAACCTTGTGCATATACATATATCCATACTAGCCCCCAAGTCTGAAGTATAGGAAAATTATTGAGTATGCTTGAGACTTGTGAAATTTTCCAGAGTGTAGCCCCAAGGGCCGGTTTAACTTTGATAAGATGAGTCGGGTCTTAATAACTTGACAGAACCAAATATGTAGCCCCCAAGGGCCGACTTAACTTTGATAAGATGAGCCGGGTCTTAATGACTTGACAGAACCAAATATGTAGCCCCCAAGGGCCGGCTTAACTTTGATAAGATGAGCCAGGTCATAATAGATATTAAAATGACCTACATTAGCCCCCAAGTGCCAAGTATATTGCTTGCAATGTGCTTGGGACCTGATTATCTGTATCACAAAAACTTGCTCCTTGTATTGTAACCATTGCCTCAATATTGTATTTCAGGAGACGTTGAATGTGAAAGAGTCACAGCTTAGCGATTTAAAGAAGAGTATAGAACTGTAACAAGCAGAAACTTCCAAGGCCGAGTCAAAGATGAAAACTTCATTGGAAGAAATTGAAAAAATCAAGGCGGGTTTTGATGCTGAAAGAACCGCCTGGGAAACCGACAAGGTTGCACTGCAAAAAAGAGCAGAAGATGCTGAGGCTGAGCTAAAACCGGTAACCGAAGAGTTAGCCAGCTTAAAGCAACATATCTCTCAAATGTCAGCCGCCATCTTTGGTAAGCTTAATATGCAACTCATCATCTGTTTTGATATTTCTTTAACCCGCCTGGCGATTCATAATATATAATCTTTAACCCGCCTGATGACTCTTGTGCAAAAAATTGAACAGGCCCCAGAAGCGCCAGTCTTGGTCAGAACATGCTGCTCAAATTGAAGGCGGCTTATTCATTGACTGAGCAGTTGTATGCTGGAACACTGCGTAGCCTTGTAGCTTTGTCAGGTGGCAAAAAACCTCCAACTCTTATCAGGACTATCCTAGATCATCTGTCAATAGTGCCAGCTCAAATTGAGGAAGTTAACTTATCAGCCACCCGTGCCGGAGCCATTGTTGCTCTAAGCCGGGCCAAAGCTTGGCAATTAGAACTTGACCCGGAAGAAATGGCACCGGATGCCCAGAGTTCAAAGATGACGGGTCAATCTTTGAAGAAGAAGACTTCAACAAATGCGTCAGAGAGATGCGGCCCTTGGCATGCAAACTTATAGAAGATCTGGATTTGAACAAGTACACGCCGGCTTATGATGACAACAACAATAAGATTAAGCCGCCCTCGCATGATGTTATGGACCTTATTCCTCCAAGGCGTAAGCATACCTTCGCCCTTGATATTGATCCTTCTGTTATGCTTAATCATGAAGCCACATTTGAAGCTTTAACCGGCATCGACTGGACCTGGGCCAATCTCCAGATGGCCATCGACGAAGAGCCGACACAGGATGATCTGGGGGCTTCAAGCTCACGGCAGCAAGATGACAACAACCCGCCAGGCCAAAACCCGGACGGCGCTGACGCCGGCTCACTGGAGTAACTTAACTCCAAAACACACTTGTTCACAAATTTTTTGGGCTCAGCTGAAGCCATGTAATAGGTAGCTGAAAACAATTGCCTGCTCTACCATGCCTTCGTGCATGTTTGAAAACAAGTATCTGCTCTGCCATGCCTTCGTGCATGCTTTTATTAACCTATGCTTTAACAGCTTGAATTGCTGTGATCTTATCATATCCAGCTTATTTTTGCAATATTACCAAAAAAATTGGCGGCTTATATCATCCGTCAAAGAGCTGTTAATCCTTCAACTGGCGGCTTATGTCACAATCCAGGGCGAGTTAAACAACTCAAGAACCAGGGCGACTTATAATCATATCCAGCTTTTGAAAAGATCCCCTTGGCAGCTTGTAAGCATAATAAACTCAATATAGGGTAATATAACCCGGATCAGTATGACCCGGTAACTTTTCGCCTGTAAAGGGTTTCTGCAAAACAAAAACATATAGAGTATGCATAACTCAAATGTTTATTAAGCCGGCTTGCAAAGCACGACCAAAATAGATTGGTTTTTGGAAAAATTCAAATTTTTGCTCCAAAGAAGCTCGGCATAAAAGCATGCAAACCAGTAAGCCGGCTCTCACGTGACATAAATCCGTCATTTAAACCTTAACTAGTTCAGGGTCTTATTGAAAGATTAACTGTTAAGAGTACGAATGTGCCACATAGCGGAGAGACTACAGCAGACATGTGAGTTTGTCCTAGCTCACTGTAAGCCAGCCCTCCCGTGACATAAGCCACCATTTTAACTTTGACTAGTTCAGGGTCTTTAAAAGATTGACTGTCAAAAGTTTGGCGGGTCACCCGGTGGAGTGGCAAGTTGCAAACAGGCAGGTTTAACTCAGTCATGGCATAAAAGCCGGTCAAAATGGGTATATGCTATACTCATTGAGTAGGAAGCCCCCAAACGACCCATAACATGGCATAAAAGCCGATCAAGAGGGTTATATGCTATGCTCATAGAGCAGGAAGCCCCCAAATGACCAAACATGGCATAAAAGCCGATCAAGAGGGTTATACGCTATGCTCATAGAGCAGGAAGCCCCCAAATGACCAAACATGGCATAAAAGC
Organism: Thinopyrum elongatum; assembly: GCA_011799875.1. Taxonomy (NCBI): domain Eukaryota; kingdom Viridiplantae; phylum Streptophyta; class Magnoliopsida; order Poales; family Poaceae; genus Thinopyrum; species Thinopyrum elongatum. The sequence goes on along the minus strand of CM022300.1, from coordinate 37,848,237 downwards.
CGATCAAGAGGGTTATACGCTATGCTCATAGAGTAGGAAGCCCCTAAATGACCAAACATGGCATAAAAGCCGATCAAGAGGGTTATACGCTATGCTCATAGAGCAGGAAGCCCCAAAATGACCTTGTGAGTAATCAATAATGACTCTTGCTCCAAAGATTTGAGATGAAATGACAGAGGCCCCGAATCTTGGGGATGCTGGCTTTATTATACTGATCAAAAAGTATGTACATCAATGAATGTATATACAATGATGAGAGGTTATGACTCAAGTGTAGTAAGGCCAAAGATGAGCAATGTTCCACGGCCTGTTGGTCTCCTTCTCAGACGTGCGGGAATCTTTGTTCTCTCGTATGTCAATGAGGTAGTAAGACCCATTATTGAGATTCTTGCTGATCACAAAAGGTCCTTCCCAAGGAAGCGAAAGCTTATGCATCCCTATCTGGTCTTGAATCAAACGGAGCACTAAGTCGCCCTCCTGAAAGGCCCTGCTTCAAACTCTATGGCTGTGATAGCGACGTAGGTCTTGTTGATATATTGCTGAACGAGCCGCCGCAAGGTCACGCTCTTCATCCAAAGCATCAAGTGAGTTCTGACATGCTGTCTCATTATCAGCTTCAACATAAGCTGCCACTCTAGGCGAGTCATGACGGATATCACTTGGGAGAACCGCCTCTGCACCATAGACCATGAAGAAAGGCGTATAGCATGTTGACCTGTTGGGGGTGGTATTGATACTCCAAAGCACTGAAGGTAGCTCCTCAACCCAACAACCCGGCGTATGCTCTAAAGGAACCATAAGCCGGGGCTTGATGCCTCTCAAGATTTCTTGGTTCGCTTGTTCTGCTTGACCATTGGACTGTGGATGAGCCACTGAGGAAACGTCAAGACGAATATGCTCTCTTTGACAAAACTCTTTCATAGCACCCTTAGGAAGATTGGTGCCATTATCAGTGATGATACTATGAGGATATCCAAAACAGAAAATCAGCTTTTTAACAAACTGAACAGCTGTTGCCGCCTCACAATTGCTAGCTGGCTCCGCCTCAATCCACTTAGTAAACTTGTCAACCGCCACCAAAAGGTGGGTCTTCTTATCCTTAGACCTCTTGAACGGTCCAACCATATCAAGCCCCTAAACTGCAAACGGCCAAGTTATTGGGATCATCCGCAACTCTTGAGCCGGCACATGAGCCTGTCTTGCAAATTTCTGACACCCATCGCAATTGCTAACGATGTCCTCTGCATCAGCATGAGCCGTCAACCAATAAAACCCATGACAAAAAGCTTTAGCCACTAAAGACTTAGAGCCGGCATGATGACCAGAATCGCCTTCATGAATCTCTCGTAAAATTTCACGGCCCTCCTCAGGAGAAACACAACGTTGGAACACACCTGTCACACTGCATCGGTGTAACTCGCCGTTGATGATAGTCATAGATTTAGACCTCCTGGTTATTTGTCGCGCCAAAATTTCATCCTCGGGTAACTGGCCCCGGGTCATATAAGCTAAATAAGGCGTCCAGTCAGGAATAGCATGAAGAGCCGCCACCAATTGCGCCTCCAGGTCAGGGACAACAAGGTCTTCTTCAGATGGCAACTTGACGGAAGGATTGTGCAAAACATCGAGGAACACATTAGGAGGTACCGGCTTACGTTGAGACCCAAGTCGGGACAATGCATCAGCCGCCTCATTCTTCCGTCGATCAAGGTGATCCACCTGATAACCCTTAAAGTGACCAGTAATATTATCAACCGCCCGGCGATAAGCCGCCATGAGCAGGTCTTTAGAGTCCCACTTGCCTGAGACTTGCTGAGCCACAAGGTCTGAGTCGCCCAGACACCTGACCCGGCTTAAATTCATCTCTTTAGCCATTCGAAGGCCATGGAGTAAAGCTTCATACTCAGCTGCATTGTTAGTACAAGGAAACATTAACCTTAAAACATAACAAAATTTGTCACCTCATGGGGAAGTCAAAATAACTCCAGCCCCCGAGCCCCCCAACTGACTGGACCCATCAAAGTGGATTGTCCAATATGTGTTGTCAGGTTTCTCCTCAGGTGTCTGCAACTCTGTCCAGTCATTTATGAAATCCACCAAAGCCTGAGACTTGATGGCTGTTCTTGGCACATACTTCAAATTATGAGGTCCAAGTTCAATTGCCCATTTAGCAACCCGGCCTGTAGCCTCCCTATTCTGAATAATATCTCTTAAAGGAGCAAAGTTGACCACAGTAATAGGATGGCCAAGAAAATAATGCTTCAGCTTGCGACTTGCCATGAACACCCCAAACACTAGTTTCTGCCAATGTGGATATCGTTGCTTGGACTCTGTCAACACCTCACTGACATAGTAAGCCAACCGCTGAACTGGGTACTCCTTACCCGCCTCCTTGCGCTCTACAACAACTGCCACGCTGACCGCCTTATTATTAGCCACCACGTACAGGAGCAAAGGCTCTTTCTCGATGGGAACAGCAAGGACGGGTGGCTCAGCTAATTGTTTCTTGAACGCCTCAAATGCCTCATTAGCAGCATCACTCCAGAAAAAGTGCTTTGTCTTTTTCATCATCTGGTATAAGGGAATTGCCTTCTCTCCCAGGCGACTTATAAAACAGCTCAAAGCTGCAATACGACCCGCCAAACGTTGGACGTCATTGACACACGCCGGCTTAGAAAGTGAGGTGATAGCCTTGATCTTCTCAGGGTTAGCTTCGATGCCCCTTTCTGAGACCAGAAATCCCAATAGTTTACCTGCAGGCACGCCAAAGACACATATGGCCGGGTTAAGCATCATTTTATAGACCCGGAGATTGTCAAAAGTTTCTTTCAGATCATCCAGGAGAGTCTCCTTCTTTCTAGACTTAACCACAATATCATCCACATAAGCATGAACGTTGCGCCCAATCTGACTGTGAAAACAATTCTGAACACAGCGTTGATAAGTCGCCTGAGCACTTTTGAGTCCAAAAGGCATAGAAACATAGCAGAAAGCCCCAAAAGGTGTAATGAAAGCCGTCTTCTCTTGGTCTTTAACTGCCATCTTGATCTGATGATAACCAGAATAAGCATCCAGGAAACATAAGCTCTCACAACCCGCCGTTGCATCAATGATCTGGTCGATACGGGGAAGAGCAAATGGGTCAGCTAGACAAGCTTTATTGAGATCTATGTAGTCAACACACATACGCCATGTGCCATTCTTCTTGAGTACAAGCACAGGGTTAGACAACCACTCAGGGTGAAAAACTTCAATGATAAACCCAACCGCTAAGAGCCGGGCTACTTCTTCTCCAACAGCCTTATGTCGCTCTTCATTGAAACGATGAATGAACTGCTTAACCGGCTTAAACTTAGGATCTACATTAAGAGTGTGCTCAGCAAATTCTCTCGGTACACCTGGCATGTCAGAAGGTTTCCGTGCAAAGATGTCCCGATTCTCACGGATGAACTCAATGAGCGCGCTTTCCTATTTAGGATCCATGTTAGCCCCCACTGTGAACTGCTGAGATGAATCGCCAGGGACAAAGTCAACCTGCTTAGTATCATCAGCTGACTTAAACTTCAACAAAGGGTCTTGCTCAGTGGTGGGCTTCTTCAAAGGGGTCATATCAGCCGAGTCAATATTATCCTTGTAAAACTTAAGCTCCTCGGTAGCATAAGCCGACTCTGCATAAGCCGCGTCTCCTTCCTCACATTCCAAAGCGATTTTTCGATCATCGTGGACCGTAATTGTGCCTTTTCGCCCTGGCATCTTAAGCTGTAAATAAACATAACAAGGGCGAGCCATGAACTTAGGATAAGCCGGCCGTCCGAACAACGCATGATATGGACTCTTGATTTTGGCCACTTCAAACCACAGCGTCTTTGCTCTATAGTCATAATCATCACCAAAGGCAACCTCCAAGGCAATCTTTCCCACAGGATACGCCGACTTACCAGCCACCACACCATGGAAGACTGTGGAAGACGGCTTAAGATCTTTGTCAGTTAAGTTCATCCGGCGAAAGGTGTCATAATACAGGATGTTGATACTGCTGCCGCCATCCATAAGAACCTTAGTGAATTTATAACCCCCGACCTGAGGGGTTACCACCAATGCTAGATGACCCGGATTCTCAACTCGGGGCAGGTGATTGCTACTTCTTGAGCTTGCATTGGATTTTCCCTTGAAGAGGAAAGGGTGATGCAACAAAGTAGAGATAAGTATTTCCCTCAGTTAAGAACCAAGGTATCAAATCTAGTAGGAGATACAAGCAAGTCCCCAATCTATGCACCTGCACAAACAATCAAACACTTGCGCCCAACGTGATAAAGGGGTTGTCAATCCCTTCACGGTCACTTGCAAAGGTGTGATCTGATAGAGATAGATATAAAAGATTACTAAAACGTAAAACAAGATAAAAGTAAATAAAACACAGCGAGGTATTTTTGAGTTTTTTGGTTTATAGATCTGAAAATATATAATGGAAAATAGACCGGGGGGCCATAGGTTTCACTAGAGGCTTCTCCCTTGAAGGCAAATAATACAGTGGGTGAACAAATTACTGTCGAGCAATTGATAGAAAAGCGCAAAGTTATGACGATATCCAAGGCAATGATTATGCATATAGGCATCACGTCCGTGTCAAGTAGACCGAAACGATTCTGCATCTACTACTATTACTCCACACATCAACCGCTATCCAGCATGCATCTAGAGTATTAAGTTCATGAAGAACGGAGTAACGCCTTAAGTAAGATGACATGATGTAGAGGGATAAACTCAAGCAATATGATGAAAACCCCATCTTTTTACCCTTGATGGCAACAATACAATACGTGCCTCGCTACCCCTACTTTGTCACTGGGTGAGGACACCGCAAGATTGAACCCAAAACTAAGCACCTCTCCCATTGCAAGAAGAGCCAATCTAGTTGGCCAAACCAAACCGATAATTCGAAGAGAAATACAAAGATATCAAATCATGCATATAAGAATTCAGAGAAGATTCAAATAATATTCATAGATAATCTGATCATAAATCCACAATTCATCGAATCTCGACAAACACACCGCAAAAGAATATTACATCGGATAAATCTCCAAGAACATCGAGGAGAACATGGTATTGAGAATCAAAGAGAGAGAAGAAGCCATCTAGCTACTAGCTATGGACACGTAGGTCTGTGGTAAACTACTCACGCTTCATTGGAAAGGCAATAGAGTTGATGTAGAAGCCCTCCGTGAAAGAATAGGATGCCGAAAAAGGCCCCAAGATGGGATCTCACGGGTACAGAAGGTTACGGCGGCGGAAAAGTATTTTGGTGGATGCTTCTGGTCGTTTGGGAATATTTGGGAATTTATAGAGGACGAATTAGTGTTAGGAGAGCTCTGAGGGGCCCACAAGCCCTCCGGGTGTGCCCCCCTAGGGCGCGCCCCTGGCTTGTGGAGTCCTCGGGACTCCCCTGCTTTCAACTCCAAGTTTGCTGGGTGTCTTCTGGTCCAAGAAAAATCATCGCGAAAGTTTTATTCCGTTTGGACTCCGTTTGATATTCCTTTTCTATAAAACTCAAAAACAAGGAAAAAACAGAAACTGGCACTGGGCTCTAGGTTAATAAGTTAGTCCCAAAAATAATATAAAATAGCATATTGATGCATAAAACATCCAAAATAGATAATATAATAGCATGGAACAATAAAAAATTATAGATACGTTGGAGACGTATCAAGCATCCCCAAGCTTAATTCCTGCTCGTCCTCGAGTAGGTGAATGATAAAAACAGAATTTTTGATGTGGAATGCTACCTAACATATTTATCCATGTAATTTTCTTTATTGTGGCATGAATATTCAGATCCATAAGATTCAAAACAAAAGTTTAATATTGACATAAAAATAATAATACTTCAAGCATACTAATAAAGCAATCATGTCTTCTCAAAATAACATGGCCAAAGAAAGTTATCCCTACAAAATCATATAGTCTGGCTATGCTCCATCTTCATCACACAAAGTATTAAATTATGCACAACCCCGATGACAAGCCAAGCAATTGTCTCATACTTTTGATGTTCTCAAACTTTTTCAACTTTCACGCAATACATGAGCGTGAGCCATGGATATAGCACTATAGGTGGAATAGAATATGGTGGTTGTGGAGAAGACAAAAAGAAGGAGATAGTCTCACATCAACTAGGTGTACCAACGGGCTATGGAGATGCCCATCAACAGATATCAATGTGAGTGAGTAGGGATTGCCATGCAACGTATGCACTAGAGCTATAAGTTTATGAAAGCTCAAAAAGAAACTAAGTGGGTGTGCATCCAACTCGCTTGCTCACGAAGACCTAGGGCAATTTGAGGAAGCCCATCATTGGAATATACAAGACAAGTTCTATAATGAAAAATTCCCACTGGTATAGGAGACTATCTATCATGAAGATCATGGTGCTACTTTGAAGCACAAGTGCGGAAAAAGGATAGTATCATTGCCCCTTCTCTCTTTTCTCTCATTTTATTTTTTTTATTTTTTTATCTTGGCTTCTTTGGCCTCTTTTTTTTGTGGGCTTCTTTGGCCTCTCTTTTTTTGTGAAGTCCGGAGACTCATCCCAACTTGTGAGGGAATCATAGCTTCCATCATCCTTTCCTCACATGGGACAATGCTCTAATAATTATGATCATCACACTTTTATTTACTTACAACTCAAGAATTACAACTCGATACTTAGAACAAAAATATGACTCTATATGAATGCCTCCGGTGGTGTACCGGGATGTGCAACGATCTAGCATAGCAATGACATCAAAAAACGGACAAGCCATGAAAACATCATGCTAGCTATCTTACGATCATGCAAAGCAATATGAGAATGATGGAGCGTGTCATAATAAACGGAACGGTGGAAGTTGCATGGCAATATATCTCGGAATGGCTTTGGAAATGCCATAATAGGTAGGTATGGTGGCTGTTTTGAGGAAGGGTATATGGTGGGTGTAGTGCACCGGCGAAAGTTGCGTGGTACTAGAGAGGCTAGCATTGGTGGAAGGGTGAGAGTGCGTATAATCCATGGACTCAACATTAGTCATAAAGAACTCACATACTTATTGCAAAAGTCTATTAGCTATCGAAACAAAGTACTACACGCATGCTCCTAGGGGGATAGATTGGTAGGAAAAGACCATCGCTCGTCCCCGACCGCCACTCATAAGGAAGACAATCAATAAATAAATCATGCTCCGACTTGATCACATAACGGTTCACCATACGTGCATGCTACGGGAATCACAAACTTTAACACAAGTATTTCTACCAATCCACAATTACTCACTAGCATGACTCTAATATCACCATCTTTATATCTCAAAACAATCACAAGGAATCAAACTTCTCATAGTATTCACTGCTCTTTATATGAAAGTTTTTATTATATCCCTCTTGGATGCCCATCATATTAGGACTATATTCATAACCTATGCAAATTACCATGCTGTTTATAGAGACTCTCAAAATAATATAAGTGAAGCATGAGAGTTCAAAATTTTCTATAAAATAAAGCCACCGCCGTGATCTAAAAAGATATAAGTGAAGCACTAGAGCAAAATTGCCTAGCTCAAAAGATATAAGTGAAGCACATAGAGTATTCTAATAAATTCACGATTCATGTGTGACCCTCTCAAAAGGTGTGTACAGCAAGTATGATTGTGGCAAACTAAAGAGCAAAGACTCATATCATACAAGATGCTCCAAGCAAAACACATATCATGTGGTGAATAAAAATATAGCCTCAAGTAAATTTACCGATAGACGAAGACGAAAGAGGGGATGCCATCCGGGGCATCCCCAAGCTTAGATGCTTGGTTGTCCTTGAATATTACCTTGGGGTGCCTTGGGAATCCCCAAGCTTAGGCTCTTGCCACTCCTTATTCCATAGTCCATCAAATCTTTACCCAAAACTTAAAAACTTCACAACACAAAACTCAACAGAAAACTCACGAGATCCGTTAGTATAAGTCACCACTTTTTGGTACTATTGTGAACTCACTCTTTATTTATATTGGTGTAATATCTACTGTATTCCAACTTCTCCATGGTTCATACCCCCGATACTACCCATAGATTCATTAAAATAAGCAAACAACACATAGAAAAAAGAATCTATCAAAAACAGAATAGTCTGCGAAGATCTGAATTGTTCTAATACTTCTGTAACTCCAATTTTTTTGAAAAATTAGGAAAACAGATGAATTTTGTATATCAATCCTGTGTAAACAATTCAGGGTTTTTCCACGCTCCAGGGAATTTTAACAATTCTGTTACTAGACGCAAAAGTTTCGGTTTTTCAGCAAGATCAAATCAACTATCACCGTAAGCCATCCCAAAGGTCTTACTTGGCTCAAACACTAATTAAAACACCAAAACACAATTAGTACAGAGGTAATAATGTGTAATTATTGAAAAACAGAACCAAAAACAAAAAACATAAAAATAAAATTGGGTTGGCTCCCAACAAGCGCTATTGTTTAACGCCCCTAGCTAGGCATAAAACATAGATCTAGGTATTGTCATCTTTGGTATGCAATCCATAGGTAGCTCTCATAATACATTCATATGGCAACTTAATTTTATTTCTTAGAAAGTGTTCTATGCCCTTCCTTAATGGAAATTGAAATCTAATGTTTTCTTCTTTCATATCAATAATTGCACCAATCGTTCTAAGGAAAGGTCTACCAAGAATAATAGGACATGTAGGATTGCAATCTATATCAAGCACAATGAAATCTACGGGCACATAATTACTATTTGCAACAATAAGAACATCATTAATTCTTCCCATAGGTTTCCTAATAGTGGAATCCGCGAGATGCAAATTTAAAGAACAATCATCAAATTCACGAAAACCTAGCACATCACATAAAGTTTTGGAATCGTGGAAATGCTAGCACCCAAATCACAAAAAGCATGGCACTCATAATCTTTAATTTTAATCTTAATAGTAGGTTCCCACTCATCATAAAGCTTTCTAGGGATAGAAACTTCCAACTCAAGTTTTTCTTCAAAAGATTTCATCATAGCATCAACGATATGTTTAGTAAAAGCTTTATTTTGATTATAAGCATGAGGAGAATTCAACATGGATTGCAACAAGAAAATACAATCTATCAAAGAACAATTATCATAATTAAAATCCTTGAAATCCAAAAGAGTGGGTTCATCGCTACTTAAAGTTTTGACCTCTCCAATCCCACTTTTATCAATTTTTGCATTAAGATCTAAAAACTCCGAATCATTGGGACGCCTTCTAGCTAAAGTTGACTCATCTCCAGTCCCATATTTATCAAGATTTATATTAGAAAACAAAGATTCAATAGGAGTCACACCAATCACTTTAAGAACTTCATCATTACTTTCACAAGAAATCGAAGAACACGCTTTAACAAACCAATCTCGCTTAGCACGCATCCTAGCGGTTCTTTCTTTGCACTCATCAATAGAAATTTTAATAGCTTTAAGAGATTCATTAATATCATGCTTGGGTGGCATAGATCTAATTTTCAAAGAATCAATCTCAAGCGAAATTCTATCAACGTTCCTAGCCAAATCATCAATCTTGAGCAATTTTTCTTCAACCCTAGCGTTGAAAACTTTTTGCGAATTAATAAATTATTTAATATTGTTCTCAAGATCAGAGGGCATCTTATTATAATTTCCATAAGAATTTTTGTAGGAATTACCATAACTATTAGTGGAATTACTAGGAAACGGCCTAGGGTTGAAATTACCTCTATACGCGTTATTACCAAAATTGTTCCTACCAACAAAATTCAAATCCATAGATTCATTATTGTTCTTAATCAAAGTAGACAAAGGCATATCATTAGGATCAATGGAGCACTCTTACTAGCAAACAATTTCATAAGTTCATGCATCTTTCCACTCAAAGTATTAATTTCTTCAATCGCATGCACTTTTTTACTAGTAGAAGATCTTTCGGTATGCCATTGAGAGTAATTAGCCATAGTATTATCTAGGAGTTTAGTAGCTTATCCTAATGTGATTTCCGTAAAAGTACCTCCCGCGGACGAATCTAAAAGATTTCTAGATGCAAAATTCAATCCGGCATAAAATTTTATATGATCATCCATAAACTTAAAGCATGAGTAGGGTAATTTCTTATCATCAATTTCATCCTCTCCCAAGATTGTGCAACATGTTCATGAGCAAGTTGCTTAAAATTCATTATGTTGTTCCTAAGGGAGATGATCTTAGCGGGAGGAAAATACTTGGAAATAAAAGCATCTTTACACTTATTCCATGAATCAATACTATTTTTAGGCAAAGATGAAAACAAAGTTTTAGCACGATCTTGTAGTGAGAAAGGAAATAGCTTCAATTTAACAATATCATTATCCACATCTTTCTTCTTTTGCATATCACACAACTCAACGAAAATATTTAGATGGGATGCGACATCTTCACTAGGGAGGCCAGAAAATTGATCTTTCATAACAAGATTCAGCAAAGCGGCATTAATTTCATAAGATTCCGCACTAGTGGCGGGAGCAATCGGAGTACTAATAAAATCATTATTATTAGTATTGGAAAAGTCACACAACTTGGTATTTTCTTGAGACTTCGTGACAAAGCAAGCAATCTAACACACGAGCAACCAAAAAGCAAACGAAAAGAGGAACGGAAGAAGGGCGAAAAAAGGCAAATCTTTTTGTCTTTTTTTGAAAATCATTTTAGAAGTGGGGGAGAGGAAAACGAGAGCCAAATGGCAAATAATGTAATGCAAGAGATGAGAGTTTATGATGGGTACTTGGTAGGCTTGATGTAGATCTCCCTGACAATGGCGCCAGAAATTCTTCCTGCTACTTCTTGAGCTTGCGTTGGTTTTTCCCTTGAAGAGGAAAGGGTGATGCAACAAAGTAGAGATAACTATTTCCCTCAGTTAAGAACCAAGGTATCAAATCCAGTAGGAGATACAAGCAAGTCCCCAATCTATGCACCTGCACAAACAATCAAACACTTGCACCCAACGCGATAAAAGGGTTGTCAATCCCTTCACGGTCACTTGCAAAGGTGAGATCTGATAGAGATAGATATAAAAGATTACTAAAACATAAAACAAGATAAAAGTAAACAAAACGCAGCGAGGTATTTTTGGGTTTTTTGGTTTATAGATCTAAAAATATATAATGGAAAATAGACCCGGGGGCCATAGGTTTCACTAGAGGCTTCTATCTTGAAGGCAAATAATACGGTGGGTGAACAAATTAATGTCGAGCAATTGATAGAAAAGCGCAAAGTTATGACGATATCCAAGGCAATGATTATGCATATAGGCATCACATCCGTGTCAAGTAGACTGAAACGATTCTGCATCTACTACTATTACTCCACACATTGACCGCTATCCAGCATGCATCTAGAGTATTAAGTTCATAAAGAACAGAGTAACGCCTTAAGTAAGATGACATGATGTAGAGAGATAAACTCAAGCAATATGATGAAAACCCCATCTTTTTACCCTTGATGGCAACAATACAATACGTGCCTCGCTACCCCTACTTTGTCACTAGGTGAGGACACCGCAAGATTGAACCCAAAACTAAGCACCTCTCCCATTGCAAGAAGAACCAACCTAGTTGGCCAAACCAAACCGATAATTCAAAGAGAAATACAAAGATATCAATTCATGCATATAACAATTCATAGAAGATTCAAATAATATTCATAGATAATCTGATCATAAATCCACAATTCATTGGATCTCGACAAACACACCGCAAAAGAATATTACATCGGATAGATCTCCAAGAACATCGAGGAGAACATGGTATTGAGAATCAAAGAGAGAGAAGAAGACATCTAGCTACTAGCTATGGACCCGTTGGTCTGTGGTAAACTACTCACGCTTCATCGGAAGGGCAATAGAGTTGATGTAGAAGCCCTTCGTGATCGAATCCCCCTCCGGCAGGATGCCGAAGGCCCCAAGATGGGATCTCACGGGTACAGAAGGTTACAGCGGCGAAAAAGTATTTTGGTGGACACTTCTGGTTGTTTGGGACTATTTGGGAATTTATAGAGGAGGAATTAGGGTTAGGAGAGCTCCGAGGGGCCCACAAGCCCTCAGGGCGTGCCCCTGGCTTGTGGAGTCCTCGGGACTCCCCTACCTTCAACTCCAAGTTTGCTGGGTGTCTTCTGGTCCAAGAAAAATCATCGCGAAAGTTTTATTCCGTTTGGACTCCGTTTGATATTCCTTTTCTGTAAAACTCAAAAACGAGGAAAAAAACAAAAACTGGCACTGGGCTCTAGGTTAATAAGTTAGTCCCAAAAATAATATAAAATAGCATATTAATGCATATAAAACATCCAAAACAGATAATATAATAGCATGGAACAATAAAAAATTATAGATACATTGGAGACGTATCAGTGATCCTCCCGACTCCTTGTGATTGGATGTTCTGACCACCGCAAGTATTGAGGCACCACCGGCTGAATAGTATTGACCGCGCGCTTATGAACCTTCTGGTCTCGTTTGCAAAGACTTGTGCTGAAAACATGGTACTGGCCACCATTGAGCTGTTTTGGATTACTCTAATATCCTGGCTGATTCCCTTGCTGATGGTTACCTTGACCAGACTGTTGATTATAACCACCCTGGTTACCTTGATCTTGATAGCCAATGTTTGAGCCGCCACCACCAAAGCCGGATCCTGACCCGCCGGGCGGCCCATTTATATTACCGTGATTCTGATTGAGGCCGTAATTCCTGAACTCTCGCATAATCCAACAATCCTTCCAAGCGTGAGTGGACGGCTTTTCAGAAAGACTGTGCTTCGGGCACGGGTCATTAAGCGCTGCCTCAAGATTAAAAGGTTTTCCCTTGCCATACGGTGGCTTACCATTACCATTGTGGCGTTGGTTCTTGTACCCAGTGTTGGTGTTAGCTACTAGATCTGACCCGCCATCGGGGTGTCTGCGCTTACCACCATTGCCCTGGTTATTGCCATTATACCCCGCGACATTCTGCTACTGACCCTTACCATTGCCACTCTTCTTGCCCTTGTTGGATTTCTCATCATCAGATCCAGGGTCCTTTGTGGTATCAGAGTCGGCATATTTAATGAGAGCCGCCATGAGCTCACCCATGTCATTACAATGATGCTTAGGCCGCCCAAGCTTCTGTTTAAGGGGGGGTAAAGTGACAGTTCTTCTCCAAGACTAGAACCGCCTGATCTGCCGCAATACTATTCGATGAGTGAATAATAGCAGAGACCCGCCGGACCCAATGATGGGTCGACTCATCCTCACGGTGCACGCAGTTATCAAGATCGATAATCGTCAGAGGCTGCTTGCATGTCCCTTGAAAGTTCTTAATGAACCGCGCTTTCAACTCTGCCCATGAATTGATGGAATTAGGAGGCAATCCTTTTAACCAGGTTTGAGCTGGCCCATCCAACATCATAGTAAAGTATTTGGCACATACATCATCATTAACATCCAGCATCTCCATGGCTAACTCATAACTCTCAATCCAGGCCTCAGGGGGGAGATCAGCTGTGTAGTTAGCCACCTTACGAGGACCCTTGAAATCCTTAGGCAGACGTTCATTACGTAAAGCTGGTACTAAACAGGGCACCCCAACAGACCTGGAAATTACACCAGCCCCTACTGAGGCCGAAGGGGTCATTGGAGGTTGCTGATAAGCCCCTAGTTGAGCCGCCGCTGCTACCTCTACCTGTCAGCGAGCTCTGGCTTCGTCCACAATCGCCTGAGCATGAGTAAGGGGCGGGTTATTCCCACGGGGCGGGTCATCCTGATTCGGTCGACGATGTCATTCCCTGCTGGAAACCACCGGTGACTCAATGTGTCGGCTGTAACTGCGGCTTGGGAGGGGGGTCGAGTAGTGCACCCGATCACGTCTGTGTGAATATTTCTCTTGCTGTGCAACTGCCGTCTGCAGGAGCTCAATCGCGTTCCACGCCTTAGCTGCTAAAGGCGTCTCATCCGTAATAGGGATTGCATTGAGCCGGGTAGCCGCCTCTATCATGTTATCCACCGGGTTAGAATAATGGCTAGATGGTGTTGAAAAACGCTGAGGCGGGGTCTGATCCCTGTGGGGCGGCTCTGAAAATCGAGGCTGAGCCATCGCCCCGATTCCTGGGACTTCAGCAGCCCAGGCTGTGCCTGGCAGGTTACTTGGCCCTGCCCAGGCGTATTAAAAAGGTTCCACGCCTCATACTGCAAAGGCAGGCGGGTTTGGTGTCTCCTTCGAAGAACAACATTGGACGCATTCTGATCCAGACTCAGGCGAAAAGCCTCCGCCCTTATACGATGTGACTCGGCATCCATCAGAGCTCGTTCCGTTGCCATCCTGGCATTCTCTACACTAAGATCCTTCTGAGCCTTGGCCACCTCATCTCGCACCTTTGCAACCTCTGCATTATGCTGTGCTTGATTCGCCGTAGTAACCTCTGTTGCTAACAGGGTCGTCAAAGTGCGCAAGAGTTCAGACAAAACCTGAGCCAGCGGCCGAGCTGACCCGCCGGCCGCAGCCGCTGCAGCCGCCGAACTAGACGTCATAGCTGCAGTTGTTGATGAAACCCTGTGCCAGCCATGAAGATAGCAGCCTGGCACGGTGGCTCATAGGGGTCCGGAATACTATCACCATCGGAATAGCCCCCAAGCCCGCCATCTTGAAGCTGGTAGATCGACTCCATCTCTCCAGTCGAGGACTCATCACCTGAGTAGATGAGAGTCTCTCCTCCGGACACAGAATCCTCCGCAAGGTCCGTGCCATGCGCAAATCCAATGAAGACACGCTTCCGGCCAGGTTGAACCCTGGCAGGTTGCGCATGCCGAGCTAGCTCGATGATGTCAGTGCAGATGTCCGGCTCAGGCTCTAATCCGCCAATCTTGCCGATGAAGATGTGAATCCCGCCGAAGAGGACCCGGTACCCGTACTCGATTGAGTCAGCCTCGGGGCCCCAGCCAGCGTCGTCGATGTAGAGCCTATCGCGGCGACTCTTAGTCATCCTACCAATGACGTATGCCTCGATCCCTGGGAAAGAGCCCTTCAAGAACTCAAAACCACCATGCGCTGGCCCCACGGTGGGCGCCAACTGTTGTGGTTTTTGTCACGATAGATGCCCTAGTGAAAGGACTTAGGTGTGGAGCCATCGCTGAAGGAAATATGCCCTAGAGGCAATAATAAAGTTGTTATTTATATTTCCTGATATCATGATAAATGTTTATTATTCATGCTAGAATTGTATTAACCGGAAAATTGATACATGTGTGAATACATAGACAATACAAAGTGTCCCTAGTATGCCTCTACTTGACTAGCTCGTTAATCAAAGATGGTTAAGTTTCCTAACCATAGACATGTGCTGTCATTTGATAAACGGGATCACATCATTAGGAGAATGATGTGATGGATGAGACCCATCCGATAGCTTAGCATTTTGATCGTTAAGTTTTATTGCTATTGCTTTCTTCATGACTTATACATATTCCTCTGACTATGAGATTATGCAACTCCCGAATACCGGAGGAACACTTTGTGTGCTATCAAACGTCACAACATAACTGGGTGATTATAAAGATGCTCTACAGGTGTCTCCGAAGGTGTTTGTTGGGTTGGCATAGATCGAGATTAGGATTTGTCACTCCGAGTATCGGAGAGGTATCTCTGGGCCCTCTCAGTAATGCACATCATATGAAGCCTTGCAAGCAATGTGACTAATGAGTTAGTAACGGGATGATGCATTACGGAACGAGTAAAGAGACTTTATGGTAACGAGATTGAACTAGGTATGATGATACCGACGATCGAATCTCGGGCAAGTAACATACCGATGACAAAGGGAATAACGTATGTTGTTATGCGGTTTGACCGATAAAGATCTTCGTAGAATATGTAGGAGCCAATATGAGCATCTAGGTTCCGCTATTGGTTATTGACCGGAGATGTGTCTCGGTCATGTCTACATAGTTCTCGAACCCGTAGGGCCCGCACGCTTAACGTTCGATGACGATTTGTATTATGAGTTATGTGTTTTGATGACCAAAGTTTGTTCGGAGTCCCGGATGAGATCACGGACATGACAAGGAGTCTCGAAATGGTCGAGACATAAAGATTGATATATTGGAAGGCTATATTCGGATATTGGAATGGTTCCGGAGAAGTTCGGGTATTTTCTGGAGTACCGGTAGGTTACCGGAACCCCCCGGGGAGTTGTTGGGCCTTAGTGGGCCTTAGTGGAAAGAGGAGGCAGCAGCCAGGAGGTGGTGCCCCCCCCCCCCCCAAGCCCAGTCCGAATTGGACAAGGGGTTGGGAGCGCGGCCCCCCTCTCCCTTCCTTTCCCCCTCTCCTTTAGGTGGAATCCTACTAGGACTTGGAGTCCTAGTAGGACTCCCCTCTCCCGGCGCGCCTAGCAAGGGCCGGCCGGCCTCCCCCTCCCTCCTTTATATATGGGGGCAGGGGGGCACCCTAGGACACACCAAGTTCTATCTTAACCGTGTGCGGTGCCCCCCTCCACAGTTACACACCTCGGTCATATCGTCGTAGTGCTTAGGCGAAGCCCTGCGCCGGTAACATCATCAACACCGTCGCCACGCCGTCGTGCTGACGGAACTCTCCCTCGTCCTCAACTAGATCAAGGGCTCGAGGGACGTCATCGAGCTGAATATGTGCTGAACTCGGAGGTGCCGTACGTTCGGTGCTTGATCGGTTGGATCGCGAAGACGTTCGACTACATCAACCGCATTAAGCTAACGCTTCCGCTTTCGGTCTACGAGGGTAAGTGGACATACTCTCCCTTCTCGTTGCTATGCATCTCCTAGATAGATCTTGCGTGAACGTAGGAGTTTTTTTGAAATTGCACGTTCCCCAACAGTGGCATCCGGGCCAGGTCTATGCGTAGATGATATGCACGAGTAGAACACAAAGAGTTGTGGGCGATAATAGTCATACTGCTTACCACCAACGTCTTACATTTATTCGGCGGTATTGTTGGATCAAGCGGCCCGGCCCGACATTACATGACCGCGTTCATGAGACTGGTTCTACCGACGTGCTTTGCACACAGGTGGCTGGCGGGTGTCTGTTTCTCCAACTTTAGTTGAATCGAGTTTGACTACGGCCGGTCCTTGTTGAAGGTTAAAACAGCACACTTGATGAAAAATCGTTGTAGTTTTGATGCGTAGGTAAGAATGGTTCTTACTAGAAGCCCGTAGCAGCCACGTAAAACTTGCAACAACAAAGTAGAGGACGTCTAACTTGTTTTTGCAGGGCATGTTGTGATGTGATATGGTCAAGACATGATGTGATATACATTATTGTATGAGATGATCATGTTTTGTAAAAGTTATCGGCAACTGGCAGGAGCCTTATGGTTGTCGCTTTATTGTATGAAATGCAATCGCCATGTAATTGCTTTACTTTATCACTATGCGGTAGCGATAGTCGTAGAAGCAATAGTTGGCGAAACGACAATGACTCTACGATGGAGATCAAGGTGTCAAGCCGGTTACAATGGAGATCATGACGGTGCTTTGGAGATGGAGATCAAAGGCACAAGATGATGATGGCCATATCATGTCACATATTTTGATTACATGTGATGTTTATCTTTTATGCATCTTATTTTGCTTAGTACGGTGGTAGCATTATCAGATGATCCCTCACTAAATTTCAAGGTATAAGTGTTCTCCCTAAGTATGCACCGTTGCGAAAGTTCTTCGTGCTGAGACACCACGTGATGATAGGGTGTGATAGGCTCTACGTTCAAATACAACGGGTGCAAGACAGTTTTGCACATGCGGAATACTCGGGTTAAACTTGACGAGCCTAGCATATGCAGATATGGCCTCGGAACACTGAGACCGAAAGGTCGAATGTGAATCATATAGTAGATATGATCAACATAGAGATGTTCACCATTGAAAACTACTCCATCTCACGTGATGATTGGACATGGTTTAGTTGATATGGATCACGTGATCATTTAGATGACTAGAGGGATGTCTATCTAAGTGGGAGTTCTTAAGTAATATGATTAATTGAACTTTAATTTATCATGAACTTAGTCCTGGTAGTATTTGCAAATTATGTTGTAGATCAATAGCTCGTGTATAGCTCCCCTGTTTTATTTTTGATATGTTCCTAGAGAAAACTAAGTTGAAAGATGATAGTAGCAATGATGCGGACTAGTTCCGTGATCTGAGGATTATCCTCATTGCTGCACAGAAGAATTATGTCCTTGATGCACCGCTAGGTGACAGACCTATTGCAGGAGCAGATGCAAACGTTATGAATGTTTAGCAAGCTCGATATGATGACTACTTGATAGTTTAGTACACCATACTTTATGGCTTAGAACCGGGACTTCAAAAACGTTTTGAATGCCACGGAGCATATGAGATGTTCCAAAGAGATGAAATTGGTATTTCAGACTCATGCCCGTGTCGAGAGGTATGAGACCTCTGACAAGTACTTTGCCTACAAGATGGAGGAGAATAGCTCAGCTAGTGAGCATGTCCTCAGAATGTCTGGGTACTACAATCGCTTCAATCAAGTGGGAGTTAATCTTCCAGATAAGATAGTGATTGACAGAGTTCTTTAGTCACTATCACCAAGTTACTAGAACTTCATGATGAACTATAATATGCAAGGGATGACGAAAACGATTCCCAAGCTCTTCGCGATGCTGAAATCGGCGAAGGTAGAAATCAAAAAAATAGCATCAGGTGTTGATGGTTGACAAGATCACTAGTTTCAAGAAAAAGGGCGAGGGAAAGAAAGGGAACTTCAAGAAGAATGGAAAACAAGTTGTCACTTCCATGAAGAAGCCTAAAGATGGACCTAAGCCTGAAACTGAGTGCTTCTACTGCAAAGGAAATGGTCACTGGAAGCGAAATTGCTCCAAAATACTTGGCGGATAAGAAGGATGGCAAAGTGAACAAAGGTATATTTGATATACATGTTATTGATGTGTATTTTACTAGTGTTCATTGTGACGCCCCCGGCCTAATCGTGCACTAATCATACACGCAAATGCACACGATCAAGCCTAAGGACTCACGGGAAGATATCACAACACAACTCTAAAACATAAATAAAGTCATACAAGCTTTATATTACAAGCCAGGGGCCTCGAGGGCTCGAATACATAAGCTTGCGAACAAGCGTCAGCGGAAGCATCAGATATCTGAGTACAGATATGAAACAGAAACAGAAAGGCCTTTAGAAAGGCGGGGCAAAATTAAAACACTACGATCGAAAGGCGCAGGCCTCCTGCCTGGGACCCTCCGATCCTACTCCTGGTCGTCAGTCAACTCGTAGTAGTATCCATCCTCTGGGTAGTAGTAGTAGTCGATCGACGGGGCATCTGTCTCAGGGGGCTCCGTCATCTTGGTTACGTCAAACTGATATGGGGAGAAAAGGAAAACAAAGCAACCGTGAGTACTCAGAAGTACTCAGCAAGCAAGGATCTACACTACATATGCAACATTTTCAAAGAGAGGCTGTATATGTGGACTGGGCTGCAGAAATGCCAAAATAGAGGGGAAAACCTAGTCCTATCGAAGACTAGCATCTTCAGCGGTCTTGCAGCATTAGAAGAGCGTAGACAGTACAATATAATGTAGCAGTATCATTAAGTCTCAACCTCACCCAGAGATCCTTTCTCGACTCCCTGCGAGAAAGCAATCCCAGAGCCATACAGTCATCAACCTCGTCCTGAGATCCCTTCTTGACTCCCTGCGAGAAGCAATCCCAGAGCCTCATATCCAGGTCTCATCTCAACTTCTAGCTGTATCGATTGGGATATAACTCTGAGTGTCCTTTATCGTAGGACAGGCTATCGATAAATGTTTTCTTCCCTGCAGGGGTGCACCAACTTACCCAACACGCTCGATTAACTCCGGCCGGACATACTTTCCTGGGTCATGCCCGGCCTCGGCCAAACGACACATCGCAACCCTACCTACAGCTCAGTAGAGAGGTCCCCGCCGGTCTACATCCTAAGCGCAAGGGGGTCTTGGCCATCGCCCCTCGCCCTCCGGGTCGTTGCGCACATGGCTCAGATCCAAGCACCACCTCTGTCGGGAATGGCGCCAATCACTCCATGCCACACTGCTGAACTGGACATCTGACAGAGCTTTCGGCTGATGCATACGATGCAGAACGCCCATACTATGCCCACGTGATGGTTAGTGCTATCAGACCAGAGGCCTGCTCGGATCAAATATCCAAATCGTTAGGACTAGGGGCTTGCGGTAACGAGCAGAGACTCACGAAAGATGTGACCCCGTCGCCCCGTCTCGAGGACTTGCTACAAGGGTTAAGAATGCCCGGCCGCGCCTCGTATTCATCATTCAGGCACCACACTGGCACCCGTCTTCACAACACTCGCCTCTCAGGCGCACGCGGGTACCCCTCAGGGTCGACCCGCCTATCCAAGTAACAGTGTAAAGTCCAAGTATTCGTGTGTCCACAACATCAGAGGAATCCGAGGTATCACCCTCGTTGAATTCCCACTCGATGTATCCGTCAAGGTGAACTCGGAGGAATCACCCTCGATGGGTTCACCCTTGATGTGTTGCACGACAGCGTCGTTACCGGAAGTGGTGAAGGAGGAATCACCCTCGATAACCCCAACCGAATAGCTACTCTACAGAGTTAACATCTGAAGTGCTACACGAGGTATCACCCTCGGCACTCGATAGTAAAGCTGCAGTGTCGTTACAACTAAGGGGGTGATGTGCGATGCCGGGGCCTGGTCTTCAATTCCCGTTGATCGGGTCTTCGGATAATCCAGCGGGGCAATCGGGATAAGTGGGGTCACTGATAGGTCTCTACCCAGCCTATACTAAGCAGTTTAGGATATGCAGGTAATTATCAACAGCAGGTTACAATAAACAGGCTATGCATCAGAATAGGTAAAGCAGCAGCAATTCTAATGCAAGCATGAGAAATAGAATGGGCGATATCGGGATGATCAGGGGGGGGGGCTTGCCTGGTTGCTCGGCGGCAGGGGCAAGGTTGTTAATGGTGTCTTCGGGCTCCTGGGTTGCGTCGGTCTCTGGGACGACGCCGGTGTCGGGGTCTACCGAGAGAGAAGAGGGGGAAGAAACAGTAAATACTAAGCAAGCATGAGCAACACAAAGTACGACATGACAATGTGCAGTGCCGAGTGTGTCCTAACGTATTGTTGCACGTCACCGAGGAAGGGGGAATCCATCCGGGAATGTTTTCCCGGTTCCGGACATTTGTCAGATAGATGACCGGAGGGGAACAGTTGCATGTTCGGGTAGCTAGGGATGTGTGACGGACGAACGGACCGCATATTCAGGTTCGTCTCGTCGTTCTGAGCTACTTTCATGTACAAAGTTTTTCGATCTGAGTTACGGATTATTTTATATGATTGTCTAAAGTTTTTATTAATTTTTGGAATTTAATTATTTATTTAAATTAAACATTATCCGAAACAGTAGTTGATGACGTCAGCATGACATCATGCTGATGTCAGCACAATCTGACAGGTGGGACCCACCTATCATTGACTGGTTAGTTAATTAGTGTTAACTAACCAATTAGTATTTAATTAAACTAATTAACTAATTTAGATTAACCTAATCAGGATTAATTAACTTAACTAATTAATTAATTAATTAATTTTAATAATTTTTATTTTATTTTTATTTCTAATTTTATTTTAACAGGGGGTGGCCCCATCTGTCATTAGCCCATAGGCCAAACGGGGCGGGCGGATAACGGGCGCGGGCGCCGGCCCGACCGGGCACTGGCTCAGGCCAGCCGCGGCTGGGCACGGCAAGCGCGGCCGCCGGCGAGCGAAGGCCGGGGGCGGGCGCGAGGAAGGGGGCGGCGGAGTGGTGAGCGGTAGCGAGGTGGGGCCGCACCAGGGTGCCGCGGTAGGGAGGCGACGGTGCCTGGCAGCGGGGCAGCAGCTGCATGCAGCGGCGGAGCGCGGCAGAAGCAGGAGGCAGCGGCGGCGTCGAGCGGCTGCGGACGAACAGTGGCAGAAGCAGGCGAGCCACGGGGACGGCCGCGTGCGGCGAGGCACGCGCGCGGGGCGTGAGCAGGCCCTGCCGGGGCGCGCGGGACGCACGGCGAGCGCGGGACGCGTCCGGGTGCGGTGAGCGAGGCGATGCCCAGCGGGCGCGGGGAGCGGGCGAGGGAGCGACGCAGGGGAGGCGAGGCGAGGGCCGCCGCGGTGAGGTGCGAGGCGCGGGAAGGAAGAGGACCGGGGTCCTCACCGTCCGTTGCCGAGAGAGGGGCGGCGAGGCTTGACGAGGCCGGCGAGGAGGAGACAGGGACGCGAGGTGGCGACGGTGGGGCGGTCCGGCGACGAGGTCCGACGGCATCGGGGGCATTCCCCCCCTCGATCCAGATGGGAGGAGGGAGAGAGCGAGAAGAGTGGGGAGGGGGATCGGGTTAGGGTTCGGTGTGGCTGGGGGGGGATAAGAGGGAGCGGGGTGGGCCGGCCTGACGGCCTGGACGGCCTGCTGGGCCGAGGCCCAGTCGGGGGGGGGGGGTCCTTTCCTTTTTGTTTTCTTTTCTTTTGTTTTTCTTTTTCTTTATTCATTTCTTTTATTTATTCTCAAGTCTCTGTTTTGTAAATAGTTAGGCCACCAAATGATTTTTATAAAACATGGCAATTGCTCCAATAAATAGTAGGCATCGTCTACCACTACCAAAAATTAGTTTGGAGTCAATTTGAGTTCACACAAATTTTATAATAATTAAAATGCATTAAACCTTACTGTTTTGGAAATGTTAGTGCCACCTAATTAATTTATTAATTATTGGATATAATTTTAGAATAGTCCCTGGAATATTTGTTATTTATTGAACACTTTAGTTTTTATGTTGGACAAGTTTTATTTTCCACTTTCATTTAAATTTGGATTTTGACTTAGGAGTTGAAATGCAATATAATGCTAATGATGATCATGCACTGTTAAACATGATGACATGGCATAATCAAAAGGGTGATTACTGCAGTTAAGCACTGGGGGTGTTACAAATCTCCTCCACTAACAAGAATTCTCGTCCCGAGAATTAAGAGGTAGAAGGAAAAAGTTCGGGGTATTCCGCACGAAGATTATCCTCGCGTTCCCAAGTGGCTTCATCTTCAGTATGATTTGACCACTGCACTTTGAGGAACTTGGTAACCTTCTGACGGGTCCGACGTTCAGCTTCATCGAGAATGCGGATCGGATGCTCCTTATAAGAAAGATCATCTTGCAATTCGAGCACCTCGTGATCCACTGCTCGGTGCGGAGATTCCTTGAAGCATTCACGAAGTTGCGACACATGGAAGACGTCATGAATATGAGAGAATTGCGGCGGCAACTCCAATTTATATGTCACCTGACCACGTCTTGCAACAATGCGGAAAGGACCAATGTAGCGCGGAGCTAGCTTGCCCTTGATTCCAAAACGGTGAGTGCCCTTCATAGGAGTGACACGCAGATAAGCTTGATCACCAGGTTGATAAGTCAAACCCCAGCGTTTGTGATCATAGTTGCTCTTCTGGCGGTCCTGAGCCGCCTTGAGGTTTTCCCGGACAATACGGACTTGTTCTTCGGCGTGTTGAATAATGTCCGGTCCCATGAGTGGTCGTTACCCAGTTTCTGACCAATTCAGAGGGGTTCGACACTTACGTCCATAGAGTACTTCAAAGGGAGCCATTTTCAAGCTGGCTTGATAGCTGTTGTTATATGAGAATTCCGCATAAGGAAGAGATTCTTCCCACTTCTTACCAAACGATATAACACAAGCCCGAAGCATGTCTTCAAGCACTTGATTGACTCGCTCGACTTGGCCTTGGGATTGGGGGTGATAAGCTGAACTCCAGGTAATATGAGTTCCCATAGCTGTTTGGAAACTTTCCCAGAATTTGGAAGTGAAAAGGCCGCCACGGTCCGAACTGATCTCCTTCGGAATACCGTGGAGTGATACAATTCTGGAGATATACAACTCTGCTAACTGACTAGCAGTGATAGTCTCTTTGACGGGCAGGAAGTGTGCAACTTTAGAGAGTTGGTCGACGACGACAAGAATAGCATCGTGACCCTTCTGTGACCTGGGAATTCCTGTAATGAAATCCATCTGAACCTTATCCCATTTCCATAGAGGAATAGCAAGTGGTTGCAGAATTCCAGCTAGTTTCTGATGTTCTGCTTTAACGCGACGACAAACATCACATTCAGCAACATATCAAGCAATGTCCTGCTTCATTTTAGACCACCAGTACCTTTGACGGAGATCACGATACATCTTGGTGCTACCCGGATGAATAGACTGCGGGGTATCATGTGCCTCCTTCATGACCTTGTCGGTCATAAGCTCGAAGCGAGGTACGACAATGCGGTTTCTGAAATACAAGGTTCCATCTTCAGACAGCGAGAAATCCCTGTACTTTACAAGGTGAAGGTCTTTCTTCATCAGATCAATTTTAGCATCTTTAGCTTGCGCATTCTTAATAGCTTTCTCAAGATCTGGTTGTATCACAAGGTTATTAAGAGAGCCTTGTGGAACAATACGCAGATTCAGCTTGCATAGTTCTTCAAAAAGACGACGTTGAGCTCGCCTAACCATGAGGTTGTCGCAATAGGACTTGCGGCTTAAGGCATCAGCCATCACGTTAGCCTTGCCAGGGGTATAGGAAATACCCAAATCATAGTCCGCAATGGCCTCCATCCATCTTTGCTGACGGAGGTTTAGAGAAGGTTGAGTGAACAAGTACTTCAGACTTTTATGATCCGTGTAGATCTCGCAACGATTACCGAGAAGGTAATGTCGCCACAACTGCAATGCATAGATGACAGCAGCTAGTTCTAGATCATGTACCGGATAATTCTCTTCATGTGGGCGCAACTGACGAGAGCCATAAGCAATCACTTTACGCTCTTGCATTAGGACACAGCCTAATCCTTCACGGGATGCGTCACAATAAATCACAAAATCTTTGCGGGTATCTGGAGGAGATAGTACTGGGGCAGATGTCAGCTTGTCTTTGAGTGTTTGAAAACTTTCCTGACATTTTTCTGTCCATTCAAATTTAACGCCCTTGTGAAGCAGATCAGTCAAAGGCTTAGCAATCTTTGAGAAATTCTCGACAAAGCGACGGCAATAGCTTGCAAGGCCGAGAAAACTTCTCACTTGCTTGACGTTCTTCGGAGGAGTCCAGTCCAGAATAGCCTGAACTCGTTCCGGGTTAACAGCAGTGCCATCCTTCAAAATCACATGGCCGAGATATGTCACTTCAGATAACCAGAACTCACATTTGGAATACTTGGCTTACAACTGGTGTTCTCGGAGCCTTTCCAGTACAAGACGGAGGTGTTCGGCATGTTCTTCCTTATTCTTCGAATAAACCAGAATATCATCCAGATATACCACGACAAACTTGTCGAGGTAATCCATGAAAATATAATTCATCAGACGGGAGAATGTGGCTGGAGCATTTGTTAAGCCAAATGACATGACCGTGTACTCATAGGAGCCATAACGAGTAACAAATGCAGTCTTGGGAATATCCTCTTCACGAACACGGATCTGATGGTATCCCAATCTCAAATCAAGCTTAGAGAATACTGAGGAACCGGCAAGTTGATCATACAAATCATTGATCCGAGGAAGCGGATATTTATTCTGGATTGTAGCTTGGTTAATGGGCCGGTAATCCTGAACCAATCGGTTAGTTCCATCCTTCTTCTTAACGAAGAGTGAAGGTGCTCCCCAAGCAGAGGAACTGGGGCGGATGAAACCTTTCTTAAGTGACGTGTCGATTTCTTCCTTAAGCTCAAGAAGGTGGTGCGGAGGCATCTTATAAGGGCGCTTCGCAATAGGGGTAGTGCCAGGCTTCAAGTCGATGACGAACTCAACAGCTCTAGCAGGGGCTATTCCTGGAAGTTCTTCTGGAAAGACGTCTTGAAAATCATGAACAACTGGAACATTCTCGATGCCTTCAAGAGGTGAGGCATTCAATGCATTCAGAACATATATTTGAGTTTCGGCGTCCTGCACTGTACGAGCTGAGTATCTGACAGTCTGACCGGAAGGGTGTGTGAGGCGGACTGTTTCAGTGGCACAGTCAATCAAAGCTTTATGAGGCTTCAACCAGTCCATACCCAGAATAATGTCTATGTTGGAGGTCTTGAGAGCAATGAGTGAAACGGGGAACATCAATCCTCCGATCACAATGTGGTTACCGTGGCTTACCATGGTAGTTTGCCAATTAGCCCCAGGTGACTGGATTACTAATGGGGTGGACATCTCCTCGAAAGGTATATCATGGCTTCGCGCAAAACTTTTGGACATGAAGGAGTGCGATGCTCCAGAATCAAAGAGGACTGAAGCTGGGATTGAATTCACTAGAAGGGTGCCCATCACAATTTTGGGGTCCTGTCGAGCTTCTTCCATGTTGACTTGGTTGACATGAACAAGTTGACTAGCAGGTAGTCTGGTTTCAACGTTCCTAGCAGGATGTTTTCGATGGCTCTTCCTGCACCAGCAGAAGGACGTGATGCGTGTTGAGGCTGACTCTGACGGCAGTTGATAGTACGGTGCCCTGGCTGTCCACACTGGTGGCACAGACCATCATTATGGGGAGAAACACCAACATTGGGATGTCCACTTGCAATGTTCAGTTGTCTTGGTGGTGAAGGTAGACGAGGTGCAGCATATGACGGCCTTGGTGTTGGAGCAGGTCGATGATGAACATTGTGAGGGATCCAGACTCGACATTTCTGAACAGGTCGACCCGAAGACGAACCAATATCACGAGTGCGCTTGAGCGACTCCTGGCATTCAGTCAGAGCTGTTTCAACTTGGAAAGATTTGCTAACAAGCGTTGCGAAGACTGTGAAATCATGGACAGCAAGTGCAAGTTTTATATCAGTACGTAGTCCTTCATGGAATTTCTCCTGCTTGCGGGCGTCAGTGTCGACGTCATCTTCAGCATAGCGGGATAATTCGAGAAATTTCCTCTGATATTCATCCACAGTCATTTTGCCCTGAGAGAGTTTGCGGAACTCCTGCTTCTTCTGGTCGATCAGACCTTGAGGAATGTACCGTGCACGAAAGGCTGACTGAAATTCCTGCCAAGTGGTTACAGTCTCAGCAGGCAACATAGCCTTGTGGCTTTCCCACCATTGAGCAGCTGATCCCCTCAGGTGATACGTCACATAGGTGACGTAGCTGTCAGGGATAACATTGGCTGACTTCATCTGGAAGGTAATGTCACGGAGCCAATCGTCAGCGTCCATTGGATCAGTTGAGCTGCGACAAGTGGACGGATTGAGGCGCACGAATTCTGACAGTGTTATTGGTGTAGGCTGCTGATGAGCATTCTGGTTTGGGAACTGAGCCAATATCCCGGTCATAACCTGACGGTTCAGTTCAAACTGCTGCATCATTGCGGCAACATATGGTGGAGGTGGGGGATCGTCAGCCATCCTGCCAAATCAACAGGGGCAGTTTAGCAAGTAAAACTACATGTGTATGGAATGATTCACGAAGCAACACGCACAACAGAAGGAAGTGCAATAGATACTTCATCATATTCGCACCAGACATTCAAAGCCAAACATAGCCTCGGTTACAATCCGGCATTACGACAGTTGAAAGGGGAGGGCTAGACAACTAGGCGGCGCGCAGGCACGCGGCAATGAAGTACACAACGAGACATAGCAAAGGCTACGTCAACGTCGGAGAAAACTATTGGAGCGAGGAATCTGCAAGTGAACACAGGGTGCCCTCGATAAGAGGATCCTGTAAGCAGAACCTGGCCCATAATCTCGAAGCAAGGGGGGATATTTCAGAAGTCCGAGTGGATGTGATTACGAGAACCTAATGTTGGCGTTAGTAAAAAATTTAACCCGAATAGAAGAGAGATCAGAGTCCCAGAGTATAGACGAGGAATAAAAGATCCTAATACCACCCAATTGGCGACGTGGGCCCGTAAGCCACACAGCCAAGTTAGTAAATTAGTTTTTCGGTTACTAGACTCAACTACGGCCAAGGAGTTAGAAAGGGGGGTTCCTAGAGGCAGTCGGCTCTGATACCAACTTGTGACGCCCCCGGCCCAATCTTGCACTAATCATACACGCAAATGCACACGATCAAGCCTAAGGACTCACGGGAAGATATCACAACACAACTCTAAAACATAAATAAAGTCATACAAGCTTTATATTACAAGCCAGGGGCCTCGAGGGCCCGAATACATAAGCTTGCGAACAAGCGTCAGCGGAAGCATCAGATATCTGAGTACAGATATGAAACAGAAACAGAAAGGCCTTTAGAAAGGCGGGGCAAAATTAAAACACTACGATCGAAAGGCGCAGGCCTCCTGCCTGGGACCCTCCGATCCTACTCCTGGTCGTCAGTCAACTCGTAGTAGTGTCCATCCTCTGGGTAGTAGTAGTAGTCGATCGACGGGGCATCTGTCTCAGGGGGCTCCGTCATCTTGGTTACGTCAAACTGATATGGGGAGAAAAGGAAAACAAAGCAACCGTGAGTACTCAGAAGTACTCAGCAAGCAAGGATCTACACTACATATGCAAAATTTTCAAAGAGAGGCTGTATATGTGGACTGGGCTGCAGAAATGCCAGAATAGAGGGGAAAACCTAGTCCTATCGAAGACTAGCATCTTCAGCGGTCTTGCAGCATTAGAAGAGCGTAGACAGTACAATA
Source organism: Thinopyrum elongatum (assembly GCA_011799875.1). Classification (NCBI taxonomy): domain Eukaryota; kingdom Viridiplantae; phylum Streptophyta; class Magnoliopsida; order Poales; family Poaceae; genus Thinopyrum; species Thinopyrum elongatum. The sequence goes on along the minus strand of CM022300.1, from coordinate 37,819,513 downwards.
TAATGTAGCAGTATCATTAAGTCTCAACCTCACCCAGAGATCCTTTCTCAACTCCCTGCGAGAAAGCAATCCCAGAGCCATACAGTCATCAACCTCGTCCTGAGATCCCTTCTCGACTCCCTGCAAGAAGCAATCCCAGAGCCTCATATCCAGGTCTCATCTCAACTTCTAGCTGTATCGATCGGGATACAACTCCGAGTGTCCTTTACCGTAGGACAGGCTATCGATAGATGTTTTCTTCCCTGCAGGGGTGCAACAACTTACCCAACACGCTCGATTAACTCCGGCCGGACATACTTTCCTGGGTCATGCCCGGCCTCGGCTAAACGACACATCGCAACCCTACCTACAGCTCAGCAGAGAGGTCCCCGCCGGTCTACATCCTAAGCGCAAGGGGGTCTTGGCCATCGCCCCTCGCCCTCCGGGTCGTTGCGCACATGGCTCAGATCCAAGCACCACCTCTGTCGGGAATGGCACCAATCACTCCATGCCGCACTGCTGAACTGGACATCTGACAGAGCTTTCGGCTGATGCATACGATGCAGAACGCCCATACTATGCCCACGTGATGGTTAGTGCTATCAGACCAGAGGCCTGCTCGGATCAAATATCCAAATCGTTAGGACTAGGGGCTTGCGGTAACGAGCAAAGACTCACGAAAGATGTGACCCCGTCGCCTCGTCTCGAGGACTTGCTGCAAGGGTTAAGAATGCCCGGCCGCGCCTCGTATTCATCATTCGGGCACCACACTGGCACCCGTCTTCACAACATTCGCCTCTCAGGCGCACGCGGGTACCCCTCAGGGTCGACCCGCCTATCCAAGTAACAGTGTAAAGTCCAAGTATCCGTGTGTCCACAACATCAGAGGAATCCGAGGTATCACCCTCGTTGAATTCCCACTCGATGTATCCGTCAAGGTGAACTCGGAGGAATCACCCTCGATGGGTTCACCCTTGATGTGTTGCACGACAGCGTCGTTACCGGAAGTGGTGAAGGAGGAATCACCCTCGATAACCACAACCGAATAGCTACTCTACAGAGTTAACATCAGAAGTGCTACACGAGGTATCACCCTCGGCACTCGATAGTAACGCTGCAGTGTCGTTACAACTAAGGGGGTGATGTGCGGTGCCGGGGCCTGGTCTTCAATTCCCGTTGATCGGGTCTTCGGATAATCCAGCGGGGCATTCGGGATAAGTGGGGTCACTGATAGGTCTCTACCCAGCCTATACTAAACAGTTTAGGATATGCAGGTAATTATCAACAGCAGGTTACAATAAACAGGCTATGCATCAGAATAGGTAAAGCAGCAGCAGCAGCAATTCTAATGCAAGCATGAGAAATAGAATGGGCGATATCGGGATGATCAAAGGGGGGGGGGGCTTGCCTGGTTGCTCGGCGGCAGGGGCAAGGTTGTTAATGTTGTCTTCGGGCTCCTGGGTTGCGTCGGTCTGGGGGACAACGCCGGTGTCGGGGTCTACCGAGAGAAGAGGGGGAAGAAACAGTAAATACTAAGCAAGCATGAGCAACACAAAGTACGACATGACAATGTGCAGTGCCGGGTGTGTCCTAACGTATTGTTGCACGTCACCGAGGAAGGGGGAATCCATCCGGGAATGTTTTCCCGGTTCCGGACATTTGTCAGACAGATGACCGGAGGGGAACGGTTGCATGTTCGGGTAGCTTGGGATGTGTGACGGACGAACGGACCGCATATTTGGGTTCGTCTCGTCGTTCTGAGCGACTTTCATGTACAAAGTTTTTCGATCTGAGTTACGGATTATTTTATATGATTTTCTAAAGTTTTTATTAATTTTTGGAATTTAATTATTTATTTAAATTAAATATTATCCGAAACAGTAGTTGATGACGTCAGCATGACATCATGCTGACGTCAGCACAATCTGACAGGTGGGACCCACCTATCATTGACTGGTTAGTTAATTAGTGTTAACTAACTAATTAGTATTTAATTAAACTAATTAACTAATTTAGATTAACCTAATCAGGATTAATTTACTTAATTAATTAACTAATTAATTAATTTTAATAATTTTTATTTTATTTTTATTTCCAATTTTATTTTAACAGGGGGCGGCCCCATCTGTCATTAGCCCATAGGCCAAACGGGGCGGGCGGATAACGGGCGCGGGCGCCGGCCCGACCGGGCACTGGCTCAGGCTAGCCGTGGCTGGGCACGGCCAGCGCGGCCGCCGGCGAGCGAAGGCCGAGGGCGGGCGCGAGGAAGGGGGGCGGCGGAGTGGTGAGCGGCAGCGAGGTGGGGCCGCACCAGGCTGCCGCGGTAGGGAGGCGACGGCGCCTGGCAGCGGGGCAGCAGCTGCACGCAGCGGCGGAGCGCGGCAGAAGCAGGAGGCAGCGGCGGCGTCGAGCGGCTGCGGACGAACAGCGGCAGAAGCAGGCGAGCCACGGGAACGGCCGCGTGCGGCGGGGCACGCGCGCGGGGCGTGAGCAGGCCCTGCCGGGGCGCGCGGGACGCACGGCAAGCGCGGGACGCGTCCGGGTGCGGTGAGCGAGGCGATGCCCAGCGGGCGCGGGGAGCGGGCGAGGGAGCGACGCAGGGGAGGCGAGGCGAGGGCCGCCGCGGTGAGGCGCGAGGTGCGGGAAGGAAGAGGACCGGGGTCCTCACCGTCCGTTGCCGAGACGAGGGGCGGCGAGGCTTGACGAGGCCGGCGAGGAGGAGACGGGGACGCGAGGTGGCGACGGTGGGGCGGTCCGGCGACGAGGTCCGGCGGCGTCGGGGGCATTCCCCCCCTCGATCCATATGGGAGGAGGGAGAGAGCGAGAAGAGTGGGGGAGGGGGACGGGTTAGGGTTCGGTGTGGCTGGGGGGGGGGATAAAGGGAGCGGGGTGGGCCGGCCTGGCGGCCGTGGACGGCCTGCTGGGCCGAGGCCCAGTCGGGGGGGGGGGGGATTCTTTCCTTTTTGTTTTCTTTTTTCTTTTTCTTTATTCATTTCTTTTATTTATTCTCAAGTCTCTGTTTTGTAAATAGTTAGGCCACCAAATGATTTTTATAAAACATGGCAATTGCTCCAATAAATAGTAGGCATCCTCTACCACTACCAAAAATTAGTTTGGAGTCAATTTGAGTTCACACAAATTTTATAATAATTAAAATGCATTAAACCTTACTGTTTTGGAAATGTTAGTGCCACCTAATTAATTTATTAATTGTTGGATATAATTTTAGAATAGTCCCTGGAATATTTGTTATTTATTGAACACTTTAGTTTTTATGTTCGACAACTTTTATTTTCCACTTTCATTTAAATTTGGATTTTGACTTAGGAGTTGAAATGCAATATAATGCTAATGATGATCATGCACTGTTAAACATGATGAGATGGCATAATCAAAAGGGTGATTACTGCAGTTAAGCACTGGGGGTGTTACATTCATAGTAGCCCCTGGGTATTTGATGCTGGTTCAGTTGCTAACATTAGTAACTCGAAACAGGAGTTGCAAAATGAACAGAGACTAGTTAATGACGAGGTGATGATGTGTGTTGGAAGTGATTCCAAGGTTGATAAGATCACCATCGCACACTCCCTCTACCTTCGGGATTAGTGTTGGACCTAAATAAATGTTATTTGGTGTTTGCGTTGAGCATGAATATGATTGGATCATGTTTATTGCGATACGGTTATTCATTTAAGTCAGAGAATAATTGCTGTTCTGTTTAATTGAATAAAACCTTCTATGGTAATACACTGAATATAAATGGTTTATTGAATCTCGATCGTAGTGATACACATATTCATAATATTGATGCCAAAAGATGCAAAGTTGATAATGATAATGCAACATACTTTGTGGCACTGCCATTTAGGTCATATTGGTGTAAAGCGCATGAAGAAACTCCATTCGGATGGACTTTTGGAATCACTTGATTATGAATCATTTGATGCTTGCGAACCATGCCTCATGGGCAAGATGACTAAAACTCCGTTCTCCGGAACAATGGAGCGAGTAACTGGCTTATTGGAAATAGTACATACCGATGTATGTGGTCCGATGAGTGTTGAGGCTCGCGGCGGGTATCGTTATTTTCTGACTTTCACAGATGATTTGAGCAGATATGGGTATATCTACTTAATGAAACATAAATCTAAAACATTTGAAAAGTTCAGAGAATTTCAGAGTGAAGTGGAAAATCATTGTAACAAGAAAATAAAGTTTCTACGATCTGATCATGGAGGTGAATATTTGAGTTATGAGTTTGGTCTTCATTTGAAACAATGTGGAATTGTTTCGCAACTCACGCCACCTGGAACACCACAGCGTAATGGTGTGTCCGAATGTCGTAACCGTACATTATTAGATATGGTGCGATCTATGATGTCTCTTACCGATTTACCACTATCGTTTTGGGGTTATGCATTAGAGACAACTGCATTCACGTTAAACAGGGCACCATCTAAATCCGTTCAGACGACACTGTATGAACTGTGGTTTGGCAAGAAACCTAAGCTGTCATTTCTTAAAGTTTGGGGTTGCGATGCTTATGTGAAAAAGCTTTAGCCTGATAAGCTCGAACCCAAATCGGAGAAGTGCGTCTTCATAGGATACCCAAAAGAAACTGTTGGGTACACCTTCTATCATAGATCCGAAGGCAAAAATCTTCGTTGCTAAGAATGGATCCTTTCTAGAGAAGGAGTTTCTCTCGAAAGAAGTGAGTGGGAGGAAAGTAGAACTTAATGAGGTAATTGTACCTTCTCCCGAATTGGAAAGTAGTTCACCATAGAAATCAGTTCCAGTGATGCCTACACCAATTAGTGAGGAAGTTAATGATGATGATCATGAAACTTCGAATCAAGTTACTACCGAACCTCGTAGGTCAACCAGAGTACGTTCCGCACCAGAGTGGTACGGTAATCCTGTTCTGGAAGTCATGTTACTAGACCATGATGAACCTACGAACTATGAGGAAGCGATGATGAGCCCAGATTCCTCGAAATGGTTTGAGGCCGTGAAATCTGAGATGGGATCCATGTATGAGAACAAAGTGTGGACTTTGGTTGACTTGCCCGATGATCGACAAGCCATAGAGAACAAATGGATCTTCAAGAAGAAGACTGACGCTGACGGTAATGTTACTGTCTACAAAGCTCGACTTGTTGCGAAAGGTTTTCAACAAGTTCAAGGAGTTGACTACGATGAGACCTTCTCACCCGTAGCGATGCTTAAGTCTGTCCGAATCATGTTAGCAATTGCCGCATTTTATGATTATGAAATTTGGCAAATGGATGTCAAAACTGCATTCCTTAATGGATTTCTTAAAGAAGAGTTGTATATGATGCAACCAGAAGGTTTTGTCGATCCTAAGGGAGCTAACAAAGTGTGCAAGCTCCAGCGATCCATTTATGGACTGGTGCAAGCATCTCGGAGTTGGAATATACGCTTTGATGAAGTGATCAAAGCATATGGTTTTATACAGACTTTTGGAGAAGCCTGTATTTACAAGAAAGTGAGTGGGAGCTCTGTAGCGTTTCTAATATTATATGTGGATGGCATATTATTGATTGGAAACAATATAGAATTTCTGGATAGCATAAAAGGATACTTGAATAAAAGTTTTTCAATGAAAGACCTCGGTGAAGTTGCTTATATATTGGGCATCAAGATCTATAGAGATAGATCAAGACGCTTAATAGGACTTTCACAAAGCACATACCTTGATAAAGTTTTGAAGAAGTTCAAAATGGATCAGTCAAAGAAAGGGTTCTTGCCTGTGTTGCAAGGTATAAAGTTGAGTAAGACTCAAAGCATGACCACGGCAGAAGATAGAGAGAGAATGAAAGTCATTCCCTATGCCTCAGCCATAGGTTCTATAAAGTATGCCATGCTGTATACCAGACCTATTGTGTACCTTGCCATGAGTTTGGCAAGGGGGTACGATAGTGATCCAGGAATGGATCACTGGACAGCGGTCAAAATTATCCTTAGTTACCTAAGAGGACTAAGGAAATGTTTCTCGGTTATGGAGGTGACAAAGAGTTCGTCGTAAAGGGTTACGTCGATGCAAGCTTTGACACTAATCCAGATGACTCTAAGTCTCAATCTGGATACATATTGAATATGGGAGCAAATTGGCTAGAGTAGCTCCATGCAGAGCATTGTAGACATAGAAATTTGCAAATATACATACGGATCTGAATGTGACAGACCCATTGACTAAACTTCTCTCATAAGCAAAACATGATCACACCTTAGTACTCTTTGGGTGTTAATCACATGGTGATGTGAACTAGATTACTGACTCTAGTAAACCCTTTGGGTGTTGGTCACATGGCGATGTGAACTATGGGTGTTAATCACATGGTGATGTGAACTATTCATGTTAATCACATGGCGATGTGAACTAGATTATTGACTCTAGTGCAAGTGGGAGACTGAAGGAAATATGCCCTAGAGGAAATAATAAAGTTGTTATTTATATTTCCTTATATCATGATAAATGTTTATTATTCATGCTAGAATAGTATTAACCGGAAACTTGATACATGTGTGAATACATAGACAATACAAAGTGTCCCTAGTATGCCTCTACTTGACTAGCTCGTTAATCAAAGATGGTTAAGTTTCCTAACCATAGACATGTGTTGTCATTTGATAAACGGGATCATATCATTAGGGGAATGATGTGATGGACGAGACCCATCCGATAGCTTAGCATTTTGATCGTTAAGTTTTATTGCTATTGCTTTCTTCATGACTTATACATATTCCTCTGACTATGAGATTATGCAACTCCCGAATACCGGAGGAACACTTTGTGTGCTATCAAACGTCACAACGTAACTGGGTGATTATAAAGATGCTCTACAGGTGTCTCCGAAGGTGTTTGTTGGGTTGGCATAGATCGAGATTAGGATTTGTCACTCCGAGTATCGGAGAGGTATCTCTGGGCCCTCTCGGTAATGCACATCATATGAAGCCTTGCAAGCAATGTGACTAATGAGTTAGTTACGGGATGATGCATTACGGAACGAGTAAAGAGACTTGCCGGTAATGAGATTGAACTTGGTATGATGATACCGACGATCGAATCTCGGGCAAGTAACATACCGATGACAAAGGGAATAACGTATGTTGTTATGCGGTTTGGCCGATAAAGATCTTCGTAGAATATGTAGGAGCCAATATGAGCATCCAGGTTCCACTATTGGTTATTGACCGAAGATGTGTCTCAGTCATGTCTACATAGTTATCGAACCCGTAGGGTCCGCACGCTTAACGTTCGATGACGATTTGTATTATGAGTTATGTGTTTTGATGACCGAAGTTTGTTCGGAGTCCCGGATGAGATCACGGATGTGACGAGGAGTCTTGAAATGGTCGAGACATAAAGATTGATATATTGGAAGGCTATATTCGGATATAGGGATGGTTCCGGAGAAGTTCGGGTATTTTTCGGAGTACCGGGAGGTTACCGGAACCCCCCGGGGAGTTGTTGGGCCTTAGTGGAAAGAGGAGGCAGCAGCCAGGAGGTGGCGCACGCCCCCCCAAGCCCAGTCCGAATTGGACAAGGGGTTGCGGGCGCGGCCCCCCTCTCCCTTCCTTTCCCCTCTCCTTTAGGTGGAATCCTACTAGGACTTGGAGTCCTAGTAGGACTACCCTCTCCCGGCGCGCCTAGAAAGGTCCGGCCGGCCTCCCCCTCCCTCCTTTATATACGGGGGCAGGGGGGCACCCTAGGACACACCAAGTTCTCTCTTAACCGTGTGCGGTGCCCCCCTCCACAGTTACACACCTCGGTCATATCATCGTAGTGCTTAGGCGAAGCCCTGCGCCGGTAACATCATCAACACCGTCGCCATGCCTTCGTGCTGACGGAACTCTCCCTCGTCCTCAACTGGATCAAGAGCTCGAGGGACGTCATCGAGCTGAACGTGTGCTGAACTCGGAGGTGCCGTACATTCGGTGCTTGATCGGTTGGATCGCGAAGACGTTCGACTACATCAACCGCGTTAAGCTAACGCTTCCGCTTTCGGTCTACGAGGGTACATGGACATACTCTCCCCTCTCGTTGCTATGCATCTCCTTGATAGATCTTGCGTGAACGTAGGAATTTTTTTGAAATTGCACGTTCCCCAATAATCGCAACGTAGGTTAGCTTAAAGGGGTTGAACGGGACGAGAGACACGAGTTTACCCAGGTTCGGCCCCTCACCAACGAGGTAAAAGCCTACGTCCTGCTTTGTGTTGTATTGATTGAGTACCGATTACAAGGGAGCGAAATCGCTTGACCTAACTATCGATTGATTGTCCCTTGAGCTAACCCGCCCAGGGTCTCGCCTTTATATACACAGGGCAAGGCCCTGGGCTTACAAGAGTCCAGGTCGGATCATACAACGTGACTGACCTGGGTTCTAAGTCGCCTTGCCTTACTAGGCAAGTCATCGTTGGGCGGCTTACAGCGCCGGGTCTCGCACCATCTTCTAGGCTTGGGCCCCCGGCGGCTCACCACGTAAGTTGCCCTCCGGGTTCCATGTCTGGTTTATTGGGCCTACCTAGGCCTTATCTCTGAGTCGCCAACAGTGTAACCCAGCCCCTCCTGGGCGAGTCACACCGTGGGGTTATATCCCCAACAGTTACCGACAATTTCAATGCTTGCAGAGGATACCTTACTGAAAACCGCTTGTCATTTCCATCTGCTCCTCGTTGGGTTTGACACTCTTACTTATCGAGAGGACTACGATTGATCCCCTGTACTTGTGGGTCATCAGAGGCCCAATGGAGTCTACAAGAATAAAGTTGTGTAGTAGACATCAGCCGTGCGCCGGCGATGCACAGAGCCACACTCTCCCCAGCACCGCCGCCTCCCCCTCCCCCTCCCCCTCCCCGTCACCATTCCCGAGCCCAGCGGTGATGCCGAAGTCCTGGTTCTCCATGCCGGTAGGCGAAGGCGGTGGAAGTTCCTCGTCGGGCAGATCTTGACGCCGCCGCCCTTGCTCTCCGGGCCCATCGACATCCACTGTAGCGGGATCCTCCAGCAAGGAGAAGATAGTCATCTCTTCTCGCGATGAGGAGGACCAGCAGCAGCGGCCTTGTCTCCTCGTGGAGGCCGCTCTGACAGATGAAGAATTCGTCCGTCAGATGGTGATAATGATGGAGTGCTCGCTCCATCAGATGGGCCCGGCACCAACATAGCCGGCGCGCATGAAGGAGGAGCCATCGTCCGCGACATGCGTCCGCGTGAAGCAATAGCCGACATCCCCACTCCGGCGGGTGAGGGACTAACCCGCGTCCCCGCCGTGCAACTGCGGCCTCTTCAACTGAGGCCACGTGAAGGAGGAGCCCACGTCCCCCAACGCCTCTGACGCGTCAAGTATGAGCGAGCGTGGCCCCCACTACACAGCCGGTACACGCGCATTGACGGGCCCTCATCGCTGCCACCACTGCCCGATAAAGGAAGTGCAGCCGCCAGCGATCACGACGGCGCGTGGCCGCATCCTGCGCTACCTCGGAGGAGGTGGTTATGGTGGTGCCTCGGGCTCGAGGGCCATCGTATCCAAGGCAGAGCGCGCGGCGAGGTCGCAGACGCAGTATGACAGGCGCGGTGCCAGTCGTTACTTCGCGTTCGCCAAGACCGACATGGCGTCGGAATGGGTCTACAACGACCCGGACCTCCCAGCCGCGTGGGCGTTCGACTGCTCCGCACCACCACGGAGACGGCCGCTAGGCGCCGCCGCCACCCTGAAAGCACAAGTGCTCCCTGGGTGATTTTCGTAATTAATGTCAACATATCTCTTGTTGGACTAATATCTTCATCTAGTATATTTCGGAAAGTTCAACAATGGCGTGGCGTGGACAAGAGGATGTGGAACCCCTTCAAGATGCTAAGGACAAAGATTGGCAAAAGCTCAAGACTCTTCATTTCTATTTTAGTGATCCAAGATCACATTGAGTCCATAGGAAAAGCCAATACTATTAAAAGGGGATGAGGTGTTGCATAATGGTCTACTTGCTCAAAATGCTTAGTGATATGCTCTGAAGCCCTCAACCACTTTCTCATTTTCAAATATGTCCAAAACCTAAAGTCAAACTCGGCCCTACCGATTTGATCTATCCGGCGCCACCGAGTTTCTTTGACATAACCACTGCCAGAAACCCTAATCAATTCGGTCTCACCGATCGAGATCTCGGTCTCACCGAGATGGCAATGCAAACTCTCTGTTTCCCTTCGTAATGTTTCGGTCTTACCGAAATGAGCGATCGGTCCCACCGAGTTCGCAATGCAAACTCTCTGTTGCTTGTTGTAATTATTTCGGTCTCACCGAAATATGCACTCGGTCACACCGAGTTTGCCTGACCAACTCTCTGTTTAACTCATTGCTGAAATCAGTCCCACCGAGTTCATGCAATCGGTCACACCGAGATGAGGTCTTGCCCTAACCCTAGCACATCGGTCCCACCGACTTGATCATGTCGGTCCCACCGAAAATCCCAACGTTCACATTTTGAACTAAATCGGTCTCACCGAGTTCTTCTATTCGGTCTGACCGAGTTGGGTCAAATATGTGTAACGGTTGGATTTTGTGTGGAGGCTATATATACCCCTCCACCCCTTCTCTACTCGAGAGAGAGCCATCAGATCGTGCCTACACTTTCACTACTCATTTTCTGAGAGAGAACCACCTACTCATATGTTGAGATCAAGACATTCCAATCCTATCACAAGAATCTTGATCTCTAACCTTCCCCAAGTTTCTTTCCACTCAAACCATCTTTCCACCATAGCCAAATCTGTGAGAGAGAGTTGAGTGTTGGGGAGACTATCATTTGAAGCACAAGAGCAAGGAGTTCATCATCAACACACCATTTATTACCTTTTGGAGAGTGGTGTCTCCTAGATTGGTTAGGTGTCACTTGGGAGCCTCCGACAAGATTGTGGAGTTGAATCAAGGAGTTTGTAAGGGCAAGGAGATCGCCTACTTCGTGAGAGACTATCATTTGAAGCACAAGAGCAAGGAGTTCATCATCAACACACCATTTATTACCTTTTGGAGAGTGGTGTCTCCTAGATTGGTTAGGTGTCACTTGGGAGCCTCCGACAAGATTGTGGAGTTGAACCAAGGAGTTTGTAAGGGCAAGGAGATCGCCTACTTCGTGAAGATCTACCCAAGTGAGGCAAGTCCTTCGTGGACGATGGCCATGGTGGGATAGACAAGGTTGCTTCTTCGTGGACCCTTCATGGGTGGAGCCCTCCGTGGACTCGTGCAGCCATTACCCTTCGTGGGTTGAAGTCTCCACCAACGTGGACGTACGATAGCACCACCTATCGGAATCACGTCAAAAATCTCCATGTCTTCATTGCGTTTGCACACTCCAATCTCATCCCTTTACTTTCTTTCAAATAGCATGCTTTACTCTTTCCGCTGCTCATATTCTTGTCATGCTTACTTGAAATGTATTGTGAATGCTTAAACTCGTGCTAAAACTTCACCTCAACTTGAAGAATTTAAAAACTGCTACTTTTGCTTGTTGAGGGTCTAATCACCCCCCCCCCCCCCCCCCCCCTCTAGACACCTCTTCTCAATCCTTTCACACCCTGACAGCGAGCTTGCCAGGATCGACGAACAAGGCTGTCGCGGCCCTTCGACACCCTTGCGCCGCTGGAGACGACGACGACACGGACGGCGATGGCGGTGCGGCAGGACAAATCGGCCACACGTACAGAGTGGTTATCCGGTATAGGGTTTAGGTTTTTTTATGTAATTTTTTGTAAAACGAATATCACCCTTTTTAAAATTATATTTGAACTTTAATGAAATCCGTACTGTTTGCATGAATTTCCTCCTGATTATTGAAGCCCAAAATGCATACGGGTAGCGTTAGATGGCCCGCTCCCGCATCAGTGTTCATGGACTGGTCTCTCCTGTCCGTGAACGGGTGCCAGAACAAATTTACAGGTCAACGTTGGAGATGCCCTAAAGGCCGAGTTTGCAATCAGAAAAGATAACTAAAAGTTATTTCCAACTCCAGTTGATCCCTCGTTTGGCACGATGGGTGCTCTTAACCACGACCAACAGCTGGTCGACCGTTCACTCGCTTTCCACGCCGTGAACTACCAGTCGACGATTTCATTTCCGACGGTATGTAGGCCCGCCGTGAAAGGAACCTACCTAGCCAGCAGCTCCGCGTCGTCTGTTGTTTCTTCCACGAGCTCCAGACCGAAGACTTCGACCTCCCTGTGTCTCTCTGTGTGCTCGGAATTCGAAAGGCCGACGCTATCGATTCATTCTATAATCGGGATGTGGATCTCTCCAGAGATGATTCCTACGGCGACGTTCAGGTAGACGTCACGCCTGACGCAGGCCTCCCGTTGACTGGAGCAGAATCTAGCAGCAAAAAACGATCTTGTCCATTGCAACTTATCCATCGTCTTCAAACGTCACTATGGATCTCACTAAGGGCCTCTTTGAAGTTTTTTTTTTTTTTGCAAAAAATGATATGATCTATTATAAAAGTCCACCGGAATTACAAAAAATCTCAAACATAATAAAAGTTACATTAAGATTTCGAGATCACCGAACGACCATTATTGTCGTCAGGACAAGCCGCTAACACGCCGTTGTCGTCGCCCTCTCACCGGAGCCGGCTTGACCTTACCCGAAAAAAGAAAGATTATAGCTGGAAAGTCTTCATGCACGTACCTGAGGACCAGCGCACTGGAGCTACAGTTGTCGCCGTTGAACCCTTGTATAGATCTGAAACACCTGACACCAAATCTAGCCACATGATGATAAATTCTAATTTCACCGCCCCAAGGAGACGGCAGGACTCTACACCAGAGCTCCGTCGACTACGTCCAGATGGATGAACTCGAGGAGGATCGGAGCCCGAAAGACAAACTCGAAGAAGAAGAGACGCATCCATCCAAGCGTCGCGCCTGCGAGGACTGAAAAACCTAATAAACTGCTAACCAGAATGGAGGCACCGGGATTCCCCTCTCCGCCATCGGCCGCCAGAGTGGCAGACAGAAGGGAGGTAAATCCACAGGCTCCCCGGTACGTGTAGTCTGGTTGGGAGAATCTGCCTTAGCCGCTAGAGTTACCGGAGGAAACAAGAGGGTCGTGGGCCTCTTAGAAGTTTGCTACGCAAGACTGTAAAAACGTAGGAACGGAAAACGCATAATCGAATTTGACTTTGTTTAATTGCATTACAGGAAAGGCAAATGTTTTTTTCAAGAGGTTGGGATGGATGATAAATTTCCAATAGAATGAACATAGATGGCCCCGAGGGAGGGAATCGTTCAAATCTTTCTTGGGCCGGAGGGCAGATGGACTTTCTCTAGACACCTCCCGTCTCTCCACTCTCCGACTATAAGATAGACCTCCACTCCATTCCCTCTCCCATGCAATCTCAGTTTCCATGGTAAACCAAGAGAAGAAGAGACGAAGGTAGACGACGATGGCGGTGTCGGTGGAGCTGCCCAAGGAGTACGGCTACGTGGTGCTCGCCGTGGTGACCTACGCCTTCCTCAACTTCTGGATGAGCTTCCAGGTCGGCGCCGCCCGCAAGAAGTAGGTGTTTCTTTCTTCATTGATTTGCCCATTTTCGCTCTGGAGAATTTGATTCTGGAGCTTGACGATCCTGTGCCGCTGCTTGTTCTTCCAGGTACAAGGTATTCTACCCCACCATGTACGCCATCGAGTCGGAGAACAAGGATGCCAAGCTCTTCAACTGCGTCCAGGTCTGTCCGCCAGATTATTCCCAATCGCCCTCTCTGTCCGCTGATTTCGAGCAAGAGTTGGCTAAATTCCTGTGGATTTGTGTTGTGGGGCTGCAGAGGGGGCACCAGAACTCGATTGAGGTGATGCCGCTCTTCTTCGCCACGCTGCTGCTTGGTGGCCTGCAGCACCCGGTCATCGCCGCCGCGCTGGGGCTCCTCTACACGGTAGCCAGGTTCTTCTACTTCAAGGGCTACGCCACCGGCGTCCGGGAAAACCGCCAGAAGCTTGGGTATGTTTGCTTTTCGCTCAGCGATGATTCAGATGATGATGGCGTCCAATTCAAATCATTGTGTGGACGTGAAGCAATAGAGATCCACTTGATTTCCAGCTCTGAATTGAGTGTGAGAAATGGTTGACTTGAACCAAGTTTGCAGCTTATGATGCCGAATAACGTGTCGATGACACCAAATGATAACTGCTAGAAGGATTTCATTCCCTTTTTTTGTCCAGTCAGTTCTCATTTTTTCGTCGAAGCGGTTCTGATCTTGTCGATTTCCTCTTCGCTTTGGTGAACTCTGCAGGGGGCTCAACTTCCCGGCGATATTCGGGTTGATCATCTGCACGGCGTCGTTCGGCATCAACCTTGTCATCAGGGAGGCGATCTGAGGCTCCGGACTGATGCCTGACTTGATAGCCGTTGTGACTGGAGTCATTTAGGCGTGGTGATGATGTCTTTTAAAGTGTCAAATGTGTGTGTGCATCTGTTTTACTCTCGCAGAATAAGCATGGATGGAGACGGTTTTGCGGTACAGCTTTTGATACAGTTTCAGTAAATCTCCTTGCCAGTTTTGTTGTGCGATATCTGCGGACCATGTTATGTTCGTTGTTATCTCCAGTCAGTTTTGACGTTGATGTTGTATGCATTCGTTTCAGAAATACAATTTTAAGCCTCCAGTCTGTGTCGGTTCATAAGAGAAGTATAGGGTGTGAAAAATACAGAACCTACAATATTCTTTGTAGTTGGGTCTGACTATATCTCATCTAGATGTGAAATATTATCTCAAATCTAACATGACATTACCTTATGTTGATATCAAATAACTAAACAATCTGTTATATTGTTTGTTTGTCTGGAAAATATACACCGTGACGCCGCACCGTGACCTTCCCGTCGCGGGCGCAGCACGCTGCGATTTGTCTTTGCGCACTGTGGCGTTTTGTGTGTGCCTTGTACTACTACTGCATGCATGTGTCGTTGTCCAGCTACAGTAAGCAGTGTGCTATAACGCTGAGTAGACTAGTTTGCCTACTTTACCTTTCACTACGATAGCTCATCAGCTATTTTTTTTCTGCTTACTTGTTAGGCATTACTACAGTGAGCAGTGTCCCTTCTCTTTTTCTTTTGTGATTATACCTAGATTGGTCTAGCTTTTCTCATTTTGCTTGTCAACATCTCCCACGAAAATAAGTATAAGTACTAATACTAAAGGGGGAATGATTCCCTTTTTCTTTTTTTTTGATTTTTTTTAAAACATTACTGCGCATTTTCCGTCGCCATCAGCGAATAGTAGATATAAACAGTTCCCATATATGAACAGTACCTGTTTGCGAACGGTTATTGTCTATGAACAGTACCTAACTACATTAATGCGCATTTTCCGTCGACATCAGCGAACAGTGGAGATGAACAGTGCATGTATGTGAACAATACCGTTTGTGAACGTCTATGAACAGTTCTGACTGCAAAACAGTACCGTGATGTGAACAGTCATGTTGGATGAACAGTACTTCACTTAAACAGTGCCGGATAGTCTGATTTTCTCCTCTTACTTCTTTTAGCTTTCACCGAATAAAAAATAGGCAGTCATGTTGGATGAACAGTACTTTCACTTAAACAGTGCCGGATAGTCTGATTTTCCCCTCTTACTTCTTTTAGCTTTCATCGAATAAAAAATAAGCATGTTTAAAAAAATAAAACTGGGATATTTTTTACACATATTTTCTCTTCCCTTCCTCCACCCTCGCGTCCTTATATAGAGTTAGGATTAGTAGGCTGGAACTGTATATTCACATGAACAGTAATCCATGGGAAAACCAAGTTCTCGGCCGATTATTGCCCATTTTTAAAACATAATAATAGTTAAAAGTGCACTAACAAATACCCGAACAAAAAATGAAACATTATCCGAATAAACTCAGGACTACTAACCGAAACAATAGCCCAAATAAACTGAAACAACAACCCCGAATAATCTGGAGCAGTAAAACCAGGGAAACAGAACAACACTGGAATAAACCAAAAGCATTAATCAACACGAACTATAAAACTGAAACGGTAATAAATTTTAAACAAAAACCAATACAGCCGAATAATCCAGATCAACTAAAAAAAGTAAAACAGGACTACGCATTCACGTGAACAGTAATCCAGAAGAAATATAAAAAAAACACCAAAAAAATTGGGACTCCTTCCCACTCGACCCGGAACAGTAAAACCAGCGAAATGAAACAACACCAGAATAAACCGAAAACGTTAACCTACCCGAACTATAAACCGAAACAATATCTACTAACAAATACCCAAACAAAAAAACAAACATTATCCGAATAAACTCAAGACTACTAAACAAAACAATAGCCCAAATAAACCAAAACAACAACCCCGAATAATCCAGAGCAGTGAAACCAGTAAAACGGAACCACCTAAATAAACAAAAATATTAACCCACACGAACCATAAAACCGAAACAGTAACAGAATTTTAAATCAAAACAGTACACCTGAATAAACCGAAAAAAAGGCACGATGCATTTACATGAACAGAAATACAGAAGAAATATAAAAAACATCCAAAAAAGTGAGACCACTCCTCCCTCGACCCGGAACAATAATACCAGTGAAACGGACCAATACCGGAATAAACCGAAAACATTAACCCACACAAATCATAAACCGAAATAGTACCTGAATTGTAACCCAGAACAATACACCTGAATAAACCGGAACAATAAAAATAGTGAACCAGCACTATGCATTCACGTGGACAATAAGCCAATAGAAATAACCAAAAAATAAAAACATATGTTGTTTTCTTGCTTATTTCCATAAAATACAGATGAAATCAGTCACGAGCGCGGCGTGCGCCGTGCTTCTTCAGCGCTAGTAAGAGATATAGTGAGGCCTATTTCTACAACACCTCACACAGAAAACAGCCGAATTAAATGGGGAAAAAGTGCTAAACAACAAAATGTTAGTAAATTCTCCGCATAGAAATGTTTGTGGATTTTTAAATGTAAAAAAATTAAAATATTTTTGCAAAGTTTATAAAGCATTTGTAAATTTTAAAAAAGTCGTGAAACTTCAAATGTCCGTGAAACTGAAAAAAGCTCACACATTAATTGTACATCACTTATTTGAAAAAGATGTTCACCATGCGTTTAAAATTTTACAACATTATTTTGAAAAAAAATCAGAGAGTATTAAACAATGTTCGCCGCGCATTTAACATATGCTCAGGTCGAGTTGCGAGTCATGGGTGAAGTTGCAACTAGGATGAAACACACTACGATCCTAGTTGCCAGTCAAGGGCGGACTTGCAACTCGGACAACTACACAAAAATACGATACCATTTGCGTGTCAAGGGTGGACTTGCAACTGGGACAAAAAAATACAAGACCAGTTGCGATTCGAACGTGCACTTGCAACTGAGAAGAAAAAAACATGTGCTCAGTTGCGACTCAGGGGTGGACTTGCAACTAGGACAACTTCGAGCTCATTTGTGACTCGAGGATGGACATGCAACCGGGGCAACTACAAAACTACGAGGTCAGTTGCGAGTCAAGGGTCGACTTGCAACTAGGACGAAATAAATATCGGCACAATTGCAAGTCAAGGATGGACTTGCAACTGTGATGAAAAACAATAACACAGGCCGAGTTGTGAGTCATGGGTGGGCTTGCAACTGGGATAAAGAAACTAAGGGCCTAGTTACGAGTCGAGGGAGGACTTGCAATTGGGATGAGAAAAACTACGAGCCTAGTTGCAAGCCGAGTGTGGACTTGCAACTGGGACACCTACACAAAAGAACGATACTTGTTGCGAGTCAAGGGTGAACTTGCAACAAGGACAACTACGAAATCACATGCCAGTTGCGAGTCAAGGGTGAACTTGCAACTGGGATGAAACAAATTACGGTCCTAATTGCAAGTCAAGGGCGGACTTGCAACTGGAACAACTACGCAAAACTATGATACCATTTGCAGGTCGAGGTGGAATTGCAACTAGGACAATAACCAACTACGAGCCCCGTTGCTAGTCGAGTGTGGACTTGCAACCGGGATGAAAAACAGAACACATGTCCATGTCCATTTACGATTAGAGGGTGGACTTGCAACTGGGACAACTACGAGCCCATTTTCGAGTAGAGGGTGGACTTGCAATTGGGACAACTACGAACCCATTTACGAGTCGAGGGTGAACTTGCAATTGGGACAACTACAAAACTATGAGCCCAGTTGTGAGTCAAGGATCGACTTGCAACTAGGATGTAACAAATTACGGACCGAGTTGCGAGTCAAGGATGGACCTGCAACTGAGATGAAAAACAAAAAAGAAGCTTAGTTGAGAGTCAATGGTGAGCTTGCAACTGGGATGAAACAAACTACATGCCTAGTTGTGAATCAAAGGTGGACTTGCGACTGGAACAACTACACAAAACTATGATACCAGTTGCGAGTAGAGGATGGACTTGCAACGAGGGCAACTAAAAACTACGAGCTGAGTTACGATCAAGGGTGAACTTGCAATTGGGATGAAAATTAAACAAAAGACCCAGTTACGAGTCAATAATGGGCTTGCAACTAGGATAAAAAGCCTACCACTCCAGTTGCGAGTCAAGGGTGGACTTGCGACTAGAACACCTACACAAAACTATGATACTAGTTGCGAGTAGAGGATGGACTTGCAACTAGAACAACTACAAACTACGAACCGAGTTACGAGTCAATAATGAACTTGCAACTGGAATGAAAAACAAACTAAGAGCCCAATTATCAGTGGAGGGTAGACTTTTAACTTGGACAAGTGACCCTCTTCGACTTCCACAACACATGCCAAATAAAATGGGCACACAAGAGCACAAGCAGAAAAATGCTCGAGAAAATAACATATGTAAAACACGAAATGTGCTGACAAATGAAGAAAAGGGAACAAGGAGACACGAGAATATATCGGCCGACGACGCAAGATCAAGAGTTTGCAGGAAAATTACGGCAGCAAGATCCAACAGATAACAACTTATATGAAAGATTGCTAAATCTCGTCTTGATAAAGCATAAAAGTAAATAGGAGACAATGTCGAAATGAACTGGGAAGGTAACGACTGCGATAGAGTTTCCATTTTCTTATCTCTTTCAATTCTACATCGCGGCCTAGAAACAATGCAGTGAAACAGGTTGCCACCGTGCCGCCATAATGGGCCGAAAAAAGTGAAGCCAAACAAGCCAAGAAAATGATGCACGACAAACAAAGCATCGACCAACAAGGCGGGGATGGAACGCTTGCATGAAAATTACAGAAACTAAATCGAGCGGTGACAAACTTAGGCGAGACATGCGTAAAAATTATCTAGATATTATTTAGAAATTTTGTAAAAAAAAAGTATTCACGGAATATGAAACTTTTTCGCACAAATTTTATAAAATGATTCAGAACAATCTTATTCACGAATTTGACAAAAAGGAAAAAAAATCAAAAAGAAAGAAAGAAAGAAGCTAACTAAAAGACCATAAAAAAAAAGACCGGTAAGTACACGTCAGGGGGTGAACTTGCAACTGGAACCAAAAGAGGGCTCGACCCTTGGTTGCGTGTCAAAAATGAACTTGTAACTAAGACATATAATGAGACAGAAATATGAGAGAATATGAGATGTGCTACCTGCTAAGCATATGCCATGCCTGGCACGTAGACAAAAAAGCCCCCAAGGCCTACACATCGGCATGACAAAACACGCCAAGCGCAGAATTAATAAAATATGGCCCACGTAGACAAGAGAAGGGCGACAGATAACAAAAAGAGGCCCATGCATTTGTACGGTGCGGGAGCAACAACTCCAAAACAAGAAAATACAAATCTTAAATGCAAATCTTAAAGTGTTAGATCATGTGGTTAAGGACTTAGATGTGAGATAATATATTACATCTAGATGTGAAATAGCAATCCCGTTCTTTGTATTGATCTGATCCTTGTGTAGGGTGTATATAGAAGTGCATGTGAGGAAGAGAGACTTGAAGTAGAGGGCAAGTCATACATTATTTAATATATTATATCCCTAACTTCTATCTCTATCTTAAACACATTTATATTCTAACACAGAGCATGGTCATCGTTGGTGTACACAAAAAATATACCTCGCCTCATCGACCTATGGTGGAGACTACAGAACACGGTTTTGTACCCACGGCCGGACACAATCTCATGGACCCTCACGGCCAATGGAGAGTACTTGGCTAAGTCTGCCTACTTAGTGCAGTTCCTTACTAGGATCCCTCAACCGTATCTTCAGAAGGTCTGGAACATCAAGGCTGAACGTAAAGTCAAATTCTTTATTTGGACCCTTCTCCAGAATAGACTGTGGACTGCAGACAGACTCTTAGTTTGGAATTGGGATCACAATGATGCTTGCTCGGGCTGTGATCAAACGCTGGAATCTGCCAAGCATCTAATCCTTGATTGCTCCTTTGCAAAAGAGGTTTGGTTCAAGGCTCGTGATGACTTCCCACTTGCTGCACAGGCTGCATTGAGCGCGACTTCGATTTTATCTTGGCGGAGCAGAGTTCGGAGCCTCAAGAAAAAAGGAAGAGATTTCGATGAGTGTACTGTGGCTGTCTACATTGCTTGGAATTTGTGGTTAGAGAGAAACAGTAGAATCTTCAAGGACAAAACAAACACGAGCTCCATGCTTCTCATGCTAGCAAAGGATGAGATATGCCTCCTAATGGAGGCCTGGGAGTAGTCTTTTTTAGTACTGGCAGCTAGGCTGCCATTCATGTCTCCCCCCCCCCTCCTCTTTCTTTTCGGCTGTTCATTTCAGCAGGCATGTACAGTTATTCCCCCTACTTTAATGAAAAAGCAGAGCTCCTGCAGTTCCGGTAAAAAAAATATACCTCGCCAAGAAATAGCTGTTTTTAACAACTCAGATTATCTCACGCATCATAAGTGTGTATAAATGAGGCGCGTGAAGGAGGATCCCGCGTCCCCCCAACGCCTCCGCCACGTCAAGGACGAGCCAGCGTCGCCCCAGCCGCACAGCCGGTATGCGTGCATTGACAGGCCCTCGTCACCGCCACCACCGCCCGATAAAGGAAGAGTAGGCGCCCGCTATCATGAAGGCGCGTGGCCGCATCCTCCACTATCTCAGAGGAGGCGGTTACGGCGGTGCCTCGAGCTCGAGGGCCGTCGTATCCAAGGCGGAGCGCATGGCGAGGCAGCAGGCGCAGTACGACCGGCACAATGTCGGTCGCCGCTCCGCGTTCGCCAAGACCGACGTGGCACCGGAATGGGTCTACAACGACCCAGACCTCGCCGTCGCGTGGGTGCTCGACTGGTCCGTCACCACCACGGAGACGACCGCCTTGACGGTGAGCATGCCAAGGTCGACAAGGAATGGTTGCTCAGCGACTGCTTCGCCGACGCCGGCAAGGGCAAGGCCGCCACGAGGGCTCCGTCGACGCCGTCGGCGGTGGCCAAGGCGGCTCCTCCGTGAGCGGCAGGCTGTCGCGGCCCTCCGGCATCCTTGCGCCGCTGGATGGACGACAACGACGGCGATGCAGCACGACAGGGCAGCCACGCGTACAAGGTGGTCATCCGGTATATGGTTTAGATTTATTCATATAGTTTTTAGTAAACGATCTAAATATCGCTTGTTTTATGTAAATTATATCCGAACTTTAATGAAATCCGTAGTGTTTGCATGAATTTTATCCGGTTTGTTGAAACATGTTTGAAATGTGTATGGATAGTGTTGGATGACCGGCTTCCGCATCAATGTCTGTGGACTTGTTTTTCCTGTTCACAGACGGGTGCCAGAGCAAATTTGCAGGGCAGCTTTCAGCCCTAAAGGCCGAGTTTGCAATTAGAAAAGATAACTAAAAGTCATTTCCAACTCCATCTGATCCCTCATTTGGCACGATGCGTGCCCTTAACCACGACCACCTGCCCCACATCTGAAAAACAAAGGAAATCGGACAAGATGACTAAACAGCGTAGTTAGTGCTACCAAACGAACTACCCCGCAAAGAAAAAAAAAAGTGCTACCAAACGAACTTATTTCTACCAAGATTAGGGTTCATTCTATAATCGGGGCGTGGATCTCTCTAGAGATGATTCCTACAGCGACGTTCAGGCAGACGTCACTCGTGACGCAGGCCTCCCGTTGACGAGAGCAGAATCCAGCAGCAAAGGTCTCCCCGTGTCGAAATGATCTTGTCCATGCATCTCCAACCGTAATCCGTAAAAAAACTTCCGCATCTGTCTGCAGACAGGGGACAAGTCCGTGGACATGGATGCGGGAGACAACTATCCAACGTTAGCCGCATACATTTTAAACTATTTTTCAGCAAACCGGATGAAATTCATGCAAACACGAGCGGATTTCGTACAAATATGACGGATTTCATACAAACACGGCGAATTTAACTACATTTCGAACGTTTAGAACAAAAAAAGACCCGCCCCTCAACATATCCTACGGCGGCGGCGCCCGGCGTCGAAGCCCGTGTCGTCCTTCTTCCGCCGTTTCAATGAGCACCGACGATAAGACCGATGGAGTGAAGGTGCGGTCTCCGGCGAGGAAGTGTAGAACACAGGAGACGGACCGGCCCACATGGGACACAAGGCACCGCCGCCTTCCGTGGCCTACTCATCCTCGGAGGAGTCTGCGACCTATCCGTCGCTGGTGGACGTGAGGTCCACAATGGAAATTGTGGCACCGGCGCTGTCTTCATCCCACTAGGCCGGCTGATGGTTCCTCGGCGGCGCGTAGGAGGCGCAGCTGGCGTTGTTCTCCTCCGCAATCGCCTGAAGTTGCGCCTCCGTAGTGGCCACTTCCTAGCGAGCGGCGGCTTGAGCGCGGACAGCATCGTAGATTGCACGCTGCTCCGCTACGAAGTTGGGGTTCGTCGCGGTAATGGCCGCCACGTCCTCCTCGCTCGCACGCTCGTCGTAGATTTGGCCCTCCGCCAGCCGGTGCAGCTTCAGGAAGAACATGTTGTACCGTTGTTCCTCCTGCGCCCGTTGGAACACCGACAAAGGTGCCGGTGTAGGCTGCACCTCTGCCATGGTGGCGTTGAATTGCGCTTGCGCCTGCTCCATGGTGAAGCCAGCGTGCACAGGAGGCGCGGGCGCTATGGCGTAGTCGTCGGAGCCCGTCTCCATCGTGGTGTCGTCCTCGTCGTACGGAGACCTCGGGAGTGCTGGCCGGCAAGCCGGCCTCGATCCGCCTAGCACGGCGGCTATGCCAGGCGGCGGCAAAGGCGGCCACCGCGTGCTTCATCTCCAGGGACAGACTTTCCCACAATGCTTTCATGCTGGCGGTCATGGCGGATGCAGTGCAACGGAGGAGGATGTGGAGGGGCTGTTATTGTGGTGTGGTGTTAGCCAGGTGTGGCCGCCTTTATATAACGGATTTCGGTGAGGCCAGGCGTCCGGGTGCATCAATGCGCAGAGCCGGAGTGGGTTTCTCGGCCGGCAAGCTTGCTTAATGGCGGCAGACGGACGGACAATAGCATTGAACGGGCGCGGTAGATATCCGTCCCGTCCCGTCCAGTCACGCGTCTCCGGCATTGAATAGGTGTGGACACCGGAGACGCGTCGCGGGTGGCGCCCTCGACCGGCGCATCGCTTCAATGGTGGAGGCAGACGAGAGGTCACGTCCACCCTGAGCCGTCTTTAATGTTGAGCGGCACTGAAAGGATCGATATGGTTGACTAGAGGGGTGGTGAATAGGCAACTACCATTTTTTAGGTTTTCTTAACAAATTAGGTAAAGCAACAAATAGGTTGTTTAGATATGTGAAAGGATCGAGAAGAGGGGTCTATAGGGGGGTGATTAGATCCTTAACAAGCAAAAGTGGCAGTTTTTAATTTCAAGTTAAGGTTGAGTTTAGCACATGTTAAGGCACACACAATACATTTTACACCAGCATAGCAAGAGTATGAGTAGCGGAAAGAGTACAACATGCAAGTGCAAGAATGTAAAGGGATGGGATTGGAGTGCGCAGATGCAATGGAGACGCGGAGAATTTTTGGCGTGGTTCCGATAGGTGGTGTTATCGTACGTCCACATTGATGGAGACTTCAACCTACGAAGGGTAACGGTTGCACGAGTCCACGGAGGGCTCCACCCACGAAGGGTCCACGAAGAAGCAACCTTGTCTATCCCACCATGGCCATCGCCCACGAAGGACTTGCCTCACTTGGGTAGATCTTCACAAAGTAGGCGATCTCCTTGCCCTTACAAACTTCTTAGTTCAACTCCACATCATGACGGAGGCTCCCAAGCGACACCTAACCAATCTAGGAGACACCACTCTTCAAAAGATAATAGACGGTGTGTTGATGATGAACTCCTTGCTCTTGTGCGTCAAATGATAGTCTCCCCAACACTCAACTCTCTCTCACAGATTTGGCTATGGTGGAAGAAAGATTTGAGTGGAAAGCAACTTGGGGAAGGCTAGAAATCAAGGTTCAAATGGTAGGAATGGAATCTCTTGATCTCAACACATGAGTAGGTGGTTCTCTCTCAGAAAATGAATGGTGGAAGTGTATGGACGCTCTGATGGCTCTATTTTATGAGGAAGAAGGGGTGGAGGGGTATATATAGCCTCCACACAAAATCCAACCATTACACACTTTTGACCCATCTCAGTGGCACCGATCTGTGCAAAAATATGAACGTTAGGAATCTCAGTGGGACTGACTGGAACAACTCGGTGGGACCAATGTGCTAGGGCTTAGGGCAAACCTCATCTCGGTGGCACCGATTGCATCAACTCGGTGGGACAGAAGTGAAGCAACAAGGCAACAGAGAATCAATCAAGCCATCTCAGTGAGACCGATTGCAACATATCGGTGAGACCGAAATAATTGCAACAAGCAGCAGAGAGTTGGCAAGGCCATCTCGGTGAGACCGAGATCGATATCGGTGTGACCGAACTGTTAGGGTTTTGGCAGTGGCTATGTCAAGATGAACTCGGTGGCCCCGGATAGGAAATATCGGTGGGGCCGAATTGGAGTTTAGGTTTTGGACATATTTGGATAGAGAAAGTGGCTGAGGGTTTTGGAGCAATATCACTAAGCACTTGAGCAACAAGATCGTTAAGCAACACCTCATCCCCTTTGAATAGTATTGGCTTTCCTATGGACTCAATGTGATCTTGGATCACTTAAACAAAAATTTAGAGTCTTGAGCTTTTGCCAATCCTTGTCCTTAGCATTTTGAAGGGGTTCCTGATAACCCACCAGTATAGGGGATCACAACAGTTTTTGAGGGTAGAGTATTCAACTCAAATTTATTGATTCGACACAAGGGGAGCCAAAGAATATTTGCAAGTATTAGCAGTTGAGTTGTCAATTCAACCACACCTGAAAGACTTAATATCTGCAGCAAAGTATTTAGTAGCAAAGCAGTATGATAGTAACGGTAACAGTGGCAATAGTAATAGTAGCAGTTTGTAGTGATTGTAATAGCAGCAGCAACGAAAGTAACTTAGCAAAGATCAATATGTGAAAAAGCTCGTAGGCATTGGACCAGCGATGGATAATTGTTTTGGATGATATTCATCATGTAGCAGTCATAACCTAGGGCGACACATAACTAGCTCCAATTCATCAATGTAATGTAGGCATGTATTCCGTATATACACATACATGCTTATGAAAAAGAGCTTGCATGACATCTTTTGTCCTACCCTCCCGTGGCAGCGGGGTCCATAAGGAAACTAAGGGATATTAAGGCCTCCTTTTAATAGAGAGGCGGAACAAAGCATTAGCACTTAGTGAATACATGAACTCCTCAAACTACGGTAATCACCGGAAAGAATCCCAATTATTGTGACCTTGGGGTATGCGGATCATAACTCGTAATAGGTGTCTACAACTTGCAAGATAGGATCAAGAACACACATATATTCATGAAAACATAATAGGTTCAGATCTGAAATCATGGCACTCGGGCCCTAGTGACAAGCATTAAGCATAGCAAAGTCGTAGCAACATCAATCTCGAAACATAGTGGATACTAGGGATCAAGCCCTAACAAAACTAACTCGATTACATGATAAATCTCATCCAACCCATCACCGTCCAGCAAGCCTACGAAGGAATTACTCACTCCCGGCGGTCAGCATCATGAAATTGGCGGTGGAGGAAGGTTGATGATGACGACGGTGACGGATTCCACCCTCCGGTGCCCCGAACGGACTCCAGATCAGCCCTCCCGATGAAGAACAGGAGGTGGCGGTGGTTCTGTATCGTAAAACACGATGAATCCTTCTCTCCAATTTTTTTCTCCGCGAATAGGTATATATGGAGTTGGACTTAGGGTTGCCGGAGCTCCAGGGGGCCCACAAGCCTGGGAGGCGCGCCCCCAGAGCTTGTGGCTCCTGGGTGGCCCCCTCTGGTATCTTTTTCCGCCAGTATTTTTTATATATTCCACAAAAATTCTCCGTAAATTTTTAGGTCAATCCAAGAACTTTGATTTCTGCACAAAAACAACACACATGGCTATTCTGCTGAAAACATCGTCAGTCCGGGTTAGTTCCATTCAAATCATGCAAATTAGAGTCCAAAACAAGGGCAAAAGAGTTTAGAAAAGTAGATACGACGGAGACATATCAACTCCCCCAAGCTTAACCCATTGCTTATCCTCAAGCAATTCAGTTGACAAACTGAAAGTGACAAAGAAAAACTTTTACAAACTCTGTTTGATCTTGTTGTTGCAAATATGTCTAACCAATGTTCAGGTTTTTAACAAGGATTATGAACTAGCCATATTCACTGTGACGACCCCGGCTTAATTGTGCACTAATCATACACACAAATGCACATGATCAAGCCTAAGGACTCACTTGAAGATATCACAACACAACTCTAAAACATAAATAAAGTCATACAAGCTTTATATTACAAGCCAGGGCCTCGAGGGCTCGAATACATAGCTCAATGGCATACAAGTGTCAGCGGAAGCATCAGATATCTGGGTACAGATATAACAGAGTTACAGATAGGCCTTTTAAGAAGGCAGGGTAAAATAAAATACTACGATCAAAAGGCGTAGGCCTCCTGCCTAGGACCCTCCGAACCTACTCCTGGTCGTCAGTCGGCTCCTCGTAGTAGTACCCGCCGGGAGGGTAGTAGTAGTAGCCGTAGCCGTCGACGGGGGCAACTATCTCAGGGGCTCCATCATCTGGTGGCGACATATGGATATGGGGAGAAAAAGAAAGTAAAGCAAACGTGAGTACTCATCCGAAGTACTCAGCAAGCAAGGATCTACACTACATATGCAACATTTTCAAAGGGTGGCTGTATATGTGGACTGGGTTGCAGAAATGCCAGAATAGAGGGGTGAGCCTAGTCCTATTGAAGACTAGCATCTTCATCGGTCTTGCAGCATTAGAAGAGTGCAGATTAACATAATGTAAAGTAGTAGTAGTATCGTCAACCTCGCCCAGAGATCCTTCCTCGACTCCCTGCGAGAAAGCAATCCCGGAGCCATACTATCCATTTCATCTCAAGTCACCAGTTCTAGTTGTACCGATCGGGATACAACTCCGAGTGTCCGTTACCGTAGGACAGGCTATCGATAGATTGTTTCTTCCCTGTAGGGGTGCACCAACTTACCCACCACGCTCGCTTAACTCCGGCCGGACACACTTTTCTGGGTCATGCCCGGCCTCGGCCAAACGATACGCCGCAACCCGACCGAATACCTAACAGAGAGGTCAGCACGCCGCACTAACCTATGCGCCCAGGGGTCTTGGGCCATCGCCCCGGGGACTCCTGCGCGTTACGTGCACCGCTGGCGAGCAGACCTAGCAACCCCTTAATACAAGCGCGGTTGCATTCCCAGTCCAACCCATCATGTGCCGCTCCTTGCTGACGCCAATTAAGCTCCGGCTGAAGTATACAACGCAGAACGCCCATACTATGCCCACGTGATGGTTAGTGCTATCAGGCCAGAGGACCCTCGGATCAAATATCCAAACCGTTAGTGCGTTGAGGGTTGCGGTAACGAGCAGAGACTCACGAAAGATGTGACCCCGTCGCCCCGTCTCGAGGACTTGCGGCAAGGGCTAAGAATGCCCGGCCACGCCTCGTGTTCAACTCTCGGGCACCATCCAGGTCCACCCGATTCCACATCACTCGCAATTAAGCTCGCGCGGGTACCCCTCAGGGCCGACCTGTCTTTAGTAACATGTTTCAGTGTAAAGTCATAGTAACAATGGTAACCGTGTGTCTAACACCAAGGGGAACCCTGAGGAATCACCCTCGATGGAATTCCCTCTGATGTTACCGTGAAGGTGAACAAAGGAGGAATCACCCTCGAGGTCCACTCTTGAGGAGTTACGCGACGGTGTCATTATCGGGGGTGTTGTAGGAGGAATCACCCTCGCTGACCACGACCGAATTACTAACCTACAAGGTTATCATCAGAACTGCTGACGAGGTATCACCCTCGGCACTCGATAGTAACCCAGTAGTGTCGAGCAACTAAGGGGAAGTGATGTGCGGTGCCGGGGCCTGGTCTTCGATCCCGTTGATCGGGTCTTCTGATGATCCAGCGGGGCAGTCGGGATAAGGTGGGGTCTCTGCTGGGTCTCTACCCAAACTATACTAAATAGTTTAGGATAACAGGTAGGTATCAACATCAGGTTACAATTAAACAGGCTATGCAGCAGATATAGGACAACAGTAGCAGCAGCAACTTCTAATGCAAGCAGAAGAGAGAGAAGAGTAGGCGATATCGGAATGCTCAAAATGGGGGTGCTTGCCTGGAAGCTCGGCGGCAAGGGTCTGATCGTCTGGAGTGTAGTCGACCTCCGGAGCTGCGTCGGTCTCGGGAGCTACGTCGACGTTGGGGTCTATCGAGAGAGAAGAGGGGGAAGAAACATATAAATGCACAGCAAACGATGCGATACAGGGCATGCTATGCTAAGATGCAGTGCAGGGTTGCCTAAAGATGCACCTAAGCCATTTTAGTTATTTTAGGTTTAGAGTTGGATTTATTAACCGGTGTATTACACTATTCATCTACCGGATATGGCCTTGAAGTTGCAGGTTCACCTACGTAGGGGTTCCGGCATCGAAACAGACGACACGATCAGATTTGTCTCGTCGTTCTGAGCAACTTCCATGTTTTAAGTTTTTTGATCCGAGCTACGGTTTAAAAGTTATTAATTTTCAAAGATTTAAATATTTTCTGGAATTAATTTATTTTATCAGAAAAGGAATTATGACATCAGCATGACTAAAGGATGATGTCAGCGGTCAACAGAAACGCTGACTAGGTCAAACCTGACTTGTGGGTCCAGTGGGATCCACATGTCAGTCTCTGTTAGTTTAAGAGAGAGTTAAACTAAACTAACTAAGCTAATTAGGGGTGTGGGCCCCGGGTGTCAGTGAGATATTAGACTAACTAATGTCTTTTATTTAATAAAATGTTTATTAGACTAATTAACAGGGAAGGGCCCACATGTCATTCACAGAGGGTGCCACGTCAGGGAGTTGACCCAGTCAACGAGTCAGCTGGGCCCACCCGTCAGTGGCTCAGGCAGGCCCCACTGGTCAGGCCAACTCAGCCTCGCCGGCATCGTCGCCGAAACAGGCTCCGGCGACCAAATTTGCGGCGGCCGAACGCCGGAGTTGCTCGGAATCGAGCTACGGGGCATCATTCGCATCGCGCTTGGGCGCGTTCGAGAGCTGGGAACGAGCCGCATCCAATGGCGGCAATCCCGCGGGCTAAGGTGGTCGGAGCTCGCCGGAAACGAGCTCGAAGCGGCGGCCGAAGTTCAGGCCTTCTCGAAATCGCGACTACACGGCGCTCTAGCTCATGCTAACTAACTAGGGGGAAGCTGCGGCTCACCAGGAGCACGTTGGCGCCATTGGTTCGAGCTGCAGAAGCTCGGGAGCGCGGTGGTGACGGATTCGGCGGTGATCAGAGCACGACCACGGCGACAGCTCAACGGCGACACGCAGGCGAGCGGAGAAAGGAGCAGGGGAAGCGGAGCTCACGTAGCGGCACGCCGAAGGCCCTTGATAGCTTAGGAGAAGCAGAGTCGGCGATGTGCGTTGGAGGTGCGCCGGCGATCCGAGGAAGAAGAAGGGCTCGATCCAGGCGTTGCAGTACCCCCCTGCTCGCGCTCGTTGTCGTGGCTGGGGTAGTTGAGGCCGGCGAAGATGATGGACACGTTGGCAAACCGAGGCAAGGTCGATGGCCGATCGAATGACGGCGAACGGCGACGACCGCGCTCGATGGCGATGGGGAACGAAGGAGAGGGAGCGAGGGGAGAGGGGAGAAGTAACGAGGAGGTCCAAGGGGGAGGCATGGGGCTCTTCCTTATCCTCCTCCCTGTCGGTGGGCGTCGGCGTGTCGTCGTTCGACCGGCGCGCGCCGGCGCAGCCATGGAGGGGATGACACGGCGAGGGAGAGAGAAGGAGATGTGCCAGCTGGGCCGGTTCGGGGCACTATGCACTTAGGCCCAGTGCACAGTGCCTTGTTTTATTTTCTTATCTCTGTTTTCTATTTTTCTTTATTTCTTTTCTGTTTTGTAATTGTTAGGCCACTTTTGTTATTTTGTAAAATGTGGGACTTGGCCCAAATATTACAATGCAATATTACTTGTTACCAAGAACTTGTTTGGGCAAAGTAGGATTCCATTTGAATTTTGATATTATTATAAATGGATTAAATAATTCTATTTTGGTGCTGTTTCATGTTGTTGGAGTCATTTAGCTAATTCCATTATCATTGTTTATATTTTTGTAAGTGCTTCTGGATTATTTGCTATTTAGTGAACATTTTTCCAATAGTGTTTGAGCAAATTTATTTTGCACTTTTGAATTTGAGTTGATTTTCAGAGAAGTATTTGAATTGTTGAGATTAACCACTATGACTAGGCACTGCAAATGAGATGACTTGGCATTATTAGCAGATAATCACAGTGGCTATTACACAGGGGTGTTACATTCACAATAACATTTAGGTCTCATATTTACTCATATCAATAACATAATCAACTAGCGAGCAATAATAAGATATCTCAAATGACAACACTTTTTTCAAAACTATCATAATACAATATGATATAATGGTATCTCGCTAGACCTTTCTGAGACCGCAAAACATAAATGCACTGCACCCCTGAAGTTCAAGCACTGACTAGATATTATAATTCATGGCAAAAGAGATCTAGTCACAGTCATACTCAACATTAATTAAAAACAAAGCATATAAATGACAGAAGTGCTCTCAAGCTGGTGCTTTAATAATAAGATGATGAATCAACAATAAAAGTAAATGGATAGGCCCTTCGCAGAGGGAAGCAGGGATTTGCAGAGGTGCCAGATCTCGAAGCTTTTAAAACAGAGATGAATATAATTTTGAGAGGTATGCTTTCATTATCAACATAACAACCGAGAGATCTCACTATCTTCCATGCTAGACACATTATAGGTGGTTCCCAAACAGAATGGTAAAGTTTTACTCCCCCTCCACCAATAAACACAAGCCATGGCTAGCCGAATCCTCGGGTACCCTCCATAGCAACAACAATCCGGGGGAGTTTGTTTCATTATTATATTTTGATTTGATTTGGATCATGGAATTGGGCATCCCAATTACCAGCCACTTTCTCGTGAATGACAAGCGAATAAACACTCGTCATGAGAATAACCCACCTAGCATGGAAGATACTGACAGCCCCCTGTCGCTACATGAGCGATTCGGGCATACAAAACAGATTATTATTTGAAGATTTAGAGTTTGGCACATGCAAATTTACTTGGAACGGCAGGTAAATACCGTGTATAGGTAGGTATGGTGGACTCATATGGCATAACTTTGGGTTTAGGGAAGTGGATGCACAAACAGTATTCCCGCATAGTACAAGAGAAGGCTAGCAAAAAGATTGAGGAGCGACCAACTAGAGAGCGACGACGGTCATAAACATGCATTGAAATTAATCAACATTGAATGCAAGCATGAGTAGGATATAAATCACCATGAACATAAATATCGTGGAGGCTATGTTGGTTTTGATTCAACTACATGCGTGAACATGTGCCAAGTCAAGCCACTTGAATCATTCAGAGGAGGATACCATCCTATCATACTACATCATAACCATTTTAAATGCATGTTGACACTCAAGATAAACCATTATCCACTCCTAGCTATTTAAGCATGGCATGAGTAACTATAATCTCTAATTGTCATTGCAAACATGTACATTCATAATAGGCTGAATCAAGAACGATGAGCTAATCATATTTACAAAAACAAAATAGGTCGAGTTCATACCAGCTTTTCTCCATCCCAATCATTTTATCAAATTTCATCATTATTGCCTTTCACTTGCACGACCGAACGATGTGAATAATAATAAGAGTGCACGTGCCATGGACTAAGCTGGAAACTGCAAACATTTATTCAAAGGAGAAGACAAGGTAATATGGGTTGTTTGTTAGATCAACAATAATGCATATGAGAGCCACTCAACATTTTCATCATGGTCTTCTCCTTAAGACCCAAAGAAAAAGAAAAGAATTTCAAAGAAACACACTGAAATATTTTTGGAGTTTTTGTTTTTCTTTAGAAGAAAGAAAATTAACGAAAGAAAAATGAAAACGAGAAAAACTATTTACACGGGAAAGCTCCCAAGAAGTAAAAGAAGAATGAGAAATCTTTTTGGGGTTTCTCTTAATACTACAACTAAATTAACTGGAAAGAAAAACTAAAAAGAAACAAGAAATAATTTTGGATTTTATCAAAGTTTTTCAAACACACAAGAAGAAAGCAAGAAAAAATGAACTAACATGGATTATACAATGAAAAAGGATGAACACCGACAACTGGAATGAATGTGTAATGCATGAATGTAATGTCGGTGAGAGATACGTACTCCCCCAAGCTTAGGCTTTTGGACTAAGTTGGTCTAGGGCCATGGCTCATAGTTACCCTCTCCTGGATACTGCGGAGGATCCTGAGGGTTCCACTGGTTGGCAAGCTCCTGTGGCTCCCACTGATAAACAGGCTCCTGATATGGCTCAGGTGCACGTGCTGGCTCAGGTACTGGGGGTTGTGTCAAACCCTAGTGTGCATAAATGTCCGCGGGCATAATAATGTACCTGCCTGAGTAAATATTGAACAAATAAGGTGCAGGCAAAGTAATAATCTCACGAGTGCCCTGGCTGAACACTAAGTTGTAGAGGAGTCGCTTTTGCTTGTCTTTGTCAATAAAATTATGCGCTACCATACTACCATAATCTAAATATTTAGTGGGCAGCATCTCCTCTGCCTCATCGTGCCTAATAGGAATCTCAAAATGTGCTGCGAGGCGGGAGGCATATACACCACCAAAAATACTACCGTTTGAATGGTTTGTGTGTAACCGTTGAGCAACCATGGCGCCCAAACTAAAAGTTCTATCAGCATATAAAGCATGGCACAAAATAGCAAGGTCAGGTGCACTCAGGCCTCCACTTTCCCCACGACCAAATCACACATCTCCTGGCAAATAATGCATAGTAACGTAAAACGGGAAAATGTAAACTAGCTACTCTCGCTTCTGACACTCCTCTTTCTTCCCCCATAGTAGTTTAAAAAATGAAGTCCTCCATGTCTCTAGGACGTGGATCACTGATACTACCCTCATAAGGTATTTTGCAAACATTGCAAAAATCATATAATGTCATTTCCTTAGGCACATCATACAAGTGAAATTCTATCATGGGAGGTTCCTCCTAGAATGAAAGCGAAAATTTTGCACGAAGGTATTAGTGAGTAGGAGGTATTGGTCGCACTTATCTTGGATGAAGGGGACGATGCCGGCATTGTCCGCCAAATAATAGAAATCATCATATATTCTCTCCTCCTTCAAGAATATGTCACTTGGCCACTCACACGGCCGAACTTCCGCCGCACGTGGAAGATTGTACTTGGGCTTTTTCTTTGGAGTTTCCTCCGAATCTTGGTTAGATGAGCCCCTTAACCACCTCCTCATGGTTCTCTTTTTCTATGAAAATTTCTGAATTTTTTAGTGACTCAAAATAAAAGTGAACCAAATTCAACAAAATCGGTAGCAAATACTCCTACAAGTGTCTAGAGGCCATATCATGCAACAAAACTACTTTGGACCATATAAATTTGACATGCAAACTCAAGAACATGGTCACCACAGCAGCAAAAATTTGCAATATATAAAGCACTATAGCAAAAACTAATTGGACCAACGTAGGAGTCACATACCGAAGAACAATCCCCTAAAAAAGTTTTGGAAATGGAGCTCCGAGCAAAGAGATCGAAAATGGCAGCAATATGAGCAAGAACACGGGTTTGAGCAAGTTTGTGATTTTTTCTGGAGGAAGAGAAGAGCATGGGTGGCTGGAATAAGTGAGGGGGCCTACGTGGGCCCCACAAGCCTGCATGGCGTGCCCAGGGGGTGGGCGTGCCCTGTGAGCTTGTGGCTCATAGGTGCACCCCCCGGGGTGTGTTCAGTGCCAAAAGTTTTCAAATATTCTAGAAAAAATCATATAAAATTTTCAGGGCATTTGGAGAACTTCTATTTTCTAGTCATTTTTTATTGCACGGATAATTCAAAACACAGTAAAATAATAGCATTTCTACTTTATTAATTCTAAATAACAGAAAGTGAAAGGTAGGTACAGAAAGTTGTGTTTACTAAATTCATCCATCACATGCCCGTCAAAAGTAATCCATTAATAAGGTTGATCAAGTCTTATTAACAAACTTCTTCCGAATGACATGAAACCGGAGAATCTTCGTATAGCGCGAGGTTACCTCAACGGGGATATGCATGTCCCCAACAATAAGAATTTCATATTTCTTTTTGACAGTAGGAATAGGGAATTCAAAACCTGCAATAGTAATTGTTGAAATTTTTACAATAAAATTGATACTATTCACTTGAGGTTGTTTCTTCAAAAAGTGTACCATATGCTCATTACCATTAACATGAAAAGTGACATTTCCTTTGTTGCAATCAATAACAGCCCCTGCAGTGTTGAAAAAGGGTCTACCAAGGATGATCGACATACTGTCATCCTCGGGTATATCAAGAATAACATAGTCCGTTAAGATAGTAACATTTGCAAGTACGACAGGCACATCCTCACAAATACCGATAGGTATAGCAGTTGATTTATTAGCCATTTGCAAAAGATTTCAATGGGTGTCAACTTATTCAACTCAAGTCTACGATAAAAAGAGAAAGTCATAACACTAACACCGGCTCCTAGATCACATAAAGCGGTTTTAACATAGTTTCTTTTAATGGAGCATGGTATAGTTGGTATTCCCGGGTCTCCTACTTTCTTTGGTATTCCACCCTGAAATGTGTAATTAGCAAGCATGGTGGAAATTTTAGCTTCCGATATCTTTCTTTTATTTATAACAATATCTTTCATATACTTAGCATAAGGAGACATTTTCAAAATATCAGTCAAACGCAAGCGCAAAAAGACATGTCTAAGCATTTCAATAAAGCGCTCAAATTCTTCATCATCTTTATTCTTTGAGGCTTTAGGAGGAAAGGGCATGGGTTTCTGAACCCATGGTTCTCGTTATTTACCATGTTTTCTAGCAATGAAGTCTGTCTTATCATATCTTTTATTCTTAGGTTGTGGGTTATCAAGATCAACAACAGGTTCTATTTCCACATCATTACTAGGTTGAGCATCAACATGAACATCATTATTATCATTATTACTAGGTTCATGTTCATCACCTGATTGTGTCTCAGCATCAGTAATAGAAATATCATTTGGATTTCCAAGTGTGTCTATAGTAGGTTCACTAGAAGCATGCAAAGTCCTATCATAATTATTTTCCTTTTTAGGCGGACTAGGTGCATCAGTATTAATTCTCTGAGAATCTTGTTCAATTCTTTTAGGATGACCTTCAGGAGGCAAAGGTTCCTGAGTCATTTTACCACCCCTAGTTACAACTCTAACAGCATGATCATTCATCTTATCGTTCATTTCATTAAGAAAATCATTTTGTGTCTTGAGAACTTGTTCTACTTGAGTTTTTACCATGGAAGCATGTTTACTAACAACCTTGAGATCATTAACGGTTCTAAACATATAGTCACTCAAGCGTTCAATCATATAAGCATTATGTTTCAATTGTCTACTAACATATGCATTGAAGTTTTCTTGTTTAACAATAAAGTTATCGAATTCATCCAAGCATTGACTAGCAGATTTAGTATGAGGAATATCACCTTCATTGGATCTATAGAGAGAATTTACCTCTACTACCTGCGTCAGGCTATTAAGACCATGTATTTCATTAATAGGTGGTAAATTCTTAACATCTTCAGCTTTAATACCTTTTTCTTTCATAGATTTCTTTGCCTCTTGCATATCTTCAGGACTGAGAAATAGAATACCTCTCTTCTTTGGAGTTGGTTTGGGCGGTGGTTCAGGAAGAGTCCAATCATTATCATTACTCAATATATTATTCAATAATTCTTCAGCTTGCTCAACAGTTCATTCCCTGAAAACACAACCAACACAACTATCTAGGTGGTGCCTAGAAGCATCGGTTAGTCCATTCACTATTGCGGGATGCTGCTAATGCGACACTTCAGTCAGAGATCCTTCGATGAAACTATGTGCGATGCATTAATCGGAAACGGTGATGTAAAAAACCCATCAAAAAAGATGCAAAATGTTTGCGATAGCGGATACATCAAACACGGTTCAGGTTTTAGTTGCGTGTGCAATGAGGGGCATACGGTTCACTCCAATGAACTGTTTGCGATGCGGTAGAACAACAGAAACAGGCAGCCAGATGAAAGTGTGTGCAATGTACGGCATACAATTCACTTGGATTAAATGTTTGTGATTATGCAACAGAACATAAACGGTCAGCCAGATCAAGGTGTGTGCGATTGACGGCATATAGTTCACTCGGATGAACTGTTTGTGATTAGGCGGAACAAAAGAAACGGTCAGCCAGATCAAGGTGTGTGTGATAGAGGGCAAATGGTCCACTCGAATGAACTGTTTGAGTTGACCCAAGAGAACAGAAATGGTTCAATTTAACAAGATGTGTGTGATACGCGGCAAACAGGTCTGTAATCAGAAATGTGTGCGAAGACCGATAATAACACAGACGATTGCTGCTAATAAGACATGTGTGTTATGCGATGGGATTGCATACAGAACAACAACAACAACATATATATATATATATACATACATATATATATATATATATAAACACTTATAAGGACATGGTTGCATAACCAAATTAAACATCGAATTACATAGGTGGCTACTACACACATGACATTTCCACACACCAAAGTAAACTATATATTACATGCATAATTAACTAGGATAAACGATCATCTGATCATCATCTACTTCTTGTGATGCTTGCCGCCACTGCTCTGCTTGTGGCTTGATCCGGCCTCGTCGATTTTGGGAATGAGGCACTTCCTCATGTCAACGATCCGCCTGTGCATCTCGTAGCATGTGTACACGCTCTTGGGCGCGAACCTGAGGTGAGGTTCATCCAGTTGCCGCATCCAGGCCTCATGCCAGGATACAGGACTTGTTCTGTTGGCATCCTGCTTCATCTTTTCGTAGTAGGGATCGATGATGGCCGAGGCGAGTTCAACCTGGGAGTCCTTCTTCGTGCTGCCCCAGACCCTGTAGTTGTCATGGATTTTGACAAGGTTCTTGTAGGCCAAGCCCGTAACCATGAGCGCTTTTACATCGTTTAAGGTTTCCACCATAGCGAACTTGTAGTCGGTGCTGTTGACAAACCTGGCAAAACGGTCGCAAGGCTCTGTGGCCATGTAGTGGTGGTAGATGAGGACATGATGGCGCACGCAC
Source organism: Thinopyrum elongatum (assembly GCA_011799875.1). Lineage (NCBI taxonomy): Eukaryota > Viridiplantae > Streptophyta > Magnoliopsida > Poales > Poaceae > Thinopyrum > Thinopyrum elongatum. The sequence continues at coordinate 37,781,679 of CM022300.1, read as the reverse complement.
AACTGGGCGACGGCAATGTTCTGATCTTTGCCGGGATGACCGCCGGTGTACTGGAGGTCGATGCCGACCACCTTGTACTTGTCTCGAGCAAGCAACTGCTCCACGGTGTTGATGTAGTCCTCCACCACGGTCGGGTCGATGGTGTACACCATCGAGAGATCCGTCTCCCTCGCGTGGGTCTCCACTTTATGCTTGCCAAACTCCATTGGAGCGCCGCTAGATATCCTCTCTGTATGTGTCGTTGTGGGTGTGCTTGTTGTGTTGTGGGGTAAGATCGAAAGGTTGAAGAGACTAAGGTTATAATGGCCGCGGGAATTAATGGGGAAGCCGGACGGCCTGGAATATCCGCACGCCCGGATGGCAGTTCTAATTTGCAGTGCGTAACTCCATCGTGGCAACGCGCGCGGCACAACCGCATGCATATGGGGCCCCCAATGTGATTGTGCGCAGGCCCCAACCGTTGGCAGAGTATGCACGCAGGTACAGAGCAGAGTGTGATGGCTCGTGTCCGTGTCAGTATTTTCCCCGAAGAGGAAGGGATGATGCAGCACAGCTACGGTAGGTATTTCCCTCAGTGATGAGACCAAGGTTATCGAACCAGAAGGAGAACCATGCAATACTATGTAAATGGTACCTGCACAAAAAGAACAAATACTTGCAACCCGACGCGTAAGAGGGGTTGCCAATCCCTCCCGGATAAAAGATAAATAAATCTGTAGTAGATTGGATAAATAGATCTCGCGAAAACGTGAAATAAAATAAATAACAAAAAATTGCAGCAAGGTATTTTTGGGTTTTTGGAATAATAGATCTGAAAATAAAAGAGGCAAATAATAGATCAGAGAGCAAATATGATAAAGAATAGACCCGGGGGCCGTAGATTTCACTAGTGGCTTCTCTCGAGAAAAATAGCATACGGCGGGTAAACAAATTACTGTTGGGCAATTGATAGAACTTCAAATAATTATGACGACATCCAGGCAATGATCATTATATAGGTATCACGTCCAAGATTAGTAGACCGACTCGTGCCTGCATCTACTACTAGTACTCCACACATCGACCGCTATCCAGCACGCATCTAGTGTATTAAGTTCATGGAGAAACGGAGTAATGCAATATGAACGATGACATAATGTAGACAAGATCTATTCATGTAGGAATAGACCCCATCTTGTTATCCTTAATAGCAACGATACATACGTGTCATGTCCCCTTCTGTCACTGGGATTGAGCACCATAAGATCGAACCCATCACAAAGCACCTCTTCCCATGGCAAGAAAAATCGATCTAGTTGGCCTAACTAAACCAAAAATTCGAAGAAGAAATACGAGGCTATAAGCAATCATGCATAGAAGGGATCAAAACTCAAATAACTTTCATGGATAAAATAGATCTGATCATAAACTCAAAGTTCATCGGATCCCAACAAACACACAACAAAAAGAGTTACATCAAATAGATCATCAAGAGACCATTGTATTGAGAATCAAAAGAGAGAGAGGAAGCCATCTAGCTACTAACTATGGACCCGTAGGTCTACAATGAACTACTCACGCATCATCGGAGAGGAACCAATGAGGATGATGAACCCCTCCTTGATGGTGTCTAGATTGGATCTGGTGGTTCTGGAACTTGCGGCGGCTGGAATTGTGTTTCGTCGACTCCCCTAGGGTTTTTGATTTTCGGGGTATTTATAGAGCAAAGAGGTGGTAAGGGAGGTCACCGAGGTGGGCACAACCCACCAGGGTGCGCCTGGGCCCCTAGGCATGCCCAGGTGGGTTGTGCCCCCCTCGGGGCACCCCTCTGATACTTCTTTGGCCCAAGTTGTTCCTTCTGGTCCAGAAAAAATCTCCAAAAAGTTTCGCTGCGTTTGGACTCCGTTTGGTATTGATTTTCTGCGAAGTAAAAAACAAGGAAAAACATAAACTGGCATTGAGCACTATGTCAATAGGTTAGTCCCAAAAAATGATATAAAGTTGCTATAAAATGATTGTAAAACATCCAAGAATGATAATATAACAGCATGGAACAAGCAAAAATTATAGATACGTTGGACACATATCAGAGCGCTCCGCGGTCGACTCAACGGAGAGCAACCATATATATGCATCTAGCAGTTGCACACGCAAGGAAAAGCTGTCCACAAGCCGAGCGCGTGGAGGTACACGAGCAGAGCGCGTCGACGGACATGAGCAGAGCGAGTCACGATGCCTAACAGCGAGCACAGCGCGCTGCGGCGCCTAACGGCGAGCAGAGCGCGCTGAGGGACGCGAGCACAGGCCGGCACAGTGATACGTGGCAAATAAGACGAATTGTGCGAGCGATGGCGGAGACATCAAGCACGAATCAGAATAGAGTTGCGTGTGCGATACTGATAACCCACAAGTATAGGGGATCACAACAGTTTTTGAGGGTAGAGTATTCAACCCAAATTTATAGATTTGACACAAGGGGAGCCAAAGAATATTTGCAAGTATTGGTAGCTGAGTTGTCAATTCAACCACACCTGGAGATTAATTATCTGCAGCAATATGATTAGTAGCACATAATTCGATAGTTTTGATAGTAGTAGCAGGAGCAGTAACAGTAATACGTCGCTACAGCTAACCTGTATCAGTAGCGCGTGATGGCCCATGCTACTGCTATACATGCGTAGCAGTAGCGTGCTCTGCGGCAACGCGCTACTGCTAATAGCTGCAGTGCTTTGTGTTGAGCCGCGCTACTGCTATACTTCGGTAGCAGCAGCGTGCTTTGCAGCAACGCGCTGCTGCTAATAGCTGCAGCGCTTTTGGTTAAGCCGCGCTGTTGCTAGTTTTATTAGTTTCTGATTTTATTTTTCTGCATATTTTTTTTGTATTTGAACAGGCTTTATACAATAATCTTTAGCACATACAAATGTCATCATCATACACATACAAATGTAATCATAGCATATACATACAAAAAGTCTCATCAAATCATGTCATCATCATAATCATCATCCAACACAAAGTGGTCACTCGTCATCATCTCGGAAATAGCGATACAAGTCTCGAATACTTGCAACTACATCGTCATCCATCTAAACAATGATATACGCAAGAAGAGCTATCACTATGAGTGAGAGCGGAACTATGCAGTACATGAGGCGGCGGTTATGAGTCCTCTCTCGCACTAGCGTGAACCTCAAGTAACTAGTTTATGCTTCTTGTCTGCTTTTGAAGCCTTTATGGCTGGCGCCCGAGACCCCCTCCACTTGTGCCTGACACTCATGCCACTCGTCGTACACTCCCAGAACCTTCCCTTTGTACACGACATAGCACTGCTTCTTCGCCATCAAGAATCTAGGTACCTGTTAGAGATGCATCTTCATCAAGAGAATGTACAATCATATATGCAACAAAATATACTTGAATCTCTTGAATCTCTTGTGCAACTTCGTCAGGAGCAACTGCCTCAAATGTTCTTTACTCCTTAAGTCATCGTTGTTGATGCTCGCGCATTCCCGTAGGATGCATCCTACTTGGTTCCCATAGCACTTGCTAGGTTCTTCCGGCTCTAATGGCTCAAACCTGCTAGGGGCCATCTTTGTGATCACTAGTCGTCCGATGCCGAGTTTGTTAGGTTTTCGTATCCTCTGCTTCTTCTGCTTCTTCTTTTCGGTAGCGGCATCGGCGGCGGTACCTTCCCCGTCGGTCTTGGCGCCGCCATCGGTGCCGGCACCGTCGTGTCGATGTCGGCGTCAGTATCATCATCGAGGCCGACTTGCAAACCTTGACTGTGCTTAGCAGACAGAAAGTCGAGGTGCTGTTGTTCACCCTCATAATCCATCTCGTCTGCATCTTGGTCAGAAGGCCCGGTTTCTTCGTTGTTCGACATGTTTCCTATGATTAAGTCTCCTTGTTTAATTCTAAAACTATAATAAAATGAGAAATGACATAAAAAAGGTCTATGGTTTGCCAGAATGTCGTTTGCCAGCAAATCCTGGCACTCGATATGCCTACTTTCTAGCACAAGTCATCCCAAAATTCACGGGAAATTTTGGCATGACCTTTGCTAAAAAGTGGACATATCGAGCGCCTGAAATTCACCGGAACGGAAATGAATCAACATTCTGGCCAAACATAGGCCACTCGGATCATTTACCCTACACATAATCATCATTTTCCAAATATGACATGTTCAAAACATCACATGTCCAAATATGACATGTCCAAATTCCAAATATGACATGTCCAAATCACATGTCCACATATCACATGTCCACTTCAAATTTGCATATAAAAGGAAGAAAAATATAGAACTTGAAGAAAAATGCAAGAAGTCATTTTTCTTCACAATATTTGAAACTAAATTCAGCCTACCTAAATTTGAAACTAAAAAAATTTGCTTTAACTAGGGTTCATACTAATTCTGTTTTTTTAAATAGCAACAATTGCTTAAACTAAAAAATTTAAATTGCTACGGTTGCTTTAACTAATCTGTCCTAGTTTTCATACTAATTCTAATTAACTAACTAGCACTATAAAATTTAAATAGCAACAATTGCTTAAACTAAAAAATGCAAGAAACCTATATAATCAATTCTGTTTTTTCTTTTAACTACACCTAAAACACCTAACCTAATTAACCTACTGCCCTAACTAAAACCTAACTAAATTAACCGAAGAACCCTAGCTAAATTAGCAGAGAGAGGAGGAGCAGTGGGGGGCTTATTACGACAGATGGTGCAGGGGCGAGGAGGCAGGCCCGGCGACGGCCGAGCTTGGGAGGGGAGGAAGCAGAGGAGGGAGGCGTGGCGCGCCGGGGCCGAGGTCGGGGGCGAGATCGCCGAGGTAGGGGGGTCGGGCGCGAGCCCCGGGGTCAGGGGCGAGGGCAGGACTCCGGCGAGGTCGAGGGCGAGGGCATGGCTCCGGTGCTTGAGGCAGGGGCGCGGCGAGGGCAGGGCTTCGGCGGCGACGAGGGGGGAGAAGAGAGAGTGTGGATTTGGGGGAAGAAGCAGAGGCGGGAAGCACGTCGGGGGGGCTAAGTGGACATAGCAGTAGCGTGTTTCGACAAGTAGCGCTACTGCTATCACCGGTAGCTATAGCGCGTTTCCCCAAAGGGAGCTACAGCTATGTTGACTAGCTATAGTTCTTTTTTAGAAAAGCGCTATTGCTATAACCAGTACCTATAGCAGTTTTCCTGTTTTGTTTCTCCTTTTTCTTTTCCTTTATTTTCTCTTCCTTTTCTTTTCTTCTTTTTCTTTGCTTTTCCTTTTTTCGGAGAGCAGGAAAGAAGGGAAGGTGATACAATGTATATAACTAAGGCGATATATATTGCATCATTTGACGGTTAAGTATGTATACAAAATAGGAACATATATATTACATCATTTTACCCATGCATGCATAACGGTTAAGTGTGTACACAAAATAGAAACATATATATTACATCATTTGATCGATAACGGTTTCTCAGCGTCGACGTTTTCGTTTTTGAGTGAGCTTCTTTCCCTTCTTGTTCGTTGAAGAATAATTGAGCCCCTGATTGTGACCTTTCCTTTTCCATGGAGTACGATCTTTCTTAGGTAATGTAATAATAAACAAATTGATTATAAAAATGCATGCATGCATCAAAGTCATACAAAAATTCGGCATGGCCTGCCCTAAAAATAGGACATATAGAGTTTGCCCAGAATTCGCCGAAACGGAAATAAATCGACATTTCGGCAAAACATAGGCAACTCACAAGCACAATTCGGCGTCAACTCATGCCACACACACAATTTCCATCATATCGCCCGATTATGTCATATCGCACACACATACACATATTTCCATTCTTGCAAAAGCATAAATTTTTAATCAACTATCTCGAGATCGAGCACGGTGAGATGATGATGTAGTTAGGGAGATCAAAAGTGGACAAAGCTCTTCTTGACAAGGCTAGATCTAGTTAGGGGGTACATAGGTTACTTCACTAAATGCTACATCTACCTAGCTAGTTAGTTTGGGAGGAGACAAGTTCAACTAGTGGAGGGGGAAGGAAAAAGACAAAGGAGATGCATTAATGGAGGTGGTGTAGTTAGCTAGGAGTAATAAAGAGAGAGAAAGGTAGGTAGAAGAAGGAGAGTAATGGGGGGGAGAAGTAGTGAGGAAGAAGCAAAGTGAGGGAGAGAGGAGGTGGGAGCTAGGGGAAAGTCAGGAAGAGAGGATGGGGGAGAGGGAGGGGGGAGGAAAAAGGTGGTATGGCTGCGGCTTAGCAGTAGCGCTGGGCGTAACACGCGCTACTGCTAATAAGGTAGCAGCAGCGCTCTTTTGGCACACGCGCTACTACTAAGCGGGGCCCGCCATGTGGCTAGTTTTAGAATTAGCAGTAGCAACCTGCAAAAAAAGCGCGCTACTACTATTACTTTAGCAGTAGCGCGGTTAGCGCGGGCGGGAACGGTCGGTCAATTTTAGTAGCAGCGTGGTTCTGCCGAGCCGCGCTACTGCTAAGTTGGTAGCAATAGCGCCTGTTTGGGGCCCGCGCTACTGCTAATTATCAGTAGCGCCTCTTCCTGACCCGCGCAGCTGCTAAGATTCTGTGTATAAGGTTTTCCCTAGTAGTGATTGGATCGGTGACTTCGTTGGATGATATTCATCATATAACAGTCATAACCTAGGGCGATACGGCACTAGCTCTAGTTCATAAATATAATGTAGGCATGTATTCCGTAAATAGTCATACGTGCTTATGGAAAGAACTTGCATGCCATCTTTTGTCCTACCCTCCCGTGGCAGCGGGGTCTATAAGGAAACTAAGGGGTATTAAGGCCTCCATTTAATAGAGAACCGGAACAAAGCATTAGCACATAGTGAATACATGAACTCCTCAAACTACGGTCATCACCGGAAAGTATCCCGAATACTGTCACTCCGGGGTTTATGGATCATAACACATAATAGGTGACTATAACTTGCAAGATCGGACCTAGAACATAGATATAATGGTGATAACATAAATGGTTCAGATATGAAATCATGGCACCGGGGCCCAAAGTGACAAGCATTAAGCATGGCAAAGTCATAGCAACATCAATCTCAGAACATAATGGATACTAGGGATCAAGCCCTAACAAAACTAACTCGATTACATGATGAATCTCATCCAACTCCCTCACCGACCAGCGAGCCTACGAGTGGATTACTCACTCCCGGTGGGGAGCATCATGGAATTGGCGATGGAGAAGAGTTGGTGATGACGAAGATCAAAGATTCCCCTCTCCGGAGCCCCAAAAGGACTCCAGATCTGACCTCCCGATGAAGAACAGGAGGTGGCGGCGGCTCCGTCTCGTGAAACGCAATAATTATTTCTATCTGATTTTTTCTCTGAAAATAGGATTTTATAGCGTTGGAGATAGGGTCAGCGGGGCCACCAGGTGGGCACAAACCCACCTGGGCGCGCCAGGAGGGGGACTCGCCCTGGTGGGTTGTGCTCACCCAGGGGCCCCCTCCGGTGGTTCTTGGCTCCAGTATTTTTCTTTTATTCCATAAAAAATCTTCAAAAAGTTTCGTTCCATTCTGAGAACTTTTATTTCGCCACAAAAACAACACCATGGTAGTTCTGCTGAAAACAGCGTCAGTCCGGGTTGGTTTCATTCAAATCATGCAAATTAGAGTCCAAAACAAGAGTAAAAGCGTTAGGAAAAGTAGATACGACGGAGACGTATCAACTCCCCCAAGCTTAAACCTTTGCTTGTCCTCAAGCAATTCAGTTGATAAACTAAAAGTGAGAAAGAAAAACCTTTTACGAACTCTTTTGCTCTTGTTTGCATAAATAAGCTTAAGTAGCACCCACGTTTTCAGCAAAGATTATAACTAACCATGTCAACAATAACTCTTAGAAATTATATTAACTCATATCAATGGCAAGCAACTAGCGAGCAATAATAAGATATCTCGAATGACAACACTTTGTCAAAATAATCATGATATAAAATGACAACAGTGGTATCTCACTAGCCCTTTCTGAGACCGCAAAACATAAATGCAGAGCACCTCCAAAGTTTAAGCAGCGGCTAAACATTGTAATTCATGGTAGAAAAGATCCAGTCATGACGCATCCAACATTAGCTATACACAATGCATGAGGATGACAATAGTGCTCTCAGATCTGGCGCTTATTTGAGAAGGTGATGACACAACATAAAATTAAATAGATAGTCCCTTCACAGAGGGAAGCAGTGATTTGCAGCGGTGCTAGAGCTCATATTTTTAAAACAGAGATAAATGAAATTTTGAGAAATGCACCCTTCTTGTTTACTTCGTGATCATTGGTTATCGATATCTTCCATGCTAAACACATTAGTGGCGGTTCCCAAGCGATAAAAGTAAAGGTTCACTCCCCCTCCACCAACAAACACACTCCATGGCTAGCCGAATCCACGGGTACCATCCATACCAACATCAGTCCTAGGGGAGTTTTGTTTGATTATTTGCAATTTTTGAATTCGAGACTGGGAATCCCTATTACCGCCCCTCTCATGCGAGGACGAGTGAATAAACACTCATCATGAGAATAACCCGCTTAGCATGGAAGATATTGACTACCTCCTGTCTCTCCATGAACAATCCAGGCACACAAAAACGGATGTTTATTTGAAGTTTTTAGAGGTGGCACATGCAAATTTACTTAGAACGGCAGGGTAATACCGCATATAGGTAGATATATGGTGGACTCATCTGAAATAACTTGGGTTTAAGAATTTTGATGCACAAGCAGTTTTCCCGCTTAGTACAGGAGAAGGCTAGCAAATAGGTTGAGAAGCGGCCAGCTAGAGAGCGAAAACGGTCATGAACATGCATTATGCATAAGTAACATTGGATACTAGCATGAGTAGGATATGAACACCATGAACATAAATATCGTAGAGGCTATGTTGGTTTTGATTCAACTACATGCATGAACATGTGCCAAGTCAAGCCACTCAAACATTCGGAGGAGGATACCATATCATCGTACCACATCACAATCATTTTAATGCATGTTGACATCCAAGATAAATCATTATCCACTCCTAGCTACTTAAGCATGGCATGAGAAACTGTAATCTCTAATTGTCATTGCAAACATGTTTGATCATAATAGGCTGAATCATGGATAATAGGTTAAACATATTTACAAAAATAGAACAAGTTGAGTTCACACCCGTTTCTCTCTGGCACAGCCAGTTCATCAAATATCGTCATTATTGCCTTTCACTTGCACGACCGAATGATATGAAATTAATAATAGTGCAAGAGTGTCGTGGACTAAGCTGGAATCTGCAAACATTTTATTCTAGAGGAGAAGACAAGGCAATTTGAGCTCTTTGTTAGATCAACAATAATGCACATGAGAGCCACTCGACATTTTCATCGTGGTCTTCTCCTCGGTATGACTCAATAAAAGGAAAATAATTTCAGAGAAACACACTGAAATATTTTTGGAGTTTTTAGTTTTTCTTGACCAAAGCAAATTAAAGAGAAAAACAAAAACGAGAAAAACTATTTACACGCGAGAACTCCCAACAAGCAAAAGAAGAGCAAGGAAATCTTTTTGGGTTTTCTTTTAAATACTACAACTAACTACATTAGAAAGAAAAACCGAAAAGAAGCAAACTACATTTTTTGTGGTTTTCTCAAAGTTTTTCAAACACACAAGAAGAAAGCGAGAAAATAAATCAAGCATGGATAATACAATGAAAAAGTGTGAACACCGACAACTGGAATGAAATCTGTGAACATGAAGGAAATGTCGGTGGGCATACGTACTCCCCCAAGCTTAGGCTTTTGGCCTAGCTTGGTAATCACCGTCTGTAGCCTGCATAATAATCTGAATGATAGCTCACGGAGGCTCTTGGTGCAGCCTCCTCAGCCTGCCGAGCAGCCACAACCTCTGCGTTATGTGCGTGGGCCTCGCTCTCAAGAACATAATATCTTCCTTTGCTGTGAAAATCAAAGAGAGCAGGCGCAGGCAAAAAGGTGTGCACAACAGAAACTTTATTGAACAGCAGGGTATAAGGATAATCATTGATTTCACCCTTAAGGAACTTATGGCGCTTCATGGCCTCAAAGTCTAAGTACTGAGTGGGAAGGATGGGATCATTAGGCCAAAGTGATACACCAAACTCCTCTGCTAAACGTGAAGCATAAATCCCACCATAAAAATCTCCACTACCAGCGTTGTGTTGCAATCTGCGTGCAACAATCGCTCCTAGGTTATAACATTTAACGCCGATGAGGGCAGTGTGTATGTGGCTCAAGTTAGGGGCACACAGTGCACTACAGTCTTGCTTGCCTACGATGCATTTTCCATTAAACAGTGCAAAGTATTTAATTGATGGGAAATGAATACTTTTTATTCTACCTTGTGTCACTCCTCTATCCTCGCCAAAACAAAGGTTCATCCAACAAACCCCAATATGGAATTTTACACACACCACTAAACGCGTCTAGAGACATGGTAATTGAGCGGTCATAAAGTTTAAACTAAACTCTAGATTCACGAGGATGAAAATTAAACTCTTTAGTAAACGATTCTATGAGACTGAGGTATTGATTGCACTTATCTTCAATGTAGGGGCCGAGCTCAGCATTGTGAACGTATTGATCAAATTATTCTTTAATACCTGCACTCACCATAAAATCGTCGCACGTCCATAAGTAGGATTTGGTAGCAAATTCCCTTATTGAACTTGCGCTTGGTTCAATATATGATTGACGGGTTGAGCCCCTACTAGAAGATACCTCAAAGGACCTCCGCCTCGAAGAACTCCTTCCAAATAAGTTCATCATATTTGCATACAATTTTTTCAAAAAATTTGGGTCACAAAATTTTTGTCAACAAAACTTTGCAAGATTTATAGAAACTACTCATAGAGATGTATAGAGGCCATATTGAGCATTCAAACTACTTAGAACTCTAAGAATTCAACATGCAAGCTCATCTACAATAGCATCAAGAGTAGCTAATTATTCAAAATATAATCCACTAAAGAAAAACTAATTGGTAAATCGAGGAGTCACATACCAAGTAGCAATCCCCCAAAACAGTTTCGGAAACGGAGCTTCGAGCAAAGATATCGAAATCCGCGTGTTTCAGAGCAAGAACACGAGAGAGAGAGAGAGAGCAATGGTGATTTTTTTTCTGGAGGTAGGTGATGACATGGGCTAAAGAGATAAGTGAGGGGGCCCACGTGGGGACCACAGCCCACCAAGGCGCGCCTGGGGCTGCTGGCGCACCCATGTGGGTTGTGCCCACCTGGTGCACCCCCTCTAATGTTATTTGCATAAAAAATTCAGAAAAATTCAGAAAAAATCGTATTAAATTTTCAATGCATTCTGAGAACTTTTATTTTTCGGTCATTTTTTGATTGCACGGGAAATTCAGAAAACATACAAAACATGGCATTTTATTTTATTTAACTAAGAAAAACAGAAAATAAAAGTTGGGAGCAGAAGGTTGTGCTTACTAAATTCATCCACTTCATACCTCTAAAAAATGATCCATTAATAAGGTTGATCAAGTCTTATTAACAATCACTTTCGATTAGCATGAAACCGAAGAACTTTCGTAAAACACTAAGTTACCTCAACGGGGATATGCATGTGCCCCACAATAAGCATTTCATATTTCTTTTTGGCAATAGGTAGAGGTAGTTGAAAACTTCCAATAGTGAGTGTCGGAGATTTTTCAATAACATTAATACCATTCACTTGGAATTGTTTCTTTGGAAAGTGCACCGTATGCTCATTGCCATTGATATGAAAAGTGACCTTGCTTTTATTGCAACCAATAACAGCCCCTGCATTATTCAAGAAGGGTCTACCAAGGATAATCGACATGTTGTTGTCCTCTGGCACCTCAAGTATAACAAAGTCAGTTAAAATAGTAACATTTGCAACAACAACGGGCACATCCTCACAAATACCGATAGGTATGGCAGTTGATTTGTCAGCCATTTGCAAAGATATTTTAGTAGGTATGAGTTTATTCAAATCAAGTCTTTTATATAAAGAGAAGGGCATAACACTAACACCAGCTCCTAAATCACACAAAGTAGTTTTGACATATTTTCTTTGTATGGAACAAGGTATAGTTGGTATTCCCAGATCTCCAAGTTTTTTAGGTACTCCATCCTTAAAAGAATAATTAGCAACCATAGTGGAGATTTCAGCTTCCGGTATTTTTCTTTTATTAGAGATGATGTCTTTCATATATTTTGCATAAGGGGCCATCTTTAATATATCAGTCAAACGAGTCTGCAAAAAGACTGGCCTAAGCATTTCAGCAAAGCGTTCAAATTCTTCATCATGTTTCTTCTCAGTTGATTTAGGTGGAAATGGCATGGGTTTTTGAACCCATGGTTCTCTTTCTTTTCCATGTTTTCTAGCAACGAAGTCTCTTTTATCATAACTTTTATTTTTAAGTTGTGGGTTATCAAGATCAACATCTGGTTCTATCTCAACATCATTATCTTGTTGTTTATCATTGTCCGGTTGAGTATCTTCATGAACATCATCATTATCTTTTTCATTATCACTAGGTGAATGTTCATTAACAGATTGAGTTTCAGCATCAGAGATAGAAACATCATTATCATTATCCGGAGGTTTTTCTATTTCAGGTTCACTAGAGGCATGCAAAGTCCTATCATTTTTCTTTTCCTTCTTCTTTTTAGAAGTACTAGGTGCATCAGTGTTAATTATTTGATAGTCTTGTTCAATTCTTTTAGGGTGACCTTCAGGATAAAGTGGTTCCTGAGTCATTTTACCTCCTCTAGTTGCTACTCTAACAGCAAAGTCATTTATATTATTATTCATTTCATCAAGCAATTCTCTTTGGGATTTAGCAACTTGTTCTAGTTGAGTATGAACCATAGAGGCATGTTTTCCTACACCTCTTACATCATTGGAGATTCTAAATAACAAGTCACTCAAGCGAGCAATCATATCAGAATTATATTTCAATTGTTTCATAACATTTTCATTGAAGTGATCTTGCTTTCTAATGTAATTATCAAACTCATAAAGGCATTGACTAGGATGCATATTATAAGGATTGTCCCTTTCATTGAATTTCATTAAAGAATTTACCTCTACCACCTTGGGTGGTGGTGTGTCAAGTCCATGTATCTCTTCAATAGGAGGTAAATTTTTAACATCCTCTACATTAATACCTTTTTCCCTCATAGATTTCTTTGCCTCTTGCATATCTTCCGGACTGAGATATAAGATACCCCTCTTCTTTGGAGTGGGTTTATGCGATGGTTCAGGAAGAGTCCAATCATCATAATTTTTTAATATATTATTCTATAATTCCTCCGCTTGTTCAACAGTTCATTCTCTGAAAACACAACCAGCACAACTATCTAGGAAGTCCCTAGAAGCATCGGTTAGTCCATTATAGAAGATATCAAGTATTTCATTTTCTTAATAGGATGATCAGGCAAAGCATTAAGCAATTGGAGAAGCCTCCCCCAAGCTTGTGGGAGACTCTCTTCCTCAATTTGCACAAAGTTAAATATTTCCTGTATGGCAGCTTGTTTCTAATGAGCAGGAAAATATTTTTCAGAGAAGTAATAAATCATATCCTGGGGACTACGCACATAACCAGGAGCAAGAGTATTGTACCATATCTTAGCATCGCCCTTTAATGAGAACGGAAATAATTTGAGAATATAATAATAGCGAATCTTCTCATCATGAGCAAAAAGGGTGGCTATATCATTCAATTTAGTAAGGTGTGCCACAACAGTTTCAGTTTCATAACCATGGAAAGGATCAGATTCAACCAAAGTAATCAACTCTAGGTCGACAGAGAATTCATAATCCTTATCATCAACAAAGATAGGTGAAGTAGCAAACTTAGGATCATATTTCATTCTAGCATTCAAAGATTTCTCTATCATTGCAAGCAAGAAAATCTCTAGCTGTCTCCTCATCCATAACATAACCTTCAGGTACCTTAGGCAATTCATATCTAGGAGAGCTAGGTCTAATAGGTGTTTCCAGATTTTCAGTTTCAGGCATTTCACGAGTTTCAACAATTTCATCAATTTCAGCATTCTGAATATCTTGAGCTCTAGCAATTTATTCATCAAGAAAATCACATAGTGGCACACCATCATCAAGCAAGGTACTAGCATCATCATGAGTAGTATTTATAGAAGTAGCATCATCAATAACTTGCGACATATCAGGATTCAAATCATGTGGTGGTGTTTTAAGTCTACTCAAAACAGAAGGCGAATCAAGTGCAGAGTGTGATGGCAGTCCCTTACCTCGCCTCGTCCTAGAGGGAACGATCTTGGTTTTTTGTATCCTTCAGATTCTTCATGGTGATAAATTGATAATAATCCCAAGTGACTCAACAAATATAGCTATGCTCCCCGGCAACGGCGCCAGAAAAAGGTCTTGATAACCCACAAGTATATGGGATCGCAACAGTTTTCGAGGGTAGAGTATTCAACCCAAATTTATAGATTCGACACAAGGGGAGCCAAAGAATATTCGCAAGTATTAGCAGCTGAGTTGTCAATTCAACCACACCTGGAGATTAATTATCTGCAGCAATATGATTAGTAGCACAGTAATATGATAGTTTTGATAGTAGTAGTAGTAGCAGTAACAGTAACAGTGATAGCAGTGATTTTGTAGCAGTGGTGACAGCAGTAATAGCAATAGTAACTTAGTAGAAACAATATGTGGAAAATTCGTAGGTACTGGATCGGTGAATTCGTTGGATGATATTCATCATATAGCAGTCATAACCTAGGGCGATACAGCACTAGCTCCAGTTCATAAATATAATGCAGGCATATATTCCGTAAATAGTCATACGTGCTTATGGAAAGAACTTGCATGACATCTTTTGTCCTACCCTCCCGTGGCAGCGGGGTCCATAAGGAAACTAAGGGATATTAAGGCCTCCTTTTAATAGAGAACCGAAACAAAGCATTAGCACATAGTGAATACATGAACTCCTCAAACTACGGTCATCACCAGAAAGTATCCCGAATACTGTCACTCCGGGGTTTACGGATCATAACACTTAATAGGTGACTATAACTTGCAAGATCGGATCTAGAACATAGATATAATGGTGATAACATAAACGGTTCAGATATGAAATCATGGCACCGGGGCCCAAAGTGACAAGCGTTAAGCATGGCAAAGTCATAGCAACATCAATCTCAGAACATAATGGATACTAGGAATCAAGCCCTAACAAAACTAACTCGATTACATTATGAATCTCATCCAACTCCCTCACCGACTAGCGAGCCTACGAAGGGATTACTCTCTCCCGGTGGGGAGCATCATGGAATTGGCGATGGAGATGGGTTGGTGATGACGAAGATCAAAGATTCCCCTCTCCGGAGCCCCAAACGGACTCTAGATCTGACCTCCCGATGAAGAACAGGAGGTGGCGGCGGCTCTGTCTCGTGAAACGCGATAATTCTTTCTCTCTGATTTTTCTCCAAAAATAGGATTTTATAGCATCAGAGATAGGGTCAGCAGGGCCACCAGGTGGACAGAACCCACCTGGGCGTGCCAGGAGGGGGGGCGCGCCCTGGTGGGTTGTGCTCACCCAGGGGCCCCCCGGCTCTGTCTCGTGAAACGTGATAATTCTTTCTCTCTGATTTTTTTCTCCAAAAATAGGATTTTATAGCATCGGAGATAGGGTCAGCGGGGCCACCAGGTGGGCACAACCCACCTGGGCACGCCAGGAGGGGGGCGCGCCCTGGTGGGTTGTGCTCACCCAGGGGCCCCCCTCTGGTGGTTCTTGGCTCCAGTATTTTTCTTTTATTCCATAAAAATTCTCCAAAAAGTTTCGTTCCATTCTGAGAACTTTTATTTCTGCACAAAAACAACACCATGGTAGTTCTGCTAAAAACAGCGTCAGTCTAGGTTAGTTTCATTCAAATCATGCAAATTAGAGTCCAAAACAAGAGTAAAAGCGTTAGGAAAAGTAGATACGATGGAGACGTATCAGACACATGGCATACAATTGATCCATCTGAGCTGTTTGTGATGGAATAAGCCGTGTGTGTTGTGGGCAAACGCTTGCTGGTATACAACCATCTGCGATTGATGAATTCATCACCGACGGGTTCCCTAGTGTGGTCCGTGTGCGATGTGATATGCTCTGTCTGCACAACATCTATGCTTTGTGTACAGAAGAACAACATATATATATATATATATATATATATATATATATATATATATATATATATATATATACTTATAACAGGACATGATTGCAAAACCAAATTAAACATCCAATTACGTTATATAACAAATACCATAAATATTGCAAGGTTCAAATTTCAGCATTACAAGGACCAAATTCAAAGATTACAAGGTTCAAACTATTCACACACATAAAATTCATCTTCTTCAGAATCTTTTTCATGCATTATTTCTGCGAAAGGATCAGCCACCGAGAAGTCATATAGTGGCTCGATACAGTGACTTCCGAATAATCTGTCATATGAAGTTACAAACTGAAATTCAGTTTTTGCAGAGCCTTTTCCATTCAGCTATAGACGCCTGCGCTCTTTAGCAATCCATTCACTTCTGCGCTGTAAATATAGGGCAAACCTCATTACCTTGAGCAACCTTGCTTTCTTAACAAAGAACCTGGCGAATTTAATTTCTGGTGTGGTGCCTCGGTACTCATTAAAAGTAATTTCTGTGAGATGAAGATCAAGGCATTCAATGGGATTGTTATATTCCCCAACATTTTCTACTTTTGGGCCTGCTAGTATCTGTAAACGAAGACAACATATTAGTGCCTAGCTGCAAATTTGAACACTTCGGGCCTCTTTGATTTGCAGGATTTCTAAAATACACGAAAAGAGTGAAATGCCACCTTCAATCTTTCATGATAAACTTTTATCACTAAAGCATGTCGAGCGAAGGAATAAAACGCGTACAACACTAGCATCTCAAAAAAATATATGTATTGAAATCCTCCAAATTTCCTTTAGAAATCATTCTACATTTGCCATTGTAATCATGGGTAAAAGTTACAAAAAATTGAGCTCCGTTGTGGTTAGCAATTAACAGGAAAGGAGCATCACCTTGATGTATAGCTTCTCTGTGCAAGGAAAGCATCTAAGGAATCTATCAACTTCATCCAGATCGGGGCCGGCAGATTGTAGTGGCAAGATCTTCACTGTGCGCAGAGACCGGGTCAAGCTTGTGGGAATCATTTTCTGGATGACAGGCGAACATATAGATCAACAAAAATTAGATAAAATGTGTTGTCCAATAATATATAAGAAGGAGAAGAAGAAGACTGTTGTACCTGAACGGATAATGATCCAGTAACAAGTTCATTGAATTCAGCACACGAATAGCCCAACACTATCAATTTCAGTGCGTGAATGACCATGATTCTTGCTAGACCTAATTTATCAAGTACATACAATCTCTCGAGGAAAGGCGCATTCTCAATGACCATATCGTGAAACACCTCAACTGACAGCCTTGGGGGGCGCCAGCAATGCACATAAATCGCACGGACATTCGTTGAGGTGATGTGGAGGCTACTGAACCCATCCATCGCATGAAGACGAAGGTACTCGAGCGCTGTACAGCCAACGAGAAGGCGCTCCAAATCCTCCTTCGAGATGCGGATGGCGATGAGATCAAGGTGCTTAAGTTTAGGGAGATGAAGAGCGCAGGCGGAATCAATCCGTCGGAAAAATGCACTGCCTGAATGTAGCGCGGCGCAGCATGGGCGTGAGGCGGAGCACGGACGGCGGCAGTGATCTCAGACGCCCAGCTGTAAAGTTGAGCTCCTCTAGCCGATCTAGGGCTGGGGATAGGAACTAGTAGTGAAACCTGGGTTCAGCCTTGCAGTGGGGACTCAACCTGCCGATAGCAAGGCGTCTGACCGGCCCAGGGTGCGTGGTGAGGACGTGGGGCAATGCGTCTAGGCGTTGCTGCTCCCCGCTGCAGAACTCATGGTCGACGATGAGGTCCAGGGGGTGGAGTGCCACAGGGGGCGCCACCGCCGCGAGAGGACAGTGGTCCGCACGCCAGATTTGATGTGGAGGTGGGATATGATGCTTACCAACATCTCATTGGGGAGGCTGCTGATGAAGTCCATGTTCGCCAGAGGCTCTTGCGGTTCTGGCTCGACCTGCCCCCGCTTGTTGGCTGGCTCATCCTCCATCTCGCAGCAGGCGGCGATCCTCGGTGACGGTGCTTGTAGATGAGAACGGAGGACTGTTCTACGTACCTTCCCGAGGCGGCCGAAACAAAACTTAGTAAATGGCTGCCCGCGGTACTAATTGATTAGTTGAATGCCCAGGGTTGGACTAATACGACCGTTTGCCATAATAACATGGTGGCTATTTGTTAAAAATGCCTAGGAAAATCAATGTATAAAAAGGCGAAACGAACCCTGAATAATTTCATATGTTTAGCACAGTTGCATGTTGCCTCTGTAAAATAAATCAAGGCGGGAAGATACAGCGTATGTCGTTTCGCACACAGATCATGTGACCAAGTTCCCTCTCGGAACCAAGAAGCTTCTTGATAGAAGCTCCAGTTTGTATGAAAGAAAATATGGGTCAAAGCCGAGTTGAAAAGGGCAGCAATATCTAACTCCAGCTTACAGAAGGTACAAAAGCACGATGATTAATTGTTCATCAGGTTTACACAAAATCCAGATTGAACAGGACAATAACAACTAACTCAACCAGAGTTTTCGGCAGTCACAATCAAATGGATCGGTCTGATCCATAAAATCAAGATCCTGGTCCAGAAAATCTACCGGTATATGAAAACAAGTTGTTGTAAATAGAAGCCGAGCATGTTTAGAAGCCCTTCTGTCCACCTGAAACTTCTTTTTATGCTGTTCAACGTGTCCATCTGTGAGAAAGTTTTTGTTAAAAAAATTTAATC
Organism: Thinopyrum elongatum; assembly: GCA_011799875.1. Lineage (NCBI taxonomy): Eukaryota > Viridiplantae > Streptophyta > Magnoliopsida > Poales > Poaceae > Thinopyrum > Thinopyrum elongatum. Next base: position 37,762,767 of record CM022300.1, on the reverse strand, counting down.
CTCATGGACAATAGTACTCTCGCATTCAACAGGAAGAATGTGACATAGCTAGTGTTTGCATGGTTGGATGCCTATCCTTCCAGCGTTATTGTCCTCAAACGAATTTCAGGAGAACTGAGAAAATCACGGTGTTTCTTATGCCACCAATTGGTTATACCTTTTTGTCCATGTCCTTTAGCCTAAATAGACATGAAGACTGAAAACAGTTAATGTCTAAAAAAGTAGTACAGCTGAACGGTTAGTTCTAGTAAAGTATATAAATGTGCTTGATATCATCACCTCTATATAAAAATTCTCCAGACATGGAAAGCATTGTAGCAAGCCGATAGTCATGTTCAGATGAAAACACCACATACTGATATGCAAGGTCTTGATAGAATCCAGCACCATTGATAGGGTACCCATGGACAAACTCTTCATTGAGCATAGACCATAATATTAGTACCAAAAGCATACTCCAAGATTATATAGAACTTATGCGCACAAATGAAAAATGCAGCTTATGATTACAAAAGTGTTGATGATATAAAACTTACGCACACAAATGAAAAATGCAGCTTATGATTACAAAAGTGTTGATGATAATATACAGTACCTGAATAAGTGTGGAGCCAACCACCATCTTGTAACCTTCAAAAGGATCAGGAATTACACCCAAGGTCTCTAGTTTAGGCCCAGAGACCACGGTTATTTGCGAAGGTGCATAACAATAATTAAGGAGCAGCCTTTGGAGTGAAGGGGCTTCTTTGATGATGAGCTCCTCTACTTTAAAGCAAATACCAATGCTACAAGGTGAGGTGACTTTATTTGGAGATAACGGATACGGATTTCTTTTCCAAAAAGTAGCAGCAAGCGCTCCAGGGCAGGGTAGCAGGAGTGGATGATGTTGTGCAGTGAGGCCTCCGATACATCGACCACCACAAGCGCGAGTTTTTTTAGCAGTGGGAGTGAAAGCATTTGTATCAGATTGTCTGGTAGATGACACTGGGCCAGGTTGGCGGTGTGGAGAGTGGAGGAAAACCATGAGATGGACATTGGTGGTGAGGGCACAGCTACAACGCTTGGTGGAATGCTATTTGCATAGTAATGGTAGAACTCAAGATGCTGGAGTTTTTCGAATTGACGGGATGTCAACCAGGCGTCCACCGTGCAGGGTATGCATAGCAGGTAGCATGCCGGGATGCATAGGCATTGAACGGAGCCCTGGTGGGAGGAGATGATGGCTTCATGGAGTTCAAAATCATGAACGGCAGATAGCCGGCAACAGTCGAGATTAAGAGGCGCGGCGTGCCACAGAGTGCGCCACCGAGATGCAAGGACCTGTGTGCGGCAACCATCCTTGGTGGGGAGAAGGAAGATGATCTCATCCAGGATGGCGTCCGGGAGATCACTGATGTGGTCCGCCCGATATTCTATGGGTTCCTCGGATCCAGGGGCGTGGCCTGATAACCCACAAGTATAGGGGATCGCAAAAGTTTTCGAGGGTAGAGTATTCAACCCAAATTTATTGATTCGACACAAGGGGAGCCAAAGAATATTTGCAAGTATTAGCAGCTGAGTTGTCAATTCAACCACACCCAGAGATTAATTATCTACAGCAAAGTGATCAGTAGCAGAGTAGTATGATAGTTTTGATAGTAGTAGCAACAGCAATAGTAACGGTGACAATGATAGCAAAGATTTTGTAGCAAGTGTAACAGTAATAGTAGAAGTAGTAACTTAGCAAGAACAATATATGGAAAATTTGTAGGCATTGGATTGGTGAATTCGTTGGATGATATTCATCATATAATAGTCATAACCTAGGGCAATACGGCACTAGCTCTAGTTCATAAATATAATGTAGGCATGTATTCTGTAAATTGTCATACGTGCTTATGGAAAGAACTTGCATGACATCTTTTGTACTACCCTCCCGTGGCAGCGGGGTCCATAAGGAAACTAAGGGATATTAAGGCCTCCTTTTAATAGAGAACCGGAACAAAGCATTAACACATAGTGAATACATGAACTCCTCAAACTACGGTCATCACCGGAAAGTATCCCGAATACTGTCACTCCGGGGTTTGCGGATCATAACACGTAGTAGGTGACTATAACTTGCAAGATCGGATCTAGAACATAGATATAATGGTGATAACATAAATGGTTCAGATCTGAAATCATGGCACCTGGGCCGAAAGTGACAAGCATTAAGCGTGGCAAAGTCATAGCAACATCAATCTCAGAACATAATGGGTACTAGGGATCAAGCCCTAACAAAACTAACTCGATTACATGATGAATCTCATCCAACTCCTCACAGACCAGCGAGCCTACGAAGGAATTACTCACTCCCGGTGGGGAGCATCATGGAATAGTCACGGTAGATGTCCTAGTGTGAGGACTTAGTCGTGGAGCCATCGCAATGAGGTTAGTTTAAAGGGGTTAATCAGGACAAAGGACACGGGGAGTTTATACTGGTTCAGCCCCTTGTGGTGAAGGTGAAGGCCTAATCTAGTTTGAGGTGGTATTGCTAGGGTTTCGATGACCAGGGAGCGAATACGCTTAACCTGGCTCTCGATCTCTTCTTTTTTGTCCCTAAACCGCCGCCGGGTCGTCCCTTTATATACATAGGTTGACGCCCGGCGGTTCACAGAATCCCGGCCGGCTCATAAACGTGTCCGGCTCGGTATCCACTCTTTCCTATCTTACAATACAAGTCATATACCTATGGCGGTTTACATCTATGGGCCCTAAATCGCCTTTGGGCTTTGGGCCTTCTTATTAAGTCTCATTCGTAAGTCGCCATCTTCTATGTCTTCATGGGCTTCAATACAGGTAAATCACTATGAGCATAACCTGGCCCCTCCTGGGCGGTTTATACTCAATAGTTATATCCCCAACATTAGGCCCCAGGTTGATTTGAACTTGTTCATGTCAATCTTCAACACTTAGGAAAATTCCTTCTTCATTACCTTCGCAAAAATTTGTAGCTCGTCATCTTCCGAGATCATGATAACCCGCCATGACGTCACCTGTCATTAATTTTATAAACATCCAGAAATCATATATGCATCTCCTTTTTAATGAACCTCCGAAAATTGAGGCGTCAGCCCTGTCACATATCCAATTTGGAGCTCCTCACCTTATAAATAGGGCTAGGGGTCCTTTTCACTTTCCCCCTCGGCCTCTTCGTCTTCCTCGCGACGCACTGCTCTCAAGTCCAGCCGCCGCCATCGACCCTCTCCTCTGCATCACCCTTGGCCACTGCATCATCCCGACTTGGCCCAGAGTTTGCTCACGCGCCTCTGCTGTTCAACAGCCTTGGTAAGTTCTTCCTCCTTCCCCCTCCGTAGATCTCATTAGGGTTCGAACGAGTTCATGGAGGTTCGGCACTATTCTTCACCTGTTCTTCTCTGTAGCATGAAGTTTGATTCAAGCTTAATATCTAACCTGTGCGGCAATAACCCTAGTCCCTTTTTCCTCATCAGAGCATCCCTTTTAGGTAGAAAGATCCGATCTGGACCTTCATAAACTGCTCAAGTACCAGTATTTTAGGTCTGAATATATTTTCATTTTCTGACACGCGGTAGATCCAAAATTGCAATACCAATCTGTGAAACCTGTTTTTCATCACTTAGCCATTTTCCAACTTCAGATCTATACTTTCAATATCCGTGTAGGTGGTTTAACTTCAGAAAATAATAACCTGCCAGGTACCATTAGTCCCCTCTTAAACCGCCAAGTGTTCGTCTTTGTAATTTGATAACGTCACTGTTCGGTTTAACATTTATGCATGCTTCAACACTTTCTGCCTATTAACCATGAGCCTTAAACTGGCACAAATCTTTTCCAGGTTATCGTATAAATGGCCAAATCCTTTTATTCCTGTAACTGGGTTCAATCCCGGGTTACAGAAGAAGAACTGAACGGGTGTGTTGCAACCGGCGCTTTAGCAAAAAAGGAAGACATCCACTGGAGAGCCCCCGGTCCAGAAAATCTTCCTGAACCCAAGGATGGGGAAGTGATTGTTTTTGTTGATCATCTGAGTCGAGGGTTCAGCCCTCCCGGATCAAAAAAATTCCGTGATGTGCTTCACTTCTTCCAACTTCACCCTCAAGATATTGGGCCTAACTCCGTGTCCAATATTTGCAATTTTCAAGTGTTTTGTGAAGCCTACCTGCAAGAAGAGCCCACAGTCGAGCTGTTCAGAGATTTCTTCCATTTAAACCGCCGTACTGAATTTATGGATGGGCCCAATACTGAACTTGGCGGGGTTTCAATTCAGAAGAGAAAAGACGTCAGCTTCCCTCACGCTAAGCATCATAGCCATCCCAAAGATTGGAATCAAACTTGGTTCTATTGCCAAGATACATCTCCAGCTGGCGAGAATCCTCTGCCGGGTTACCGTGCTCACCGGCTTACCGATGCACATCCATTCCCCCAAAGACTCAATGCAAAGGAACGGTCCAAATATGCACCACAGCTTTCAAAGCTCAGAGCCTTTATGGCAAACGGTTTGACAGGCATTGATTTTGTCCGTTGCTGGGTATCTTGGAGCACTTTGCCTTTAAGCCGTCGCTCCGGTTTAATGTGTGAGTACACAGGGGATGTGAAAGACCCTCAATGCCACACTAAGATTCAGCTGACTGATGCTGAAATTACTGAATCTGTCAAGAAGATGTTGGATGAACCGGTGACCGACTGTAGCAAAACAGGACTTAGTCCTTTCTGCGCTTCAAATAAACCGCCAGCTGTAAGAATTGCCCTACTCCTGCTTTAATCCATATTTTTAATACTCCCTTGTGATCTTTTCAATCTTTAAACAGCGTGATGATCCGTTCTGGAAGAAGAAACCACAGGATAAACCGGCCAAAACACCTCGTGTCAAGACCAAGGTCAACAAGAAGCCCGCTAAGAAGAAAAACACCGAGCCTACCGAGTTAAACATTGACGATGATAATCCGGAGTCAGAGGTAGAACTTGATTCACTTGGCTCTTTTTTCATACATCTCATTGACGATGATTTCTATCAGGACGACGCAGAAGCTAGCCGCGCAAATGACGTAGAGGTAACTATTCTCTCATCCGGTTCAGAACCTCTGCCCACACAGAAAACCTGACAAGCAAGCCGGAAAGTAAGATTTTCTCACCCCCTAGCTTACTTGGATCCAAACTTTCTTTTGAAGAAGCAGCAACACGAAGCTCGCCGCACAACCCGGCATAGCGGCCATGTGGTCACTTCTTCCGGTTTACCGAACTCGCCAGTTCGTAAATGCCGCCCAGATGTCTCTTCTATTTCTGACACATCTTATCCCAAGGCGGGTTATTTCCGACAACCTCTTAATCCATCTGATTCAAACTATCAGGGAACTTCCCTTTCATCCTCTGGCGAGTCCACAGGGACACAAATTCCAGCCCTCAAAACTGTTCCTGGGTGAGCATTTTTAACTAACCCCTTATTCCTTATGCTTGATCATTATACTAACCTGTTATTTGCGTCTCTGTCAGAGCCAAGGCTAGACCCAGCAAAAAGGCCAAATTGAACAAACCGGCTGATGACAGTGCGCCAACTGATCCGGAAAAGAACCCGGAACAGTTTGAAACAAATACTGAAGCTATTCTTGATGATCTGCCACCGCAAGATCATGACACCTTTGTTGAGCAGATGGAAATTGATCCGATGGGTCATGCTGATAAACCGCCAAGCCCAACTAAGGCTGCTGATGATAAAGCTGACGATGTTGTAGTTACCGGTGTCAGGTATACAGCCCCAGACAACCCCACTGCTCTGTCAAAACATAGTGCCAAAGAAGAATTTTCTGCTGTTGACAAGGGCAAGTGGAAGGCGGACTTGGAAAGCTATGCCCACCTCAGTGCCCAAGATATTCATTCTGGGTTTTTAAACCATTTGTACACAAGCCGTGATTATGAAGCCGGTTTACTGAACATGATGAAGGAGCGATATGAGGTAAATGCTGTTAACTCTGCATAAATATTCTTCCCTTAGCCGCCAAGTTTACTGGACATAAAAGAATAGAATGTTCTGCAAACTTTCAAGAGCCATATAGATCAACTCCACTAGCCCGCAAGGGCCGGTTTATAATGTCAATATGAACCGGGACTTTAGAATAATAAATCTTCAATTTCGCCTGTGTAGCCCCCAAGGGTCGACTTAATAAATATGTTAAGTTGAGACTAATTATGTTGTAAGGCTCAAAATTCTTACTTAGGACCTTTATAATCCGGTTGACCATCAAGCTGATAGTTGTTATGTGCTTGGGACTTGTAATTTTTTTTTGATAAGAAGCAATAGACATTAGCCCCCAAGTGCCAAGTATATTACTTGTTATGTGCTTGGGACTTTGAATATGCACTGCTATGTAATTAATTACATGTCTCTTGCAGGCTGATCTTAACAAGAAGGAATCTCAAATCGCCGACCTTCAATAAAATATCAAGTCGCAACAAGCCGAGACCTCCAAAGCCAAGGAGGAACTGACCAGTGCCTTAACAGCAATGGAGAAACTGAAGGAGAGCTTCAAGAACGAGCGGGCAGGTTGGGATACAGAAAAGTCAACTCTGCTGAAGAGGGCTGAGGATGCTGAGGCTGCCCTTAATCCGGTGGCCGAGGAGCTGACTGGCTTGAAACAGCAAATAAATGCCATGACCACTGCCGTATTTGGTAAACAACTTCTTCATAAGCTTTGAACATGTATTATGTAAGAGACTGCCGGTTTACCGATGTTTTTGATGATGCAGGAACTCGCATTGCTCATCTTGGCTAAGATATGCGGCAAAAACTGAAAGCTGCCTATACACTTATAGAGCAATTATATACCAGCGTACAATGGGTTATCTGCACAGCTTCCCATAATAAACCGCCCCCCACCTTGATCAAGGAGATGTTGGAAAGGCTGGCGATGATGCCTGCACGGTTTGAAGAGCTAAAGAAGTCAGCTGCCAGGGCGGGTGCTCTTACTGCACTGACTCGGGCCAAGGCTTGGATATCTGATCTTGATCTGGCCAATGTGGGAAACGGCTACCCGAGCATAAAGGAGGACGGGTCAGAGTTTAATAACGATGACCTTAGAGCCTTGACGAGGGAAATGCGCCCATTAGCTAGCAAATTGGCTGACGAAACCGATCTTTCACATTATCAGTCGATTTATGATGCCAACAATAAGAGAGTTAATGCGCCAACTTATGATGCTCCAAATCTTATTCCTCCAATCCGTAAGCATACCTATGCCCCTGATGTTGACCCCTCCACACTTATAAGTAATGAAGCTGTATTCAAGGCCTTAACTGGGATCGATTGGACCACCATTGATTTCCAGCCACTGGGTAGAGAGGAGGAAGATGAACCGGCGCTAGACGATCCGCAACCTTCAAGTCAGCCAGGCCAGGACTCGTAAACCGGGGGCCGGTTTTAGCAGCTGCTTTCTTTAAGACTTGTTAAAACAATTATTCTTTTGGGCACCAAACGCCTTGTAATAGGCTAGCTTAAACTCTTGTTCTGATATGCCATCGTGCATATTTACTTTGCATGACACTGCTAATCCACCATGTTAAGATATGCCACTTATGCTTATAATATTAACAATGTGGAATCTGCTCCTGCATGCAACGGATTAAAAGTGTCCTGGCGGTTTACCGCTGGACGGGTCATAACGCCCAATATAAAACCATGGAAACTAACATAGCTTATACCCAAGGCTGGACTTTAAGAATAACCAAATTTGAAATATATCATACCTGTGATATTTGATCACACTGTTGGTTTATCAAACCGGTGTAGTAAGGGGGAGAACCCAAACTTTGAGCACTGGTAATTATCATAGATTGCTTGGCTTATGAACAAAACCAGGCCGGGTTAATAAACACCGGATATTATCTTATCTCATACTGGCGACTTATAGTCAAAGGCCAGGCCGGGTTAATAAACACCGAATATTATCTTATCTCATACTGGCGACTTATAGTCAAAAACCAGGCCAGGTTAATAAACACCGGATGAATTATGATCATAAAGCATTATAAGCCTCATCAAATAAACCTCAAAAAAACTGTGGAATAAAACAAACGAAAAAACGAGGCTTTTCATGGGCTGCCAGGCCGAAAATCGAGTGCTTTCACGGGCCGCACAGCCACTTAGTTAAACCTATATACAAACCTTATAAGATGGACCTCGCATAACCAATCGTCGTTTTAACTTTGACAAGTTCAGGGTCTGTATAAGATTGACTTGTCAAACGTTCGGCGGGTCATTCCAGGAATACCTGGGCGGAGTGGCTTACTTAAAAAGGCAGGATAACCCCGGGTTTTAGGTGAATACACCTGGCTTCCAAGCCTGGCTTTTAAGCCTATTACAAGGGTTATACAAACTCGTTGTTCTTTAGAATCAAGGAGCCCCCAAGTAATATTTTTGAGCTGTGCTCAAGGGGCACCTATGTTTGAGCTGTGATTTTGCAACAGACTCTCTTTGGTACCTTTAACCTGGGTTGCAAGCCCCCAAGTTTTTTTTTCAATTGGCTTATAAGCCGGTTTTAAAGGGTAATCATAACTTCGCTCATAAGCCGGAAGCCCCCAAGTAACCAAAGACTCATTAAGAAAAAAGGACAGAGGCCCTGCTTTAGCAGGGGTGCAGGTTTATTATATTGATCACAATATATACATTGTCAAAAATATGTACATCAGAAGAGCCAATGGCTCAGGTGTAGTACGGCCGAAGATGAGCAATATTCCACGGCCGGCGAGTCTCTTCCTCCGACGTGCGTGAGTCCTTGTGGTCTCGGACATCAATAAGGTAGTATGACCCGTTGTTCAGATTCTTGCTGACCACAAAGGGTCCTTCCCAAGGTGGGGATAACTTGTGCATATCAGTCTGATCCTGGATAAGCCGAAGCACTAAGTCGCCTTCTTGAAAGGTTCTGGTCTTGACCCGGCGGCTGTGATAACGACGTAGATCTTGCTGGTAAATCGCCGAACGAGCCGCTGCGAGATCACGCGCCTCGTCTAACAGGTCAAGTGCATCCTGACGTGCCTTTTCATTATCAGCTTCAATGTAAGCCGCCACACGGGGTGAGTCGTGACGGATGTCACTGGGGAGAACCGCCTCTGCTCCATAAACCATGAAAAAAGGCGTGTAACCCGTCGATCTGTTGGGCGTTGTGTTGATGCTCCATAGCACCGAGGGTAACTCCTCTACCCAACAACCCGGCGTCCTCTGTAAGGGAACCATAAGCCGGGGCTTGATGCCTCTCAGGATCTCTTGATTGGCTCTCTCAGCTTGACCATTAGATTGGGGGTGAGCCACCGACGAAACATCAAGCCGGATATGCTCACGTTGACAAAATTCTTTCATAGCACCCTTGGAGAGATTAGTGCCATTGTCTGTTACAATGCTGTGTGGAAAGCCAAAACGGAAGATCACCTTCTTCATGAATTGAACCACCGTTGCTGCATCACACTTACTGACTGGCTCTGCCTCTACCCACTTAGTGAATTTATCAACCGCCACCAAGAGGTGGGTCTTCTTATCCTTGGACCTCTTAAAAGGTCCAACCATATCAAGCCCCCAAACTGCAAACGGCCAAGTGATTGGAATCATTCTCAACTCCTGAGCCGGAACATGAGCTCGATGTGAAAACTTCTGACAACCGTCACATTTTTTGACCAAGTCCTCAGCATCAGCATGAGCCATCAGCCAATAAAAACCGTGACGAAAAGCCTTGGCTACAAGAGATTTATAGCCGGCGTGATGACCACAATCTCCTTCATGGATCTCATGCAGAATCTCATAGCCTTCTTTAGGAGAAACACAACGCTGAAATGCCCCGGTAACACTGCAATGGTGCAGCTCTCCATTGACAATTGTCATTGACTTGGACCGCCGGGTTATTTTCCTGGCCAAGGTTTCATCCTCAGGTAACTCGCCCCGGGTCATATATGCCAAATATGGAACTGTCCAATTAGGAATAACATGAAGAGCCGCCACCAACTGAGCTTTCGGGTCAGGAATAGCCAAATCCTCCTCTGTAGGTAACTTGACCGACGGGTTATGCAAAACGTCAAGAAAGACATTAGGTGGCACCGGTTTACGTTGAGAAACCAACCGGCTTAAGGCATCAGCCGCTTCATTTTTCCTCCGATCAACATGCTCAACTTGATAACCCTTGAAGTGACCAGCAATAATATCCACCTCTCGTCGATAAGCCGCCATGAGGGGATCCTTAGAATCCCAAGTACCAGAGACTTGTTGAGCCACCAAATCTGAGTCACCAAAGCACCTTACCCGGCTTAAGTTCATCTCCTTAGCCATCCGAAGACCGTGGAGCAAGGCCTCATATTCAGCTGCATTGTTAGTGCAAGGGAACATCAAACGGAGAACATAACAAAATTTATCACCTCGAGGGGAAGCTAGCACAACTCCAGCCCCCGAGCCCTCCAATTGCCTGGACCCATCAAAGTGAATAGTCCAATACGTGTTATCTGGTTTTTCCTTAGGCATCTGCAGCTCTGTCCAGTCATTGATGAAATCCACCAGTGCTTGAGACTTGATGGCCGTGCGAGACATATACTTCAGACCATGAGGCCCAAGTTCAATGGCCCATTTGGCAACCCGGCTTGTTGCCTCCCTATTTTGGATGATATCTCCTAAAGGAGCAGAGCTAACCACAGTAATGGGGTGACCCTGAAAATATTGCTTAAGCTTCCGGCTTGCCATGAAAACCCCATATACAAGCTTCTGCCAATGTGGGTATCTTTGCTTGGACTCAATAAGCACTTCGCTGATATAATAAACCGGCCGTTGAACCGGATATTCCTTGCCTGCCTCTTTCCTTTCAACCACAATAGCCACATTGACAGCCCGGCTATTAGCAGCCACATATAACAACAGCGGCTCCTTATCAACGGGCGCAACTAGGACCAGCGGCTCAGCCAGCTGCTTCTTAAGCGCCTCAAATGCCTCATTAGCAGCATCACTCCAGACGAAGTCATCTCTCTTTTTCATCATCTGATACAAAGGGATGGCCTTCTCACCGAGGCGGCTTATGAACCGGCTTAGCGCCGCAATACGACCCGCCAGACATTGAACATCATTGATACACGCCGGTTTAGCCAGAGAAGTAATGGCTTTGATCTTCTCCGGATTAGCTTCAATGCCCCTGTTAGACACCAGAAAGCCCAAAAGCTTGCCCGCCGGCACACCAAAAACACACTTGGCCGGATTAAGCATCATCTTATAAACTCGAAGATTATCAAAGGTTTCCTTCAAGTCGTCTATCAACGTCTCCTTCTTTCTAGATTTCACCACAATATCATCCACATAAGCATGAACATTGCGTCCAATCTGATTATGAAGACAATTCTGCACACATCGCTGGTAAGTCGCCTGGGCACTCTTGAGCCCAAAAGGCATAGACACATAGCAGAAGGCTCCAAAGGGAGTTATGAAAGCTGTCTTCTCCTGGTCCTTAATTGCCATCTTGATCTGATGATAACCAGAATAAGCATCCAAAAAACTCAAACGCTCACAACCCACCGTAGCATCAATAATCTGATCAATACAAGGGAGAGCAAAAGGATCAGCCGGACAAGCCTTGTTTAAATCCGTGTAGTCCACACACATGCGCCAAGTGCCGTTCTTCTTAAGTACCAGCACCGGGTTAGCCAACCACTCAGGATGAAAAACTTCAACAATAAACCCAGCCGCCAAGAGCCGGGCTACCTCCTCACCAATGGCCTTACGCCTTTCTTCATTGAAACGACGAAGAAACTACTTGACCGGTTTAAACTTGGGATCAATGTTGAGAGTGTGCTCAGCGAGTTCTCTCGGTACGCCTAGCATGTCAGAAGGTTTCCATGCAAAGATATCCTGGTTCTCACGGATGAACTCGATGAGCGCGCTTTCCTATTTCGGATCCATATTAGCACTGATGCTGAACTGCTTGGATGAATCGCCAGGAACAAAATCAACCATCTTAGTGTCATCTGCCGATTTAAACTTCAAAACCGGATCATGCTCTGTAGTTGGCTTCTTCAAAGACGTCATATCCGCCGGATCAACATTGTCCTTGTAAAATTTTAACTCCTCCGTTGCACAAACCGACTCAGCATAAGCCGCATCACCTTCTTCACATTCCAAGGCTATCTTTCGGCTCCCATGTACTGTGATGGTCCCCTTGTAACCCGGCATCTTGAGTTGCAGATAAACATAACAAGGCTGCGCCATGAACTTGGCATAAGCCGGCCGTCCAAACAGAGCGTGATACGGGCTGCAAATCTTGACTACTTCAAAGTTCAATGTCTCTGATCTAGAGTCATGATCATCTCCAAAGGCAACTTCCAGAGCTATCTTACCAACAGGGTACGCCAACTTACCAGGCACCACACCATGGAAAACTGTATTCGACGGTTTAAGATTTTTATCTGTCAACCCCATGCGACGGAAAGTTTCGTAATAACGGATATTGATGCTGCTCCCTCCGTCCATGAGTACCTTGGTAAACTTATACCCTCCAACCTGGGGTGCAACCACCAATGCTAGGTGACCCGGATTATCACCCCGGGGCGGGTGATCTTCCCGACTCCATACGATGGGCTGCTCAGACCAGCGCAGGTAACGGGGAACCGCCGGTTCAACGGAGTTCACTGCCCTTTTATGAAGCTTTTGATCCTGTTTGCATAAATTTGTGGTGAAGACATGGTACTGCCCACTATTCAGCTGCTTTGGGTTACTCTGATACCCAGATTGCTGCTGCTGATTCCCCTGACCTGACTGTTGATGGTAGCCACCCTGATTGCCTTGATTGCCCTGATTACCTTGGAATCCAGAACTAGAACCGCCACCGCCGTAACCCGGTCCATGAGAACCGGACCCTGAACCACCACCCGGTCCATGATTGTCTTGAAAAAGATTGGAATTTTTATACTCCTTCATGACGTAGCAATCCTTCCAGAGGTGGCCAGACGGTCTTTCTCGCGTCCCATGCCTTGGGCAGGGCTGATTGAGCATCTGCTCAAGATTAAAGCCTGATCCTCCGGCCCGTGGGGGCAGTTTACCTTTACGATGCTGGCCATTATTCTGTGCGTTGGTGTTAGCCACAAAGTCCAAACTATTATCAGCTTTGCGCTTACCATTGCCTCCCTGATTCGCCGGATTATGCTATTGTCCTCTGGTGCTGCTGCTCTTCTTTCCCTTTCCAGGCTTATCGTCATCAGACTCGGGGTCCTTGGTACCATCAGAGTCAGCATACTTAACCAGAGCCGCCATCAGCTCTCCCATGTCATTGCAGTGGCGCTTGAGCTGACCCAACTTCTGCTTAAGAGGCGTAAACCGGCAATTCTTCTCCAACATTATGACCGCTGAACCGGCATTGATGCGATCCGATGAATGTAAGATGGTCGAAACCCGGCGCACCCAATGGGTTGTGGACTCACCCTCTTCTTGGAAACAGGCATCCAGATCCACAATTGACATCGGCTGCTTGCACGTATCTTTGAAATTCTGGATAAACCGGGCTTTAAACTCCGCCCATGACCCAATGGAGTTGGCAGGGAGCCCCTTCAACCAAGTGCGAGCCGTTCCATCCAACATCAGGGGGAAATATTTAGCACATGCCGCATCACTAACATCTAGCAATTCCATGGCCATCTCATAACTCTCGATCCATGCTTCAGGAGGTAAATCGGCTGTATAGTTAGGCACCTTGCGAGGACCCTTAAAATCCTTGGGCTGACGCTCATTACGTATGGCCGGCACTAAACATGGCATGCCCAAATTCCTAAAGGTTACACCTGGCTCCACCAAAGTTGTCGGACGAACCGGAGAAGGTTGACGGGCCGCATATTGCGCCGCCAGCTCGGCCTCTCGACGTGCTCTACCTTGATCCACCACGTTCTGAGCATCAGCACCACCGCCCACCGGGTTATGTCCACAAGGCTGGTTATGGTTCCGCCCACTGCTTGACACAGCTGGTTCATCAATATGCCTACTGTCACTCCGGCTTGGGCGAGGGGTGGAATGAATCCGGCTTCGACTGTAAGAATAAGCCTGCTGCTGAACCAATGCTGTCTGAAGGAGCTCTCTAGCCCTCCGCATCTCAACCGCCATTGGAGACTCACCTTCAACTGGTATAGCCGCCAATCGTGACGCCGCAGCGATCATGTTATCCAAAGGGTTAGAGTAATGACCCGGTGGTGTTGGCATGTGTTGCGGCGGGATATTGTTCTGACGAGGCGGATCCGTGGTGCGCGGCTGAACCGGCGCTCCCGTCCCAGGCGCTTCAACCCGGTCCACCACTGGTGGGTTACTAGTTCCTGCTCCTGGCGTGTTAAAGAGGTTCCTCGCCTCGTAAACCGGTGGCAGGCAAGACTGATGCCTCCTCCTCATGACTTCGTTTGAAGCGTTCTGATCTAACATGAGTCGGTAAGATTCCGACTGAATCCGCTGTGCTTGAGCATCCAACATAACCCGCTCCGCAGCCATCCTGGCATCTTCAGCTGCCAGGTCTTCCTTAGCTTGAGCTATCTGATCTCGCAATTTCACAACTTCCGCATTATGCTGATCTTGATTATCCGGGTTAACCTCCGTCGTCAGCAGTGTTGCCAAGGCGTCTAGTAAACCGGACAAGACTTGAGCCGGCAGGCGCGCAGGGCCTCCTGCCTCGGCTACCGTCACCGCTGCTGACCCAGAAATCAATGCCGCTGTAGTTGAAGAATGCTGCACTGGCTGCGTACCGGCCATGAAGATTGCAACCCGGTTCGGCGGCTCGTAGGGGTCTGGAATACTATCACCATCGGAACAGCCCCCAAGCCGACCATCTTGCAGTTGGTACAATGACTCGGTTTCACTGGTGGATGACTCACCATCAGAATAGACAACTGTCTCACCGTCAAATACCGATTTATCCTCAGATCCCGCACCATTGAAGAATCCCACGAAGGCACGACTCATGGCGGGCTGAACTCGGGCGGGTTTTGCACGCTGAGCCGTCTCGATGATGTCGGTGCAAGTGTCCGGCTCAGGGCCCGGTTCGCTGATCTTGCCAATGAAGACGTGAATTCCACCGAAGGGGACCCGGTACCCATACTCAATTGAGCCGGCCTCGGGGCCCCAGCCTTCGTCGTCGATGTAGAGCTTGCCGCGATGACTCTTGGTCATCCGGCCCACAGTGTATCCCTAGATCCCTTCGAAGTTGCCCTTCAAAAACTCGAAACCACCGTGCGCTGGCCCCATGGTGGGCGCCAACTGTCGTGGAATAGTCACGGCAGATGTCCTAGTGTGACGACTTAGTCATGGAGCCATCGCAATGAGGTTAGTTTAAAGGGGTTAATCAGAACAAAGGACACGGGGAGTTTATACTGGTTCGGCCCCTTGCGGTGAAGGTGAAGGCCTAATCCAGTTTGAGGTGGTATTGCTAGGGTTTCGATGACCAGGGAGCGAATACGCTTAACCTGGCTCTCGATCTCTTCTTTTTTGTCCCTAAACCGCCGTCGGGTCGTCCCTTTATATACATACGTTGACGCCCGGCGGTTCACAGAATCCCGGCCGGCTCATAAATGTGTCCGGCTCGGTATCCACTCTTTCCTATCTTACAATACAAGTCATATACCTATGGCGGTTTACATCTATGGCCCCTAACTCGCCTTTGGGATTTGGGCCTTCTTATTAAGTCTCCTTCGTAAGTCGCCATCTTCTATGTCTTCATGGGCTTCAATACAGGTAAATCACTATGAGCATAACCCGGCCCCTCCTGGGCAGTTTATACTCAATAGTTATATCCCCAACAGAATTGGTGATGGAGAACGGTTGGTGATGACGAAGATCGAAGATCCCCCTCTTCGGAGCCCCAAACGGACTCCAGATCTGGCCTCCTGATGAAGAACAGGAGGTGGCGGTGGCTCCGTCTCGTGAAACGCGATAATTCTTCCTTCCCTTATTGTTTTTCTCCGAAAATGTGAATTTATAGCGTCGGAGATAGGGTCAGCGGGGCCACCAGGTGGGGACAATCCACCTGGGCGCGCCAGGAGGGGGGCACGCCCTTGTGGGTTGTGCTCACCCAGGGGCTCCCCTCCGGTGGTTCTTGGCTCCAGTATTTTTCTTTTATTCCATAAAAAATCTCCAAAAAGTTTCGTTCCATTCCGAGAACTTTTATTTCTGCACAAAAACAACGCCATGGTAGTCTGCTGAAAACAGCATCAGTCCGGGTTAGTTTCATTCAAATCATGCAAATTAGAGTCCAAAACAAGAGGAAAAGCGTTAGGAAAAGTAGATACGATGGAGACGTATCATGGCGCTTCTGCCCGCGCTGCCAGGTGCAGGATCTATAGCCGGCGGCGCCGCTTGCTGGAGCCTCATCTGTGTACATAGCAATCTGGAAGAAAAAAAGGTAAAACATACATGTAGGAAATTCAAAATCAATTCTCAAGATCTGGAAGTAAAAAAGGCACAAACATATATGTAGGACATTCAAAATTAATTCTCAAGATCTGGCTACGAATTATTAGCACGCATGCTAATCCTAGTCGGATTATTAGCAAAAAAAATCATTTGTACAGAACAAACAATTAATCACTAACCATAGATACCATTCAAACAATCAATACACTACACGGATCTAACGAATCTTACTCTGATTTTATGGACTGGGTGAACATAACCAAGGATTTGTATTCCCAACAAAGGGGGGGGGGACTAACCAGTTTTCCGTCGGAGTCGGAGTCATTGCCGGAGTAGCTTTGGACCTCCGGCTTCGGCTGGGGAGGCACGACGGCGGCGATGAAGTCAAGGTCGCGCTGCTACCCTCGTGAGACCTCGTCGGCGACGACAGCAACCTCTGCACCCAGCTTCATGCGTTGCGTGGGTGCTTCACCAGCCCCGGCGTCGCCACTCCCACCAATGGTGCGCTTCGGCAAAATCCTAATACACTCCAAGCGGCGGTGACAACTGTGGACGGGGGGGTGTGGCCGCTTATTATGACCAGCGGATCGGGTGTGCCATTAATATGGAGCAGTGGGAGCGAGGTGGGCGGCGGCCAAAGGGCTGGCTCGCCTCCCGGTGAGCCTGCGCAGCGGACTACTGGCATGCTTATCGTCATTTCACACAGCTACTAGCACGCCCCACGGTGAGTGCGTAGCGAACACGCACATGCCTCGGCCTCCCGGTCTGCTTGCGCGGCGGACTGCTAGCATGCGTCTCGTCAACTCACGCATGCTCGTATTGTACGACACACGGGACGCGTGCGCGGCACGTATTATATTGATTTTTTCCTTTTTGATGATTAATTCTGCCGCTTTATTGCTTAACTGAAGCATGGCACGTACATTGTTGGTCCAACGCACACGATTCGAATAAAGAGTTCGTTTGCGATATTGGTTGATAATTATTGATAATTTCCTGTGTGTAAGAAGATTATATCAAAACTTGTCTCAAATTTGAAAAAAAATCATAGTCTATTAGTGTCCATATGACACCACGATAAGTGTCATGAATTTCAACTTAGTTTTGGATTTACTGGATTTTAAAATCAAGATTCTCAATGTTAGAAATTTCTTGCATGGGGACTAAACATGCACCCAGGGACAGTACACATATGATTTTGCAATCCATTTTCCAGCACTATCACGGGTCTCATGTAGATCAAATTTGATTTTTGCACATTAAATCCCTGGGAAATCAATCAATGTATAAAAATGGACAAATGTTTTTTTTTTTCAAATTTTAACACTAAACTCCTTTGGTCGCATGTTCGCTGCAGAAAAAGTTTGACATGCATCTTTGCGCCACATGCACGCGGTGGTCCTAGGACACACTCGCGTGTGACAATCTCTGTGGGTCCGCGAGGTCGCCGTCCAGCACTATGACATACGGTGAGAGAGGTTAATTTGTCCAACAAGGATGGTCATTTTTTGGTTTTGGTACGTACGGTAGGAGTATATATATAGTACGCGTTGAAGAGGGTGGCTGGGGGCAACATATACTACGCGTCATATAGGACAGTCACTCGCGTGGGATGCTTCCATCCGTGGGCCCGCGAGGTTGTCCTCCATCACTTTGACCCAACAAGGAGGTTTCTTTTTGGGTTGTGTTGCGGTAGGAGTATATATATAGTACGCATCGAAGAGGGGAGGATGGGGCCAGGGTACGTAGCACATACTACACACACGTCATGAACGATCTCGCTCCGTGTGGGGACTTTTTGGTTTCTGAGACAGGTGCCAGAAAAAAGTTGTGCATATTGGGTATTAAAAACATCACCAACACATTGGGCCATGTGCAGACGATGATTGTCACTCATTCTCGCCTGCGACGCTTGCCTCCATGGGCCTGCGAGGTCGTCGTCCATCTAATATATGACACAACGAGAAAGGTAACTTGATGAACAAGGGGGATTATTTTCGGGTTGTGTTACAGTACGTAGGAGTATATATTACGCGTCGAAGAGGGGACGGGGCCAGCATATATATACTACGTGTCATGAACCTCGGTTCGTGTGGGGGACTTAAAGGTTTCCGAGGCAGGTGCCACATCAAAGTTCTGCATATATATTAGGTATTCAAACATCACAACCACACATCTCAATACATGTGTTTGGCCCACAAGCAAGCGATGGCGGTTGTCCTCTAGCACTCACTCACGGTGTTATCGGCGAGATGCTTCATTTATCTGTGTGTGCCCGCTTGGTCAATCACTTTGACCTACAGTGATAGAGGTTAATTTGACTTATAATTAGGAGGGGATTAAATTTTGGTTCGTCTTATACGGTACGGTACATGCATGTCATGATGTGAGAGATAACATATTATACTTTGGGGCTGTTTGGTTCTAGGCCTAACATTGCCACACATTTTTGCCAAGCTTGCCTAAGGTTAATTAGTTCATCAAAATGAGAGCCACAAGTTGGTAAACCTAAGGGAATCTTGCCACACTTTTTGTGTATATGCCATGTGGGGCCCAAGCGTGGCGTGCCTAAGGTGTGGCTGAACCAAACACTCACTTAAGTTGGTCAAACTTGCCGAACCTTAGGTGTGATCGCATGTGTACGCACGAATCCCTCCCACCGGGTCGAAGTGGGGGGGGGGGGGCTAGCACGCAATGCGTCATGAACCAGATCTGTGTGGGGGCTGTGCGATTTTCGACGCATGCATGCGCCATATCAAAATGTTGTGATTTTGGGATTCAAACATATATGCATGCATCACGCATGTCCATACATATTGTTGGGGAACATTCATGCAAAGGTTGTCTTTGGACACTCTCCCTTGCTTGGTTATCATCGATGGCCTATATATTCATGGGCCCACGTGGACGTCTATCACTTCGACCAACAACGCGAGAGAGGTTACCAGGGTGGATTCTTCTTCTCTTGGTTCGCGTTACCGTATAGTTGTACGTCGATCATGGTGAGACTCAAGACCTAAGTTCGAGGGCTTGCATACACTGACAACGTGGCCCCACGCCCCAGCCCCTGTTAAAAAATGAATAAAAATAAAAATAATAAATATTAATTAACTAAATAATTAATTAACTTAATTAACTCTGTTAGTTTAAAACTAATTAAGATTAATTAACCTAATTAGCTAATTAACCTAATTAACTACTGTTAATTAATTAAGCAGTCGCTGACAGGTGGGACCCAATGGTCCTGTTGACCGCTGATGTCACTGTGATGTCATGCTGACATCACAGTTACTATTTCGGATAATGTCGGAATTAAATAAATTTCATAAAATTGTTAAAACTTTGAAAAATCATATAAAATAATCCGTAACTCCGATCGAAAAACTTTGTACATGAAAGTTGTTCAGAACGACGAGACGAATCCGAATACGCGGTGCGTTCGTCGGGCATGACCCAGGAAAGTGTGTCCTGGCCTCGCCTCGCTCACCGCACGCTCACCGCGCCCCGCAAGCGTCTGGCCGCGCGCGCATCCCCGATCCCACGCGGCTCGCGCTCGCTGCGCCTGCTGCCCTGCGCCCCTCGACGCGCTGCCCCGCTCCGGCAGCCGCGCCCTCTGCTCCCTCCGCTGGCTGCTGTCTGCTGCCCCGCTCCGTTGCTCGACTGCGCCCGCGCCAGCCGCGCTCGGTCGCGCCATAGGCAGCGCGTGCGCCCGCGCCCGTGAGCCCTGCCTCCCGCGCGTCCTGCCAGCCAGCCGCGCGCCACCGCCCCCTGCGCTCGTCTCCGGCCGCCTCCGCCCAGGGCCGCCCCCCCCCCCCCGTCAGCTCCCTGCGCCGGCGCCGCCGTTCCCCGTCGGCCTGGCCACGCCCGGGCACAAGCGCCCGGCGCCCAACGCCCGCCCCGTTTGGCCCCTTTGGGCCACTCACAACGGGGCCCCACGCCCCAGCCCCTGTTAAAAAAATGAATAAAAATAAAAATAATAATAATAATTAAATAATTAACTTAATTAACTCTGTTAGTTTAAAACTAATTAAGATTAATTAACCTAATTAGCTAATTAACCTAATTAACTACTGCTAATTAATTAAGCAGTCGCTGACAGGTGGGACCCACTGGTCCTGTTGACCGCTGACGTCACTATGATGTCATGCTGACGTCACAGTTACTGTTTCGGATAATGTCGGAATTAAATAATTATTTAAATTTCAAAAAATTGTTAAAACTTTGAAAAATCATATAAAATAATCCGTAACTCCGATCGAAAACTTTGTACATGAAAGTTGTTCAAAACGACGAGACAAATCCGAATACGTGGTCCGTTCGTCCGTCACACGTCCCTAACTATCTGAACATGCAACCGTTCCCCTCCGGTCATCTGTCCGACATTTGTCTGGAACCGGGAATACTTTCCCGGATGAATCCCCCCTTCGCCAGTATCACCCGGCACTGCGTCAGATCACCTCTGTCACCGCGAATTGCCATGTTATACTTTGTGCTGCACTTGTTCGCTGTGTATTTATACTGTTTCCTCCCCCTCTTCTCTCTCATTACACCCCGACGTCGTCCCTGAGACCGACGCAGCTCCGGAGACCGAAGACACCATTGACGACCTTGCCCTTGCCGCCGAGCAACCAGGCAAGCCCCCCCTTTGATCATCCCGATATCGCCCATTCTATTTTCTCATGCTTGCATTAGAATTGCTGCTGGTACTACTTTACCTATTCTGATGCATAGCCTGTTTATTGTAACCTGCTATTGAAACCTTACCTGCTTATCCTAAACTGCTTAGTGTAGGTTGGGTAGAGACCTATCAGTGACCCCACTTATCCCGACTGCCCCGCTGGATTATCCGAAGACCCGATCAATAGGATTGAAGATCAGGCCCCGGCACTGCACATCACCCCCCTTAGTTGTAACGACACTGCAGCGTTACTATCGAGTGCCGAGGGTGAAACCTCTTGTAGCACTTCTGATGTTAACTCTGTAGAATAGCTATTCGGTCATGGTCAACAAGGGTGATTCCTCCTTCACCACTTCCGGTAACGACGCTGTCGTGCAACACATCAAGTGTGAACCCATCGAGGGTGATTCCTCCGAGTTCACCTTGACGGATACATCGAGTGGAAATTCAACGAGGGTGATACCTCGGATTCCTCTGATGTTATGGACACACGGATACTTGGACTTTACACTGTTACTTGGATAGGCGGGTCGACCCTGAGGGGTACCCGCGTGCGCCTGAGAGGCGAGTGTTGTGAAGACGGGTGCCTGTGTGGTGCCCAAGTGAGAATACGAGGCGTGGCCGGGCATTCTTGGCCCTTGCCGCAAGTCCTCGAGACGGGGCAACGGGGTCACATCTTTCGTGAGTCTCTGCTCGTTACCGCAAGCCCAAGGTACTAACGATTTGGATATTTGATCCGAGCAGGCCTCTGGCCTGATAGCACTAACCATCACGTGGGCATAGTTTGGGCGTTCTGCATCGTGGCATCAGCCGAAAGTTCTGTCAGACGTCCAGTTCAGCATTGTGGCACGGTCGGATCGTACCGACCATCCGAGGCGGTGCTGGTATCCACCCTGCACACAATGACCCGGAGTGCACAGGGCGATGGCCCAAGACCCCTATGTGCTTAGGATGTAGACCGGCGGGGACCTCTCTGCTGAGCTGTTGGTAGGGCTGCAATGTATCGTTTAGCCGAGGCCGGGCATGACCCAGGAAAGTGTGTCCGGCCGGAGTTAATCGAGCGTGTTTGGTAAGTTGGTGCACCCCTGCAGGGAAGAAAACATCTATCGATAGCCTGTCCTACGGTAACGGACACTCAGAGTTGTATCCTGATTGATACAATTAGAACTGGATACTTGGATACTATGGCTCTCGGATTGCTTCTCGCAGGGAGTCGAGAAGGGATCTCAGGACGAGGTTGATGACTATATGGCTCTGGGATTGCTTTCTCGCAGGGAGCCGAGAAAGGATCTCTGGGTGAGGTTGAGACTTAATGATACTGCTACATTATATTGTACTATTCTACTCTCTTCTATTGCTGCAAGACTGCTAAAGATGCTAGTCTTCGATAGGACTAGGCTTTCCTCTCTATTCTGGCATTTCTGCAGCCCAGTCCACATATACAGCCTTCCTTTGATAATGTTGCATATGTAGTGTAGATCCTTGCTTGCTGAGTAATTCTGAGTACTCACGGTTGCTTTGTTTTCCTTTTCTCCCCATATCAGTTTGTCGTGACCAGAGGACGGAGCCCCCTAATACAGCTGCCCCCGCCGACGATCGCTACTACTACCCCAAGGGTGGATACTACTACGAGTTGGATGACGACCAGGAGTAGGATCGGAGGGTCCCAGGCAGGAGGCCTACACCTTTTGATCGTGGTTTTTGTTTTGCCCCGCCTTTCTAAAGGCTTTTCTGTTTTTGTTTCATATCTGTACTCAGATATCTGATGCTTCCGCTGACACTTGTGAGCAAGCTTATGTATTCGAGCCCTCGAGGCCCCTGGCTTGTAATATAAAGCTTGTATGACTTTATTTATGTTTTAGAGTTGTGTTGTGATATCTTCCCGTGAGTCCTTAGGCTTGATCGTGTGCATTTGCATGTATGATTAGTGCACGATTGAGCCGGGGGCATCACATCCCCCTCACGCTAACACGAAGTGTGTGGGTGTCTTTGGGGGGGGGGGCTAGCAATAATAACGTGCGCTTTGTGCGACATGTGCCACATCAAAGTTGTGCATTGGGTATTTGAACATCAAACCACCCTTTTCATATATATATATATATATATATATATTGTTCCACATGCAAGTGTGTTCGTGTTCTGATCCTTTCCCGCATTTTTTTTGCCAAATTTATAAACAGGAGACGAGTCGGAAGCAGCAACCGTCTGCGATCGGGTACGAAATAGACACGGTTCCCTAGGACTACCCGTGTGTCGCGCCCCTGCCCCTCTCACCCACATGATCACAGTAGATTGGGCTCCACGAGGCTTCCCTCCCCCTCTCGAAAATATCTACTCCCTCGCAATCTCGAAAATATCTACCCGCCTAGATGGTTTTTCTGTTTGATAGCACACGATTAGTATGTGTGGACCATGTGCGATGTCTGTTACTCCCGCTCTGCTTCAATCACTAGATCCAAATTTTCAGTAGCCCTGGCATTTTACTCCTGCCTGCATCCGTCGCAATCTAAAAAATATCTGCTCGGCTGGAGTGTGTTTCTGTTTGATAGCACATGATTATTATGTTTTAACCGTGTGTGATGTTCGTTACTCCCGCCCCGCTCTGCTTCAATCCCTTGATCCAAATTTTCGGTAGCCCCGCCATTTTACTCCCGCCTAGTAAAATTTTCAGCACCTGTGGCATTTCCTCAAATACCACCTCAGACCCCCTCCACACACACCCCAAATCCTTTGCTCACCCCAAATCCCCCGCTCACACGCATACACACCACCCCTCCCTTGCTCGAAACCTAGCTAGGTCACCGCCGCCTCCATCCTCAACCTCTGCCGGTCTGCCCGTGCGGTTTACCCACCGATATACATACCCTCACCGCCCTGAGTTTCTTAGATGACGCCTTCGAAACACCCCCTTTCCCACAGATCCCCATCCCCACCCCCGTCCCCCACTCTAGTGTGTCGCAGCCTAAGCCCGACTACGCTTCCCGGGGAGCTCGAGGAGCGAATGGCCCAAAAAACTTTACCGCGGCCTATTCGCCTGACGTCGGCGAGGTGGACACCGAGGAATCTGATGACGACGACGACTGGACCTGGATGGAGCCTTTCAATCAGCGGGCTAGAGTATTCTGGCATGTCACGGACGCCAGCTACGACATCGAGGTCGTCGACAGCGACGGCTTGACGCGGGCTATGTCACAGATTATGTTGCCCCCCCCCCTCCGACCCTTCGGGTTTGACAGCCGTCGATCTCATCGATGGCCCTACCGCTGATCTCCTGCAGCTCATTATGAACAATTTGTAATCCTTCGTCGCCATGGATCCCCTTTTGTCATTTCTGAAGGACACGTTCTGCAACGCTGGCTTGGGATCCTCAGCTGCCAAGTCAGACCTCATCGATGGCGACCACGAGGAGGAGCCAATCTGTGACAAGTGAGGAAACCCATGATTTGTTTTGTCGTGCCTCCTCATCGGGGGAATCCCATGATTTGTTTTCTCGAACCCCTTTTGTAGTGAGAACCTGTCTAGTATTTATTGCTATATTTTTGGTTGTTTGCATTACGCCTTGTTTATTTCTACAGTTTTGTTGTTCGGTTGTTTGTAGTTAGCATATGTCCAATTTCAGTTGGCATCCTTGGTTGTTGTAACACCCCAAAAATTAAACCATGATTTATTAATTAAAATTTTTTGCCAGGAAATTAATTTTTTATTTTCTGGATTTATCTTCTGATTTCAGAATCACTCCTTCTTCTGAATTGTGGAGTTTTCCCTTCAAATGGAAACTTTTCAAAAATATTGTTGGACTTGTATACCTTCTCAAAAACATTTCTCTTATCAGTGGAATTATTTCTATAATTACTTTCCTAAGTTTTATTTCTTTTAAAATGGTTACTCATAAGTGTTAGAGTCCCTGTTTGCACTACAACCCTTTGATTAATTCATTTAATAATTCCACCAAAATTTGGGGATGACATGTGATGTTCCTAAATCACTTTTATGCAAAAACTTCTCTTAGTCATTTGGGGATTTTGAGCCCTACCTCAAGTCTTCAAATCTGGTTCAGTTTGTAGTTTGCACTACAACCTACTTATATATTTCTTTATTACTTCCATAAAAAATTGGAGATGTTAGTGGAAGTTTATAATTCATTTCTATGCCAGAACCCATGGGTGTTCTTTGGAAAATTTGAGCAAACCATCCTCATCTTCATTCTGGTCCAGTTTGGTGTTTTGCACTGCAACTATATTTTATTTTGCTCTATTAATCTTGGGATTTTTCCTGCTTGTAGTCCACCCTACCAAACCCTTAAGTCCAGAAGATTGGACCCATTAGAAGTTTTTAAGCACATGCAAAAATGGCATATGTTCTCTGTCCAGATTTGGTTTTCTCAAAAACTTGCATTAGGAAGTTTTTGCTTTTGCCAAACTAACCTTGCCACCCTCTTTATCATCCAAAGAGACTCTGATCTGGGAATTTTGGCCACCAGAGGAGATGCCTAGATGCCCATGGCATTCTGTCGAGCACCTTGTGTTCATGGACAGAATTGGCATAGTTTTTAGTTTGCATTATGAACCTGCTTGCTTTGCCTAACCAGCATGTCCTATGGCTCTACCTTGTTCTATAGCCCCACCCTGCTAAACCTCATGTGGATTAGAACCCCCTGGCAGGCATTGGCATTTTGCCAAGCACCTCGCGTGCGTGCTCTGGGCGCGAGCAGAATGCGCGTTTTGCACGTGCGTGCGCCCGAGTCGCCGCGTCCCGCTGCCGCCTCCTCGCGCCCGTCCTGATCCATTTCCACTCACAGCCAACGCGCCCAACCCCTCTCTCGTCACAGAGTCGCTCTGGCCACCTCCTAGAGCCCCGCAGCGCCACCGTCAGGTCGGCCATGGTGGCTAGCGGACGGCCGCAGCAGGCCCCGGCCTTGGCAGCGCCGCCTGAGCCTTCCCCGCGCGCCAGCTGCCCTCTAGAATAGCTTGAGCTCATCCGCGAGCTCGTCGGTTAGCGCCGACCAGCGCCACTTCGCCCTGCTGGCTACAGAACGGCGGTTCGCCGGTCTTATCCTTGGCCGCCGGTGGAACCGACCTAGTTACGCTATAAATAGGGACCCCGAGCTCGTCCGGACCCTCAGGCGACATCGGGCCATCCCTCTAGAGCCCCCACAGCCAGCAATCAACGGAGGGAGGCCGTCTTCCTCGTCTCCGGTCAGTTCGGCTGCCGCCACACTTCGGTCCCGTCCGTCGCGAGCAGGGCCTCCCCAGTCCTTCCAGCGCCACCATTCGACTCCCCTAGAACGTACGAAGCCGCCCAACTTCTCAGCTTCGACTGGGAGCCACCTTAGGCCGAAGCCCAATTGTTCCCGAAGACCCCATCCGCTGCAGAGCTCGCCGCCGGCGACCCCCATCATCCCCGCTAGCCTATCGACCACCGGGAGAACTGCCCTGGACCAGCGGATCCATTCCCCCCCTCAGAACCCCATGAGGAGCCGCCGTTCGTCGGCGGCAATCGCCGGAGCCCCGCCTCCGCTCGGCCAAAGGAGGAAGGAGGCGGGGGTGACTGGTCAAACCTGACCGGTGGGCCCGATGGACCCACTGTCAGTGACCCAGCCCCGTCAAAACATTTTTTAAGTGGAAACGTATTCCCCCGGAATACGCTTTCATCAATGGAAAGCGTAAGTCCTCCGAACCGTTTTCTTTTTCTGATTTTTATTAAAAACATATTTTGACCTGAACTTTGACTGGCTCTAGTTTCTAAAATACAACTCCATTTGACTTGATTCTTTTTCTGTTGTCTCTCAAATTCCATCTAGTTTATTTTCATATTTATTTGAAAATTTTCCGAATAACTTTTTGTACTGTTTTTGAATTGCATGTTGATTCAATCTTTTCAAAAATAGGATATTGGAGGGAAGATGAAAACTTTCAAAAGTGCACCCCACCTACATACACATGGAAGGCAAGCATTCTGAACCCTAGTATAATATTTGCTGTGTGTTGTTTTGATATAGCTACAACACTGAGCTGATTTGAACATGCATTATTTCATGTGATGTTATGATCATGTCCCTGTGTGCATGATGGAAATTCCTTGCTGTTGGAATTGATATACTTGTGATAGTAATCACCCTCGTATGCCTTTCATGCCTACCGGAAGGAATCCGGGAAAGTCTTTGTCTTGGGTGGACATGAGCTTGTCACTGATATTTCGCTGAGACGGGTATATTCAGTGAGGCATGGTGAGGTATGATGAGTGGTGATTCTGTCTGTTGGTGTGGAATATATTTGTTATACTAATCATGCAGGGAATACTTTAACCTCCTGAGTCAACCGTAGATCGAGTCTTGTGCCAGTAACCCCCTTACTTGCATCGTGCTACCACTTGTCCCTGCCTGAGGTAGGGTACGGTTCAGTAAGTTGTCAACCCCTTACTTAGCACACACCGTACAGAGAGGCCATGGTGGAAGGTACCGGCTGCATCCGGTAGACATGCCACCTGGTCCGGGGGCATGGGTGTTTTCGGTTGGAGCCGAGGGGGTAGCTCCCCTAGTTTGCGTGCGTTATAAATTTTGTGATCCCATGCTAGTCGAGGTTGTAGCCTCCCCACTTAGAGTTTTGCTTAACGGGTGTCGTGGGTGATTCCAAACACCGGTAAGTTAAGCTGGTGTGTGCGGGTCAGGTGTGTTTTCAAGTAAAAGACCGTAAACGGAATTAGTCCCGATGGACTAAAGGAATCCATTACTCGTGGGTAAAGAGTACACCCTCTGCAGAGATTATATCTATTTGAATAGCCGTGTCCATGGTTAAGAACTACAGTCTGGGATGGGTCAAGTGTCGGTCTTAGTGTCGGTCTTCGGAGGAAAAACTGCTAAACCAGAACATTGATCATGACATGTGACATATGATGATTATGATTATTATTATTATGGACTAACCATTTGTATTATTTGAATTATTGAGTATCCCTGGGGCGGTTCTACCCCCTGGATATTCACTGTGATTATTCCTTTATAAGCCCTTTATGTGGTGTCGCTCAGACGCCTGACTGTGGCACGCTTGTTATTTAATTCCTTTATAAGCCCTTTATGTGGTGTCGCTCAGACGCCCGACTGTGGCACGCTTGTTATTTAATTCCTTTATAAGCCCTTTATGTGGAGTCACTCAGACGCCCGACTGTGGCACATTTGTTATTTACTTTCTTTATAAGCCCTTTATGTGGTGTCGCTCAAACGCCCAACTGTGGCACGTTTGTTATTTACTTTCTTTATAAGCCCTTTATGTGGTGTCGCTGAGACGCCCGACTGTGGCATGCTGAATTATTCAATCTCCTTTACAAGCCCTTTATGTGGCGTCGCTCAGACGCCCGACTGAGGCATGCTTTATATTTTTATCCTTTCGAGGCGTCGCTTCAGACACCTGATCGGTTTATTTTATTCTTATTACCTAAATTGCTTTTTCATATTTAATTCTGAATGGCCTGCTTGCCTGCGGCATGAATTTTTATTTCACGACTGGCTAAGTGATCATGGAAATATTCCAGAGCACGATTACCATCTGTTATATTATACCTGTGCTCATAATGTTTGCGAGTACATTCAAAGTACTCACTGGCTTGTCCCTGGCTATTGTCTTGGCCATATTTCTTGCTTGGAGAGGAGCGCTGCGATGACAGCCCCGGAACCTAGGCAATGATGATAGCAGCCTCACGAAGATAGGAGTTATCCAGGTCAGCTGTTCCTGTGGGAAATGGAGTCCCATAGACACTGATGATCCGCAAACCGCTTCTGCTATCAACCACTAGAAACCATTTGTTGTACTCATAGGCCAGAATGGTCTTGTACTTCATATTTTGTATTTTGCTTGGAATTTTTGTATCAAGTTGGTGTCTCATTAGCTAACAGTAATCCTGGGGCTGGTGAGCACAAGGGCCATTTACTGGGAAGTTAATATCTTGGAAAACCGGTCCCGACAACCTTGGTATCAGAGCCAGGCTGACCATTGGCTAATCCTATCTTAGCCAGGTCAATAAACCTAGGTTAACCAACCCACCAGACTTTAACCTAAACCCAGTCAAGCTTCTCGTATAAGATAGCCACTCAGTGACCCCGACACCTTTTTGGCAGTCGGTGCCTAACCTATCGGCCTAGCCTGTCGATCACGCGCCAGTGACCGACACCTAAGATGTCTCATTCGCAAGTGTGCGAAGGAAGACTCCGTCCTCTTTTTCTATAAAAAGGGAACGCTAGCCCCAACCCAGCACCGCACAGCCTCTACCCCAAAACCAAGCCAAGATGCCGGCCCCATTGTTCACAATGAGACCACAGCAACCGATCTTGGAGGTTTTGTGACCGTGCTAGCAAATCTCACCCGTCGTGCCTTTGCATTAGAAGAGCCCCCAGAGTATGTTGTGTACCAAGGGCCCATGAGCGGTGAGAGCCGTCAATTCTGGGCCACTGTGCACGTCTATGGTAGGGGTATGTCGCCAGAACGCCCCTACAGGTTCACCGGAAGGACAACTTCCTTTGAGCCACAAGCCATTCAGCTAGCTGCTCGAGAGGCTATAGTTCAACTCCGGCACCTGTCGCCCAGAGTTAACTGCCACTCGTTCTACTACTACCACAGCCGTGACGGGTATGGCAGGCCACCCCAGGTTGCCAACGGAGACCACGAGACAGACCCTGCATTGCTGCATCTGGTGCGCTATGTAAGTGCACTAGAGGCACTATTCGATCAGATCACCCTTGATCTGATCGCCGCCCGTGGAGAGCTTGTTCGCCGAGCCCCGGCAAGAGGAGAAGAAGAGCCCGACGCCGACAACCCAGTTGTGCTGTTTGGGCAACCGATCGACTCCTTGAGGTCTGCCCCTGCCATCGACCAAAATGCTTTGGTGTCCCCAGAAGTGTTTCGTCGCCTTTTGGGAACACGCTCCAACGAGATTGTGGCCAACAACCCCTGCGATGGTCATCATCGCTACCCCGACCCTGCAGCTCCTCAACCCCATCCAGCAAACCACGATGGTGAAGCCCATGGAGAAGCCTCGACGTCCACCAGGCACGCCCACTTAGATATTAACGAGGTAGACTAAGCCACTCGAATAGTACCGAGTCTTAGTATTTCTACGCCTTGTAATAGTGTGACCTTGAACTCGCCTTGAATGGATGCAGACTGCTTGTGCACCTTTGTTTTGTTTAGTAGCCCCGCATAAGTCTGTTGGCGTGCGGTTGCATTTTTAATTCCTGGCGTAGCTACCAAAAACCACCCCGACGACACCCACAGTAACACGTCACTTTTGTGAGATATGTGTATCTGTGGCTTTGACCCCGACCCCATAGAGCAGAACCGACAAACTAGTTGCCCCCACACCGCTATCGGTAACCCAGCCCTAATGCTATATAAGAGGCCATCCCGTGACCTTACCAAGCATCCCTCCCTTTTTGCACAACTCTCACAGCCATTTCTTTGCCATGCCGAGTCCTAGTATTTATCTGAGAACTCCAGATGCAACCCCAGGTAGTTTTGTAAAAATATTGTGGGACTTTACCTGCAGTACCATGAGTTCTACCCATCCACCCCAGTATGAGCTGCTCAAATCGAGAATCACCCCATCCACCTCGAAATATTGGGCAGTAGTGCACATCCCTCCCGCAAACCCAAACCAAGACCCAACGGAAGTCTCCTTCGTGGGGAAATCTATGCCGACTCCCCAAATGGCCATAGAAGCTGCTGCGTACGAAGCGATTACTCGTCTTCGCTTCGCAGTACCCTATGCCAGCGAAAGGGGGTATTCTTACTTCCCGAGTCGTGCAGCACCCGGAGAAGTAGCATTTTTTCCCGGTGGGCGATTTGAGAGGGACCCAGTACTGGCCAACCTTGCCCAGTATGTCATCGCTCAAGAGCGTTTGACCCAACGAGTAATGGGTTATCTCCAGAGCCTCGCCGATTTGAATCCTCAGATCGCTATTGGCAGACCACTGAGGCCAGACCAAGAGAGACGCGTTCTTCGACTAGTCAATCCGCTTTCCCCGGTAGGAGAAGATTGTGCCCCAGTGCCGGAAACATTTTCTCAGAACCCAGCATATTTTACGTTTGCATCATAAACGCCACTTCTGGGTTTATTAGCCTAGCATATGTTGCAGCTTATGCATTGTATCCTAAGTTTGTGCGATGAATTAATTGTTTGGTTTCAATTAATGTGAGCAATTTACTTACTGTTGTTATTTTTTGATTAACTGTTTTTCACTCTCGATAAATTCCGAGGTGGGATTTTCCTTGAGTTATTGCAACAATTAGTTCTCCTCGACATAAATTTTAATTCACATAGCACCGCGACAGCAGGCTCACAACCACTACCACTCGACCACAGGCACTAATTGCTAAACCATGTACACATTTTGCACCTAACTGATCACCTCACTAACACACCACAGTTTCTGAAGGAGAAATTTGTGGGTAACTATTCTAGTGCAGTTTGCCTCCAGCACACTGACAGCAGTTAGCACCCGATACCAGCACCTAATCCTCATGATCACCGCCGCCGCGAAGAGCTAACACTCGAGCAGCAGCATCACGACGATCATCGAGGATCATCGCACACAAGAGCCCGGAGAACCCCAGCAATGCCGCCAACCCTCCGCACATCAGGATCATGTACCAATCCGGCATCACCTCCGCCATTAGAGCCTCATCACGAGCTCCTACAGACAGCAATGGAGGAGAAGGAAGGAGAAGGAGAAGCAAGGCCAGGTGTGAAGAGTGGAGCACCGCGGTCATTTTATAGCTCGAGATCGGTGTACGATGGGCGAAGTCCACCAGCGCCGCTCGTCACTCGATCGCCGGTGTTCGGAGGCGAATCCGCGAGCAGTGCCGACAACGCACTGGCCCGCGAGGTGAGTGCACGCTGTGCCAGCAGTTAGCGCGCCGTGCACTACCGCAATACGGCCTAGGTGCCCTACTCACTAGGTGTCGCAGGTGGAGGAAGCGCGGACGCGCGTGAGAGAGAGAAGGAAGAAGAGAGACGGAAGAGGAAGAAGAGACTGACAGTGGGCCCCGGGTCCACTTGCAGCCAGAGAGAGCTATGCACCCGGGTGCGACCAGCGGAATTTAGAAATTTAGAATTTTACTCTAAATTTACCCTAGCCAATAGTAGTAATTTCTCGGTTTCCCTAACCGTAGAATTTTTCCACGCAGCGCCAGTACCCCATTGTAGTACCAATTATTTGCCCTCTCGCTGTAGCCTCGTCATATCGCGTGAGCAGGTTATTTTAATCTTCGAGTTATTATTGCTTGATAGTCAGAGTTAAAAATTTTAAACCATTCTCATTAAATCTCGAGGACGAGATTTTTCTTAAGGGGGGTAGTGTAGTAACACCCCAAAATTTAACCATGATTTATTAATTAAAATTTTTTGCCAGGAAATTAATTTTTTATTTTTTGGATTTATCTTCTGATTTCAGAATCACTCCTTCTTCTGAATTGTGGAGTTTTCCCTTCAAATGGAAACTTTTCAAAAATATTGTTGGACTTGTATACCTTCTCAAAAACATTTCTCTTATCAGTGGAATTATTTCTATAATTACTTTCCTAAGTTTTATTTCTTTTAAAATGGTTACTCATAAGTGTTAGAGTCCCTGTTTGCACTACAACCCTTTGATTAATTCATTTAATAATTCCACCAAAATTTGGGGATGACATGTGATGTTCCTAAATCACTTTTATGCAAAAACTTCTCTTAGTCATTTGGGGATTTTGAGCCCTACCTCAAGTCTTGAAATCTGGTTCAGTTTGTAGTTTGCACTACAACCTACTTATATATTTCTTTATTACTTCCATAAAAAAATTGGAGATGTTAGTGGAAGTTTATAATTCATTTCTATGCCAGAACCCATGGGTGTTCTTTGGAAAATTTGAGCAAACCATCCTCATCTTCATTCTGATCCAGTTTGGTGTTTTGCCCTGCAACCATATTTTATTTTGCTCTATTAATCTTGGGATTTTTCCTGCTTGTAGTCCACCCTACCAAACCCTTAAGTCCAGAAGATTGGACCCATTAGAAGTTTTTAAGCACATGCAAAAATGGCATATGTTCTCTGTCCAGATTTGGTTTTCTCAAAAACTTGCATTAGGAAGTTTTTGCTTTTGCCAAACTAACCTTGCCACCCTCTTTATCATCCAAAGAGACTCTGATCTGGGAATTTTGGCCACCAGAGGAGATGCCTAGATGCCCATGGCATTCTGTCGAGCACCTTGTGTTCATGGACAGAATTGTCATAGTTTTTAGTTTGCATTATCAACCTGCTTGCTTTGCCTAACCAGCATGTCTTATGGCTCTACCTTGGTCTATAGCCCCACCCTGCTAAACCTCATGTGGATTAGAACACCCTGGCAGGCATTGGCATTTTGCCAAGCACCTCGCGTGCGTGCTCTAGGCGCGAGCAGAACGCGCGTTTTGCACGAGCGTGCGCCTGAGTCGCCGTGTCCGCTGCTGCCTCCCCGCGCCCGTCCTGATCCATTTCCACTCGCAGCCAACGCGCCCGACCCCTCTCTTGTCGCAGAGTCGCTCTGGCCACCTCCTGGAGCAACGCAGCGCCACCGTTAGGTCGGCCATGGCGGCTAGCGGACGGCTGCAGCAGGCCCCGGCCTTGGCAGCGCCGCCCGAGCCTTCCTCGCGCGCCAGCTGCCCTCTGGAATAGCTCGAGCTCATCCGCGAGCTTGTCGGTTAGCGCCGACCAGCGCCACTTCGCCCTGCTGGCTACAAAACGGCGGTTAGCAGGTCTTATCCTTGGCCGCCGGCGGAACCGACCTAGTTACGCTATAAATAGGGACCCCGAGCTCGTCCGGACCCTCAGGCGACATCGGGCCATCCCTCTAGAGCCCCCACAGCCAGCAATCGATGGAGGGAGGCCGTCTTCCTCGTCTCCGGTCAGTTCGGCCGCCGCCACACTTCGGTCCCGTCCGTGGCGAGCAGGGCCTCCCCAGTCCTTCCAGCGCCACCATTCGACTGCTCTCGAACGTACGAAGCCGCCCAACTTCTCAGCTTCGACTGGGAGCCACCTTAGGCTGAAGCCCAATTGTTCCCGAAGACCCCATCCGCCGTAGAGCTCGCCGCCGGCGACCCCCTTCATCCCCGCTAGCCTATCGACCACCGGGAGAACTGCCCTAGACCAGCGGATCCATTCCCCCCCTCAGAACCCCATGAGGAGCCGCCGTTCGTCGGCGGCAATCGCCGGAGCCCCGCCTCCGCTCGGCCAGAGGAGGAAGGAGGCGGGGGTGACTGGTCAAACCTGACCAGTGGGCCCGATGGACCCACTGTCAGTGACCCAGCCCCGTCGAAATGTTTTTAAGTGGAAACATATTCCCCCGGAATATGCTTTCATCAATGGAAAGCATAAGTCCTCCGAACCGTTTTCTTTTTCTGATTTTTATTAAAAATAGATTTTGACCTGAACTTTGACTGGCTCTAGTTTCTAAAATACAACTCCATTTGACTTGATTCTTTTTCTGTTGTCTCTCAAATTCCATCTAGTTTATTTTCATATTTATTTGAAAATTTTCCGAACAACTTTTTTGTACTATTTTCGAATTGCATGTTGATTCAATCTTTTCAAAAATAGGATATTGGAGGGAAGATGAAAACTTTCAAAAGTGCACCCCACCTACATACACATGGAAGGCAAGCATTCTGAACCCAAGTATAATATTTGCCATGTGTTGTTTTGATATAGCTACAACACCGAGCTGATTTGAACATGCATTATTTCATGTGATGTTATGATCATGTCCCTGTGTGCATGATGGAAATTCCTTGCTGTTGGAATTGATATACTTGTGATAGTAATCACCCTCGTATGCCTTTCATGCCTACCGGATGGAATTCGGGAAAGTCTCTGTCTTGGGTGGACACGAGCTTGTCACTGATATTTCGTTGAGACGGGTATATTCAGTGAGGCATGGTGAGGTATGATGAGTGGTGATTCTGTCTGTTGGTGTGGAATATATTTGTTATACTAATCATGTAGGGAATACTTTAACCTCCTGAGTCGACCGTAGATCGAGTCTTGTGCCAGTAACCCCCTTACTTGCATCGTGCTACCACTTGTCCCTGCCTGAGGTAGGGTACGATTCAGTAAGTTGTCAACCCCTTACTTAGCACACACCGTACAGAGAGGCCATGGTGGAAGGTACCGGCTGCATCCGGTAGACATGCCACCTGGTCCGGGGGCATGGGTGTTTTCGGTTGGAGCCGAGGGGGTAGCTCCCCTAGTTTGCGCACATTATAAATTTTGTGATCCCATGCTAGTCGAGGTTGTAGCCTCCCCACTTAGAGTTTTGCTTAACGGGTGTCGTGGGTGATTCCAAACACCGGTAAGTTAAGCTGGTGTGTGCGGGTCAGGTGTGTTTTCAAGTAAAAGACCGTAAACGGAATTAGTCCCGATGGACTAAAGGAATCCATTACTCGTGGGTAAAGAGTACACCCTCTGCAGAGATTATATCTATTCGAATAGCCGTGTCCATGGTTAAGAACTACAGTCTGGGATGGGTCAAGTGTCGGTCTTCGGAGGAAAAACTGCTAAACCAGAACATTGATCATGACATGTGACATATGATGATTATGATTATTATTATTATGGACTAACCATTTGTATTATTTGAATTATTGAGTATCCCTGGGGCGGTTCTACCTCCTGGATATTCACTGTGATTATTCCTTTATAAGCCCTTTTTGTGGTGTCGCTCAGATGCCCGACTGTGGCACGCTTGTTATTTAATTCCTTTATAAGCCCTTTATGTGGTGTCGCTCAGACGCCCGACTGTGGCACGCTTGTTATTTACTTTCTTTATAAGCCCTTTATGTGGTGTCGCTCAGACGCCCGACTGTGGCACGTTTGTTATTTACTTTCTTTATAAGCCCTTTATGTGGTGTCTCTGAGACGCCCGACTGTGGCATGCTGAATTATTCAATCTCCTTTACAAGCCCTTTATGTGGCGTCGCTCAGACGCCCGACTGAGGCATGCTTTATATTTTTTATCCTTTTGAGGCGTCGCTTCAGACACCCGATCGGTTTATTTTATTCTTATTACCTAAATTGCTTTTTCATATTTAATTCTGAATGGCCTGCTTGCCTGCGGCATGAATTTTTATTTCACGACTGGCTAAGTGATCATGGAAATATTCCAGAGCACGATTACCATCTGTTATATTATACCTGTTCTCATAATGTTTGCGAGTACATTCAAAGTACTCACTGGCTTGTCCCTGGCTATTGTCTTGGCCAGATTTCTTGCTTGGAGAGGAGCGCTGCGATGACAGCCCCGGAACCTAGGCAATGATGATAGCAGCCTCGCGAAGATAGGAGTTATCCAGGTCAGCTGTTCCTGTGGGAAATGGAGTCCCATAGACACTGATGATCCGCAAACCGCTTCCCCCATCAACCACTAGAAACCATTTGTTGTACTCATAGGCCAGAATGGTCTTGTACTTCATATTTTGTATTTTGCTTGGAATTTCTGTATCAAGTTGGTGTCTCATCAGCTAACAGTAATCCTGGGGCATGTGAGCACAAGGGCCATTTACTGGGAAGTTAATATCCTGGAAAACCGGTCCTGACAGTTGTTCGTAGTATGCCTTGTTTACTTCAACTATTCACAGTGTGATGTTCTATATGTGCTAGTATGAACTGTGCAGTTCAATTTCATCAATACCAATTTTAACAATAGCTCTATGAATGACTATATTTGGTTGCTGTTAAGCATGTTGTACTCTCTCCGAATCTTTTTAGTTCGCATATAAGATTTGTCTAAAGTCAAGCCTCGTAAAGTTTGACCAACTTTATAGAAAAAAATACCAACATTCACAATATGAAATCAATATCTGTAGATGTCTCATGACTTAAATTTTCATATTGTATAACTTTAGCATGGTAGATGTTGATTTTTTTTCATATAAATAAGGTCAAACTTTATGAAGTTTGACTTCAGACAATTCTTATATGCAGAGTAAAAAGGACTGGAGGGAGTATTTAACATGCCTTTCCATTTGATTTAACAATGGCACTGTTTGGATACTCTAACTTAGCTAGAGGTTAGAGTTAGTTTCTAGCTCATGACAGTTAAAAGGGAGAGAGAGAGATTGGTGGAATAGTTGATTGTATTGCTTGAGCCTCGTGGGCATATATATATGAGTACATGGTCATCTTGGAGTACAAGTCAAGGTAGACTAATCCTATGCTATCCTATGTTTCCTAAATAACAATGATACTCAACAATGACTAACCCTAAACTAACTCTAGCCAAAGAGGTGTTTCGATGACAGGGTTAGATTGACAACAAATGCACTAGGAGAACTAGCCCCAATTAGCACCTCTTGGGTGGGACAGTTTTTCTGGGTGGGTTAGACGCAACTAGCTCAAACTAGCCCTCATGTTTGGATACTTTAGGGCTATTTGAGCCCAAACTAGCTCAAACTAACTCTAACCCATGGATCCAAACAGGGCCAATAACTAGTGTACTTAGACCTGCACAATTCATGTTTGAATGACTATGTTTGCTTGTTTTTTAATAATAGGCCTGTTGCAGTTAATAATGCACCTTTCCACTTCTTGTTTTTAAATATTAGGTTTTTAACAATTTGGACTTGCACATGTAGGTCTTGCTGTCAGAGGTTTTGACCCAATGTTCGACCCTTTTTGCATATGGGGAAATGAGTTGTCCATGAATATCAGTCAAGTCAAAAACTCAGAAAGATTGTTAGGATAAAGAAATTAGTGACAAAAAACAACAAGATCTTTGTCTGCACAATGAAGAAGACATCAGTTCACTACAGCATGATACTAACTGTTATACCTTGTCTTTTTAATTCCTTTGCGCCATTTCAAATCTAGAGAAGATATTTATGCATATCCTTGTTTTCAGGCCTTTCCAAAGCACTTCACTGATGATTACCTCTCAAACCACCTGTATGGTCAGGAGGTGAGGAAGGTATTCATACAACACCCATGGTTCAATATTGAAGTCTTCCCGAAGAGGACGAAGGATGGACGGTAAAACATCATCCACATGCACTGGCCTAAAGTTGCAAAGACCTTCAACATCTATGAAGGCTCAATATTCGCCTTCCGCTTTAGCAGTTTTCCATATGAGATTCATCTGTCTATGTACCGACTATGATGCTAATTTCGAAAGGTTATAGATGTTGCATCTGAAACTTGGTGCTGGTGCAGTTGTGTAATGGGGTAGCTGAGTGCTGAACCTATATGTTGTTGTACTCTGATGTATTTCAATTATGAAATCCTTCTTCGTTAATACAAAAATGAAATATATTGTGTGCTTAATATGAAATGTCAATTAGATTAATAAATGGATTATTAATAATATGCCAATTAGCCTGCTAATTTGTTTTTCTCTTGCAAACGGTTATTGAGAAAACACCATGGGCGATGACCTCAGACAACGCACACAGTTTCTAGGAATAAAATGTGTTGGATCAATGAACAATCACACACGACTTCCTCTTGAATACTGTTTGTGTTAGGCCTCCTTGCGCAAACATTTACCACATAAAAAGCGTGTGTGATGGACAGCCTATGCCACACAGTTTCTTCTACGCACCGCGAGTAATGCATTCAATAATGCAAATGGTAAAATTGTTAATATCGTCTGCAATGGCAATGCTATCACAAACGATTTAATGGGGAAAATTGTGTGTGATGTACATGCAAACGGAAACGTTTTCCTTGGAGTGACTATGTGGGATGTATATACGAACGAAAACTTACTTCTTGGATTGCCTATGTGGGATGTACATACTAACGAAAACGTATTCTTTGGATTGACAGTGTGGAATGGACATACGAACGGAAACATTTAGCCGGGACTGACTATGTGGGATGTACTTACGACTGAAAACGATTTTGCATGTATAATTGTATTTTTTTAATACAACTGTACGTATAATCATATTTGATCGCTTGCCCGTCACACACGACCTCATTTTGCCGAGCGTGTGTGGCTGGAGGGCCTATCCCCGACAGTTTCTGGGTCGTGTGGGAAGGACCCCCCAATCGCACACACTCACTAGGTGACGGTTCCAAATGCCATTGCGGAAAGGGGTTAAAAACCGTTTGTATAGCACCTCGCTGTACTAGTGATTATAAAAGATATCAAGTATTTCATTTTTCTTGAGAGGATGATCAGGCGAAGCATTAAGTAACTGGAGAAGCCTCCCCCAAGCTTGTGGGAGACTCTCTTCTTCAATTTGCAGAAAGTTAAATATTTCCCGTAAAGCAGCTTATTTCTTATGAGCAGGAAAATATTTTTCAGAGAAGTAATATATCATATCCTGGGGACTACGCACACAACCAGGAGCAAGAGAATTAAACCATATCTTAGCATCACCATTTAATGAGAAAGGAAACAACTTAAGAATATAGTAATAGCAAATTTTTTCCTCATGAGCAAATAGGGTGGCTATATCATTTAATTTAGTAAGATGTGCCACAATAGTTTCAGATTCATAACCATGGAAAGGATCAGATTCAACCAAAGTAATTAACTCAGGATCGACAGAGAATTCATAATCCTTATCAGTAACAATGTGGCGCCCCCGGCTCAATCGTACACTAATCATACACGCAAACGTGTACGATCAAGCACAGGGACTCACGGGAACATATCACAACACAACTCTAAACAAAATAAACGGAGATCCACAATATTACAGACCAGGGATCCGAAGATCCGAATACATAGTCAGTCATACAAATATTATCTGAGTACACACATAGTTAGACAAGTTTGCCTTAAGAAGGCTAGCACAAACAACGACTCTAGATCAAAAGGCGTTGGCCTCCTGCCTGGGAGCCTTCGATCCTACTCCTGGTCGGCTGGCTCGATCCAGTAGTACGTGCCCTCTGGACCCTCCTGATAGTAAGCTCCTGAGGTGGCATCTGGCTCCGGGGCTCCATCGTCTGATGTATCATCAAAGTGGGGTATGGGGAAAAGAGAAAGTAAAGCAACCGTGAGTACTCATCCGAAGTACTCAGCAAGCAAGGATCTATACTACATATGCAACATTATCAATGGAGAAAGGCTGTATATGTGGACTGGGCTGCAGAAATGCCAGAATAGAGAGAAGGCCTAGTCCTATCGAAGTCTAGCATCTTCACAAGCCACCATCTTGCAGCAATAGAAGAGAGTAGAATACCATTTTATTAAGCAAACATGTTGAAGCAAGCCTAGAGATCCTTCCTCGACTCCCTGCGAGAAAGCGATCCCGAAGCTTCAATTAAGTAACAAGTATCCAGTTCAAGTAGTAGATCGGGATACACAAACTGAGCGTCCTTTACCGTAGGACCGGCTATCGATAGATTATTCATCCCTGCAGGGGTGCACTACTGTTACCCAACACGCTCGATCAACTCTGGTCGGACACACTTGCTGGGTAATGCCCGGCCTCGGAAGATCAACACGAAGCAGCGCCCTACCTAGGCTCAGCAGAGAGGTCAGCACGCCGGACTAACCTATGCACCCAGAGGTCTTGGGCCATCGCCCTGGGCACCCTACGCATTGCGTGACTGGCCGGGGTGCAGGCGCGACACTGAACTCATTAGTGAAGTATCCAGCCCAGTCCCAGCGATTAGCCCGCACGGTGAATCGTGACGTCTGATGAGCTTTCGGGAGAAACGTACATCGCAGAGGGCCCCATAACCATTATCCCGCGTGGTGGTAGTGCGTATAGGGCACGTCGACCCACTCAGATCACAAATCCAAATCCAATAGGCTCATTTAGTATCACGCGAAGACAATCAGAGTCTCTGAAGCTCCGCCACAGTATCACACTCGAGTGCCCTTCCGGCACACTCGACATCACAGATCCCCAGCGGGTACCCACCAGGGTAGACCCACCTGTAACAATGGTCAAGTAACCGTGTGGTCATAAAATCAAAGGGGAAACCCCGAGGAATCACCCTCGGTGGATTCCACTCGACGAAATCATCAGGGAGAACATAGGAGGCATCACCCTCGAGGTTCACACTGAGGGGTTGCACGACAGAGTCGTATCGGAAGTGGAGAAGGAGGAATCACCCTCGATGACCACGACCGAATAGCTACGCTGTAGAGTATTCATCAGGAGTGCGTTACGAGGTATCACCCTCGGCACTCGATAGTTACTATGCAGAGTCGTACAACTAAGGGGGGTGAAGTGATGTGTCGGTCTCTGGTCGACGATCACACTGATCGAGTCGTCGATGATCAAGCAGGGGCGACAAGGGTAAGGTGGTGGGGTCACTGATGGTTCACTACCAACCTATGCTAAACAGTTTATCATAGGCAGGTAAGGTAACAATGAACAGGTTACAAAAGCAGGCTACGCATCAGAATAGGAGCATACATTAACAGTAGTAAAATCTAATGCAAGCAGGAGAAATGGAATGGGCGATATCTGGATGCTCAAAGAGGGGGGCTTGCCTGGTTGCTCTGGCAAGAGAGAGGGGTCGTCAACGGGCTGCTCGTCGGTAGTGTAGTCGAATTATCCAGAATAGTGAATGATGACATCAGCATGAGGTCAGTGTGATGTCAGCAGGTCAACTCTGGCTTACCAGAGTCAAACCTGACAAGTGGGGCCCACATGTCATACACTATGGCTTTAACAGAGAGGTTAAATTAACTAATTGGATTAATTAACAGGTGGGGCGCAGCAGTCAGTGACTGATTAGGATTTTAATTATTTTTATTAACCTAATTAGTTAATTAGGCACCTGATAGGGGGGCCCATATGTCATAGACACAGGGAGAGGGGCCCCACCAGTTAGTGACTAGGCAGCGCCCAGTCAGCCAATTGACCAAGTCAACTGGTCAACTGGGGCCGGCCTGGTCCACTGGCAGCGGCACTGGGGGTGGCCCCAGGCCAGCCACGTTGGCGGCGGCGCCGGCCGGCCACCGGAGTTGCTCCGGCGAGAACCAGGGACGGCGGCGCGGCTCGGAAATGGCGCACAGGGCACCACTACGAGCACGGCCGGGCTCTTTCGAACGGGCAGACGACGGCGGAGCGATCTAGGGTGACGGCGGGGGCTGCGGTGGTCGGTAGCGTCGACGGCGAGCAACGAGGCGGACGCCAGAGTTCGGCCATCGTCGGGATCGCGGCTACGGCATGCAAAAAGGGTAGGGCGAGGTGGCTATGGTGTCCACACGTTGCGGGGAGTGCAACGGTGGCACGCACTGGACCATATGGTCACCGTGGCCACTCCGGCGACGAGGTCAGGCGGCGGCGCATGCGGCCTAACGCGGAGCGGTGGCTACGGTACGCTAGCGAGCTAATGGAGAGGGGAAGGAGGAGCAGGAGCTCACAGTGGGGCGTAGCCGTTCAGAGCGGGCGCGGGGAAGGCGTGGTGCAGCCGGAATCGACGGTGAACGGCGGCGGGGATCCGAGGAGGAAGAAGATGGCGCGGGGTCGATGCAGGGCTCCCGGGGCTCGGGCTCGGGCTCGTGGTCGAGGAGGACAGGCTCGTCGCGGCGGAGCTCGTGGACACGTCGCGGAGGCGAACGGGGCACGGTGGCCGTGGCTACGCCGGAGCCGTGGCGGCGGTGGCGCTCGGCTGCGACGGGGGAGCGAGGGAGAGGACGAGCGGAGTGGCTAGGGTTCGTCCGCGAGGTCGAGGGAGTTGCTCTTATACCCAACGCGCGCGCGGGCGCGCTATCGAGCGGCGAGCGAGGGGGGCCTGGGGTGCGCGCGCGTGGTGTTCGACAGCGGGGTGGTGGTGAGCAGTGAGAGGTGGGAGGAGGCGCGGGGTGGGCTGGGCCGGCTCTGTAGCGATAGGCTCAAGTGCACAGTAGCTTCTTTAGGCCTTTTTCTTTTTCTCTTTTTCTGTCTCTTTTCTTTACTGCTAGCTAATTGTTAGGGCACTATATGCATTTTGTAAAAAGTGTGACCTAGTCCATAATTAGCAGTGCACTATACCCTAACACCAAAAATTAGTTTGGGCAAAACATCATTTCATATTTGATTTAGATTAATTAAAAGGTTATTAAACATTATTTTCAGCCACTGTTAGAGGAGGTTTGGGTTACTTAATTAATGTATTAAATGTTGGTTACAATTTTAGCATAGTCTCTGTAATATTTGTTATTTATTGAACATTTTAGTTTCTATATTGGACAACTTTTATTTTCCACTTTCATTTAAGTTCGAAATTTGACTTAGGAGTTGAGATGCAATATGATGCTAAGGATGATTATGCACTGTTAAACTTGCTGACTTGTCATTATCAAAAGTGGTTACTGTGGCTAATGACATGGGGTGTTACAAACAAAGATGGGTGAAGTCGCAAACTTAGGATCATATTTCATTCTAGCATTCAAAGATTTTTCTTTCAACTTGACTAGTAATTTCTTAAGATCATCTCTATCCTTACAAGCAAGAAAATCCCTAGCTACCTCTGCATCCATAACATAACCTTCAGGTATATCAGGGAATTCATATCTAGAAGTGCTAGGTCTAATAGGTGTTTCAAAGTTTTCAGTTTCAGAAATATCATCAGTTTCAGCATTCTCAATTTCATTAACCCTAGCAAGTTGTTCATCAAGAAATTCACCCAGTGGCACAGTCTTACCAAGCAAAGTACTAGCATCATCATAAGCATCATTCATAGCATAAGTAGCATTAACAATTACTTGCGACATACAAGGATTAATAGCAGATGGTGGTGTCGCAAGCTTACTCAAAACAGAAGGTGAATCAAGTG
Source organism: Thinopyrum elongatum (assembly GCA_011799875.1). Lineage (NCBI taxonomy): Eukaryota > Viridiplantae > Streptophyta > Magnoliopsida > Poales > Poaceae > Thinopyrum > Thinopyrum elongatum. Next base: position 37,718,976 of record CM022300.1, on the reverse strand, counting down.
CAGAGCTAGATGGCAGTTCCTTACCTCCCCTCGTCCTAGAGGGAACGATCTTAGTTCTGGTATCTTTCAGATTCTTCATAGTGATCAACAGATATAAATCCCAAGTGACTCGGCAAATAGAGCTATGCTCCCCGGCAACGGCGCCAGAAAAAGGTCTTGATAACCAACAAGTATAGGGGATCACAATAGTTTTCGAGGGTAGAGTATTCAACACAAATTTATTGATTCGACACAAGGGGAGCCAAAGAATATTTGCAAGTATTAGCAGTTGAGTTGTCAATTCAACCACACTTGAAAGACTTAATATCTGTAGTAAAGTATTTAGTAGCAAAGTAGTATGATAGTAACGGTAACAGTGGCAATAGTAACAGTAGCAGTTTGTAGTGATTGTAACAGCAGCAGCAACGAAAGTAACTTAGCAAAGATCAATATGTGAAAAGCTCGTAGGCATTGGATCAGCGATGGATAATTGTGCTGGATAATATTCATCATGTAGCAGTCATAACCTAGGGAGACATACAACTAGCTCCAATTCATTAATGTAATGTAGGAATGTATTCCGTATATAGTCATACGTGCTTATGGAAAAGAACTTGCATGACATCTTTTGTCCTACCCTCCCGTGGCAGCGGGGTCCATAAGGAAACTAAGGAATATTAAGGCCTCTTTTTAATAGAGAACCGGAACAAAGCATTAGCACTTAGTGAATACATGAACTCCTCAAACTACGGTAATCACCTGAATGAATCCCAATTATTGTCACCTTGGGGTATGTGGATCATAACTCGTAATAGGTGCCTACAACTTGCAAGATAGCATCAAGAACACACATATATTCATGAAAACATAATAGGTTCAGATCTGAAATCATGGCACTTGGGCCCTAGTGACAAGCATTAAGCATAGCAAAGTCATAGCAACATCAATCTCAGAACATAGTGGATACTAGGGATGAAGCCCTAACAAAACTAACTCGATTACATGATAAATCTCATCCAATCCATCACCGTCCAGCAAGCCTACGAAGGAATTACTCACTCCCGGCGGTGAGCATCATGAAATTGGCGGTGGAGGAAGGTTAATGATGACGACGGTGACGGATTCCACCCTCTGGAGCCCCGAACGGACTCCAGGTCAGCCCACCCGATGAAGAACAGGAGGTGGCAGCAGCTCCGTATCGTAAAACGCGATGAATCCTTCTCTTCAATTTTTTTCTCCACGAATAGGTATATATGGAGTTGGACTTAGGGTTGCCAGAGCTCCAGGGGGCCCACAAGCCTGGTAGGCGCCCTGGGAGGGTAGGCACACCCCAAGAGCTTGTGGCTCCTGGGTGGCCCCCTCTGGTATCTTTTTCCGCCAGTATTTTTTATATATTCCACAAAAATTCTCCGTAAATTTTCAGGTCAATCCGAGAACTTTGATTTCTACACAAAAACAACACCATGGCAATTCTGCTGAAAACAGCGTCAGTCCGGGTTAGTTCCATTCAAATCATGCAAATTAAAGTCCAAAACAAGGGCAAAAGAGTTTGGAAAAGTAGATACGATGGAGACATATCAGTTCGACATATTATTGTCCTTGCCACTCCACTATTGAACTTATCTGGAATATACTAGATAAAACTATTATTCCAACAAGGGATATGTTGACATTAATTACCAAAATTACCTAGGGAGCACTTGTGCTTTCAATCTCCCCCTTTTTGGTAATTGATGACAACATACATCAAAGCTTTAAGCAATATATATAGAGAGTAGTAAGTAAAGCTTTGGAAGAACATGTAACTAGCATGAGCTCCCCCTACATGTATGCACTCATGTAATGATAGAGTTTAAAGACATGTGAATGCATAGCATGACAGAGTAGGAGATGAGTTACATGTATCTTGGGCATATGCATCAGAGCAAAAAGTGAAGTGAGATATACCTTCATGTTTATGAATCCCTCTTGCAAACAATATGTGCAAAAGTAAGAGATCATCATGCACATGAGTGTGATGCATAAGCTTACCTTGTTGTTCTTGAGCAGATTCTTAAAGAAGTAGACTTGAGAAAACATGGTTACACAACACAAGAAAAATCCAAGCAAGAAGGATTTCAAGATCCACAAGAATACCAAGACAGCGATGACATGTAATAGATGAGTATCACAGAGTGAGTACTTCATTTGAATGTAGACATGTCCCCAAAGTTTTAAGGATTTGCAATAAATTCTAAGGATTTTTCTCCCCAGTATAGAGGTTTTCCTCTCCCCCTGAATCTAGCACTGAATAATGGGAGAAGGTAGGGTGAGATAAAATTAGAGCAGAAATGAATAAAAATCAATCAAGAGCAGAATAGCTCAAAGTAAATAAAAGCTCAAGGAAAATTACTGACTGACATATCTTTCCCCTCTTAAACACATGTGACTTCTCTCCTCTGATGATAGCACATCTCTGTTCCTTTCTCACAAGAGTTTTGTGAGAATAATCTTTGATGATCTCTCTCTCCCCCTTTGACATCAATTTCCAAGAAGGGTATGAGTCAAGTGAGTGTGATCCTTGAGAGACATATGTAAGCAGAATGCAGCTCAAGATGCAGATAGAGGGAAAGAATCATTGAGTGGAGCTGAAACAAATAGGCATTATAAGATGGCCAAAAGTTTCCTTAGCAGTGAAATCTGTGGTGCCGATTCATTTCAATCGGTGACTCCGAGATAGTAGAGCCATTGAAGGTGCTCATCGGTGAGACCGAGTTAGTCCATTTCGGTAGAACCAATGAACTGTGTGCAAGTAGACCTTGTGTCTTGGTCTACCCGATAGGCTTGGATCGGTGGAACCGAGTTCTACGCAAAGAGAAGATTTGTCAACTCAGCTCACTTGCAATGGAAAAAATTTCACAAAGATTTGCAAGGAATTTGATAGAATTTGCAACGAATTTACTTGCAGGTACAAAACAGAAAAGAAAAGAAAAGAAAAGAAAAGAAAGAGAATCTAGATGAAGTTTTTTTTATTTTTAGAAGGGAAATGCAATAATAAGAAGAAATGCAAAGGAAATGCAATAAACAAAAAGAACACTAGAGAACTTCATCTAGAGGTGGTTGGTGACATGGTCACCTATGTTAGAGTATATTGACTTAGGAGTCAAGTGAGATCACTTGATCATAGGTCATACTCATCGTTAAGCTCAAAAATGGGGTGCCATTTTTCATTTAAGCATCTTGATGTATTCTCATCTCGTTGAGTTGCTTTAGCTCATGACTTAGAGCAAAGCTTCTCTAAGATGGAATGACATACCTTGGGTTGTGATGTTGAACTTTATCATGTAGTTGAACTTGTGATGGGTGTCCAATGTTGATGTTATCCATCAAGATTTGGGGGTATCCTTTGGATTTTGAAGCTCATATTCCTACATGAGTTAGTTTTGCAAGGAATAGCACTTGTTTATCCAAAATGAAAAGAGTGAAATTCATCATATAGATATTGTCAAAGGATATGTTGAATAAGTTCATGCTTCCTTGATTTCAACAACCAAAGCATATATACTTGGTGATGTAGAAATTGCTCAAGATGTGAGTGATTTGCAATCTCATAGACTTAGGCTCATCCAAGTACCTACATGGCTAGATAACATACAAGGGTGCAAATACATCCAACATAAATGATCATCATCATAATAGAAATATCAAGGATTAGTCATATAGGCTCATGCCTTGCATGTATCAAAATGGAATCTCTATTCCAAATTTGAGGCATCAATGATGTCCAACTCACTCCTCAAATGACAAAATATCATTTCATCAAGCGGTTTAGTGAAGATATCCGCCAATTGCTTATCGGTACGAACATGCTTAAGATTGATATCTCCTTTAGCAACATGATCATGAATGAAATGATGACAAACTTCAATATGCATCGTTCGAGAATGTTGCACGGGATTGTGTGCAATCTTAATAGCACACTCATTGTCACAAAGCAATAGAACATGTCTCGCATGTATCCCATAATCTTTTAGAGTTTGGGTCATCCAAAGTAATTGAGCACAACATGATCCCGCGGCAATATATTCCGCTACGGCGGTGGATAAGGATACCAAGTTTTGTTTCTTGGAAGACCAAGAGACAAGGGATCTACCAAGAAATTGACATGTACCTGAAGTGGAATTTGTATCAACCTTGTCACCGGCATAGTCCGAGTCGGAATAGCCAACAAGATGAAAAGATGACCTCTTAGGGTAGCAAATGCCAAAGTTAGGTGTATGAATCAAATATCTCACTATCCTTTTTACAGCCTTAAGATGACATTCTTTAGGATCCGCTTGATATTGTGCACACATGCACACACTTAGCATAATATCGGGACAGGAGGCACAAAGATATAATAATGATCCAATCATAGATCGGTAAACCTTTTGGTCAACCGGGTTGCCAGCCTTAGTCAAGTCAAGATGTCCACTAGTAGGCATGGGTGTTTTCATACCTTTGCTTTCTTGCATGTTGAACTTCTTGAAAAGATCCTTGGTATACTTTGTTTGTGGGACAAAGGTACTTTCCTTAGTTTGCTTGATTTGCAAACCAAGGAAAAATTTGAGTTCACTCATCATAGACATCTCAAACTTCTCCGACATTAGCCTTCCAAACTTTTCATTAAAATGAGGGCTAGTAGAACCAAATATGATATCAGCCACATAAATTTGGCACAAAAATAATTCTCCATTAACCCTCTTAGTAAAAAGAGTAGAATCAATTTTCCCAATTTCAAAGCCTTTTTCAATAAGAAACTTAGTCAAGCATCTGTACCAAGCTCTAGGGGCTTGTTTACGACCATGAAGAGCTTTGTGAAGTTTGTAGACATGATTAGGTTTCTTTGGATTAACAAAGCCAGGAGGTTGCTTAACATAGACTTCCTCCTCAATTTCTCCATTTAGAAAAGCACTTTCAATGTCCATTTGGTATAAGGTGATATCATGGTGATTGGCATAAGCAAGTAAAATGCGAATGGACTCAAGTCTCGCAACGGGGGCATATGTCTCACCATAGTCCATACCTTCGACTTGAGTGTAGCCTTGAGCAACGAGACGAGCCTTATTGCGTACAACTTGTCCATCCTCATCTTGCTTATTCCGAAACACCCACTTGGTTCCAATAACATTTTGATCGTCTTTGGGCTTTTCAACCAATGTCCATACTTGATTCCTCTCGAAGTTATGTAGCTCTTCATGCATAGCAATTATCCAAACCAGATCCTCACGGGCTTCTTCTACCTTCATAGGTTCAATACTAGAAATGAATGAGTAATGTTCACAAAAGTTAGCCAAACAAGTTTTAGAGCGAGTGATTCTATCGGTGTTGATGTTGTCAAAGATTTGTTCAACGGGATGATCCTTTGAGACTCTTGCTCTAACTCGTGAGAGCTTTTGCTTGGGTTGTGGTGGAACATCCTCATCATCTTCTTCTTCTTCATTATTGTTGGCATTGTCGTTCGCTTGTGGAGGTGGAGAAGAAGGTCGAGGTGGGTCATCCTATTGTACTTCCTCATTTCCTTCGTCTTGACGTGTTCCACTTGTGGATGCCTCCATGTCAACTTGTGGTTCACCTTGGTGTGAATTTGAGGCTCCCACTTGAATGGACGAAGTACTCTCCTTCACCTCCGTTGGGCGAATTTTGCCGATAGACCAATCTTGAATTTCTTCCGAGGGATCTTTGTCTCCTACATCAATTGGCAATTTCTCTACTTGCAAGCCGTTAGATTCATCAAACTTGACATATACCATCTCTTCAACCTTTCGGGTGAAATTTTTGTAGACACGGTAAGTGTGAGAGTTTGAGCCGTAACCGAGTAGAAAACCTTCATGGGATTTAGGAGAAAATTTTGAACGATGATGCTTATCAAGAATGTAGCAATTTGAGCCAAATACTCGAAAGTATCCAACTTCGGGTTTGTTACCCATGAGTAGCTCGAAAGCCATTTTGCCGAGAAGCTTGTGAAGATATAGTCAGTTCGTAGCATGACAAGCTGTCTCAACCGCTTCCGCCCAAAAGTGTCTTGGCATCTTGTATTCATCAAGCATCGTTCTCGCCATCTCAATAAGTGTCCCGTTCTTGAGGTGTGTACGTAGCTGAGAACTCATGTGAAATCCCTTCTTCGTCAAGAAAGGTATCCACATTGGCGTTCTTGAACTCCATTCTGTTATCATTCCGAACCTTCTTGATCTTCACTCCAAATTGATTTTGGGCCTTCTTAGTGAAGTTCTTGAAGATCCTTTGGACCTGTGATTTTTCATCAAGAAAGAACACCCACGTAAATCTTGAAAAATCATCAACCCTCAATTAAGAACCAAGGTATCAATCCAGTAGGAGGCACAAGCAAGTCTCCAATATATGCACCCACACAAACTAACAAACACTTGCACACAACACGAAAAAGGGGTTGTCAATCCCTTCACGGTCACGAACAAGAGTGAGATCTAATAGAGATAGGTATAAAAGATAAATAAAAGAGCAAACTAAAGTAAATATAAATAAATTGCAGCAAGGTATTTTTGGTTTATAGATCTGAAAATATATGATGGAAAATAGACACGGGGGCCATAGGTTTCACTAGAGGCTTCTCTCTTGAAGAAAACATATGGTGGGTAAATAAATTACTGTTGAGCAATTGATAGAAAAGCGCATAGTTATGACGATATCTAAGGCAATGATCATGAATATAGGCATCACGTCCGTGACAAGTAGACCAAAATGATTCTGCATCTACTACTATTACTCCACACATCGACCGACTCCTGCCTGCATCTAGAGTATTAAGTTCATAAGAACAGAGCAATGCTTTAACTAAGATGACATGATGTAGAGGGATAAACTCAAGAAATATGACATAAACCCATCTTTTATCCTTGATGGCAACAATACAATACGTGCCTCGCTACCCCTTCTGTCACTGGGTGAGGACACCGCAAGATTGAACCCAAAGCTAAGCACTTCTCCCATTGCAAGAAAAACCAATCTAGTTGGCCAGACCAAACCGATAATTCGAAGAGAATTACAAAGATATCTTAATCATGCATAAAAGAGTTCAGAGAAGACTCAAATAGTATTCATAGATAATCTGATCATAAATCCACAATTCATCGGATCTCAACAAACGCACCGCAAAAGAAGATTACATCGGATAGAACTCCAAGAACATCAAGTAGAAAATTGTATTGAAGATCAAAGAGAGAGAAGAAGCCATCTAGCTACTAGCTATGGACCCTTTGGTATGTGGTAAAGTACTCATGCTTCATCGAAAGGGCAGCAAGGTTGATGTAGAGGCCCTCCGTGATCGAATCCCCCTCCAGCGGAGTGCCGAAAAAGGCCCCAAGATGGGTCTCACGGGAACAGAGGCTTGCGGCGGCGGAGAATTATTTTTGTGGACGCTTCTGATGTTCGGGGAATATTTGAGAATATATAGAGCTAGAATTACGGTTAGGGGACCTCCGAGGGGCCCAGAAGCCAGGGGCGCCCCCCTAGGGGGCGCGCCCTAGAGGCTTGTGGCCTCCTCGGGACTCCTCTGGCCCTCTCCCCAAGTCTCTTGGGTGTCTTCTGGTCCAAGAAAAATCATCGTAAAGTTTTATTCCATTTGGACTCCATTCGATATTCCTTTTTTGTAAAAGTAAAAAATAAGGAAAAAACAGAAACTGGCACTTGGCTCTAGGTTAATAAGTTAGTCCCAAAAATAATATAAAATAGCATATTAATGCATATAAAACATCCAAAACAGATAATATAATAGCATGGAACAATAAAAAATTATAGATACGTTGGAGATGTATCAAGCATCCCCAAGCTTAATTCCTGCTCGTCCTCGAGTAGGTAAATGATAAAAACAGAATTTTTGATTTGAAGTTCTACCTAACATATTTATTAATGCAATTTTCTTTATTGTGGCAATAATATTCAGATCCATAAGATTCAAAACAAAAGATCAATATTGACATAAAAACAATAATACTTCAAGCATACTAATAAAGAAATCATGTCTTATCAAAATAACATGGACAAAGAAAGTTATCCCTACAAAATCATATAGTCTGGCTATACTCCATCTTCATCACACAAATTATTTCATCATGCACAACCCCGATGACAAGCCAAGCAATTGTTTCATACTTTTGGTGTTCTCAAACTTTTTCAACTTTCACGCAATACATGAGCGTGAGCCTTGGATATAGCACTATAGGTGGAATAGAATATGGTGGTTGTGGAGAAGACAAAAACGAAGGAGAAAGTCTCACATCAACTAGGCAAATTAATGCGCTATGGAGATGCGCATCAATTGATATTGATGCAAGTGAGTAGGGATTGCCATGCAACGGATGCACTAGAGCTATAAGTGTTTGAAAGCTCAAAAAGTAACTAAGTGGGTGTGCATCCAACTTGCTTGCTCATGAAGACCTAGGGCAATTTGAGGAAGCCCATCATTGGAATATACAAGCCAATTTCTATAATGAAAAATTCCCACTAGTATATGAAAGTGACAAAATAGGAGACTCTCTATCATAAAGAACATGGTGCTATTTCAAAGCACAAGTGTGGAAAAGGATAGTAACATTGTCCCTTCTCTCTTTTTCTCTCTCTTTTTTTTTGTTTGGGATTCTTTGGCCTATTTTTTTATTTGGGCTTCTTTGGCCTCTTTTATTTTTTTATAAAGTCCGGAGAGTCATCCCAACTTGTGAGGAAATCATAGCTTCCAGCATCCTTTCCTCACATGGGACAATGCTCTAATAATGATGATCATCACACTTTTATTTACTTACAACTCGATACTAGAATAAAGATATGACTCTATATGAATGCCTCCAGCGGTATACCGGGATGTGCAATGATCAAGAGTGACATGTATAAAAAATATGAACGGTGACCAAGCCACAAATACTATGCCAACTACATGATCATGCAAAGCAATATGACAATGATGGTATGTGTCATAATAAAACGGAACGGTGGAAGTTGCATGGCAATATATCTCGGAATGGCTATTGAAATGCCATAATTGGTGGGTATGGTGGCTATTTTGAGGAAGGGTATATGGTGGGTTTAATCACCGGCGAAAGTTACGCGGTACTAGCACTACAAAAAAAAGACACATCCGTGACATTTTGGGCCGAACGATTTTTTTTTCTGTCATGCTTATGACACTTCTATGATGATAATTGTGACAAAAGTACATATCATCATAGATGTGGTGGGCTCCTACTTCTATGACAAAAAATCATGACAGAAAATGGGCTTTTCGTCCTGGGCGGGCCGGGGACACACCTGCATGACATTCTTTGGGTCGTCCATGACGAAAAAAGTTGTGGTAGAAGCGAGGGCGAGGAAAATATCGGGGAGTTCCCGGTTACGGTGGGTGGTCGGGGCCGAGCGATGCATGGAGGGATTGCGCGTTTCTCTCGTACACGTACGCGCGTGTGTGCGAGGCGTTGGGCTCTAACTGAACCCGAGCGATTGCACTAGCTACGTTACTAAACCCCGATCGATCCCTTGGCTGTTAACTGAACCCGAGTGATTCCTTCACTACTGCTGCTAACTGAAGCCGATCGAAGTTGCCTCTTGATGAACAGTCCCCGGTGGGGGTTGGATGAACAGGATCCCGTGGTAGTAGAGGCCGTTGCCGCTGGATGAACAGGACCCTGATCAAGGAGGTGGGGGTGGATGAACAATAGCCGGTGGAGGGACCCGGCCGTGGAGGGCTGGTTGAATAGGACCCCGTGGAGGACTGGTTGAACAGGAGCCGGTGGAGGCTGGATGAACAGGAGCCGGTGGAGGCTGGCTGAACAGGACCCCGTGGATGAACAGTAGCTGGTGGAGGCAGGAGGAAGTAGATGGTGGATGAACAGTAGCAGGTGGAGGCTAGAGGAAGTCGACGGTGGATGAACAGTAGCTCGTGGAGTCCCATTTTGCGGTACGCCACACCCCTCCCGATGAACAGGACGCTGTTTCAACCGTAGGCGCTCCAACACAATTCTGTTTCCTTCGTTTTGCGGTACGCCACACCCCTCCCGATGAATAGGATGCCGTTTCGACCATAGCCGGTCGAACAGAAGGCCGTTTCCTCTGTATTGCGGTACACCAGACCCAGTTTCGGCTGTTTCGTCCAAGCCGGTTGGCTCCCGATGAACACGACGCATTCTGTTGCCTCCCGATGAACACGACGCAGTTTCTCCGTTTCGACCCAGCCGGTTGGCTTCCGATGAATAGGACGCCGTTGCTGCCGTCCGTTGCCTCTCCATGTACACGAGCCCTAGCCATACGTATGCGTGAGTAGGCGTTCGAGACCCCGCCCGTATGTACGTACGTGGCCGTATTTTTTGGCATGTGGCTATACGTATGTGTACACGGTTTAGAAGGGACTGCGTCGGGGGCTCTACTACTACACGTGCCGCTGCTTGCTCGGCCACGGTTCATCGTTGCAGAGAGACTGGTCGACCAGTATGCACGTACACGTTCGCGACCAGACAGAAAACACTACGTATGCTTCGACCGGGTGGGTCCCAGCTGTCAGGGAGGACAAGGACGCACTTCCTTGCGTGCGAAGATATAGCTGGTGGGTCCCAGCTTTCAGGGGGAAGAATCATTTTTTTGCCCGTAATATGGACGCACTTCTTTGCGTGCCAAGATGTAGCTGGTGGGTCATCTATCAGGCTCACCGCGTAGAGTCCTCTTCCGATGGCTGTCGTTAGTTGACCATGTTGACCACGCCGCGCGGACAGCACCCGGGCGGTGGACGACAGCGAGGCCTAGGAAGGGAACGACGCGGAGCCAGGGAAGACGAGGCAAGTGGATGCCCACGCGAAGGGGAATACGAGGGTTCACTGGTTTGGCTGCGGTGTGAGGCTGTCGTCGCCGGAGAATAATGAAAGGTGTTGGTGAGTAGAGGAATGGCCTGGACGGCGATGGGAGTAGGGTGGGCCGATGAGTCCTGCGCGGCAGCACAGCCGGCCATGAGAGGCGGTAGCAGGCGGTACCGCCAGCAGTGGTTTGGGCGGCTGAAGCAAGAATATCCGAGATTGAAGAAGAAGCACGACATCCGTTGGATGGAGATCCAACGGCCACTGCTGCTAGAATCGTGTGTTGACTATAAGTTGACAAAGCCTTGCGTACGCGTCAACCTAGTAGGCCCACAAGTGTGTGGTAGAGAACATATAGCTCATTTGCGATTTGTAAGAATGTACAGCCCATTTTTGAATTCTAATGGAATTTACTACAGCCCATTTACAGTTTGTTAAAATTAAAGCCAATTTTCTAGCTAGGACAACGATTAATAATTTCAACCAAACGCTCAAAAGAGAATTGAATAAAATTTCCCACATTTTGATGGGATACGAAATATTTTTATCCTAAAATTTCAAGTCAGATTAAATATAATTTCAGAATAAATTTGTATAACGTAAAAATCCAACGAAATATTACGCGCGCAACAAGTAATGAAATTAAAATTTTCAAAATCCAAAAATAATATTTTTTTAACTAATTACGTGTTTGTTGCATTTTTTTATAGTTACAGCCCAATTTTTATAATTACATCCCATTTATTATTTCTTAAAGCCCATTTTCTTGTTAAGCCTAATGCATCCCTCCTAGGAAAGATTTGCAGCCCAGCGGGGCGGAGAATAACAAGTTGACCTGGGCTAGGTATTCCTCAAAAAAAAAAGGTGGGCTAGCCATTTTCAGGTTGAAAAAAATTAATATATGGGCTAGATATTTGGTCGACATAAAATAATAGCCTGGGCTAGACAGGCCAAAGCCCGCCCAGGTGATCTCCTCTGAACAACAACAAAAACATCGCTCAAGAAAAACTCTGCTCACACCTCAAAAACACAAATACTGCTCGAGCTGCTGGGTCCTAGCTGTCGGCCGCTCCTTGTGCAATTCTCTCATTTATTGACTATATAGGTTAACAATGGTGTGGGACCGTGATGTCAGGAAACCAGGAGGAAGCAAAAAAATTATAGTTGTATATAATAAGGAGGCACTTGCGTACGTGCGGCTATGGCCCTGGTGGGTCCCCACTGTCATCCTCTCCAATTAAAGTCATCTCCTGATTCCTCATGTTCGTTGACCATGTTGAAAATGCGAGACGGCGGCGCCACGGCGAGCGCAACAACTGGAAGGACAGCAGATAGGGCCTCGCGGGACCTATGGATGGTCTGATACAGCGCCCGCTGCTCATTCAGGAAGCTAGGATCATAGGGCCACATGTCCGCGACGGCATTGTCGTTCGCTTGTTCACCGATGATTCGTCCTTCCGCGAGCCGGTGCTCATTGAGGAGACGGAGGTTGCAGCACAGGTCCTCCTGCGCTGGTAGCTCTTCCGCCATTAGGGCGTCGAAGTGCGGCCGCACCTGCTCTATGGTGAACATCGCATGAACCGGCTTGGGCGGTGGCGCCGGCTCCTGGTCGGAAGCCACGTCCATTGTCTGATTGTCGTCGCTGAGCTCGGCGAGCTCCCGGGCGAGCCAGCATGTCCGGCTGCAGGACCGGACCGCTGCCAAGCACGAGTCTGACCGCCCTGGTCCACCCTGACCCCCTCCCTCGCCCGCGCGCGCTTTCCGCCTGAAACGGTCAGCGCCGCCCGCGCCGCTTCCCGGTGCAGGCGATTGTTCCGCATTCAAACGACACAAGTGCCGTCCGTTCGTCCATCTGCCGCCCGCATTAATGATATGCGGTTGCTGAGGCGGCTACTCCGACGCCACCCGTCAGTCCCTCTGCCACCCACCATTGCTATATAAACTACTGCGCCGGCCATAGCCGCAGTCATCTGCCTCTGTTCCCTTTCTCCTGTCCACACCACTCCCACCATGGCTTCATCGCACTCCAGCGCTCTTCGGGACGGGCGGACGACGGACGAGAAGGAGATGGCAGCCATTGTTGCCGAATGGCTGGTCGGCAGCCAGCCGGAGGACGACGACGTCCCAATGGAGAATGTGGTAGTCGATGATCCGACGCCATCCCCCTCCTCCGCGCCATCCTCGCCGGTGCATGGCTCCATGACCATCGGCGAGGCCCGTGCCCAATACATGGACATGGTGACGCAAAAGCGTGCAGAGCAGTTCCGGGAGGCGCAGGCCGACGCCGCCTACAACCACCATGTCCTCCAGGAGCACCAGCAGGTGGAGGAGCAGATCGCCGCGGAGCGGGCGAAGCAGGAGGCGCTGCTCGAGTAGTACCGCTCAGCCCGCGAGAGCCGCCTCGTGCGCTGGCAGTACCGCATGCGGGTGGCGGAGGTTGCGGCCGCCTACAAAGAGGGCGATGAAGCGGGCGAGGCACTGTTTGGCAAGACCGACGATGAGGCGAAGGACAATCCTGGCTCCGCCGAGGCCCCGCCCTGCTGGCACCGAGGCGGAGGACTTCGCCGGCTTCGGCCAGGCCCTGCTCTGCCGAGGCCCCGCCCCGCCCCGCCAACAACGAGGCAGAGGACATCGTCGGCTCTGCCGAGGCCCCACCCTGCCGGCAACGAGGGGGAGGATTTCCCCCGCTCCGCCGAGGCGCCGCCCCACTGGCAATGAGACAGAGGATATCACCGGCTCCGTCGAGGCCCCGTCCCGCTACCAACAATGCCGCGCCACACAGAAAATGAGGAAGAGTAGAACACGGTAGGTTGCCGCCGCTCGGGTCCAAGTAAGGCCACCACTGCTACCCTCCGGTTGAAGCCAAGCTTGGTGGGTTGAACATTGATGGCCGATTAGCTTCTTGGCGGCGACGTGGAGTCGGAGAGCTGTGCTGGAGAATAAGCTTCTGTTCGGCTCAGCCGGACATGGGAAATGGGCGTCGGAGATCATAGATTAGGTTAATTAATTATACCTCCAGCGCACCCCTTTTTAGTTGAAGAATGTATGAAATCTGGCATGTTTATATGAAACTAGCAAGAGGCCCATGCGTTGCACGGAACATCAGGATGCATTTGTATGAGTAGTTTATCTTGTGGGAGAAAAGGATGAACGAGGGAAGGCCTAATTTGCAAAATGTGGAGAGGGGTGTGGGTATCTTTTTGCAAAATTGCCATAGTTTCCTTCCTATCCGTCAGATATAAATCGGACGGCCTATATTACAGGATGGCAGGCACACCATCATCACCAACTCTGTTTTTTATAAGAGTAGTAGATTAGCAAGATGCCCGTGCGTTGCATGGAACATCAAGATGCATTTGTATGAGTAGTTTATCTTGTGAGAGAAAAGGATGAACGAGGGAAGGCCTTATCTGCAAATGTGGAGAGGGGTGTGGGTATCTTTTTGCAAAATTGACATAGTTTCATTCCTATCCGTCAGATATAGATCAGACGGCCTATATTGCAGGATGGCAGGCACACCATCATCATCAACTCTGTTTTTTATAAGAGTAGTAGATAGATAGATATAGATATAGATACGGCCGTATATGAACGAATTTAGTTCGATTAGTTCAAATTCTTGTATCACTGGCATTGGATGAACATGCAAAACAATACGTACTAGCATTATTCCAAGGACGCACGATGATTACCTCGTTTGCAGCAGTTTCACATGTACAAAAAGTTTGAGTAGCTTTTTAGCATGCCTGTACATTGCAATCAAACTCACAGGCCTGGCAATTCATAGAGAACATTCAAAACAATCGATGATTATGCATCTCAGTGATTCAAATGTCAGAGCCAATATTTACTTCACAACTAAAGAATAAAGAAAAATTGATCCATGCTGCTGAAAGTAAAGGGCGTCCCATTCGAAAATATCAAACGCATGTCTTCTTGCTAACATCAATGAGCAAAATTTGACAAGGTTGTCCCATTCCAAAATATCAAATGCGTGTCTTTGCGTACATCAATGAGCAAACTTTGACAAGGTTTTCTCATTCCAAAATATCAAATGCCTATGATTGTGGAATGGGCGGGGTTTGCCATCAGTTCGGACATTGACATGTCACCTCGTGCTAAATAAACCAGCTGTTCTTTTTGTGCAGTTCAACTAAAATCAACCAACTTCGCGCGTAGCTTGTATGATTTCACCTTTATATGTTGCAACGCCTTGAACAAATCCGCACCTCCTTTCTTGTAGCTAATTTTGTGGCTGGAGGTGGAAATGAATGATTCGAGAACATTCGATGTATTGTGCATGATGAAGTATAATGGAGGGCACGAACCATCAGAACATTTTCTGCAGTTCCCATTGAAATCAAGCTGAGCATCCCTGTTTGCATAAATACAAAAAAAATGATTAGTATAAAGCAAATTGTACTATGAATTGACAGTTAAACAGGCAACCTACATGATCCATGCAGAGCACACATTTAAAAAAATGGAACTCACTGGAAAGAATCCTAAAACAACATTGTATTGGCCATCACAGCAACAAAGATGGAGATCCATGAGTCCTTCTGAGCTGAAGTTAGTTTGTTCTTGTGGGCAGTAATGTAACCATCATTCAACTGCTTCCTTCTGATATGAAGAGGATGATCCTATTGTACAAAGACAAGAGAACAACTAAATGCTGCATCCCTGTTTGATCAAAAAAAAGGAAAGGAAATAATTAAAACAGCACAGATGAAGCACTTCTCGAGGACAATACCACTTTCTCATGACAGTATCTAAACAGTAGCACAACACCAATAGAGATGACAAAGCTCAATCATATGGATGAAATCCGTGGGCCAGTACCAACCTTTGTCAGGAGGCTTATTGTGTAGAGCATACAGATGAAGCACTTCTCGGGAACCATCCGTTATTATCTACTATGGTTGCCATGCTTACTATATACTCCTTGATTAGTTTAATGTTTCCAACATCTTCTTGTGCAGTTCCACTAAAATATATGTTATCTTCAAACAAGATCCCTGTTTGCACAAGTAGAGATAATTACATATTACATTAAGAGTGGCATCAAATCAGTGCCAAAACAATTGCTCGTTCCAGCCATAGCAATAAATTAAGATGCAAAACTATATCATTACTTGTGTCATCACAGTTCCAGTGCTTCATTACAGCACCGGGATTTGATTTTTGTTTTTCTTTGGCTTGTTCTTCCCCTTCATCACTTGCTTCAAAACAGACAAGCTTCGCCTTCAATGTAGGATTTGGCATGTCAATTAGGGAGCACAAGTATAACACTAAACAATGACATTAATATCTGATGACAGTAGCAAAATACAGGCCAACAGTTGTGAAATATCATTATCTTACCTCAATGGGATATTACGGTGCACATACAGATTGGAAGTCTGGTCTCCATTTGTGCAGTTCACTAAAATCAAGCAACATTACCGTATAAGTAGCACAACATATGAAAGCACACTACACAATCATGTGAAAGAAGGCCAGTACTGACCTCTCATGACGCAGAATTCAAACAACTCACAAGAAGAAGATCTAAAACAAATTTGCCAACACGGATAGGAAGTCATATCTCCTCTTGTGCAGTTCCACTAAGATCAAGCAATCAAGCAACGTTGTCGGTTTGACATTTTGGTTGAACTGCACAAAACACTCTTAAAACAAAAGTGTTTTGTGCAGTGCACCATAAGGTCGCAATAGCAACGAGGTGAAGTAGATAACCCTGTTTACACAGAGGTGCAAAGGAAACAATTGCTGGTCAATAACGGCGGATGACACAGAAGCCCACAAAAAGAAGCATCTAACTTATCTAAATGGGAAAGGAAGCAAGACAGTAGCATTTCTCAAATAGTGGCATTGATTCATATTAACAGAGAGATTATATTAACAATAAAATCCGTTAAACATGTAATTTTCTTTTAACTGTGGCATTGCTTCAATTTTCCAGTGGCATTATTAGATTAACAACAGCTAAAGAGTTGTATGGGACAGTGGACGCACAAGCACCATGTGCATGTACTGATGTATAAAGGGGTGATGCACAGTCGCTTGCAACAAACAACCAAGGAACATATTTGTGTTGGTCCCATTTTTGTTATCTTTAGACACCTTTCCCTATGTGAGGGCAGCAAATCTAGTCCTTCTCAAACTATACAGCCTTGTCCCCCACCCACAGAAAGATCAGTTCCTTACAGATGTGTGTACTGTGTTTGTCATTGTTTTCCCTTTTCGACCAACATAGGTGTTGGATAGCCAGTCTGTACTACTTTCCCCCCTTCCTTTCCTATTTAAACCACGTCCTAGATTCATGCTATACAAATTTCCCCACTACTTTCCTGTTTGATCCAACACCTAGATTCAAGTGCAGAAGCGAAAAAATTCCACATGCAGCTATAGCAATGCCTGTGGATTAAGAAAATTATACCTTAAGTTTCTCGGGGTGTGGCTCGGTGGGTGGCCGGACCGATCTACCCACACTATGTACGGTGGCGAGGAAGAAGGGGTCGGAGGCCCTCCCGCGCCACTGCTGGGTGAAAGAGAATAGCGGCGCCGGTAGTGGATTCCCTCCCTCGCCGACAGTGACAGCGTTAAGCCTCCTTGCCTTCCCAGACGGACGGGATCCTGCCGGCTCTTTGACCAGCATTGAGGGGAGAGAAAGAGAGGAGAGGCCAACACGGTCTTGTTTAGATCTGGATAGGGTGAGAGAGTGTGTAGAGAGCAACTACAAGCGTTGAGGCTCCAGCGTGTATATATATAGTGGAGAGAGAGTGTGAAGAGAGCAAACCCTAGAAAACAAGCGCTGAGGCTGCAACATATATAGTTAGAGTGGTTTTCTTTTTCTCTCCATAAAAATCGTTTTAAATTGTGCATGAAACGGAACTCTTTATTTAGCGTACTACTAGTGAAGAAAAATACTACTAGTAGGGCAAAGCTAATACTACTACGTGAAGAAAATTTAATGCTCCAAGGAGTCAACTCGAAATTAACGCTCCACGCCTCCCGGTCGCACTTACTACCGTTCACGTGTGGTACACGACCCTCCGAAGCAACAATTGAACCACACACGGTCAAAATATCGGAAAGGTGGGCTGCAGCATCCTCCAATTTTAAATATTTTGGGCACTTGTATTCGGCCTAAGTCAGTGTGCCACCGTATGTACTAAGGGTTACAGCGGGTGCTAAGAAACTAGGGCGTATTGAGAGTAATTGCCATGTCGTTTATTTGTAGGATCTCTTGCAAACTGTCAAACTCTATTCTCCTCTTATTTAATGGATGAGGCAAATCTTTTGCCTCCGTTTTGAGAAAAAAAATGAGAAATTCAATTTTAATTATTTTGTACGTACACTTTGTTCTCTTCCAATAATTTTGGGCACTTGTATTCGACTTAGTCAGTGTGCCACCGTATCTCGTACTACTCCCTCCGTCTAGGTGTATAAGTCACGTTAGAAGGTGCAGCGGGACCAAGGTGCAAGCAGATTGGAGGAGAAGGAGAAACTTGACCGGTCCTTCCTGCAATCAAAGCCATGATTTCTCTCTCTAAATGCAACAATTAATCACAGCAATTAAGAGATGCCGTTTTAGCTACCATGCAGGGCCACGTATTAACTCGCATGCAAGTCGGCTTCGATTCCTTGACTAATCAACGCATAGTTGCGCTCCATGCATTGGGTTTCCGGGGGAGATAACAAGGCAGAGTGAGTAACGCTCGCTAGCAACGAGGCTAGGAGGGGATTGAGATGCGAAGTTAATGGACGATGCCTAAACATTTTGGGAATATCTGATTTTCGTAAGATGGCTTAACACCTAGACGGAGGGAGTACTACCTCAGTCCAAGTTTTTACGCCACGTCATATATTTTTTGTCAAAGTTTGACCAAAAAATTTAACTACTCACTACTTTTCGGTTAATAGGGCATAAATTTGAAATCTCATCAACCAAGGCAGATGATGAATGGAGAAATGTAGTACTCCATCTCGTAGTTTACAAAATTACTCAAACTTTTATCTATATTAATTACAATATATTCATGGACGACCACTAAATGAGTAGGAATGGTTACATGCACTGGTTGGTTTCTTTTAATCCTTGCATGCATCAATTTAATGCACCTTGGAATGTGAACACATTTATTTTCCAGCACATTTCTTTATTTCATCAACGACATTTTGATATAGGGAAGTACATTCACCAATTCTTTGCTAGGAGAGCAAGACCAAACAAAACAAGAACCACAATTAGACATTTTAAAAGATATCCGATTTCCATAACTACTCCCACTAATTGTATTAATATCTTCTCTATGTCTTCATTGTTGATCTGTGGCTTCTCGAGCTTGCACACTTCTTTCTTCTTCGATTCTAAAGAACTAGACGTTGCTTCACATCTAATATCATCTCTAGTCTCATCTCTAGCCTCTATTCTAGCAAGGAGTGCATGAGCATCTACCAAATTTCATGCTATCAATAGATCGATGTATTCTTCCCAAAACCAAAACTTGCATCCATCCTACACACAAGTTTGAGTATAAGCTGCCGAACATGTGCCAAATAAGGGAGCACAGACGAATCAAAAGAAGTACTATGCACCTTATCTTTTTTGCACTTGATGAACACCCATCCGGGATGTTGTGGCGTGGTCGAAACGAGGCGCAGGACCTGCCGCGGGCAGCCATCGCACTTTATGAGCGGGAATAGTGGACCGACTAGCCGCTGGGCCAGGGCCGAGCTCGGACGGTGGCCGGCCGTGTCTTTGCTGGCGATCCGCCGAGGGGATATATCCGAGCAGCTAGAGGCAGGTTCAGTACCAGCACGCGACGTGGAGGCATTACCATTGTTGTGCGACCTGGTACCCGGACACTCCATGGCAAGGAGCAGTCGCAGGCGACTGGAATGCTCCAAATCCAGCAGCCGCGTGCGTCAAATCCCGAGGCCGCAGATATAGCGGCTGACCGCCGGCGCCGGGATGAGGTGCACAGATCCGGCCATCATGTTGTGGTCGGCTGGGCTATAGTGCGAGGCTCCGACGGACGTGCGTGTACCTCTTCACTTCTTGTACATACTCCATTTATCTCACTTCCTGTGGCTTCCCACTCCCACAATATTCCTATTCTATGAAACTATGTGTGTGTGTGTGTTAAAGAGAGCGACACATCGACCTACTCCTATAGAGAGATGGTGTGTAGTACTACGATTTAGCCGCGAGAGTCGGTGCATCCTCTCATTTCCGGGCGTCCGATCGGTAGAGCTGCCACGCCCGCTCCTGACCAGCCTGGCCCACCCAAAGCCCCTCCATCGCCCGCACGCGCTTCCCGCCCGAAATGGTCAGCGCCGCTCCAGAGAATCGGTGCCGCATTCATGCCCGGGCAGAACGGACGCGACCTCTCACTGGCGCATGCGTTGAAGGGAGAAGCAGATTCAAGAGTGATTGTTGCTTTGTCCGTCCAACTTACTGCCTGGTCTATGTGATTTGACGGCTCATTGGTCATTATTACTGAGGTGGTACGACCGTGCTGAGTCTCAGTTGCACTGTACACTTTACTTTGGTGCATGACATGTGCACCGGATGCTGGATGTCCCACGTTTCGGTGAAAGTAGGTAGACCGTCTCCACTCTTTACAATTTTATCCATTTTTACAGCGGAGGAGTGCGAAAGCAGTGAAAACACGCAAGCTCAGTGATTACATGGCCCACCTCACACTATCACCATATTTTATGGACACTGTGCGACACCTAACTCTTTAGTACATAGTAGTACGTACTGTAATTTCTCAGCGAGATAAATTTGTACAATGCTATGAAGCTTCCAGCTTCTGTTTCATGTACCTTGCGTCCAAGGTTGCCCCGTTGCAACATTCCATCAAATACAAAGGAGACTAACATGCATGCTATTGCATCTCAATGATTGACAGATCATAGCCAATATGTACTCCCTCCGTTCCAAAATAAGTGTCTCAACTTTATGCAAACTTTAGTACAAAGTTGTACTACTACTAAATTTGACACTTATTTTGGAACAGAGACAACTTAAGAAAAAAACGATCCATGCAGTCCCTAGGCCTTGAACCCTAAACCCTAACCAGGCTTTAATTTGTTGGTGACGTTGAACCTTCCGAAGAAATGAGGTTTGCAACCCTTTGCCGTCGGATCATTTTGTGCAGTTTCACTAAAATCGAGCTGAGCATCCCTGTGGCAAAGAAATTGAAGAAGCGTGATTAGAATAAGACTAGTGGGACTAGTTGATGAGACATAACTCATCACAATTACAGTAGAAGCCAGCAGAGGTACGTGCGGGGCAAAGAAGTAGAGAAATATCCACATGGAGCGATATGGGCAACTGGGGCAGTGGAGCAAGCCGGCTGTAAAGAAAGTTGTACCTGAGGGATGTCGGGATGTAGCTAGCTTAGAGGAGGGCGGTGGGAGGCGGCAACTTCCCATGTCACGGCAGTGAGCAAGGGACGAAGGCAACCGCACCGGCTTTGTGAGAGAGAACGGTGGGGACCCCTGATCGGGACGCGCCGACAGTGGGTTTTCGCCGTCGGCGACGGCAACCGCATCTACACAAAGCATCCACCCCTTCCCCCGGTGGACGTGATCTGCCCGGATGTTAGAGATGTGGCCACAGTCATTTTGTGCGAGAGAGTGTGAAGAGAGCAACCCCAGCAAGCAACTGTGTAGGCTCGTCCTGGATATGTATATAGTGGAGCGGTTTCTTTTTGTCTCCATATGAACCTATTTATATTGCGTATGTGCTCCACGCCCGTCAGGCGGCATGGACTTCGCAGGACAAGACAAAACAACTAAAACCCTCCGCCCAACTGTTCCAAGTTGCCCTGAGTCTCGGAGGCTACACCCAGTGGGTGCGCTTGCGCGCCCCCACTGAAAAAATGCCACGCCGGTTGCAGGCCCGCCACCGGCTGCCACCGGGGTCCTCAACGCCACCGTCTGCTCCAACAACAGCTAAGACCCTCCACCCGACTCTTCGAGTCGCCCGGAGGTTCAGAGGCTACACCCAGCGGGTGCGCTGGCGTGCCCCCGCTGGAAGCAAGCCGCTCCGGCTGCACGCCCGCAGCCGGCCTTCACGAACAACTGCTGCAACAACAACGACGACCGTGAAAACCCTCCGCCCGACTCTTCGAGTTACCCGGAGGCTCGGAGGCTACTGTCGGGGGGATGACCCTCGGGTACCCCAAAGACGGCAGTTGGACGGGGTGCCCGCCCGCCCGGGCCGACTGCTCCCCCGGCCGGCTACTCCACCAGGCCGGCTGCCGACTGCGCCAACTAGCCGGCTGCGCCAACCAGCCGGCTGCCCGAAGTCAACCGCGACATCACATACGACCCGACACGGACGAGACGGCTATACCTGACACTGTTGAGCAATAGTGGTGCACTATAGCCTACATCACGCGTCACCTCGCATGACATCTGGAATAGTATAGTTGGTGGGTGGGCCACCACCCACCATGCCTACTCCCACACTATAAAAGGGCACCATGCCCACACTCCATTCACTCTCACTCACACACCCCGTGACGCACACACACTCACGGGCATGAAGCCCAGGCTCACACGCCACATCAGCTAGCTAGCTCTTTGCTACTGCTTCATCCATAATACAGCTCTAGGAGCAACATTGTACTGCAAATATACCTCATATACAGACATGCAGGAGTAGGGGTATTATCTCTCCGAAGAGCTCCGAACCTGGGTAAACAACCGTGTGCTATTCGCATACCCGTCCCGGATATTCCACTGTAGCCTTGCTCCACCAATGATAAGCCACCCGCTGGCATCTGCCGTGACGCGGTGCCCCCTGGCCACTCCCGCAAAAATACCACGACAGTTGGCGCCCATCGTGGGGCAAGCTGCTGCTGGAACCGCGGTCCGGGCGGGACCATCTTCATCATCACCACTGTCGCGTCGCCGCCGTCTCTCCGGCGCCGGTTGGGGGCTCGATGTCGACATGCCCCCGGCGCGACCGTGCGAGGCGGCGCGTCGTCGTCGTCTGCCTTCGGCCTGGACGCGCCCCCGCTCCCCTCCAAGCTCGCCTCGGGCGCCCCCGCTCCAGCAACCTGCGCCTCTCCTTCGTCGCAGCGCCCTCGACCCCGATCGTCCTCGACCTCGCCGGGTTCCTCCCGCACGGCTGGCCTCTCGTCCGCTCGTACAGGCGCCCGCCCGTGCTGCTCCGCGTCGCTCGGGCCTCCTGCGCCCTCTGTAGCCCACTGCATCCGCTCGCTACCGGCGGACAAGCCGCCGGCTGCCCCCAAGCGCCGGACCGCCCCTGTCTCCCTTCGCGCGAGCTCCCTCGTCGGCAGCTCTCCGTCGACCCCACCAACCGCGCTCGCTGCGCCCCACGCCGACCGCGCCGCCGTGGTCTGCCTGCTCCGCGCCCGCGCGCCGTCTCCGCCGTCCACGCCCGCATCGCCTCCCTCCTCCAGCGCACGGTGTCACCTCCCTCCTCCGGTGCGCGGCGCCGCCTCCCGCGGCCTCCTCTCCCACGTTGGCCGCGTCCCGCTCCTCCTCCGCCTCGGACCGCAGCGCCACCGCCGAAGCTGCGCCATCCGCTCGTGCCCGAGCTCCTCCCCATCGCCTCGTCCCCAAGTGCCCCTACATCGCGCGCCGCCCGGCCTACCCCGTGGCCGCAACCACCTCGTCTCACCTCTGTCTCGCTCAGCTTTGGTTGTGCCTCATTCATCTACGGCCGCTGCACTGCGCCCCGTCATCCCTCCTACGCGGCCCCGACGGCCCCGCCGCCTGCGCCGCTGTGCTTGGGCCCGCGTCGCTCCTCCCCAGTGAGTCGCCTGCGCATCCGCCCCAGGCTGCCCCGACGCCAGGCCCTCCTCCCGCAGCGCGCGTCCCGGGCGTGCCCCAACCCCGCCGGCTCGCGCCCGTCGCCGCACCCCAAGCCTCCCCGCTGTGCGCGCCTCCCCACGCGGCCGCACGGTCGTGCGCCGCTCTCCCCTGTCGTCTCTCCCGGCGCTCGCGATATCCACCGCACTGCTCCGGCCCTGCAAGCGGCACCGCCCCTGCGCCCTTCTCCTCCCCGCCCGTCGCCCATGGCGGTCGCCGGCAACGCCGCTACCGGCCGACCACTCCCTCGCGCACCGTCCTCCCTGCGCCGCCTCCAGCTCGCTGCTCCCCCATGACCCCCTGCATGGCCGCGCGCCCGGCCTCCACCGCAGCTCTGCCCGCCCGTTGGCTCCCCGTCGCCAGCCCCGCGCGCCCGCCGCGCTGCTTGGCCCGTGCGCCCGCACTGACTCCGCGCCCGCGCTCCCCGTCCCCGCGCCAGGTCGCCCCTGGTCTTCCTCCGCGTGGGCTCTCCAGTCGGCCCCCGCTCCGCCCCGCTGTAGTCCACAGCACGCGCGCGTTGCTCTGTCTGCCCCGCCCGCCACCCTGACGGCCGGCTCCGCCCGCCACCCGGCTCGGCCCGCCCTGCCGCCGGCCTGCCGTGCTGGCTCCCGCGCCAGCTCCCTACCATGGCCGCCTGCCCACGCGAAGAAGAAGAAGAGTCTGACCGGCTGCCCTGCTGGCTAAAAGAGAGGGGCTGGGTGCCCTTCCGGTTGTAAAAAAAAAAACATGCGCATGCATGCGTATAATACGTGTATGCCAGCTGCACTATGTACGAGCATGGCCTGGTCGGCTGCGCCGGGTACGCTCATGTCTGGCCGGCTACCATCCGACCTGCTAGTCGGCCAACTTAAAAAAATGGAGACCGTCAGGCGCCAGACGTATCCGTCTGCCTGTGTCGCCGCTCGGGCGGTTGACCTACCTGCCGTCGTCACCGCCCGGCTAGCCTGCGTGCCCGCCTCGCTGGCTGGCGTTGGACCTGCACGACCGTCCGCTTCGATGTCCGGCCGGCTGCCTCCCGCTCCGCCGCCTGGCCGGATGAGCCTGACCGGCTGGGGTATCACTCGAGCGTGCGGAGGCTCGGGTCGCCTGTCGGAGATCATCTCCACCCCAACTGCGCCAAAAGCAAGGTGAGCTTCTATCCACGTGTCTTTGCACCGCAAGAAAAATCAGATAACCCCGAGCGACCCTCGGAGGCTATCTCCGCATTCTTTCCAGCTGCTTAGTTGTTCACCCCGGGCCCAGCTAGTTTCGGCCCGGAGGCTGGCCGATTGGCCTGAGATGTTCGTTCCCACAGACGGCTTAGTAGCATCCACGGTACCGAAGGCTTACTCTTCGTCTCACCTACAGACCACAGCGCGGCTGTCCGCCTAGCAAGAGCAAACACTGGAGGCCGCCCACGCGAAAAACGTCTGGGAGAAAACGGTTCGGGCGACCCGGCCGTTTGCTTTATGAGTATCTGCTCGATCGAGTCTACTCCCGACAGTCCGAGTACTGTATGCTTCACTCCGCGGCCCACTCTCAGCCATAGACTGTCGCGCGGCTGTCCGGCTAGCGAGAGCACAAGCCAAAGAGCGGAGAGGAAATGAAAAAGATTGAAGGGGGCTCGGACCAAACCGAGTCGACACCCTCCGCATAAAACTTGCACCGCTAAAAGCAAACATCTGATATATCTGCACTGGCTAACTTTCTCTTTTGCATGATCATTTCCATGGGGAACCCCCCTCCTCGCCCGGAGGCTCGGAGGCTACACCCAGTGGGTGCGCCGGCACGCCTCGCTGGGAAAACGCCACGCCGGCTACAGGCTCTCGATCGGCTGCCTTTGCTACATCAACAGCTAAAAGCCTTCGCCCGACTCTTAGAGTCGCCCGGAGGCTCGGAGGCTACACCCAGTGGGTGCGCTTACGCGCCCCCACTGGAAGCAAGCCGCGCCGGCTGCAGCTCGCAGCCGGCCAAGGGCATCAGTCGGCGGACTCCGCGTCCGCGCCCGACAGCATCAGTCGGCGGACTACGCGTCCGCACCCGACAGCATCAGTCGTATGACTCCGCGTCCACGCCCGACAGCATCAGTCGGCGGACTCCGTGTCCGCGCCCGACAGCATCAGTCGGCGGACTCCGCGTCCGCGCCCGACAGCATCAGTGGGCGGAATCCGCATCCGCGCCTAACAGCATCAGTCGGCGGACTCCGCGTCCGTGCCCGGCAGTGCCACACACCCATTAGCAGGCATCCGCGCCTGGCGGTGCTCCACGCCTGTCAGGCGGCAGGGACCTCGCAGGACAAGACAAAACAGCTAAAACCCTCCGCCCAACTTTTCCAAGTTGCCTGGAGGCTACACCCAGCGGGTGCGCTTGCGCGCCCCCACTGAAAAAAAGCCACGCCGGTTGTAGACCCGCCGCCGGCTGCCACCGGGGTCCTCGACGCTACCGTCTGCTCCAACAACAGCTAAGACCCTCCGCCCGACTCTTCGAGTCGCCCGGAGGCTCGGAGGCTACACCCAACGGGTGCGCTGGCGCGCCCCCGCTGGAAGCAAGCCGCTCCAGCTGCACGCCCGCAGCCGGCCTTCATCAACAACTTCTGCAACAACAATGACGACCGTGAAAACCCTCCGCCCGACTCTTCGAGTCACACGGAGGCTCGGAGGCTACTGTCGGGGGGATGACCCCCGGGTACCCCAAAGACGGCAGTCGGAAGGGGTTCCCGCCCGCCCGGGCCGACTACTCCCCCAGCCGGCTGCTCCACCCGGCCGGCTGCCGACTGCGCCAACCAGCCGGCTGCCCGAAGTCAACCGCGACATCACATCCGACCCGACACGGACGAGACGGCTGTACTTGGCACTGTTGAGTAATAGTGGCGCACTATAGCCTGCATCACGCGTCACCTCGCATGACATCTGGAATAGTGTAGTTGGTGGGTGGGCCAGCACCCACCATGCTTACTCCCACACTATAAAAGGGCACCATGCGCACACTCCATTCCCTCTCACTCACACACCCAGTGACGCACACACACTCACGGGCATGAAGCCCAGGCTCACACGCCACATTAGCTAGCTAGCTCTTTGCTACTGCTTCGTCCATAATACAGCTCCAGGAGCAACATTGTACTGCAAATATACCTCATATACAGACATGCAGGAGTAGGGGTATTATCTCTCCGGAGAGCCCCGAACCTGGGTAAACCACCGCGTGCTATTTGCATACCCATCCCAGATATTCCACTGTAGCCTTGTTCCACCCACGATAAGCCACCCGTTGGCATCTGCCGTGACGTGGTGCCCCTGGCCACTCCCGCGAAAATACCACGACAATCGTGCCATCTATGATAGTACTCCCATTGCAACAATGAGGTCCACTAGGTCTAGCACGTCCTGTAAGAAGAGACTGTCACACAAAACATACATTCTTGTTGCCTTCTTCCTCATACAGTACGTACCACTGTTATGTACTACTAGTACTACTACTACTACTCGTTCTCCTATAAACCTTGCGCTTGGCATCTAAAAAATATTAACCTTGCCCTTGGCTCTTCGCCTCTTCGGGAAGTCGAGCAATAATGGTACTACAGTATATGGTTTTGGCTATCTGAGACCGAATGAATTGCTGCATGTCCACCGAGTGGTCGAGGGGCGAGGGGCGAGGGAGAGTGCGTACTACTACGTCCATTTCAATATGGACTACATACGGAGCAAAATGAGTGAATCTACACTCTAAAATACGTCTATATACATCAGTGTTTGGAGTATGTACTAGCAGTTCATATTGAAATCTGCTAAAAGACATATATTTCAAATAATATGATAATCTCTCTAACCAAGGTAGGGACGAGGAGTGTATATACGTCTAACGGAGGGAGTAGTAAAATTTTCTCCTCGTCCTGAGAGCCACCGCGCGCGTGGGCGAGGGAGCGGGCGTCGGCGTAATAAGCAAAGCTTCTCCTCGTCCTGCGACTCTGCGAGGTACCGCGTCGTGGGCGGGGGAGAGGGCGTACTAAGCAAGCTTCTCCTCGTTCTACGAGTTGACGGGACACATCAAAAGTAATACAGAGCATCTCCAGTGTATAGAGCCTTGCCTCTAAGGTAGGCCCCACATGGTTTGCCCCCTTTTTAAAATAACGCGTCAAGTCGCAATTTGTTTGTTCACCCGTGGTACACGATCCCCCATCAAGTGGACAACCAGTACACGTGTCAAATTACCACATGGGCTGCCTTTTCATACAGAAATGAGCTCCACCGTGTACCCGCGCGGGTGTGGTTGGGAAAGAGACGGGAGTACGTGCGCCGTGCGTGCACCTCTTCTCTTCGTGCACGTCCCCCACCTACGTGGGTTTGTGTGAGAGAGATACAAACCTAGAGAGATGGCGTGTGCGTTCGTGAGTGTTTTTTGTTATGGGGGGTGATTTCGTGAATGTATTTGTGGGAATATGTGTCGATGATATCTCAAACAAAAATTTGACACATGCAATGTGTGTGAAATAGAGGCCTATCTATATCATATATAGAGGGGGCGATCCACGAGAAGAGAGGGAGGGGTCATAGATATCGATAGAGTCGAAGAGAGGATCAAGTGTGTGGGTGCGAGATCGATGAAGAGAGCCATTGAAATTGTGTGTGTGCACGTCAAAGATATAGGGCGACTGACCTACCAGAACGTCAGAGTGCACAGGGCAAGTTTGTGTGTGGCAAGGAGACATGACTAGAGCGCTCGATGTATCGGTGTGTGTGGGGGGGGGAGGGGGGAGGCAGAGACCTAACTAGAGAGGTAGATCGACTCGTGTATGTGTTGAGAAGGAGAGACCTAGCTATGTCTTGAGGGAGATCGGTCGACATCCATACATAAGTGAAGGACGGGAAATAGGTTGGGACAGAGAGAGAGATAGAGAGAGAGAGAGAGAGAGAGAGAGAGAGAGAAAGAGGGAGAGGGAGAGAGAGAGAGGTAGAGTGCCGGAGGGGTGGTGGAGTTGCTTCTCGGAGATGGTGGGAGAGGCCTACTAGACAAACTGAGGGTACAACTGCAATATTATCAAGAAGAGTGGGGATGTGTTTCTGTGTGTGCGTGTGCGTGATAGATGTGTCGGGAGGCATGCATGGATGATGAAGGGGGACCATGTGTTTGGTAAGCAGACCTAACTAGATTGGTAGATCAATTGTTGTGTGTCAGAGAAAGGGAGAGGCATAACTAATGAGGTAGATCGATTGACGCGTGGGAAAAACGAGTTATAAATGACCTAGCTAGCTATATGTATAGCGTGAGATCGGCCGGTGTACATCCATTTGTTAGAGGCAAATAAGGCCCAGAGAGACGGATAGAGAGAGAGAGATGGAGCTAGGAGGTGGTGCGAGAGGCCTACTAGCTAGATAGGGGGAGGAGTGTGCGATTGTGAGATCGATGAAAAGAGGGGCGAGAGTTTACACGTGTGTGGGACCGTATGAGAGACACGAGGCATGGACACAGAAAGGAGGAGATGGAAAGTGCATGTGTATGTGGTAGGCAGACATCGCTCGAGAGGTTTATCGATCGGTGTGTGTCGGAAAGGAGTTGTGGAGACCGTGGGAGAATGACCTAAAGAAAAAAATGAATGTGCGCGATGGATAGAATGCTGAGGGAGGGGGAGGGCGAGGAGGGCGTGTGCATGCATGAGAGAAAGTTAGTGCTAGCTACAAAGGTTAGAGGATTGTGTGGGTGTAAGAGACTAACAAAGTTCATAATTCAATATGAAAGTGGATTCATATATTTGAATAAGAGATCATAGTGTTATAGACCTATGCATGCATGAATATAGCGGTGATACGTGTGGTGTGGTTTTGGACATGTTATACCATAATGTGATAATGTGTGGCGTTTGCAACTCACAGCTAAATATCGAACAATCTAAACCATACTATATATCAAACAATCTCACATTTTAGTTGAATTTGTGATAATGTGTGGCGTTTGTAGCTCACAACTAAATATCGAACAATCTAAACCATACTATATATCGAACAATCTCACATTTTATTTGAATTTGTGATAATGTGTGTCGTTTGCAACTCACATCTAAATACTTGTAGGCGTAGGGGGCGGGGCACCATACATTATGTGATAAACACATTATACATATGAGACATGGTTTAGATTATGAAGATCTAGCTAGAGCTTGAAATGTACTGTGATTTGAAATCAACATAAAGTGGATTCAAAAAATTGAGTTCGAGTTCATATAGTAAACATAGTTCATATCTAACTCGACAGTAATCATGTGGTGTGCTGTGAAGATAATATACAAACGATGGTTTAACTTGACAATAATGATGATTGTAGATCTTATGAAAATAGAGAAACGAATTCAAATGGTTTAACTTGACAACAATCATGATTATAGATCTTATTCAAATAGAGAAATGAATTCAAATTTAGTTCATATTGAAGCGGTAGTATATACGTTTGGAATGCACTAAAACGTTCATTTGAGTAGCAGGTTGCATGCATTATACACGTAGCGAAATATTTTAATTGAACATAACATGGATTCAAAGTTTTGAATGGCATTTGTAGTGCGAATTGATTTGGTACAGTACACGGGACTAGACTCTCTTGTGTGGTGCCAATTGATTTCTTTTTGTTTTTTCATCGAGGGAAGTTGAAAGGATCGAGAAGAGGGGTCCAGAGGGGGTGATTAGACCCTCAACAAGCAAAAGTAGCAGTTTTTAAGTTCTTCAAGTTGAGGTGGAGTTTTTGCACAAGTTTAAGCATTCACAATACATTTCAAGTAAGCATGGCAAGAGTATGAGCAGCGGAAAGTGTAAAGCATGCTAATTGCAAGAAAGTAAAGGGATGGGATTGGAGTGTGCAAACGCAATGTAGACACGGAGATTTTTGGCATGGTTCCGATAGGTGGTGCTATCGTACATCCACGTTGATGGAGACTTCAACCCACGAAGGGGAACGGTTGCGCGAGTCCACGGAGGGCTCCACCGATGAAGGGTCCACAAAGAAGCAACCTTGTCTATCCCACCATGGCCATCGCCCACAAAGGACTTGCCTCACTCGGGTAGATCTTCATGAAGTAGGCGATCTCCTTGCCCTTGCAAACTCCTTGGTTCAACTCCACAATCTTGTTAGAGGCTCCCAAGCGACACCTAACCAATCTAGGAGACACCACTCTCCAAAAGGTAATAGACGGTGTGTTGATGATGAACTCCTTGCTCTTGTGCTTCAAATGATAGTCTCCCCAACACTCAACTCTCTCTCACAGAGGCTATGGTGGAAAGAAGATTTGAGTGGAAAGCAACTTGGGGAAGGCTAGAGATCAAGATTCTTGTGGTTGTATTGGAACGTCTTGGTCTCAACACATGAGTAGGTGGTTCTCTCTCAGAAAATGAGTAGTGGAAGTGTAGGCACGTTCTGATGACTCTCTCTCTAATGGAGAAGGGGGTGGAGGGGTATATATAGCCTCCACACAAAATCCAACCGTTACACACATTTGACCCAACTCGGTCAGACCGAATAGAAGAACTCGGTGAGACCGATTTAGTTCAAAATGTGAATGTTAGGAATCTCGGTGGGACCGATATGATCAACTCGGTGGGACCGATGAGCTAGGGCTTAGGGCAAAACCTCATCTCGGTGAGACCGATTGTATGACCTCGGTGAGACCGATTTCAGCAACGAGCAAACAGAGAGTTGGTCAGGCAAACTCGATGGGACCGATTGCACATCTCGGTGAGACCGAAATAATTACAATAGGAAACAAAGAGTTTGCAAGGCCATCTCGATGAGACCGAGATCCGGATCGGTGAGACCAAATTGTCTAGGGTTTCTGGCAGTGGCTATGTCAACTGAACTCGGTGGTGCCAGATAGAACAAATCGGTGGGGCCGAGTTTGACTTTGGGTTTTGGACATATGTGGAAATGAGAAAGTGGCTGAGGGTTTTGGAGCAATATCACTAAGCACTTTGAGCAAGTAGACCATTAAGCAACACCTCATCCCCTTTTAATAGTATTGGCTTTCCTATGGACTCAATGTGATCTTGGATCACTAAAAATAGAAATGAAGAGTCTTGAGCTTTTGCCAATCTCTGTCCTTAGCATTTTGAAGGGGTTCCTCATCCTCTTGTCCTTGCCACTCCATTGTTGAACTTATCTGAAATACACTAGGTGAAAAAATTAGTCCAACAAGAGATATGTTGACATTAATTACCAAAATCACCCAGGGAGCACTTGTGCTTTCAATCTCCTCCTTTTTTTGTAATTGATGACAACATACATCAAAGCTTCAGATAAAAGATATGAAGAATAACTAGTAAAGCTTTGGAAAGACATGTAACATGCATAGGCTCCCCCTACATGTATGCAATCATGTAAAGATAGAATGTAAGATCATGTGAATGCATAAGCATGTCAGAGCAAGCAATGAGTTACATGTATCTTGGCTATATGCATCAGAGCAAATGATGTAGATAAAAGTAAGTGTACCTTCATGTTCATGAATCGTTCTTGCAAACAATATGTACATCAGCAAGAGATCATCATGTACATGAGTGTGATGCATATACTTACCTTGTGGTCTTGAGCTGGCTTTGGAAGAGATGAACTTGAGAAAACATGGTTAGATAACGTAAGAACACTCTAGATAAAGCAATTTCAGGAGACCACAAAAGTACCAAGACTGGGATGACATGTAATGGGTGAGTACTTAGTACTCATCTGGATATAGACATGTCCCCAAAGATTAAAAATATGCAATGAATTCCAGAGATTTTCTTCCCTAGATATGGACTCTTTCTCCCCCTGAATCTGATATTGGATAATGGGAGAAGGTAGGGTAAGACATAATTAGAGCAAGAAAAAAAACAAAGCAGGAAATGGTGCAATCAACCATAATTCAGAGTAACAAGAATGTTAGCAATAGCTAAGATCAAGCAAATATTGACATGTCTTTCCCCTCTTAAAGACATGTGACTTCTCTCCTCTTGTTAATGTGCATATTTTTAGAAGAGGCTTTGATGCTCTCTATCTCTCTCTCTGAGAAGCTTTGATGTTCTCTCTCTCCCCCCCTTTGACATCAATTTCCAAGAAGGGTTTCTTCGGCAATTCGGGTCAATAGGTTTGGTCCTTAAGAGACACTACAAAGCAGCACGTAGCTTAAGATGCGAGTAGAGGATAAGAATCATTGAGTGGAGCTGGAGAAGAAATGAAATATGCAATGGCAAAAAGTTTTCTCAGCAGTGAAATCGGTAACGCCGACCTGTTTCCATCGGTGGCACCGAGTTGGCAGTGTCATGGATGATGCATATCGGTCAGACCGGGTTAGTCCTTGTCGATTGTACCGATGAACTATCTACAAGATATTCTTGCAGTTTGGTCTAGACGATAGGCTTGGATCGGTGTGTCCAAGTTCAAAGCAGAGGAAAAAAATTGTCAACTCAGCTCACTAGGCAACTTAAATCACACAAGGATTTGCAATGAATTAACTGAAAGATTTGCAAGGAATTTGATACAGAAAGAAAAGCAGAACAAAGATCTAGATGAAGTTTTTTTTATAAGGGGAACAAGATAGCAAGAAATATATGCAAGAACACAAAGACACACTAGAGAACTTCATCTAGAAGGGGTCAGCGACAAAGTCACCTATGTTAGAGTATATTGACTTAGGAGTCAAGTGAGATCACTTGATCATAGGTCATACTCATCGTTTAAGCTCAAAATGGGGTTACCATTTTTCGTTTAAGCATTTTGATGTATTCTCATCTTGTTGAGTTGCTTTGACCCATGACTTGGTGTAAAGCTTCTCTAAGGTGGAATAACATACCTTGGGTGGTGTTGATCTTGATCATGTAGTTAAACTTATGTTGGATGCTCAAAGTTGATGTAGTCCATCATGAGTTGGGAGCACCACTTGGAGTTTGAGTTCATCTTCCTACATGGGTTAGTCTTGCAAGGAAAAGCACTTGTGTATCCAAAATGACAATCATGAAACTAGATACCAATTGAAATAGTCAAAAAGGATATGTTGAGTGGATTCATGCTTCCTTGAAATCAACAACCATACCATAGGAACTTGGTGATGTTGAGATTGCTCAAGATGTGAGTGACTTGCAATCTCATAGATTTGGGCTCATCCAAATACCTACAAGGGTTAGATAACATGCAAGGGTACCAAAAATTGATCCAAGACATATGATCATCATCATAAGAGAAATATCAAGGATTAGTCACAAAAGGCCCATGCCTTGCATGTAACCAAATGGAGTTTCTACTCCAAGTTTGAGGCATCAATGATGTTCAATTCTCCTCTCAAATGGCAAAATACTTTCTCATCAAGCGGTTTGGTGAATATGTCCGCCAATTGCTTATCGGTACAAACATGCTTAAGATCGATGTCACCTTTAGCAACATGATCTCAAATGAAATGATGACGAACTTCAATATGCTTAGTTCGAGAATGTTGCATGGGATTGCGAGCAATCTTAATAGCACTTTCATTATCACAAAGCAATGGAACATGTTTCACATATATCCCATAATCCTTAAGGGTTTGGGTCATCCAAAGTAATTGAGCACAACATGATCCGGCGGCAATGTATTCTAATTCGGCGGTGGATAAGGATACCGAGTTTTGTTTCTTGGAGGACCAAGACACAAGAGATCTACCAAGAAATTGACAAGTACCCGAAGTGGACTTTCTATCGACCTTGTCACCGGCATAGTCCGAATCGGAGTAGCCAACAAGATCAAAAGAAGACCTCTTAGGATACCAAATGCCAAAATTTGGTGTATGAATTAAGTATCTCACTATCCTTTTCACAGCCTTAAGATGACATTCTTTGGGGGCCGCTTGATATCGTGCACACATGCACACACTTAGCATAATATCAGGATGGGAGGCACATAGATGTAACAATGAACCAATCATAGAGCAGTAAACCTTTTTGTCAACCGGTTTGCCATCCTTAGTCAAGTCAAGATGTCCACTAGTAGGCATGGGAGTTTTCATACCTTTGCTTTCTTGCATGTTGAACTTCTTGAATAAGTCCTTTGTATACTTTGTTTGAGAAACAAAGGTACCTTCCTTAGTTTTCTTGATTTGCAAACCAAGAAAGAATTTGAGTTCACTCATCATAGACATCTCAAACTTCTCTGACATTAGCCTTCCAAACTTTTCACTAAAATGAGGGTTAGTCGAACCAAATATGATATCATCCACATAAATTTGGCACACAAATAATTCACCATTAACCCTTTTAGTAAAAAGTGTAGAATCAATCTTCCCAATTTCAAAGCCTTTTTCATTAAGAAACTTGGTCAAGCATTTATACCAAGCTCTAGGAGCTTGTTGAAGACTATAAAGAGCTTTGTGAAGTTTGTAAACATGATCAGGTTTCTTGGGATTAACAAAGCCGGGAGGTTGTTTAACATAGACTTCCTCCTCAATTTCACCATTTAGGAAAGCACTTTTAATGTCCATTTGATATAAGGTGATATCATGATGATTGGCATAAGCAAGTAAGATGCGTATGGACTCAAGTCTAGCAACGGGGGCATATGTCTCACCATAGTCCATACCTTCGACTTGAGTGTAGCCTTGAGCGACGAGACGGGCCTTGTTGCGTACAACTTGTCCATCCTCATCTTGCTTATTCCGAAACACCCATTTGGTTCCAATGACATTGTGCTTCTCATCGGGCTTTTCAACCAATGTCCATACTTGATTCCTCTCGAAATTGTGTAGCTCTTCATGCATAGTGTTCACCCAATCCGGATCATCAAGAGCTTCTTCAACATTCATATGTTCAATACTAGAAATGAATGAGTAGTGTTCACAAAAGTTAGCCAAACGAGTTTTAGAGCGAGTGATTCTCCCAGTTTGAATATCATCGAAGATTTGTTCGACGGGATGATCTCTTGAGACTCTTGCTCTAACTCGTGAGAGCTTTTGTTTGGGTCGGGGTGGAACATCCTCTTCATTGTATTCTTCTTGTTGTTGTCCTTCTTCATTGTTGTTGGCGTTGTTGTTCTCTTATGGAGGTGGAGAAGGAGGTCGATGAGGTTCATCTTGTTGCATTTCCTTGTTTCCTTCGTCTTGACGTGTTCCACTTGTGGATGCCTCCAAGTCACCTTGTGGTTCACCTTGTTGTGAGGTTGAGGCTTCCACTTGAATGGACGAAGTGCTCTCCTTCACCTCCGTTGGGCGAAACTTGCCAATAGACAAGTCTTGAATTGCTTCCGAGGGATCTTTGTCTCCTACATCAATTGGCAGTTGCTCTACTTGCGAGCCATTAGATTCATCAAACTTCACATCTACCGTTTCTTCAACCTTTCGGGTGAAATTGTTGTAGACACGGTAAGTGTGAGAGTTTGAGCTATAACCGAGTAGAAAACCTTCATGAGACTTAGGGGCAAATTTCGAACGATGATGCTTATCTAGAATGTAACACTTTGAGCCAAATACTCGAAAGTATCCAACTTGGGGTTACCGGTGAGAAGCTCGTAGGCTGTCTTGCCGAGAAGCTTGTGCAGATACAATCGATTTGTGGCATGATAGGCTGTCTCAACCGCTTCCGCCCAAAAGTGTCTTGGCGTCTTGTATTCATCAAGCATCGTTCTCGCCATCTCAATAAGTGTCCGGTTCTTCCTCTCAACAACTCCATTTTGTTGAGGTGTGTACGTAGCCGAGAACTCATGTGAAATCCCTTCTTCATCAAGAAAGGTTTCCACATTGGCGTTCTTGAACTCCGTTCCGTTGTCCCTCCGAACTTTCTTGATCTTCACTTCAAATTGATTTTGGGCTTTCCTAGCGAAGTTCTTGAAGATCTTTTGGACCTGCGGTTTATCATCAAGAAAGAACACCCACGTAAATCTGGAAAAATCATCAACAATGACCAAACCAAATGAGTTACCACCGAGACTCTTGTAGGCGTTGGGACCAAAAAGATCCAAATGAAGTAGCTCGAGCGGTCTTCTCGTGGTCATGATGTTCTTCACGGGATGACTTCCTCCAACTTGTTTTCCTGCTTGACAAGCACTACAAAGTCTATCCTTGTCAAATATGACATCTTTAACACCAAGGATATGATGACCTTTAATAAGCTTATCAAGATTTCGCATGCCCACGTGACCTAACCTTCTATGCCACAACCAACCTTTAGAAGATTTAGCAATTAAGCAAGTTCTAGGTTGAGCTCTTTTAGTGAAATCAACAATGTATAGATAACCTCTACATATACCGGTAAAGACCATATTATGATTATCTCTTCGAAACACTTGGCAATCTACTTCAGTGAATAGAACATTGAAACCGAAATCGGCTAGTCTAGATACGGAAAGTAAATTGTAGCCAAGAGATTCAACGAGCATAAAATTTTGGATAGAGCTGTCATGTGAGATGGCCACCTTACCAAGGCCAACCACCTTACCCTTTGAGTTATCACCAAAAGTGACATACTTTTGGGTACCATGATTTTCAGCAAGCTCTCGAAACATATCCTTGTCTCCGGTCATGTGATCGGTACATCCACTATCAAGAACCCATTCCTTTCCTCCAGCCATGTAACCACGAAGGTTAGCCATAAGGCCAAAGTGTCTCATTGACTCATCAAGATCAAAGTCACTATGATCACCCTCATCATAATATCCATGCTCAACATCGTCTTGTGATTGATCATCACCTAGAGAGAGTGATTCATTAGATTTATGACCATGACAATGTTCATATTTATGAATTCTAATGACTTGTGAGATGATGCTACTAATGACTCCAACATCTCCTTTGGCACACATAAGGTCACGAAGCTCAAATAGACAATCATCAAATTTAGGATCACTAGGTTTCATCTTATGAAAAGCAATGGACTTTTGAAGAATCTCTTCTAGATTTTTCAAGGAATAGTTTGGAAAGCATTCCTCAAGATATCTCCATATAGTATAAGAACATTCAAATGTAGGCAAGCATGCAAGCAAATTTCTAGGCAATCCTCTTATGATAAGATTAATAGTTCTAAGATTGTGGGTCATGTCAAGGTACTCATTGGGGGTAGGATGCAAGGGATCAATAGGAGGCGCACAAGGGCTAGTAACATACTTGTTCAAATTATATTCATTGAAAATTTCAAGCATCTCATTTTTCCAAGCACTATAGAACTCTCCATCAGGCATAGGCACTCTACGTCTAATACTCCTAATCGTAGACTCATCCATCTTCCTCCAATGGTGATTAATCCAAAGCAATGGAGACCAATGCTCTTATACCAATTGAAAGGATCGATAAGAGGGGTCTAGAGGGGGGGGGGTGATTGGACCCTCAACAAGCAAAAGTAGCAGTTTTGAAGTTCTTCAAGTTGAGGTGGAGTTTTTGCACAAGTTTAAGCATTCACAATACATTTCAAGCAAGCATGGCAAGAGTATGAGCAGCGGAAAGAGTAAAGCATGCTAATTGCAAGAAAGTAAAGGGATGGGATTGGAGTGTGCAAATGCAATGTAGACACGGAGATTTTTGGCGTGGTTCCAATAGGAGGTGCTATCGTACATCCACGTTGATGGAGACTTCAACCCACGAAGGGTAACGGTTGCGCGAGTCCACGGAGGGCTCCACCCACGAAGGGTCCACGAAGAAGCAACCTTGTCTATCCCACCATGGCCATCGCCCATGAAGGACTTGCCTCACTCGGGTAGATCTTCACAAAGTAGGTGATCTCCTTGCCCTTACAAACTCCTTGGTTCAACTCCACAATCTTGTCGGAGGCTCCCAAGCGATACCTAACCAATCTAGGAGACACCACTCTCCAAAAGATAATAGACAGTTTGTTGATGATGAACTCCTTGCTCTTGTGCTTCAAATGATAGTCTCCCCAACACTCAACTCTCTCTCACAGATTTGGCTATGGTGGAAAGAAGATTTGAGTGGAAAGCAACTTGGGGAAGGCTAGAGATCAAGATTCTTGTGGTTGGA
Organism: Thinopyrum elongatum; assembly: GCA_011799875.1. Taxonomy (NCBI): domain Eukaryota; kingdom Viridiplantae; phylum Streptophyta; class Magnoliopsida; order Poales; family Poaceae; genus Thinopyrum; species Thinopyrum elongatum. The sequence continues at coordinate 37,680,384 of CM022300.1, read as the reverse complement.
TTGGAATGTCTTGGTCTCAACACATGAGTAGTTGGTTCTCTCTCAGAAAATGAGTAGTGGAAGTGTAGGCATGTTCTGATGGCTCTCTCTCTAATGGAGAAGGGGGTGGAGGGGTATATATAGCCTCCACACAAAATCCAACTGTTACACACATTTGACCCAACTCGGTCAGACCGAATAGAAGAACTCGGTGAGACCGATTTAGTTCAAAATGTGAACGTTAGGAATTTCGGTGGGACCAATATGATCAACTCGGTGGGACCGATGTGCTAGGGCTTAGGGCAAAACCTCATCTCGGTGAGACCTATTGCATGACCTCGGTGAGACCGATTTCAGCAACGAGCAAACAGAGAGTTGGTCAGGCAAACTCGGTGGGACAAATTTCACATCTCGGTGAGACCGAAATAATTACAACAGGCAACAGAGAGTTTGCAAGGCCATCTCGGTGAGACCGAGATCCGTATCGGTGAGACCGAATTGTCTAGGGTTTCTGGCAGTGGCTATGTCAACTGAACTCGGTGGCGCCGGATAGAATAAATCGGTGCGGCCGAGTTTGACTTTGGGTTTTGGACATATGTGGAAATGAGAAAGTGGCTGAGGGTTTTGGAGCAATATCACTAAGCACTTTGAGCAAGTAGACCATTAAGCAACACCTCATCCCCTTTTAATAGTATTGGCTTTCCTATGGACTCAATGTGATCTTGGATCACTAAAAATAGAAATGAAGAGTCTTGAGATTTTGCCAATCTCTGTCCTTAGCATTTTGAACGGGTTCCTCATCCTCTTGTCCTTGCCACTCCATTGTTTAACTTATCTGAAATACACTAGGTGAAAAAATTAGTCCAACAAGAGATATGTTGACATTAATTACCAAAATCACCCAGGGAGCACTTGTGCTTTCAGAAGTGCGAATTGATTTGATATAGGGTGTGTTTGGATTGTGGCCAAAGTGCACCTTACCAAAATTTTGGTCATGACCCAAAGATTGGTCTTCGTTTGGATGGTTGCCAATTTTTTGGCATGCCAATGAACTCTAGCCAACTCTAGTTCATTTTTCTTGCCAATGTTGGCCAAATCATGGGCAACCAAAACCTCAACCAAAATTTTGGCTAGCCAATGCTTTGGTGGGGCACAAACCAAGCACACCCATAGTATACACGTTAGGCTTGTCCAGAAATTTCAACCCGCGCCTTGTTATCCTGAAATTTTAAGATATATCTTTGTCTCGTTGTGCTCCTAAAATTCTCTCCATCTCAACCCGCGCCTTGCTATCCCAAAATTACAACGCGCGCGAAAACTCCCCCCTCCTGCGAAATCCCGACACGCAAAATTCCCGTGATACCCCTGAACCGAAAGAACCACCTAGTTCAAATCGGTGGGGCTACTTTCGTAACTTACCCCACATTTCGGACAAGCGCATCCCTAAGCCATGGTTCCCCCCTCCCACCCCCTCCGCCCCCCTATTCGTACACCGAGGCCGCAAAAACCCGTGAAGCCCCACACCCTCCTCTGTCTGCCCACCCAGCCGGAGCCCCTTCCTTGACGACGTCGTCCACAGCAACACCTCGACATCCCTCATCCACCGCACCGGATGAGGATCCGTCGTCGATCTCGTCGTCCCGCCGGTTCAGCCACCCCGTCCTCCACCTCCAAGGAGCTGCCCCGACGTTCCCCTTGTCTTTTGCACCACCTCCATTCCCACACCGCCGTCTTCACCTGCACCACCGGAAGAGCAGCATCATCGCCGATTCCTCGGATAAAGCTGAGGCGTAATCGGCGCCACCAAAGAGGTTCTACACTAATCATTGCATTTTCTTCTTGATTCGATCTCACGGTGCTGCCGGTGCTCGGTCCCGAGCCGACATGGCGCGGCTCCATCTACGATGGCGGCGCCGGCCACTTCCTCCACGACATCGCTCCCTCGGCGGTGACGTCCACATCAGTAGGAGCTGCTGCTGCTTTGGCTCTCGCGCTCGCGCTACTGCTCTGCTCTTGCTCTCGGTCCCCTGCCTGGTCTGCTCTTGCTCTTGTTCATGCTACTACTCTCGCTCTTGCTCTTGCTTACGCTGCTACTCTACTCTTGCTCGCGCTGCTGCTACACGAGCAACAGAACCTGCTCTTACTCGAGCCCCTGCAGCTGCTACCCGAGATGCTGCCACATGACCAGCTGTCCCGGCTCTGGCACGCGGTGCTGCTCCGGGCGCTGCTGCTGCTGCTACTGCTTTTCTGCTACTAGTGCGTTCAGTTTCGACAACAAAATTCAGTTTCGATAGTAAAATTCAGTTTTGACAGTTAAATTCAGTTTCGACAGTTAAGTTCAGAGATGAGCGGCTGATCTATTTTACATCTAGCACTTTGTGGTTATGTATTTTACATCATCTATTGGAGATGCTATTAGAATTCCACTCAGGTTAATGTTGTCTCTCTTGTCCTGCTTTAGCCTCGCCGTTGTACAACTCACCGGAGCTGCTCCAACGACGAAACCCTCCATCACAGCGGAGCAGTACCCTCAGCTCCATCTCCAGATGCCTAAGATCTTCTTCCCCTCCTTCGACAGCCACATCAGCCGAAGCATCCTCACCGACCAACCCAATCATGCTGAGATCGACATGGCTTCGCCAAAGAGGTTGTACACTTGGTGCATCGCTTTTTTACTCTACATGCTATATATATTATCCACTCAGCACACGTAGTAACATGAAATACGATTAGTTTCTCCTACTATATGACAAGCAGTGAGGTACCAGGCAACTTAGCTATCCATGATGGACTCTCTCGAAAGACATCATTATTTATTTCTGCGCGTTTGAGCTGTGCATGTGTAGATGGGCCTGGGAGTTGAGTTAGTAGGGCAGTGGCCTGGGTCCAAAGTATTTCAAGTAGCACACAAACATTTTTGGAGTGTAGGCTTTTGCCTGTTCAAGCCTGCCTACTAGAATTGCTAGTGGTTGAAAGGAAAAGTGAAGGAAAAACATAGGAATTGGAAAGTTTCCTATGGTACTACTATTAATGCATTTGGTTCAAAGGAATGGAGCAAAGGAAAACTGTAGGATTTGTTCCTTTAGTGTCTCTTACAAAGAAAAATCGTAGGAATTTTAATATCCACTTGGCCCTCCTTTTCAAATTCCTATTCATGAAGAACAAGACTAAGTGATAGTAGCATAATAGCATTATAACTGTACATTTTCTTATGGTTTGACTTAATTTGACCATGCTTCTTTGCATTCCTGTGACCTTCCAATTCCTGTGAACCAAACACCCAGATTGATAGAAATCCTGTGATTTTAAATTCTTTGCACATGCATTCCTATCCTATTACTGTGTATTTCCTATCCCTGCGTTGTTAGAATCCTCCAATTCAAATGAGCCCTTACAGAATTACTTCTCTTACAGATAGTTGTCAAATAAAACCTTGTGTGGTTTGTCCCGCTCCTGCTGCGCCGTCGTCCACCCCAGCTCAGCTGCTCCAACGACAGAAGGGTCCACCACAGCAGGGATCCGCCCTCCAGACTGTCTTTCGCCGCCTCAGATCTTCTTCCCCGCCGCCGGCAGCCATGACAACTGCATTACCATCATCAACTGAGCAGATGACCTAGAGGACTACACGGGTCTGCAAGAGAGGTCGCACTCTTTCGTGTCTGCTTACGTTATGCATCGCTTAATATTACATGCTACTTTATCGTCCTGGTCACCGATTAGACTCTGAGTCAGCTCCAAACTAATGCTCAAACTTGAGTTTTTAAATGGTTGTGGCGTACATATCGGGGCCGCAATCAATAGTATCTGTCTACTATCTGGTTAATCTCTGGTGTCTACTATGAGTTTCATGTTGGGTGGGAAACAAATAGTAAAGAAGCCATTATCTGTATTTTTTAACTGAAGCCATTATCTGCCTGCTATCATTGGTTTTGGGTCTATCCAGAGGTTGCTACCATCACTCTGGATTTCTACATGCACTCCTTTCATAATCTCACTATGTTTTATTCCTATGCATGTCAGTTATTGTACACAATGGAACTGAACATGTAGAGCAAAAGAGACGAGCCTTGCGTGGCAATAAAATTTTATGCAGACATCGCTCCATGGTGGGCGCAAAGGCAGCCCCCCCTCCACCCATTTCAGATTGTAATCAAAAGGAAGATAGCTGTTCTGAGGGGGATTCAGAAGGAGAAGACCACTCCTATTTACCCCCTGAGGTCTTCGCTCTAACTTGGCATGCTGATGTTGGTCATATCATGCATATGGTGCCTTCCATTGCTTACTTTATACATCAAATATGTCATCTACTTAGTTTAGACATGCTTTGTGTGAATGCCATCTGTTTAGTTTCTTTATCATATATGTGAATTATGCAACGCCATCTTGTTTAGCCAGGCATCGTATATGTGAATTTTGCAATGCCATCCTGCTTAGCCAGTCATCTTATATGTGAATTATATCATGCCATCCTTTTTTTCATTATGTATTACATTTGTCAACAATGTTAGTACATTCAACTACTCTTCGTGTGCATCAGCCATCTGACACGGTGATGGAAAATTCTGGAGTGAAAACAAGGTCTTCAGAGCAGACTATGCTATCTGACGAAGCGCGTATCTCGCGGGTTACGGATAGCTCCTCAGAGGAGGATTCAGAGACAGATGACCAGTCCTATTTCCCCCCAAGGTGTATGCTCTAACTTGGCAGGGTTATGTTACTCATATCGTGCATATGGTGTCTTGCATTGCTATGTCATTTGCTTAGTTTAGACATGCTTTGTGTGAATGCCACCTGTTTAGTGTCTAATTACCATATATGTGAATTATGCAATGCCATCTTGTTGCAAGACATTATATATGTGAATTATGCAATGCTATCTTGTTGCAAGGCATTATATATGTGAATTATGCAATGCCATGCTGTTTAGCCAATCATCATATATGTGAATTATATCATGCTATCCTTTTTTGTATTACGTATTCCATTTGTCGACAATGTTTGTATATTGAACTACTCTTCCTGTGCATCAGCCATTTGAAGCGGTGATGGAAGTATCTGGAGTGAAAACAATGTCTTCAGAGCAGACAATGCTATCTGCTGAAGTAGACATCTTGCTGGTTACAGATAGCTCCTCAAAGGAGGATTCAGAGACAGATGACCAGTCCTATTCCCCCCCTGAGGTCTATGCTCAAACTTGGCAGGGTTATATTACTCATATCATGCATATGTTGTCTTGCATTGCTTAGTTTTTACATTATATATGCGATTGCCATCTGCTTACTTGCTTAGTATATAAATCATATATTTGAATTATATCATGCCATCATGTTTACATAGACATCATCTATCTGAATTATGGCATGCCAACCCATTTAATAAAGACATCATATAGTTATATCATCTCATCCTATTTAGTGTTTACAGTCAT